>JABBOT010000008.1:16992559-18192559 GCA_016165875.1 Acanthopleura granulata
CGTGTCACGCACCCTAGGTTCCGAATTCACGGCAAATCGGGGGTATTTTTTCTTTTGCTGTTCACCCATGGCCGTCAAATTTAGCTATTGTTCAGATATACATAATATCCCTAGTGTCAAGACGTGCTGACACCTTATTAATAGTACAAACCTTAGGTTGGGGACACGTCGCTTGTTTTTCTCGCGCTGACGTATTGGTTTCCTTTTATAATATACAACAACAAAGGGCATTTTTAAGCTCGTCTCCTATTGCTTAAATCACTGTTGTTAGATAACCATGTCCTCTGCCTACCAAAGTGTTGCCTCCTTAAACCTAAATTTATTACCTTGCGCTTCCCTCGGCACTCGAACAGGGGCTGTTGTTCTCTCTAAGAATAAAATTGTTACAAATATTTTGTCACTCTTTTGATAAATCACAACACCGCTGTGAGAGGGGAGATACCTTTCTGAGACAGGATTGCGTTTTTCACCACCATAAAAGTGTCAGAGTTAATAGCATAAATTTCAATAACAATCAAATACAAAATTGATATATATGAACGATAATTATGAAACAATCTAAGCCACCAAACCGACATTCGTATACCAAACCCCACCCAAAATGGGAGTTCTGGGTCAATAATCACAACACCATGGAGTTACCAAAACGATGTTTAACAAAAATATATAAACAGGAAGGATTCATGCAAATAGAAGCAATCAACAGTTTTCAGTGACGATGGAAAGACGCAAGAAAATATATCCGTATCCAAATCGTGTACCATAGTAGTTAATCAAATATGTACCTTTGTTGCGCTTTGATTGCAACTATTTATATATCCATCATTCCAGGTTTTCTCACCAGTGCGATCGCCGCGAGTTCAAAATCCACCTCACGCTGGCTTCCTCCCCGGTTGTATGCCACCACAGTTGTGGTGTCTTATACAACGTACACGTTGTAAATGTACCAGTGCTTAAGGTACGAGTGAGGAGTCTCCGCCATGCTTGGCAACAGTGATGGATGTACACGTAGGCTTGTACTGATAACCAGAATACATCTTGCCTCATCTGCACCCTCTATGTGTTTGCTACATGGGGCAAAAGTTTTCTCAAAACTTGATGTCAGAGCAGCTCATCACCAGCTGGCATCTGCGCCAGCGTGCTTTCAGAGGCTTCTTAATTCTGTCTTAGGTAATTTTCCTGGAGTCTTCTGTTACTTTGATGACATTTTTGAGCCTGGTAAAGCTCAAGCTGATCATGATGTAAATTTACGCAAAACACTCAAGCGATTGTCTGATGCGGGTATCAAGTTGAACACGAAATGTGAATTTAGTGTGTCCAGTGTGCAGGTGCTAGGTCATGTAGTGGATAGTGAAGGTATCCGACCAAGTCCAAGAACTGGTCCAAGGGATCGCGAACGCGACATGTCCGGCGAGTTCGGACCAAGTTCGTTCATTCTTAGGTCTGGCGTTGTTTTACGCAAAGTTTGTTCCCCAGTTTGCTACATTGGTGCAACCGATCAGAGATACACAAGCTACAGTACCATGTAATTGGACAGCCAAAGTTAACCAAGCTTTTCTCGATATCAAGGAGGCTATCATAAATAGCCCTGCCCTCTCCTTGTTTACTCCGAATAGTGAAACGATCGTGACAAGTGACTCATCCAATTACGGTATCGGTGCGATCATGACTCAAATAAATTATCATGCTGATGAGGTTACGGTAGCGTGCTCTTCACGTAAATTGAACGATGCTGAAAAACGTTACTCAGTAAGAGAACGCGAGGCTTTAGCTTGCGTTTGGTCTGTAGAAAGGTGGCATACCTACTTGTGGGATAGGAAGTTCACACTGAGAACTGACCACCAAGCCCTGGTTACACTCTTGTCAACGTCAGACTCAAGTCACAGACATGGAAGGATAGCTAGATGGAACGCCAGGCTGCTGTATTACGATTACATAGTGCAATACAAACCTGGTGCTCAAAACAAAGTAGCCGATGTTCTGTCTGGTTCACCTACCGAGATGAATGATAGTTGCAATACCAGCGTTGATAACGAAGTCGATGTGAAATACTCTTACAAGACATCAGTATCAAGAAAGCTGAATTGATTGAAGCTAAAGCTGTAGACAAGTCTTGCGGTCTTGTTAAAGGCTATATCGAAAATGGATGGCCGAGCAAAGCAAAATTCGTTGAAAGCGATGGAAAACCATACTTCTCTGTACGCAATGAGTTGTCCGTGATAGATAACGCGGTATACGGAAACGAGCGTGTTGGGATACCTAAATCTCTAACCACCAGAGTTGCTGAACTAGGTCATTCCGAACACCAATTACTTGTGCGCACAAAACAACGTTTACGTCAGTTATTTTGGTGGCCTAAGATGGACATACAAGTCCGTGATGCTGTCAGAAATTGTTCTGTTTGTCAGATGAATGACAAAACTAGTATTTGTCATAACGGTCCAATGCAACTTGTATTTTCTCGCAATTGATTTCCAGAGGAAATTGTTACCGACCAGGGACCACAGTTTGATTCGTTTGAATTTGAAACGTTTCTTAAAGATAGAAACATCAAACACACTCTTTCTGCCATTTATCATCCGAAAGGAAATGGAGAAATTGAACGCTATAATAAAGTTCTCAGTAAAGCTGTTCAAACTGGTAAGATTCTGGGACGACCAGTCAAAAAGTCAGTCAGACATTTTTTAGTTGTGTACAGATGCACTACCCATCTCACAACTGGAGTTGAACCTTCTGTTTTACTCCATGGTCGTCACATGAAAACTAAGTTAGATATTGTCCATGCTATTAAGTCTTCTGTTTTTAACGAAGAGAGGATGGTGCGCATGCGCGTGGAATCCAAACAAGAAAAATGTACTACATGCATCAACAAACGCAAAGGTGCAAAATCACAAACCTTCAAACCAGGTGATTTAGTTAGAGTAAAAAGAACTGGACATGTTCCAAAGGGTGAAAGTAAATTTTCCAGTCCCATACAGATAACTAGGAAATTTGGACCAAACACTTACGTAACTGCTGAAGGAAAAACATGGAATGTTCAGAAATTGGCTCAGTTTTCAGATTCTTCCATTACTTCTCCAAATCAAAATATTAATCATCTTGATTTTTGTGAATCTGATGTAGCACAACAGGCGGTAACTAAGTGTAATAGGCCAAGACGGATCAGAAATCAGCCTGTATGGATGCGAGATTATGTCAGATATTGAGAATATTTTCTTTTCAGTTGTTAAGCATTGTAACAAGGTAGTTTATATGCCTTTGATTGTTTTTAACAAGTAGCGTTTGAAAAAAAGGCAACATTGTTCGAGTTCTGTTGATTATGACTACACCATGACTAATGACTAATTCAGCCTTAAGGACAATTACAATTATTTCTCTTGTTTTATAAAGGAAACTCTTTTGTAGAGAGTGGAAATTGTAGTGTCTTGTACAATGTACACGTTGTAAATGTACCAGTCAGTACGGTACGAGTGAGGGGTCTCCGCCATACTTAGAAACAGTGATGGATGTACACATAGACTTGTACTGATAACCAGAATATATCTTGCTTCATCTGCACCCTCTATGAGTTTGTCCGTTTCTGAAATACTACAACAGTAACACTGTTACGTTTGTTCCCACATGCATAGCCATCGCCACCCCAGTAACAGTGGTTTGGTTTGTTATTAGAGGTATCGCCAACGCTACCATATTAATAGGCAATGATTTGTCCGCACGTCTCACCATTGCCACCACACTAACACTATTGGTTTGTTCCCACAGGTATCGCTATCGCCACCACGGTAACAGTGTTTATCCTCAACTGTTACTATAATGTCATCATGGCCTGGGCCTTCTACTACCTGTTCTCGTCATTTACGTCGGTCCTGCCTTGGTCCCACTGTGACAACGAATGGAACACGGAGTTCTGTACCACAAACTTCACCAAGCTGGTCGACCAGAACATCACCGTGGGAGACGACGTGATCAATCTGGCCAATAGGACACTCTGCTACGACATTATCGAGAACAACGGTACGGTGACGTTCTGGGACGGTACAAACGCCACGACCAATCACTCGGCGTGGGAATTTTGCCAAGCCGCCATCTTTGACGACAAGAAGGTTGACTCGGTTATTGAATTCTGGGAGTAAGTTGTGTATCTTTAAAAATTGTGAAATGACACGTTATAATTTGAGTTTTAAGACTTTTAATGGAGTTAGACAACTGATTGTTACGCTTATACATCGACCAACAGGTTTATGGCGAAGTGAAATGGGCTTTTTCGGCGTAGGCCTACTGAAAAATGTGTCACGTCACTTACACGTTCTAGAACAGATATCGTGAAAACAGAACCGAAAGGAACCCGATGGTTTGTTTATTGGGAAGCACAACGTAAATAGTAGTGAAAAGAGTAAGGTTTGCAGATTTGAAAACACGACCTGATAATTTTGTAGACGTTTTCTGAGAAACATATTTTTCATTGAGGTAAGCTCATATAGCAGTGAGAAGACGCCGACATTTATAACGCCACTCTATAACACCCTACCAAACAAAGGGCAGCAGCCAACAGTCGGTAATCGTGCTGAATTCGCGTTGAATTGCTACATGAATAGTGTTATTTACATTCAAAAGATAGAGTTTTAATGATTTAAGAGTCCGATTCATGTCATTTCTGCTAATCGGGCATTACATAACCCTGCGTTTGCACATCTTCCGCTCAATATTTTATCTTGTGTATTGTTCATTTTCATGTGTCGTGATAACTTTCACATTTGCAGACGAAAGGTGTTGTCTATTTCTCCTGGAATTGACCAGCCTGGGGTCCTGAAGTGGGACCTTAGTCTCTGTCTGCTGCTCGCCTGGATTGTCGTCTATGTCTGTATTTGCAAAGGCATCAAATCCTCCGGAAAAGTACGAGTCTTATACTCAACCTAGAGTTTGACCTGTAACAATGCACTCTGAGAAGCACACAAGCGATAATTTTGAAGCCAATACTTAACTTTTTATGCTAAAAAAATGATCAAATTTGTGAAAAAAAAACTTTTAAGTGATATTATCATGTGGACGAATCACTCAGAACCAAGCGAAATGTGTCGATGGTAAAAAAGTTAAACTGTAATAAAGTATATTAAATTGTAGGCAAATTAATATAATTTTGCATTTCTTTGTTCGAAAGTAAACAGCGACAGTTTGAATTTTTGTTGCACGTTTACACCATTTTTCTTTACGCCATACATGTCAAACTACCAAAGATTCATTCCGAAATTGAAGGATATTTGTTTAGCGGCTATGATTATTTATTGACATGGTCAGATGTTAAGGGCGTCTATATTTATTTACAGGTGATGTACGTCACGGCTACCTCCCCATACATCCTCATGATTGTCCTCTTAATTCGCGGATTGACGCTAGATGGCGCCCGAGAGGGCGTTTTGTACTACCTAACCCCTGACTTCAGTCGCCTGCTGGACATGCAGGTACAGAAGATGTTAATATCTAACTGATTTTGCATGAAAGGAGCGGTTGGTGCATTGTAATTGTTGAGACCACTTTGAATGGAGGTGTAGGCTCACTTCCAGTCCCGGGCAAAGGAACTCTCGAAATTTTTCTACCGTTACTGTTGTCGGGCTTCTGGTGGCAGTAAGCATTCGGCAATACTCGAAGGGCCACCCATTAAGCAAGTGAATTTACATGAAGTTCTTTGGGGATCACTTTAATATCGCGTCTATATCTTCCACCATGTAGCGCACATACTGATCTCGCCCTACTTTTGGAAACGTGCATCAGTAATGTGACAGTTGGCCATTTACATGCCAAACGTCGCCGAGAATAAAACAGGTTGCCATCCTGTCAGCCAAATATTCTTCAATAGAGCGTTAAACATTAATGTATCAATGTTTTTTTTTCGAATTGGTCAGTCAAGAATTGAGATTAAGATTGCTTTGTTTTTTACTTTATGACCTTGCGGGATGAAAAGAGGACAACAACTTGTTTTACTGTATAATGTCTATACATTAGGCCTGCTTTTCTCATGCACACCCTTTTTACTTCGTCACCAGGTATGGGTAGACGCTGGTACGCAGATTTTCTTCTCCTACTCTATCGCCTTGGGCGCTTTGACTGCTTTGGGCAGCTATAACAAATTCCATCACAACTGCTATAGGTGGGTGCAATTGTATAAAAGGAAAGGGCCATAAATGACAGTGCCTGTTCATGATACTGACTTTCCATAACCATGAGTGACTATCCATCGCAATGACTTACCATAACGATGCATGTTCATGACAGTGAGTGTTCAAGACAATAACTTACATGTACCATGACAATAGATGTCCATGGCAATGATTGCTCCTAACAACTGCTGTTCATGACAATGACTGTAAAGAAAACTACAACTCATCATCACAATGATTGTTCGTGACCATGACTGGTCGTGATTGTGACGTTCATTTCCATGTCTAGTCTTGACAAAGGCTGTTGATGACAGTGACTTGTCATGAAAATGACGGTTCATGATAATGACCATAAAAGACATCATCACAATGATTGTTCAAGACCCTAACTGTTCGTGACATTGGAGCTCACGATTATACATGTTCATGACAATGACTGTTACGGCAATGACTCTTCAAGACACTAGATGTTCATGACATTGACTGTCCATGGCGCCTCACACATCTCCCGCTCTGGTCTGTTTCAGAGATTCCATCATCTTCGCCCTGACCAACAGCGGCACCAGTTTCCTGGCCGGCTTTGTCATCTTTTCTGTCCTGGGCTACATGGCGAAGGAGCAGCAGGTAGACATTGCAGACGTGGCCGAATCAGGTGAGTACAGTCGTCAAATTAAATAGTACTCTTTGAAAAAGAAAAGAAGAAGTCTGATTTAGAAAGATTGGTATTTGTGTAGCAGTTAAGTTTTACTTTTCGTTTGGTAAATATACAAATATGTTGTATTTTTTGTGTACCTTGGTGTATTCCCCTTAACTCTGCTGAGTCTATGTCGTATTTCCATGCGATATGCCGCAGCGTTCAGTTTTGGTAGCAAAACTGAACTCGTAGCAAAACTGAAGACGCACATGTGTACTAGAGACACATGACCCTGTTTATCACCAATGCACATGTTTTTTTGTTTTCTTGTTGTTGTTTTGTTTTTTTTCTCAAGTATATAACTTGTATACCTCTGGTGAACAAATGTTGTGAATGTTCATTTTTGTTTCCGTTTTGTGGCACACAGAGTGTATTTTACTTTTAATATTAGTAATCCCTATTTCGGCATATGTTTACCCAATATATTGAGTAAAATTTACATAATTGTAACTCTGTTACCTATTTTAACGTTACAGGTCCCGGATTGACGTTCATCGCCTACCCGAAAGCTCTGGCCGCTATGCCCGTCTCCCCGCTCTGGTCCATTCTCTTCTTCATCATGGTCATCTTGCTAGGCTTGGACAGTGAGGTAAGGCTCACACTTCACCCTTATGTTCATATTGCTTGGCCTGGACAGTCAGGTAACTCTCACACTTTTTCATCCTGGCCATATTGGTGGGCCTGGACAGTCAGGTAACTCTCACACTACTCCATTATGGTCATATTGCTCAGCCTGGAGAGTCAGGTAACTCTCACACTTCTTCATTATGGTCATACTGCTCAGCCTGGAGAGTAAGGTAACTCTCACACTACTCCATTATGGTCATATTGCTCAGCCTGGAGAGTCAGGTAACTCTCACACTTCTTCATTATGGTCATACTGCTCAGCCTGGAGAGTAAGGTAACTCTCACACTACTCCATTATGGTCATATTTCTCAGCCTGGAGAATGAGGTAACTCTCACACTACTCCATTATGGCCATATTGCTCGGCCTGGAGAGTGAGATAACTCTCACACTACTCCATTATGGTCATATTGCTTAGCCTGGAGAATGAGGTAACTCTCACACTACTCCATTATGGTCATATTGCTCGGCCTGGAGAGTGAGATAACTCTCACATTACTCCATTATGGTCATATTGCTTAGCCTGGAGAATGAGGTAACTCTCACACTACTCCATTATGGTCATACTGCTCAGCCTGGAGAGTAAGGTAACTCTCACACTACTCCATTATGGTCATATTGCTCAGCCTGGAGAGTTAGATGTGCTTTATGCAGTTCCTCCTGTGTGTATAGGCTCAGTAAGCCTGTCTTTGGCGTGTAATGTTAAAAAAAAGTCTTTTTGTGCTCGTGATTCGTGAACTTGCTGGTCTTGTATTTAACTAGTTCCTTTTGTTTTCTGAAGTTTGTTGGGGTGGAAGGCGTTATCACTACCGTCGTTGACCAGTGGCCGGGATATCTGAGGAGAGGTCATAGACGAGAAATCTTCATCGGGATTGTGTGTGTCATCACCTTCTTTGTAGGATTGCCTATGTGTACAGAGGTAATATTCGAAGGAAAAGATAATAAAGATTGTAATAAAGCATGAGTGGAAGCAACACTCAAAGCTCTACCCGGAACTACCGTTAGTTATTTTTTTTTCTTTAAAGTTTTCACTAAATTAGACGAAGTCAATTCTTTCAATTCTATAAGGTGGGCTGTAGTTGGCGTCCCACGCATTTTTCACCCCAGATCCGGTATGTTGTATGCTGAAACGGTTTATTTAACGTGCATGCAAACACATAACGTTGCTAACCTTCACTAAAATATTTTCCTTAGGTGAAATTAAAAGCATCACGTCAATAGAATCACGTTTTGAATCAAACATTTCACTACATTTTATTCGGTGCAAAGTATTCAGAAAAAATAAAAATCCAGGATAGTTTTGTATATAGTTTGTGGTTGCTTATCCATTGACGGCCACTTTCTCGGGTGCCCTTACTGAACGGTCTATGTAGTTTAACATAAGACTCATTCCGTACGGGTTATAACTTGGACGAATTTTGTTTACTTTAAGAGAGTGGTGACCTGCCATCCTCTTGTTTGATTCCCAAGTGTAATGACTGATATCGGCATACAGTCACCTTCTATATTTGAAGGGAAAGACCTTGTAAAAATGAACTTATGGTGAGTGAAAAAAACATTAAAACTGTATCTGAAAATACATTCACTAAATTTTTTAGATTATTTTTCACCAAAAGAAAACGAAATCAGATGTTTTGATTGTATGGTGGGGTTTATGGGCCATATTGATAACGTAACGTCACGCCGACTTTTCGATGGCTCTAAAGCAGAAAATTCATCTCATGTTAGTGTTTTCATGCACAGGCAAACATTGCAGGAGTACTCTTCACAAGAACTTTATTCAGAGCTGAACAGAAAGGTGTGCACAAAGTTGTGTCACGTCTGTGGTGAACCACATTATCAATATGGTCAATAAAACCCACCATACAATCAAAACATTTGACTGCGTTTATTACGGGGGAAAAGCTAAAACAATTCAGTGAGGTACTTTCAGATACAATTTTAATGGTCTTTTCACTCACCACAAGTTTATTTTTACGAGGTCTTTCCCACTAAGATTAACGGCAACAATATCATTCAAAATAGGCGTCAGTAGTTAAGATTTTTGATGAAGTACTGTTATTGATGGAAAAAACAAAACAACATAAAACATAGACATCGTCATGAGATACAACATTGAGGGGTGTATCCAAAAGTATTTTTTTAAAGTGTTTTCTTCAATGGAAATACATGCAGTTAAAGAAAAGGATTTAGATTTTAGAAATTCATATAAAAACGATGATCATAACACATGTCTGTATCTACACTTCTTTGATGTTCTTTGTCCGCAGGGCGGTATGTACGTCTTCCAGCTGTTTGACTATTACGGCGGCAGTAAGATCGTCTTGTTGGTGTCCTTCATAGAGTGTGCTACAGTCGCCTATATCTACGGTAAGAGCTTTGTTGCACTCGGTGAAGTGGAAGGCGTGCCCCAGGTACGGCAAAGATGTGGGGGTTGGAGGTGGGATGATGTGGAAGGGAACCTGGATAAATCGTCGAACTAAAACATCTGCTAACCTATATCGTAAGTCTTAAAGAGACATGGTCGCCCAAAATTTGGATTTTTAAACAAATTCTGATTGCGACGTCTTAGCGAAGTTTCGAAGTTCGTTCATAAACTAAATCCGTGAAGTTGAAATAAAAAAATATTCATTGAGTGTGTAGCTTGTACGAGCCCGGACAAGTTCTGACGTTATTCGAATTCGTCCTTCAAGGAGGGCGTTTAACACCGCCACAACAACATTTGTACCCATCTATCAAGCAGTGTAGTTTTACGACAATTGACCACCAATTACAACTCTAGATATGCTTGTCAACCTGCTGAGCACTCTTTTACGCCTAGTTTTGGCTGATCCTGTTACGAGCTAGCCGTAAATCTTTCTCTTACGCGTGTCATCAGCCACGTTTGTTCACATTTGAAGCTTACGGAGGGCGGTGCGCATGCTCCACTTTCACTGAATTTACAGCCTCTCTTTAGATATTCTGGCAGACTTTTCAGTTTTGTGTTATTTTTAAACATTCCCTTAACGTACAATGCTGGAATGGGGATTAACGAAAAGCTTGTAACTAACCTAATATTTGGGCGACCGTGTTCATTTAAGGTCATCATCAATATTATACAGTGTGCTTCAGTCGCCTATGTCTACGGTAAGAACCTGTGGCACTTGGCCAGGACTGTGGGATGGGGAGCGGGTGGGAATGGTTGGTGATGTGGAAGGGAGCCTAGATAAATCGTCGAGGTAGAACATCTTTTAACCAATATCGTAAATCTTAAGGTCATCATCAATGTGATAGAGTGTGCTGCAGTCGCCTGCACTAAGACAGGTGGGCCGGATGCCAGAGGGGATGCACCACAAGGGCAGCCAAGATAAAGTGTCGAACTGGGATTTCTTTTCACTAGTAGTGTAAATCCTTTAAGGTCATCATCAAATGATGCCATATTTTCTATGTTCAAATTGTTTAAATGGACCACCATTTGCGCAAATGGAAAGAAAAATAATAATTTTTTCCATAACCAGGAAGAATGAAAGCAATTTATTCTGTTTTATGCATTTTACGTGTGAATGAATGAATTTCAGACTGAACGCCACCTTGGCAGTTTGGCAACCGTATCAGGGCTTTTACGTGTGTGACAGTGAAATGATAAACCGGTAGGGCAGGGCTTCATCTGTGTAATTATAGCATTGTCCGCGAAAAATTAAACTTAATGTCAAATGGCATTTTCAGGAATCAAACGGTTCTATGACAATCTGGAAATGATGTTGGGTTATCGTATTGGACCATACATGTTTGTCAGCTGGTTCGTCACTGCACCTATTTACTGCCTGGTGAGTAGAAATCTGTCATGGAAACCAGAAGTTCACATTTTAATAGATTTGGCATTATCATAAACCTTCATTATGTGTTCCTAATTTATCTCCCATAGGTTAAAAAAAAATAACCATTTAAATAAAAATTGCAAATGCTGACTTAAGCCAAGACGGGCTTTTTGGTATTTGTTTCCGTATAGTGTGGTGTAATATTAAGTTATCAGACAATTTTCAGATATTGATAGATTTGACTTTTTCCCACACATCTGTCACCGCCGCATCAACCAAGCTTTCAGGATTTGATGGATTTGACTTTTCCCCCACATCTCTGTCACCGTCGCCTCAACCAAACCTTCAGGATTTGATAGATTTGACTTTTTCCCACACCTCTGTCACCGTCGCCTCAACCAAACCTTCAGGATTTGATAGATTTGACTTTTTCCCACACCTCTGTCACCGTCGCCTCAACCAAACCTTCAGGATTCAGATCCGGTAAAGTCTTTTGAAGTACAGCATACATCTAGTGACATGGGAGACACACGAGTTTCTTTATGTCTCGCTCTCTCAGGTGATGAGCTGATGTTTTCTGTTCGTAGATCATTTAGTGCTGAGTTTCCTGAGAAGTATTTGGGTTCTCGCTGAAACCTTTCTTATGAATGTGGTCGAAGTTATCTCCTTTTCTACGATGACAATTTGGATACATCGAATTGATCTTTGAAGCGTAAAATGCGCTAAATAATCCATCAATGTGCTGCAGGTATACCATGTGAATGAATGAAATCAGGTTTGATAAACATATCAAAACAGGTCAATCCTTCACTCAGCTACTCATCTGGGTTACTCATTCAGTCTCTCTGTCACTGTTAGATCACTGTGTCGATATTTTTGCTCCTTTGTTTTTCTTCAGGTGATTTTTGTCCTGGGTGTGATCAACTACTCAGAGCTGTCATACAAGCGGCCATCCGGTGTCTATGAGTACCCAGCCTGGGCCGTGGGTATCGGCTGGTGCATGGCTCTCCTCTCCATCATATGGATTCCCATCGTCATGATATACAAGCTGATTAAATACTCCAACGTTATCGCGGTAAGTTATGATATGCAAGCTGATCAAATACTCCAACGTTATCGCGGTGAGCCATGATATACCAGCTGATCAAATACTCCAACGTTATCGCGGTAAGTCATGATATACCAGCTGATCAAATACTCCAACGTTATCGCAGTAAGCCATGATATAAAAGCTGATCAAATACTCCGTTATTACGGTAAATCATTACATAAATGTACAAACTGATCAAATACTCCAATGTTATCGCGATGTCATAATATACAAGCGGATCAAATACTCCTACGATATTACGCTAAGCCATGATATGAACACTTATCGAATACTCCAGCGTTGTCGCGTTAAGTCACTGTGTATACGGCTTCATCAAACAACCCAGTGTTGTCATAGTCTACAAGTCAGTTATAGTCTTCAAGTCAGTCATAGTCCACAAGTCAGTTATAGTCTTCAAGTCAGTCATAGTCCACAAGTCAGTCATAGTTTACAATCTCACAAATAATCCATCGCCGCAGAGTTACGGCTTGGCATTCAAGATGAGCAAAGACATCAGCATGATCACCCTGTTACCGCTCCGTTGTCATGAGAAAAATTTCCACTGATCCATAATTTATTCACTTCCATAGATCGTGCACAATCTAACTACATGCAATCAGTTAATTCAACACTATTGTCATAATATTAAAACAGCAAGTGAGGTACATTTTCCCGGGCTATAGCGATTCCGGGTCCAAGCCGGACCGTCCCCGATGTCCTGTAACACATGGGTACTACGTCACCAGTTTGACCACAAATCGTCATCGAAAAGGCCGAAATGAACAAGAAACCGTACAGCTACAGCTGTCCCATTTGCATTTGGCGGGAAAGGTTTACCATTCAAACTCAGTTGTACAAGCAGGTTGTAAGTTATGTCAGACGTAACTGTCATAACGACACATACTGTAGAGATACGTTGCCTTGGTAGTTATGTTTGACTTGGTGTTACACCCTCTTCGTAAAATGTCCCCAGAAGTACTAAACTGAAAATATTCCAATATAGGCCTACAGGTGGTTCTGATGTTGTTGTTGTTGCTGCAGATACTAAAACTGCTGTGTCATCCATCCACACTCAAACCTCACCAGAAGCGTCCCCAGGATATGTACGAGGAGTCCTTTGACTATTTGGAGAATTCAACGACGATTACGGTCAACGTACCTAGGCGACGCAGGCCTACCTATGACGGAAATAATATCGAATTAAGTGCGACCCCTATCTCCTCTGACATCATGAGCGACAAACCGCCATCCTATGACAAGTTTGTCCACTCCAACGACGCCTATGATACTCATATCGACTAGGACTTGCTGCCCGGAATAGTTGACCATGTTGATTAGCCTTGTTCCACCAAAACCAGATTGATCATAACCATATTTACAACACATGTTGTATTTTTTATTGTTATTTTCAAGTGAAAGAAAGCTATAAAGTGGTGGAGTAAAATTTCTAAACTAAATACTATGTCTAAAAGTACTTTTACACGTATTTACTTGTTTTCGGAGTTTTCTAAGAGGGTTAATCACATTCTATATTGGACTGTAATAATAAACCATAATACGGGTGCTCCGGTATCCTGACGTCACAAGAATTTTGTCCAACTGACAGCATAGCTTTCAAGGTTGGATTAGCTACTTGTAAGTTAAAGATTATTCACAAAAATGTCTCATTTGGATGAATATAAGTAAGAAAACGACCATTTGACGTCAGAAGACCCTGCCGGCGTCCATAAACTCCACCTTGAACGTATTCGGTTTATTCCATTTTTTATAATCCTACAAACAAGAGTGCACAAGTACTCTTAGATATAGTTTTAACAGTCTATATGACGATGCTTGCCTCCATTGTAACTAGTATTTCACTTCATCAACAGATATGCATCATAGCATTAATATGTAGGTCTGAGGAACGAGGTCGGAAATTGTTGAAAAGAACCTCCTCATTGTTTTTTTTTTAACAGCAGAAAATGTTTAAAGCTACAATCAAAATGGCTTATTATGACAAATATAAACATGCAGAAACATATAACACATATAACACATATAACATGATCCTGAACCCACTCTAACAACTTCGCAAAACCATTTTCTCGTACAATTTTTGTAATACCATAGGGTATAATAACATTGGAGGAGGGGGGGGGGGGAGGGGTCCAGCACATGCTGGCTTCCTCTCCGGCCGGAGGTGGGAAGGTCCGCCAGCAACCTGCGGATGGTGGTCCGTCTGGTCTTGCCCGCTTTCCTGCCACCATAATGCTGGCATAAGTGAAATATTCTTGAGTGCGGCGTAAAACCCCAGTTAGGTAAATAAATAAATATAATAACATCAGAGACCTGTTGTTAGCTCTAATTGGTTGTTATATGCCGGAAATAATT
Organism: Acanthopleura granulata; assembly: GCA_016165875.1. Lineage (NCBI taxonomy): Eukaryota > Metazoa > Mollusca > Polyplacophora > Chitonida > Chitonidae > Acanthopleura > Acanthopleura granulata. Next base: position 17,007,295 of record JABBOT010000008.1, read on the forward strand.
GCCACCTTGTAACTCATAAGGAGAAATAGCTGGGAAGACTTCCGGTATGAAATCAGTCGTTCTTGAACGGTGAAAAATTTGACAATTAATGATGTATTAAATTCACTCGGCGATGTTCCGGTACAGTTCATTTCGAATTCCAGCTAAATATTGCAGTCATTTAACTATGACATCCCATATTTACAACATTTTCACAGTTTTAACGTATTTTTTTTTAAAGAAAAATTTATGTACATTGTTTAACCAGTTAACCAGTTAACATGTAAAATGCAAATGATTTCAGTACAGATTTTCATTTCACTTAAACTATATATATGTATCTAAGACGAGTCCCGTGTCCTTTATGCTAGTTTCTAACGTTTCAGGGGAGATAATGCTGTAACGTATCGTGTACATGGGCTGTACTTGTGCAACTTTTCACTAAGCTGATCACGCGCTTCATCATGCTATGACAAACAAGTTAAACCACAAATATGAATTTTTGTTACATTTTGGCACTCCAGATATACACGTATACACGTAAAATTTTTGAATATAAGGCTCACAGTACAAGCATACAGAACGGGTATAAGACCCCAGAATTTAATTTAGAGAATTCCAGCTATCTCGAAATTATCGGATGCACGAGATGTTATAGTTCCGACTCATCCTTGGACACGGTTTTTCGAGATTCCCCGGCCTGTTCAACGATCTAACCTAGAATCAGTACTAACAACAATCAATCGGTGTGACTATATTTCAAGCAAATAAAACGCTCTGTCGCGTCGTATGGATACAAAAGTTGACGAACGGCATACACTGGTTCACTGTTAAGGTGAGAACACAGGTAATCCGATAGACTTGCCTCTGGGATTATGTGGGATCGTTGTTGTATACCGATTTGCATACCATGTGACATTAATTACATTCCAGAGAATGTTACAAATCCTAAAACGTATATATATATATATATATATATATATATATATATACATGTATTTAAGTCATTTGATGGATAAGTCCCTTTCATGACATCACCGATGTTTTAACAAGAGTAGAGGAGTTGATGTCTCTAATGTGTTGCAAAGACAGTTCTTTTGTGTGATGACGTTTTAAATTTGACTGAAAACACTTATTAAAGTTCATGTTTGGGGCCGAAAACGCAACCATTTTGTATTGTGTCTGCCCTCAACACCTGTAATCGTGATTTTGATTTCTCATCCAAAAGCTCTACCGAAAAAGTAAACTCCAGAAAATAATGCGTTGACGTTAATGAAATGAGTCGAGGTTTTGAAGTTAATTTTGCTCCAATTTGCTCCATCAATGGCCACCGCTACATGGAGTACGCTACCACTACGAATTGAAAAAGTTTTACATTGTTTTACGTTCAACGTGTAAATGCCTCTTGCGTTTAACATATGCCCCGAATGTATCGGTAATCAGAAAGCAGTGCCTTTGGCAAGGTTCCGTAGAGCCAACATCGGCTAGGGCAATTAACTGTTTCAAAGATTTGGAACTTCTACCTAAACTTCTGCCTATATATACATATATATATATATATATATATATATATATATATATATATATATATATATATATGATTATATCCATATAATTTAACATTAGAGTTCGTCTCGGAGGTAAATTATGTTTATGTTGGTAACATAGAGTTTAATGTCAGATTTAGTATGATACCATTCAGGAGGCAATGTTTATCAGGTGCATAATGTAAAAAAAAAAAAGAAAGATAGATCAGACTATCATTTTATCATCAGACTATTTTTACACTTTGGAATATATTTTGATTTGTACAAAAATCTTTTGTGTGGCGTTTTGTTCCATCGTTTTGTTCATCTTCGAGTAGATCGCACATTTAATTCATTTATTTATTTCTTTATTTGATTGGTGTTTTACATCGTGAATATTTCACGTATGAAACGACAGGTAGCATTCTGGTGGGAGGAAACCGGGCAGAGCCCGGGGGAAACCCACGACCATGCGCAGCTTGCAGTGTTATTAAGTGATAATAGGACTAGTTTCTCGAACAACGGTAAAAACTGAAAGACCAGACTGAATCAAAGCTGTGCGCAAAGATTACTAGTGCATGGACTTGTCATTCACTTCATTTTACTTTAACTCAAAATCTATTTAATATTTCCGAATTATTTCCGAGTTTCCATTTCATGTTTTAATATGACCATGTCAATACCGTACATTTTAAACTTGTACATTTTATGATATACGTTAAAGGGAAAGACCTCGTAAAAATGAACTTATGGTGAGTGAAAAGACCATTAAAAACTGTAAATAAACTCAGTCAGATGTTTTGATCGTATGGTGGGTTTTATGGACCATATTGACAATGTGGTTCACCAGTGACATCACACAACTTTGTCTATATCTTTATATTTAGCTCTGAATTGTTTTGTGAGGAGTACTCCTGCAATGTTTGCCCGTGCATGAAAACGCTAATATGACATTAAACTTCTGCTTTAGGGCAATAGAAAAGTCAGCGCGACGTCATTGGTTAACCACATTGTCGATATGGACCATAAAACCCACCATACAATCAAAACATTTGACTGCGTTTATTTTGATAGGAAAAGAATCTTAAAAATTTAGTGAAAGTATTTCCAGATACAGTTTTTTAATGATTTTTTTCACGCATCATAAGCTCATTTTTACGAGGTATTTCCCTTGAATAAACCCCATTGTTCTCTCTGTAGCTGATTCACAGACTTGGTTCGGCTGTAGCTTTAAGTCAGATCATTTGTCACATATACTTGCCGAAGGGCGGTGGTTATTGAGTGAATTTCATCTCCAGTCATAAACTTGCGCTCTATGGTATTAGAGAAACATTCGTTAACATACCTATCCAATCAGTATTTCAATGCATTAGGGGCGTCACTGTTTGAATCCAGGCCTCCCTGAATCCAGATCTCGCCGTTTGAATGCAGGCATGGATGTTTGAATCCAGACCTGGCTGTTTGAATCCAGGCATCGCTGTCTGAATACAGATCACACTGTTTCAATCAAGGTCTCGCTGTCTGAATGCAGACCTCGCTGTGTTAATCCAGATATCCTTGGGTTGTAGTTGATTCTACGGCAGGTTTATCAGGTTCCTGTTTTGGAGAAGTGATGTCCACCGAGTTCCTTCACCTTTAAACCAGGGGCCGATTCCACACAGCAATTTTTGACTTAGAACCAAACCAATAAACTTAATTTTACGGCTCTTGATACTTACTGGTATTGCAGTTTGTGCCATCTGTGCTTCGGCATCCATGACTCTCTATTAAAATCTCAAGAATGTTTTATTTTAGTTATGTATTAAAATTTTTAGTTAAACAAAAAATTGCTTTGTGGAATCTGTCCCAGATACGTGTGATAGTTGTTTAACTATTTAAAAGAAAATAACATATTTATACAACCTACACCTTAAATGAAAGAGCCATGCGAACTGTGTGGAATAGTATTCTTTTTTTTTACATTTTTAAGGTTTCGTAAAAGAGACAAACTGTTTTAAACATCGTCATTTTTTTACAAAATACACCAATTCGGGGAACATAGAAAGTTCCGCCATGTTTTAGGCTTGTCCAATGAAAATCCTCCCTTCCTCCTCTTGAATATTCATTGTGACGTCACTGTGCTTAAGGTTTTACTCCTACCATTTAATCAACGTGCATTTCCAGTCTCAGCTAAATATGTTCGTACATCGTGATAATCGAGGATTTTAAGTTCTGTTAAAGCCAACTCTAAAAAGGAACAATTTGAAATATACTAGAGGGCCACATTATGCCTATGTGCGTGACTGTAGGCTGCCAAAATGTGTCTGAATTGCGATGTCCTGCAGGCAGAGAGTGCAACCTGTCCTGTTACAGATTGCTCCTGTCAAAGCCAGAAATCCCGGTCCCCATTCAACTGAGCTTGATGCATGGTCGGTCGAACTACTGCTCTCAGCCTCACTTCTCTGCGATTCAAACTGGTTGCCTTGCAAGCTGAAGTTACATTCACTATCATCAGAACTAGAGCTGGAGTCCCCACTGAAGTCCTCCATTACGTTATCTACATGGCTTTTTATTACCTTCAAAGACAAAAAAGGTATTTTGCAAAGCTAAGCATGATGACGTAAGCAATCTGTTAAAATGGCGGCCTAAAAAGGCTTCTCAATCTTGGATGTTTAACTATTAAATACTCAAATAACAAGCACTCCCGCCAGAAAATTGAGATTTTTTATTTAACCATAAGTAAGGCTCTTTCTCTTTAAGATATAGGTTGTATAAATGTGTTCTTTTATTTTAATCAAGAATTTTTCACTTTTACTTTATGGCCGTCAGTTTAATAGTTGTTATTTATTTATTTGATTGGTGTATTACGCCTTACTCAAGATATTTCACTTATACGACGGCGGCCAACATTACGGTGGGAGGAAACCGGGCAGAGCCCGGGGGAAACCCACGACCATCCGTAGGTTTAATAGTTTAATAAAACCGAGTATACACTCCCGAAGTAATAGGAAATGAAGAAATTCGCTGTCCATAGAAGGGTTTGAACCCTCAACTTGGTATTTCGTAGCAACCGCAAGTAAATTATTTTACCTACATGACGACTACCTTCTCTCTATAAGTGAAATAAGTGAAAATAATGCCGCATAATTCACGGGACAAAAATAGACAAAAATTTTTCTCGTTTTTCCTTTTAATAGCAAAATGTTAGGAACTATAAATAACAAAAACAGGGAAACTAAGACTACCTATGTTGTAACTATTTGAGTCCTGTCGTAACATGGACATGTGTAAATTGAAATTTGTGAAGTTTTCTTCCTTTTGTGTCATTCCGTACACCTTGTCAGCCTATAGGTCAGTGATTCTCTACACATGCCGTATAAGAAAAGCAATGGTACGAACAACAGTTGGAGGAAAAAATAGAGGGCTGTGTGCTAGTCGAACTTGGATCAATGGTGAGCAATATAATCCTGCTTTTCAGTTGATTTGGGACATTTAGTGTATTAGGGTGAAAGTTCAAACGTGGTATAAATTATTTCAAGAATGATAGTAGCTCATCAGTAGAGTGGTTATTCTGTCAGTTTTACAGTATTTTTTAAACATCTTCATGTCTTTGGTTTTTTTTGTTGTTATTGTTGTCTTTTTTTTTTGGGTTGTCATCTCCTGTCACTTAACAAACCTGCCGTTGGTATCCTCCACGTGGGTTAAGTAAAAATATTCATGGAAATTTATTGAATATTTTCACTTTATAACATCCAAGTCTGTCCAGTAGTAACAGTTATCGTTTGTGTACGACCGTACTCACACTCGATGTATATACAGGCTTTCAAGCTGAACAGAAAGCCCATCAAAGGGACTTTACTTTGCAATCCCGTGTTCTGTTGGCATTGATCAGCACCTGTTTCTTTGATTTACCAGTAATTTCCTACTTTGTGCCAATGATAACACTTTTCTTTCCCAATAGAACTATTTGACCAAAGGTTCCAACAGATTTAACTGGGCACTGTGCAATAATATACAACGATTTCAAGCGTCTTTTTCTGGATATATTGATGTAAAACACTTCATCACCAAAGGTTGCGAGGACATTTTCTCGGGATCCGTCGGGAGCAACCAACAACTTTGACAAAGGTACTTGAGCAATGGTTTCCAAGATTTTCATCTGAAATCTGTGCTCTAGACGTGACAAAGTACTAGTGTGGTGTTTCACTACACCGTAGACGTGGTCTTTCTACATGAATTATGCTATACCGTGTTGTTTAGATCTCATACAACATTGGGGACCCGTCAAGCACCCGATAATAGAACCTTGACGTAAAATGTTCCTTTCGCAGCTCGTTATAATGGCTTCACATTAACAAAAGCCCGACGTTACGAGAGAAGCCGACACATTGTTACATAATTGTAGGCGTTGCGCCACAATCAGTGCTTGACGTAACAATTGCTCAAGGCCTGCTTCACACTAGCGCCACCTCACGGGATTTTAATATATGCCGCATTCCCATTCCTACAACGTGAGACGCAAATAACAATTGATAAGAAAAGCTGATGCTAATGTTAAAATCTTTTATTGTCAAACAACAGTTTACTGACGAACAGTAGGAGACCGTAACGCAGCTACACACGCGTGACACTAATAGACCATTGAGTGTGTGATGGGAACTTCCAGTAGAAGTTGTAACTCATGGTGATGGAGTAATGGACAGTAAATAGGAGAAAAAACTAAAAAACCAAAAAAAACAACCTACTACGTAAATCTAACGTAAGGCGGGGGGGGGGGTGAGGTATTCACAAGTCACCTTTCCGTCAATAAGCTTATATTAAATATGACATAGAAAAAGAGAAAACAGAAATGCATACAGCTATGTTTAACAAGAAAGGTTCCCGTCGAGGTGCAAAAATCTTTCGGCTTCGTTTTCGTCGCATCGTCTAGCCGAAGACCCCGGATGAAGGTCGTAGGTTGTTGCTCGGCCACTGGGTAATCGAGGTAAGAGAGCACGGATTTGTCATGAGGGTGTGGCCGAAATCTTATCGTGATTGGATCGCTGCCGTCATCTGCTCCCATAACGTACCATAATGGGCCGACGTATGTGGCCAAAAATGTATCCTGATGTTTTACAGCTTTCAAAACCATTTCGCCAAAGCGGCCGTAATGAAGTTTTAAAGGTGCATTGTCAGAATCACCAGGTGAGATAGTTATGTTACCAAACGCTAAATGGCCATAAATTCCCGTGTAATCCGCTAGAGGGCGTGTCAGTTTCCGGTGTGCGTCGTGTTGATCAGATCTGGACTGTTTTGGTTTTTCCGGACCAGGCTGTTCGTAAGGTAACGGGTATTTACAGGCGGTTGTCATGTTTAGCCAGGATCGTTCCCCTAAGAGCAAATCTGCCGCGTAATACCCGACTTCCTGTGTCACGTATCGCTTGTTCCGGTCCAGTGGCCCACTGACAGAGAAGAACAACCCAGCGTCAACATCCGGGAACAGCCATAAACCGGAAGTATAGGAAATTATTCCCCCAGAATGCCAGAGCTTCCGGTAACCTGAGGACACAAGATAAACTCTCAGTTGCGGTAAAAATGGTCCAGTGGGAAATTGACAGGTAAGGCGGACAATCCTAATAGCAAAATTGAGATCATCAATTTAATTTAATCAATAAAATATACATTTAACACAGACTGATCAGTGTCATGGGAGGAAGAAACCGGTGTGCCTGAAGTAAAGCACTGTTCTATCCAGTCACTAACTTAACAACATGTGGCTCACTAAACGTTCCACTCCCTCAGCAGAACCAATGTATATACCATGCATACTGATTCGAAACAAGCTATATATCCACAACAACTTTATATAAGACAACTTAAATCGCCCCACGAGCACTGAAACCATTTTAAAGCCACCGAGAAACTAGAACAGTAGATGCAAGCTATCTGATAAAAGCCTCACTCTGATCTGTTCGAATGAAAAGCAAGCATCAGGCATCTTAGCCATGCGGCCAAAGTCCAGCTGTCAGGCTTCAATAAATATTCACTGAAAAGAACAAGATAGCACCCTAACTTAATGGTTAACAACAAAACGTGACAAAATGCGTTTGATTTTGATTGAATTTTCATACAAGTTCTACATTCTTGGGACTGCGTCTGAATTAGGTAACCTTACCTCTGTAATTTGAATTCACCCAGCCCAGGGCGTACGCTATTGTTACATCGTGGATGGGATAGGTCGGCTTCGTTTTGTCATTTGGAAAAAACACCCCAGGCATTTGGCCCTCGTATGTGTCCGCCATTCTAAGAAGGTACGATGAGTGGGGATTGTGAGATCTCAGCATTGCGGAGATATTCAGGTGAAACTTGATCCATTTTGCCATGTCCTCAGCAGTAGAGAATACCGAGCCTGCAGGACCGGCGGGTTTGACGCTTCTGCCAAAAAAAATATGAAATGTACGGAAAAAGTATATGTAAAGTAGTAAAGTAGGGATATCCAATACATCCCTGTGTCGCAATGCCTATGCCTCAGTTATGTCGAAGATGGTAAGGCGTGAACATCCCAAGGGCCCTTATGTCTCCATAAAAAGAAGTTATGTATCTAAAGCACGAACATGCCAGGGTCCCGGTGCCTCCAATGTCCAGTAGTTATGTCCACGTCGGTATGGCATCAACATCTATAGGGTCCTAGTGCATCCAATGGCCAGCAGTTATGTTCAAGTCGGTAAGCCAAGAACATGTCAGGGGTTCCTATGTTCAATGTTCAGTAGTTATGTTCAAGTGGGTAAGGCAAGAACAAATCAGAGGTTCCTGTGTCTCCAATAGCCAGTAGTTATGTTCAAGTGGGTACGGCAAGAACATGTCAGGGGTCCCTGTGTCTCCAATGGCCAATAATTATGTTTAGTGGGTACGTCATGAACATGTAAGGGGATCCTGTGTATTTAATGGCCAGTAGTTATGTTCAAGTGGGTACGGCAAGAACATGTAAGGGGTCCCTATGTCTCTAATGTGCAACAGTTATGTTTAAGTCGGTAAGGCATGAACATGTCACGGGTCCATCATCATATCTAAAGCACGAACATGCCAGGGTCCCAGTGCCTCCAATGTCCAGTAGTTATGCCCACGTCGGTATGGCATCAACATCTATAGGGTCCTATTGCATCCAATGGCCAGCAGTTATGTTCAGGTGAGTAAGGCAAGAACAGGTCAGGGGTCCCCGTGTCTCCAATGTCCAGCAGTTATATTCCAGTGTGTAAGGTATGAACATGTCAGGGGTGCCTGTGTCTCCGATGTCCAGCAGTTATATTCCAGTGTGTAAGGTATGAACATGTCAGGGGTGCCTGTGTCTCCAATGTCCAGCAGTTATATTCCAGTGTGTAAGGTATGAACATGTCAGGGGTCCCTGTGTCTCCAATGGTCAGCAGTTATATTCCAGTGTGTAAGGTATGAACATGTCAGGGGTCCCTGTGTCTCCAAAGTCCGGCAGTTATGTTCTAGTCGTTAAACCACGCTCATATCGGGGCGGTTGGCTTATTACAAGGCATGGTAGGCGTTGTAACGGACGCTTCCGATGTAATGTCTGTATAACATATCCCGTTATTGTGGCCTTGCGTCGTGGAAAAACCAAATCGCCTTCGAAACATATGTTAGCTGAAGTGAATTTCCTTGAGACGAAAGTCTAGTGGCCACAGGTGGTCGATAATCCTGTATCAATAACGTTCTGGGACCGATCTTACAAAGCTGGAGTAGCTGACGTCAGACGTAGACGTTTACGCCCGCTTTAGTCTTCCGTCAACTCCTGGTAGCGTCTTACGAAAGTTGTCCGATTCCTTGACAACGTGTAAATCTTTTATAATTGGTGGAAGAAAACGGTCCATCGGGTAGGTGTAAATTTGAACCAAACTATATATCAAGTCGCAACTTCCCCAGCTTTGTAAGACGGTCAGTCGTTCCTGCGACACACGTCCGACAGGCTTACACCCAGTCGCAGGCTTACTCCAGCTTTGTAAGATGGGCCCGAGGATAGCAACCCGTCAAATGTCAAAAGCATAATTCTATAAGCAAGGACTGCCTAATGTGGTTTATGGGAGTTTACTCGGCATCTTTACCAAATTTCTATGGGCCTGTCTCACAAAGCAGTTTTTTTCTGCTTTAGTCGAAAATTTTAATCTTCTTGGTGCAACAAAACATTTAAAATTGGATGAAAGAACTTCGCTGAAATTGTACTTCCATAACAAAGAATCAACAACCAGTGTTTATTGATTTGATATAATCATATATTTAAGAAACTAATTTTGATAACAAGTTTAGGCCAAAACTGAAAATCGCATTGTAAAACGGGTCCCCTAACTTTACTTACGTTATGAGTTCCCTTGAGATATTCACTAACTCCCCCTTCACTGTTATATACGGTAAGGCAAAGTGTTCAAAGCCGTGGTCCTCATTCACGAAGCCGGTTGACGACATGCCGAGTGGGGTGAAGATGTTGTCTCGCACAAGGTTTTCCCAGCGGGCTTTGCCCAGAACTTCTGCCACGTAACCGGCAAGGGAGTACATGTAGTTGTTGTAGAGGAAGTTCGTCCGGATAGGCTCTGTGGCCTCCATGTACTGTAATCGCCTGTAAGAGGAAGACATGTTCGCTATGCAGTGCGCGAAATATTACAATATTGTCTTAGGAGATAAAAGAACCAAATATTTCATGGTGTCTCAAACTGAAAAGTTTCATACTCAAAGGCGTACAAAAAAGGCACGACGTATAATGTACAAGGTTGTGCATTTAGTTTTCGTAGAAAAATGTGATGTAAGTATATATTAATAGCGTATAAGTACGCCTAACTGAAAATGGAAAACGGAAACTGTTGTGTAAGTCATAAGCCCATTTTAAAACCACATGTGCTCTAAGTGGTAAACGGTGGTAAGCATGCAGAGCAAAAGATTCCTCACATTGAAGTTGCCATCTATTCACTACCCACCAGCAAAAAAACAAACTTACCTGGCGAGATCTGACCTGGTGACGTCGTCCGGGAAGCCATTAAGAAGCGCGCTAAAGTAACTGGGGACGCCCATTTTGTGAGCAAGGAGGTCCCTCAAGTTTGCTATGTCAGTGCGTAACTCATCACTGAACCGGAAGTCATCTCCCAGAATCTTGCGAACAGGTGTATCCCACGTGACACTACAAAAAGCCCAAGTAAAGACAAAAAATTGTTATGCAAATTAACGATGCATGAGTTGGCAGCGAAGAAAATAAAGCCAGGAGATGCTGTTTTACCAGTCAGGGATTTGGCGCTGTCTTTACCCTTACCAGAGCCAATGCAGTCGCTGTGAGCTCAAGTCCAGCTCATGCTGGCTTCCTCTCCGGCCGTACCTGGGAGGGTCTGCCAGCAACCTGCGGATAGTTGTGGGTTTCCCCCGGGCTCTGCCTGGTTTCCACCCACCATAATGCTGGTCGTCGTCATATAAGGGAAATCACAAATCAAATAAATAAATAAATACCCTTCCAAGAGCGAATTCTAGTTCCTTTCTGAAGACGACGATATTTGAACTTCATCACTGTGAACGGTATTAACACAAATTCTTACTGACTGAAACATATTTACTTAAAAAACAACCGATAACGCACAAGATTTTTTTCATTTCGATTCTACGCCGTTCTTAAGAATATTTTAATTATACGACGACGGCAAGCATTATGGTGAGAGGAAACTGGGCGGAACATCAGCAGATTACTGGCGGACCTTCCCGCGTATGACCGGAGAGGAATGAATGAATGAATGCTTATTATTTAACGCCCTACTCAAGAATATTTCACTTAAACGAAGGCGGTGTCTCCTTGGTGCAGGACGGATTTCCGCCGTATTTTTTATTTGGTGCTGCCTCACCGAGACGACTTGCCGAAGACACCCAAAAAGTCCCCTCACCCAGTCACGTTATACTGACACCGGACCGACCAGTCCGTCCTTTATCCTCTTATTGCTGAGCGCCTAGCGAGGAAGCAGGATGTACCATTTTTAAAGTCTTTGGTATGACCCGACCCAGGTTTGAACCCAGATCTCCCCGACCGAAAGCGGACGCTCTATCAACTGCGTTATCCAGGCGGGTAACCGGAGAGGAGGCCAGCATGAGGTGGACTTAAACTCACAGCGACTGCATTGGTGAGAGGAACCTTGGTCATTTTGCTACCAAGGAGCGCTAACTCCCTCCGCCAGGGAGATCCCGATAACGGACAAGAGGAGCCGGACATAAACTGTACATCATGTCACGGGGACCCTAACAGTAAACAAAATCCAAATGTAATTTCTAGGCTCGTTGACCTGTTCTTTGTTGAATCCTAAGAAAGTAAAAAATTCTTCGAACGGCGTTACATACTAACAAGGTAGGTAAAGTCAAGAAAAGTCATAACCTAACAAGGGAGATAACTGATGTAGTCTTGACAATATTACTGTATCGAGGAATACACAGGAGCAGAACTAAATTAATTGACAAGTCAGCAAAAAAGAAGAGCAATAAAAGCTCGAAAATCCCTGCTTGACAAGCACAGAAACCATTACGCGAGCCTTTTATTAATTTTTTTTTATATACACTTTCTGTTTTGAAGAAAATGTTCTGGACGGGCAATTTAGTGTTCCCTTCATTAAACTAAAATGTTCCGCGGTTTATTTTGCTTCCCATACTAACATCTGTTAAGCATATCAGACTATGGCGAGCTGTTCGGGATTTAGCTACCGAATTGTTTGTCTATTTATTTACTTGAAGTAGAAGTTTTCTTGACAGATAGATGTGTGGGGATGGAAAAACGGAACAACCTACGGAAATCACCGCTTTTCTCAATCATTGAACAAACCTTTCAACTTAAGGCCGTAGCCGAGACAGCGAGAACTAAATTCAGGTCTGCTATACTCCTAATTGATTAGGGGGTGATCTACTGAGGCAAGCACAACTAAGGATGCGAGAGCCGCAGTAATCAAAACTCATTGATCTACATGCAAGCTGTACTGCCCAATGCTGAAGTTCTTTTTCTAGGACAAAATTCATGTTATGCGAAATCAACCTTCAGGATTTGTGGGTGATCAGATAGGCTTGTTTTAAAGTGTCAACCTTTTCAGGTCGAAGAAAATTTACGCTGTGAACGTGGCATTTCGGATATTACATAAACTTTAACTTTTGTATGGTATTTCAGTAATCCTGTGATATTTTTCTTTCCTTTTCTTTTTTTTTCTTTCTATAGCATGGATAAATTACAGCCTTTAAGAAAACTAACACTGTGTTTTTTAGAATTGGAACTATGGACAGCGTTATCCCAAAACAATGTCTTGCGCACACTGACCCCCCCCCCCCTCCAAACCCACTATCCACCCTACCTCCCAAGGTATGCATCTCTTCGTCGAAAACGATTTCAACTTTTCAAGGATGTCTACTCTTAATACAGGCCGAGATATTCCCTCTACCATACAGCTTCATAAATCAACTTTTCACAATTTTTGGCGATGGATAAATCATGTCGCCTACAATGGAGTTTAATTTAAATCTTGTCATTTGTGAAAAAGTGTATATGCTTTAACAAAATAAGTCTTTGTTGGCAATGAATTGACTCATTCGCCCTACACGAAGATCTATCTCAACGAAAAACACTTACTTCTGCTGCTGAGACAAGAGTTTTCCCAGGATTGAAGAGGTAAAAGCCTTAGACAAGGATCCAATGCAAAAGCGTGTGTTCCGTGTAGCTGGTGTTCCCTTCTCTCTATCCGCCTTACCGAACCCTCTACTCCACACAAACGAGTTACCTTTAACCAAAGTAACTGCCATTGCCGGTACATTTCGACATTTCACCAGTTTTTGAACGTACTCTGTCAATTCGTTCAGCTGATCACTCGTCGGTATTCCAGCCGAGTCCAGATTCGCTGAGCACAAGCTGCACAAAATGAATGCCAGCACGCCAGTATGGCGGTACATTTTGTTCGACGTCCCTCTTCTGCAGAAATCCACACAAAAACACAAACGGTAAAGCTCAGAAACTTTTCTTACGCCCGTAATCCATATCACAAAAATTGCTTTTGCTGGACGCCTTTAAAATTTCCATCATTTTGGAACTTTTTTGTTCCTTTGATCACCAAACTTTTTCCAAAGCGCCCATGACAGAATCCGTCCGACTTCCGGCTCGTTCAGGATAGCAATCAGAACAAAAAAAATAGCTTCTTCGCAATCGTTATATCACTTAATTATCGTCTTGAAAACGAAATTGATGGTCTTCAGATCTTTAAGCCCAGATGCTGCACCAACTCTATAAGCTTCTCGTCAGGCCACTTTATCGGCATTAGTTCCCCCTGACGTTTTATGTCCTCGGTCCTTTACGACGAACTTCCTTTGGTGTCGACAGCTCGGTGTCCGGCAGTCAACGGAGCAGCTCTCCTCTGTATCTAGCCCAATCAGCTGAAACTTCTACAGTCATTCTGAACCAGCATTCCGGAGATTTAATTATCATTCGCACAAATTCGTAGCCATGTCACGAAAGGTAAAAACTCGAACCTTGGTAGTTCGAGTCGCGAGGGTTTAATGTAATTTGGCCGATGGCATTGTGATTATTCGGGCGATTCGGTGAGGGAATAGCAGAGGTGCCGTGTTCCAGGCTTCTCTCGGCTTGCGGAGGATTTCCCCTGGGCTCCGTGCTCTAGTTAATCACAATATATCGTGCAACTGTGGAAACAGAGTGGAATATAGCAGAGAAAATATGATTCATAACGCTATATACATAAGCCTGCTAAGAAAAATGGCCAAATAGCATACCCGCGGAGGCAGCCGTCCGTTAAAACACGATTGGACCAGTTAAATAATTTAAGGACGCTCTTGTATAACATCGTTAGACTACAGACTAGGCTGTACGCTTTGTACACTGGCCAAACCGAATCGTGTACATTCTGGGAAGATAGTACTGGTGTATGTGCACCAACAGGCGTCCCGTTATGTAAAACACAGGCTTTCAGGTGACCAGAACCCGCTGGGATCGCACTGCGCAATGCGCGATCCCACATTGATACGCTCCTCGGCTGTTTGATACTCATCAGCACAGAGCTTTTGATACAACTGATAGCAGAACTGAGTTTATAAAATGCAGCTTTCGCCCTTATTATCGGATACACCCTTAGTACAATTATAGGGAACCCTGTGTTTCCGGCTCCGCATGCAACAAGCCCCTCTGACGGATTTACACCAAGATAGCATCCTCAATCCCAGAATGATGGTGTCTTGGCACTGTAATTAGATATGGGATCTCTACCTTTATAGAGAAATAGCTTTTGGAATGCAACACAAAAACAAGAAATCCTACATAAATCTATTTCTTTTGAAATGTATGCAGCAACATAGTGATGTGCAGATGGGAGCAGTGAAAGGGAATCTATATATATATAACGTAACCGACTTTAATATAAGCACGTTCCTTCTTAATGTCGTGGATCTTTGATTGAAGGATTTGTAAGCATTGCTATGTGAAATAAAGAGCGCAATTATTGTAGACATACACAGTTACATTTAGGGTTACATGTTATACTCCGGTTTGTTTTTTTTTTATTTTTTTTCAAAAACATCACTGCGTCCTTGTCGTAAGTTCTCAATACACATGGTGACGAACGAGCAATTTAACTCAGTTATATAACCACTCTCATGAACAGATTTTACATAGACTCCTGCTCTGGAAAATGTCCTATCAGTGAGCCATATAAATGCTATTTAAACTATTCGATGTCCTACTTACCTTCGCCCCAAACCACAGTAAAAGGTGCAACTGGGAAGGCTCCTTGGCAGCTTTATGCCCACTCTTCCAGGAATCCAGATTTGGAGAGACAAGCCATTAACCGTATAGTCATGATCGTGCTGTAGAGACTGGGGTGGATATTTGTTGGAGAAACTGCAGATGAAATAGGTTATATGACAATAAGCAGCTCTTATGTGGGTGGAGAGTTCAGTTCCAGTAATATAGCAGATGTAGTTGACCCACTCCTACGAGGGTACTCCACCGGGGGGAATTTGCCATAGATTGCTCTGCCCACGAAAAAGCCAATGCTTTGATTTTTGGACAGAAACCATCGTTTACGGTTTTGTCATCATACAACATGACAATTAATTATAGACATACACCCTTAGCAGTAATGCGTTAAGTTGACAGGTTTCTTATCCAAGAGATGCTTTCGTGAGTAGGCGGAGAGTGGGCTAACCAAACAAGATGCATGTATCGCTTCTGTAATGAATTAAAAATAATGGGAAAATCCGAGCATCCATACAGCCTTAACCGAAAGTTCCACTTAATGATAACGGTGTAGAATTTGACGAACAGTTATCTGGGCAGAGTGGGAATTTAAATAAATGTATTTAGTTGACATGTTCTAAAAGCAAGGTTGTATTATGGGTTACCACTCACCACCGCTCATTATGAGAAACCAAACTGTGAAATTAAGCGGCGTCAGATAAAGATCTTGGTTATCAACAAGGGTTTTGAAGAGTGCTGTGATAACTGAATACCTGAGACCTGAGAATACCTTTAACACATCACCATATGTTTTTAATTAGAGACTCATAGAGGCACCTAGACAGACAAATGTAAAACCTTCCCGTGGTAATTCGATTCTCTTTACTCCGTTTAATGCACCCATTCCTGCTGTGGTCATTATCGCTTTCTTCCAGGCACAACATACTAACCAGCACTGGCAAGACATGTTCATGAGAAGGAAAACAGCAAAAGCCTTTGACGGCAGCCAGTAATACACCTCATAATCAAAGTTAAAGTGGACAGAAAAAGTGAGCACCAGCGTGCAGGATTCAAAGTTGACGTGTGTAATGCCTCGGTACGACAGACGCGGATTGTCGGTGTTCATCGGTGTCTATCGGGAAGCAGTAAGTTCCCCGAATTTGAGCTTATCTTTTCATCTCGATGGGTTTCGTCGACCACGAGGCAATTTCTTATCAAATCGGGATACTCTCCAAAATCGGCAAAAAAATTTCAACCGCTGAAATTTTCTCCCTGATAGGTTTTGGTAGCCGATTTGCTTCCAGGATGAACTAGGATACACTAAGATTGTCAGAATGAACTGGGATTTTGCACCGATTTTGAAAATTTCAAAATCGGGAATAAATCGGCGTCTGTTGAACCGAAGGGTTATGATGCGCTGATTGACCTGGTGATACAGTGATATATGTCTATAATACGCGCGGAAAGAAATATTCTTGAGTACAGAGTAAAACATCAGTAACTAAGTCATAAGCATCGTCATTGATGTGAGGTAGGTATAAAGACAATATTTGAGGGAAGTAACTGATCCTCGACGAATATTAAACTGCGCAAACGACATCACCTTGTCACCTAGGGCCCCACAAATCACTTTAAACTAATGCAATTCAATTCAAGGCACTTATTTTTCTACAGCTCACCCCTGATATTCGATATTACCCGCACCTGTCGTTTGTTTATTTGTTTTGTCTGATATGAGGTGTAGGCTACATGTAAAACTTCCTGAAGTCATGGCCTTGAAACGGGCATTAAATATCAGAATTGTTGACATTATTTAGGTAAATAGCCAGCGTGGGCCCATTTACATGTGACCCCTGTATGTGTTTAGCACATCGAGAGGTGCTTAATATCATATTTATGTACACCATCTGGGTAGCCCCCAGCCAGCGTCCATTGGTCTGTAAATGGAAGCCATTGGGTCCCCGGCCAAAGTAGGGCCATTTGCATGTGACTCCTGGGTGCTATTAGCTTCGGGTCACATCGAGGTACTAGGCTTATTTTTCCCATGTTTTTGGTGGTAGGAACTTCCTAGCTCATAAACCCATGACAAATGGCTTGTTGGCCACCGATTCAGAAAAAAATTGTTTTAGTGTGCTGTAGGTAGAGAGAAGCCAACGATAATGGAAAAAAAGTAGAGCGTCCATTTTTTAGATAAGCTCTCTTCGCTTTGGGATCTGACCAATTAAATGCAGGATGTGTGATTCAAAACTCACGGCAGCTACTTATACCTTTCTCAGTCCATTATTATAGCATTACATAGGCGGCATAAATAAACACAGCACCGAATGAGAGACACGTTACTTACGTTCTTGTTACACGATACACTATTTTGTATGACGAGCACCATTAAGCACCATTTTGGTTACTGATACGTTAGACACTGTTAATGAAAAAAAAAACGAGAGATCTGTAATAATCAGTACCATGTCGTTTACGTGCATGTAAACGTTAGCTAAGGTCTGTGAAACGAGTGACGTACAACTACGGTGAGTAGTAAGTTGGTTACATGTATATATCTTGTATCGTTTTCGATAACACATTATAGGCCACCTGAATTCAGACTGGGAAATGTAGCAGTGTGTTTTCTGCTATCAATCTGTTATCACTGCTATGAGTGAAATCAATGAAAGAAACAAGGTGTATTCGCCAATTATGTCGTCGACCCCCCCCCCCACATCTTCAAATAAGACAAAATAAGTCGACAAAAAGTAGAAGACTAACTGGTTTCTAAGGTGTTTTCATGTCTTTTTTTTTCAAAATATTTAATCAATACTGCCAGCACCTACAAAAATTCATTAAATTTTATCGGAACGTAAACGGTTCTGCAAACCAGAAAAGGAAATTCCACCTAGTTAGCTCTAGTTAGCTCTAGTTAGTTACATGTATCTCACTTGTATATGATCAGAACAAAGCATTGTTTGATTTGAGCACCCAGAAACACTACCTTGGAAAGAAACAATAAAATACTAGTGTCTCAAATTACACTGACCTCACGAGATTAATTGTGTTTAGTGACAAACTTGCATGTCAAGAACGAGACATCGGTTGATGAACGACAACTTTCGAGTCATACAAGACGTGTTTTTCCTCCAAATGTCACTTCTGGTAACAGATTTATAAACGACACGAGTAACCAATTGTGTATCCATGACAGGATATATCAGAATTGCCTTGAATTCGGTCCCCTTCCCCGCCCCCCACACCCCCAACGATGATTTATCTCGAACCATCGTGACAGAACGACAGCGGGTTGTGCCGGTGTGGTTAGACTCATAACCTTACATCCAAATGCCCCCGCGCCCAACTCCGACAAAAAGGTGGTGTTTTCACAGCTTCATTTCTCACAGGTTGACAGCTGATCGTAACGTAAGGTGTGGATTTATCAGTTCAACTTCCGACATTAATCAAAACCTCAAACGCGTGCTGTACAGATAAACACAGATAACTGTACAGTGGCCCACGGACAAAAATAATCTGCTAAATTTAAACAGAACATCTGTTGTCTCTGTGATGGTACAATGTCTTATGTTACTGCCGCAGATTATTCTGTCAGTGCAGCAGATTATTCTGTTAAGCACACCACACATATTCTGTTAATTCAACATAAAGATTACATTAGATTAACAGGATATTATTTTGCATATTTATTTATTTATTTGCCAATTGATGTTTTACGCGGTACTCAAGAACATTTCACTTGTCCGACGGAAACCGGACAGATCCCTGTGGATATGATATTGAATACGATACAGGATACTGGTATAATAGCAGAATTCATTCAATAAGACAACAGATTTTCTGGTAAAAATAACAGATTTTTTCTGAGAGTACCAGCGTGACTATATCCAGCGCATGACAGATAATAAAGGTCTAAAGGGCCCAAACATAGAGGTAATCTTCCACGTAGTCTTTTCCCTAAAGGAAGGTCTTCACGGTAATTTTATTACACGATATACATATGCCTTAAACTGCGACAGTTAATTTCATTACTGACCATTAGAAGATAAACGGGATATCCCCATTCTTCAAAGGTATTAAGTCTAATTTGTTTCCTCAGCAGATGGGCAACCTTGCAGTAAACCAGATGGTACCATTCACCGAATAAGCAGAATCTGCGAGATATGAATTCTGACGGTTATACATGTCGTATAAAGTTTGGTACCATGGCTGGAAGCGTTTCTCCAAAGTAACTTGATTAAGATTCTCTTCCTTGTAAATGGACGATTTAAGAAAACCATCTTTTCTTGACAGCTTGACAGTTGATGATGTCTATTAAATAGTCCTTATTTAGTGAGAAATACTCTTAACAGACAGGCAGTGACGGGAAATTTGTCTGCGCCCGACGTCTATCTTTATCACTCAATACTCCTTGTTTTCCAGACTAGTTATCTAGCTTGGTCAATTAAGGACCTGTATAGCTTGTGACACGATTTATTTAACCGGATTGGCATTAATGCGTAGGTGGCGCTGTTTATGAACATGTGCAACTGTGAAACCTTACCGAGTATTGCTTGAAGACTATAACACCTTACGATGCTTATAGGATAAAAACAAACTCCTGGATATCCTTTTATCTGAACCATCTGTTCCTTAATAACATTTATAGTCATTATTTCAGGTTTACATAATTACCATTTCCTCGCTCAGCTATTCGTGGCTCATCTGCTTTCTCCCTGACATCCATTTTATCATAATCTAACTTTTTTTTTTCTCTGGAATAAACTGACGAACAAAACCCAAGTTAACAACCCTATGAGGCAATTTCGCGCACACCAGTGTTTTCAAAAGCACATAACGGTTAAGTGATTGCCCCCGTCACAGTTAGTGCAAATGTCGCCTAGCGGGGAAACGGGTACCCTAGGGCGGAAGCTAGCTCATGACCTTTGAGCAGCTATTGAGGGAGAGGAGTAAAGTGGGTGGGAGGACGTGGGTGTGCGGGGGTACCTCATCCACAGCTCCTTATACATATTTCTCTAGTATTGCCTTTTTTTATGTTGTAAAATCTCTGCTGTTACTTGAATTGCTCTCCCTAAGCTAGTGGCTGGACAGGCGAGGAAAGACAGTGAGTGGGGAAACTCCCACTATAGCTGTTGTCAAATGGTTCTATTATTCCGTTGAATACATTAAAGATACAATTCGAAACCCTTCATGCCAGCGGGCAATATAGAATAACATATGGTGCAAATATTCAAATCATACTTCCTGTCAACTCATGAAGATCTTTTTCAAATGCCAAACTTTGCACCCGGCTATTTTCTGTCTTCCTGTTTGCTGTCACACAGACCTTAGATTCAGGAAAAAACCTGTATGCTGGGTCGACACATCACGTATACATGTTTCCCCCCGAAGCTTGTTGTTTCACGTCATTTACCGTTTGGTTAATCATTACGTGGGTTGTATAATAAAAACCTTAACAGTTAAAGCAGAAACAGACTCGCCTTCATCCTTTCCCAAAATCTGGACGTAAGTTAAATCGATTTCAGATCAGCAAATAGTGTTTGAAATACGCCAAAGTAGTAAGACTGTGACAGAAACTGTACAATGCCGTCCGTCACGATTACTGGTTAAAGTGCTCCAACTTACTGCAAAGTGATTTTGTTCGCTTATTTTGATATTTTTTGACATTTTTTTATAACTGGAAATATTCTCCAACACCTAGTCTTTCCCAAAGTAAACATAGAAGTTAGGTGCCCTAAACACTATGTTGGAGGTAAACTCTTTATTGGTGACTGAAGTTTAAAGCATTTTTTGTGCAACATAAATTCACCTCCAAATCGATTGGTTCCGACAACACACGCCAAGCAACTCCTAGGAAACAAATGATAACCAATTAATGACCACATGTTGCTGCCCTTTGCAAATGGCTTTGAAGCTTTGTTCGGTTGCATAAAGAAATAAGAGACTGGGAACTGAACGGCGCCAGAATGAAATTTGTGTCGCCACGCACGTCACCGCGAGATATCACTTTAGGATGAGATTTGGTAAATCCAAACTCACGTATGCGTAACTATTGCAGACTGCTGATTATGCTTCCGAGTCAAAAAGACAGAAACGTGCCTGTGGATTTATCACAAACACGTTTATTACTCGCTGATACTCTATAGCCTTTGAATAACTAAGGACACATCAGCCTTCTAGGTTCCTTTTATGTTTAACTCGTGGCAGTGATGAGCCACAGTTCAGTATATTGACGGGGTCGTCAAACGTTTCTTGAAAATCACTTGTCTCTGGGATTTGCACTGTTTAATACACACTGGAGCTGGAATTATTCTCTAACACCCAGCTGATGTTGATAATATGGTGTCCATATCCGTGCGTCACAGGTGAGACAGTTCGACGGTAACTTATTAAAGGTAGCGGTGGTTACACAGGTGAAATAAATAAATAAATATATCCTCGGCTCAGAACACCTGCAAAAAATCAGTCGCGTGCAAGAATGCATTTTCTCATTGAATCGGCTGCGGCCGTAAGTAAGATACGTAACAACGTGACGTGTTCAAGAAAATTCGACAGCCGTCATATATGAGAAATATCCTTGGTCACAGGGGATAACGCTTTCTCGATCCATGTCGGTGTGTGTGCTAATTTACAGTTTCATTGGCTTTTAGGGCGTTGTTCAGTATTACCAAAACGGCTGAAGTCAAGTCACAATTAAGGTTGCACAGCTGGGTACTCTAAGCGGGAGACACGGATTCATTCCCATAAACTACAGATCAAGGTCATCTACAGGCGTGGTAAGAGTCATCGACATAGCCATTTAGACGTGGTAAGAGCCATTCGTACAACAATCGTGAGAGATATTCCTAAGGCAATCTACGCGTCACATCTGCATTGCAATCTAGGTGTCCTTGCGGAATCCACATGGGTGTCGCTAGACATTCGTACATCCTTGTAATATGACAATCTGGGCGCTGTAATAGAGATTCGTTATAGAAATGTGGTGATATGATAGAAATAACGTGAACTGAAATGAGTATATTAGAGGTGGAAGAAAGTATGACATTTCCGTAAATGAAAAGTTTCCCGCAATTGCCCAGTGAAAGAGAGACGAGATTGGGTAGAGAGCGTGAGGAGGGGCAGGGGCTCTTTCTTAAAATCTAGACGGTGCAATTGAATGACATTCTAATACCAGCCGTCAATCATTATGAACGTTCTGTGCGGTCAATAACCGCATGACCAGATTTTCTAGATGTTTTAAAACATAGTAACGTACAACAGTATATATTTACCTAATTGTTGTTCTTATGACGACGGTCATCAATTTGGGGAGAGTTTCTGGGGTTCAAGGCCACAAAATGAGTCCAGTCAACCACTTAGCCGAACGAGTCAGCAAGCATTTTACAATTTCAGATAAGGCAAGTCTTATAATCTGGGGATATTAAATATAAAGCGTAAATAAATGTAAAACACGACTAAATACGTATCGATACCTCTTTCGCTGAGCGTGAATGTTCTATCAAGCCTTACAGACCATACTGGTCCTCGCCGTTAGAACTCGTTGCCGGTAATTAACCTTAACAAAACATTGCCATTGAGCCCTAGAATACATTGTCTTAGAACACATTGTCCTCAAGCCTTAGAACACACTGTCCTCAAGCCTTAGAACACATTGTCCTCAAGCCTTAGAACACATTGCCCTCAAGCCTTAGAACACATTGCCCTCAAGCCTTAGAACACATTGCCCTCAAGCCTTAGAATACAATGTCCTCAATACTTAGAACACATTGTCCTCAAACCTTAGAACACACTGTCCTCAAGCCTTAGAACACATTGTCCTCAAGTCTTAGAACACATTGCCCTCAAGTCTTAGAACACAATGTCCTCAAGTCTTAGGACACATTATCCTCAAGCCTTAGAACACATTGTCCTCAAACTTTAGAACACATTGCCTTAGCACACACTGTCCTCAAGCCTTAGAACACAATGTCCTCAAGCTTTAGAACACGTTGCCTTAAAACACATTGTTCTTAAGCCTTAGAGCACATTGTCCTCAAGCCTTAAGAACACACTGTTCTCAAGCCTTAGAGCACAATGTCCTCAAGTCTTAGGGAACATTGCCCTCAAGCCTTAGAATGCATTGTCTTCACGCATTAAACGCACTGAAACATCAGGCTATATTGATGCTGCAGGCCAAGGAACATTTTGTTCTCACGCCTTACGCCATTGGCCACCCAGCCTTAGACTATATTTGTCCAAGTCTTATCATTTTGGGATATTAAATATAAGAACTCATTGCCCTAGGGCCTTACATCATAATGGCCTTTAACCTTAAGGACACATTGTCCTCAAGCCTTAGGACACATTGTCCCCAAGCCTTGGAACACAGTGCCTTACAACACTGGTTGTCAACCCGTAGGACACATTGCCTCAGAAGGCATTGTCTTCAAGTTTTGGAACACATTGTCCTCAAGTTTTAAAACATACATGCATAATGCGTTGAAACGTTAGGCTATATTGGTGCTGCATTCAAGAAACATTTTGTGCACAAGTCTTAGGCTATATTGTTGTTCCAGTCAAGAAACATTTTGTGCACAAGTCTTAGGCTACATTGGTGCTCCAGTCAGAAACATTTTGTGCACAAGTCTTAGGCTATAGTGGCCCGCAAGCTTTATACTATATTTACCCTCAGAACGTATTGCTACATAAACCTTAGAAAACATTGACCTGAAACCTTAGAACGTATTGTTCTCATACCTTAGAACATATATTGCTCTGAAGCATAAGAACATATTGCCCTGAAATCTCAGAACACATTGTTCTGAATTACAGTCCAAATCCAGTCCAAAAACTCCTTTTGTGGATAATTGTCCAACATGAATCTTCTGTCACCTATCTGTCTGCTGTTGTGAAGTAAATAGGCCTTTCCCGCTGGGGTGCAAACGGTATCACTGTGGAATGTCTCTCCAGGAAACGGTGCTAAATAGGTCCATGGGTGGCATTTTGACTTTAATGTTCTGTTCATACTGGATCCATTATCCAAAAGGAGAATGATTACCACAACGTGTGAAACCGTATCAAAAAGTTCAAAACAGAAGCATTTTCAAAAGCAAAAAATTAAGCCACCCGACATAGCACAGTATGTATTTTAAGAGCAGGTCACTTTGGTTGCCTGTTATAACTGTGCAGGATTTACGTTTAGATATGTGCTATTGACAAAGCATGGGCAAATGCACAAAGACCCAGAGAACATACCTACCGTGTGCTATGTACTTAGACAGTCGGGATACAGACGTTGACCATGCACCTTCATCTTATTCCAAGCGTACGTGCATGCCTCCTGCTTGAAGTTCCGGCTGGTGAAAATCGAATCACGGGGTTGAGTGGAGTCGCTAAGGTGTGATCATCTGCAATCAGGGTGAGAGCAATGCTCATACGCTGGGATTGACTCTTGGGGTTCGATGAGCCAATTCTCCACGATTCATTCACGCCAGATTGCCTTATCAGGCAAACAGAGGCGGCCTTTCAGTGTGATTATTGCAGCGAGCTCTTACCACATTACCGGCTTTAGTTTTCTTACCTCAACACCGAGAGTCAACGAGTTCTCTTGAAATATCGATCAGTAAGCCCAAGCCGTGGACGGTAACTCAGAATTTCCCCTTATCAGATGAGTGTAAGCACGGGTGACTAGACAGTATTAGGAAAGTTTTAGTTAGTGCCGATTCCATTGAATGTAAATATACGCCGTTCATAGAGAACGTCCCAGTACGCACTGTCGTGTTCGCCTGAAACCGTCAAAGAAGTGCACCAACTGCATATGGCCTGTCCCGCTTTGCTGCATACCCGCAAAAACTATAGCAGTGACTCGACGTTCGGGATACGCACAGCACTGCAACGAAAACATACATCCAGAAACAGGCAAGGCACAAAGTTGTTTTGAATTTCAGAAATGACCATCGCTCATTTCTCTGATATCTTCAGAAGAGCAAAACTTGTGACTTGGTGAAAGGATCGCATGTTCTACAGGAACCCGGAACAATAAAGCCAGGATGATTTCGCATCGCGACCTGCTTGTGAAAGCTTGTGCATCCATGTAGCTGAAGATGTCCTAGGCCAACTTGTCTGGCTTATTTTGTGACACACTGTGTGTTTGTACAGCTCTGGTGCCTTAGTTAATTACTATCCTGCGCATGTCTGTTTTGTAGCAGGTTCGAAAAGAACTAATGTTTATAGTTTGTCACATAAAGCCTATATAGAATTAACTAGTTTCTGACATATATCCGAAATTTGCTTGCCCTTATGGGTTTTGTGTCAGGCGTGTTCTTCCTATGCCCGTTTTGTGCTTAATCTTGAAATAGCCTTACTTTATGCATTTTCTAAGAAACACTTTACCATTTTTAAAATCTTAAATACACTTTTCTGCCATACTTGAAAAGAGCATTTCATGACATAAGATTAGTTTTTTACAAAAACGCCAAAATAGGGCAATCTGTGATGTTTACGAAACCAGGGTTATACTATCAGCCAGTATTTAAGCAGTGTCCTGGTAAGATGACGTCTTTCCTCAGCCTGCTTGCGTGTTTCTAGCTATGCTTTCTGACGCATTGCTTTAAATCCATAGAGCGGTTTGATTTAAGAATTTGACGACTTGCTAAGACTTGTTGTACTCTCAATGGCGAAGGAGCACTTATATAAAGGGATGATCGTATCGTCTCTATGCCTGACAGGCACCATTACTCTGTCCTAGACCGAAGTCATTCACATCCGGGGCATTACATCCGGAGTCGGCCGAACGATCAGTCCGTTAAACGTACATAGGGAGCTCATCAAAGAGGATCACATCCAGAGCAACACGACACAGTTTTTCTGTCTACGTTAAGCTTTCAGATATGGCCAGGCCAGTTTTCGATCCCTACGTCAGCCTGTAAGCAGATTTAAAAAGCAAGCAAACTTGCAAATGCCAAAATCGATGCAGCCGTCAAAACATTCCTTTTGAAACGATTGAAAAGCGGACCGACAGTAGCCCATAACTCCGTAAAACATGAAATAAAGGGCGAGGACATACCGTTTCACGCCATCGTGAAATATACGGCCGAAATGTGGCGAATTCAAATAACATGGGCTTCAGAGATGTTGAAGAATATTGATACCAGACACCATGTTCCTCTGCGTGAGGTATAAATCATGTCTTTGCAGGATGCCAATTAAGCTTGTCGATTTATTCATTTATTTGTTTGTGGCTTAACAAAACTCAAGAATTTTTCAATTATATACCGTGCATGGAGCTTGGTGTTACCTGAAATTTCCTCAAATGTCTTCACTTGTTGTTAATTATGTCTTCACAAGAGATCCTAGTTGTCTTTCCATCCCGCAGAACTTGTCACAATCAGTTGACAGTATGGTATTCATGTGATTACACGAGTGTCTACATGTGACACCTATAAGCTTTATAAACCGGTACCAACTAAGATGCCAGTTTTATCGAAACCAGTTGCTAAACTTTATATATCATGCCAACCTTGGCAACACGTGACACGTGTAAAGTTATATACAGATGAGATGCTAAGCGCATGAGTCTTCAAGAGTCGAAACACTGAACGCAATCAGAAACATATGTAAGACCTCTACACGATATGTACCAACATTGTCTACATGAAAAGTGCGATTTTGTCGAATCGAGTACTATAGAAAACAGGACAAACGAAATTGAATAATATGTTCAAAATTTGACAAACAGCATCGTGTTAAGGTGGCTTGTAAGAATTATTTCGTTCGTACATATCTACTGAAATACGTTTTCAAATATATTACATTATTTAACACGATTCTAGACAGTTGTCCTCTGAATATGGCTCGCCACGATATGGCTGAGACATCGCCGATGTGGCGTTAAGGCATAATGTTTCATTCATTCGTTCATTCTGAACATGCCATTGTCGATTTTCTGAAGGCTTCAGACATAGACTATGACACAATAGGAGGGGTTATACGCGTGTTTAAGTCTTTAATATCTCATGCATAAAGGTGTTTATAATTTTAACATCGAAATTTACTGTGTACTTTCTACGAAAATAAATAATTTGAGGCTTTTCTCTCAGTGCCAAGATAGATGACCATGTATACTCTGCGTGGTTTCACTCTGCATTTTACTGCACCGCCCATAACACGACGGGTGGACAGTACTCTGGTACCGAAATGGTCAAGTTCTGGAGTCCATGACGTCAGCTTAAGTCCGGAAAATGGTGACCATGGTACAGGTATATAGTGAGATGCATGCAACACTTTTATCATACTTGGCGGCGGCCTCTTACTTATGGCTTTCAAACAAAAATGACCACTTTTAACAAATAAAAGAAGTCAAGTGTGGCATATAGGCCTTTGAAGTTAGCCTGCACTGGGTCTTCGGCAGTTCTCATAGCGTAGGAGCCTGTTCCTTCTTTGTGCCATCATCACATGATAAACACACAGCAACACGCTATACCAAAGATCCTCAATTTTTAGCGCAGTTATCTTCAACGAGTCATAGTAAACGAAGACCCCCTTTGTACAGGCAAAAGTGAACACTCTATATTTATTCTAATTCCCATTGAGACTTCTATTCTCTCTTTGATCCAAACCCACATCAAGCCCTTAAATATAACCACATAAATAATCCGACTCACACGGATTCAATCCATAACCGCTATACACCAAAGGGGATCAAGTTTGAGAAAGCAAGATCACAGAACTTTCTTAGGCTTCTCTTTGCCATAAAACACTAAGTCGTCTAATTTTAGAGGAAGTTAAAAATATAAGCTAGTATATGTTTTGTTTTCCTAGGCGCTATATCCCTTCCACGCCCGCAAGTTTACAAACAGCCGTAATTACAGCAGAAGGCTTAACGCGTTAACGTGACTAGAGCTCGGCGTCAGATATCATGAAAAAGACGGAGTATTTACTCACTTATTTCTATGCCAAGATCAGGTAGTCGTGTTTGTGTTAACTGCAGTATTCATTAGCTCATTTCGAAGTGCTATTCTAGAGTTTGTTTTCACTACAAGAGATAGCCCGTGTAGGTGGACAGCCCACGCTGGAATAAAAAATACGAGCCCACTTCCATCTGCTGCGAGTCACTAGGGAATGCGCATCGCCTAGAAATAGCGATTCAGCGTAGACCTACAGCTCCGGGTCACAGCAATGCCATTATTCATCATGAGAATCAAGTCATGCAGTAAGACAGACGAGGTGTAGATTTTTGTCTCTCTTGTGTGCCGTCTTTTTGGTACTGATACATCGTACCTTGCTGGTTTTCACCACGCCGAGACGGTAACGTTCGTGGGTGAAATGTTTTGTTGAAAGCTTGTTGGAGCTTTGGATCAATTTGGATCAAGCGTTTGCTAAACAAGTGGACTATATTTTTATCATTTCTTAGTGCACACAAATATCCACTGGTTCTTGAAGCTATGAGAATAAAGTTTTGTAAACAGTGTAAACTGTTTTTTTTGGGGGGGGAGGGTTGTTCTTTTTTTTTTTCTTTTTTCTTTCCTGTATCTAATGATATTAAAAAACTGCAACATATCCAATAAAGCCAGGGTCCGTTTTACGAATAGGATACAAGGTTTCATCAAGATACCAAGGCAGCTGAGGCGAATGATCACATGTAACTGCTAAAATCTGGCATCTTGTCAAATTACCTCAATTAGGTTTTTGTTCTAACTGTTAATATAAGTGCTTAAATTGTATTCACTTAAAAACACTTGCAATTTTCCACGTTGTCTAGTTCATTTTGTTTGTGTGTATAATTATGACTCAGAGGCCAGCAACAATATGATATTTTGTCAAACTGAGTGACTTATCAGTTATCAACCTAAAACTTTGATAATTAACGCATAGATGTGTGCTCATTGTCGTGAGAAAGCCACCCAGCTATCACTATAACCTTTACAACTCCACTCCGCCCCAATTTTGGGTAAGTTATCAGGATTTTTTGTCAAAACCTACAGCGGCAAACCCTCTTATAACTATAGTCCAGCCGCTTTTGAATTGAGAAGTCAAACCTGTGTTCCACCTTGTTTTAGATACTAACCATAGCTAGGCAAGATATATTCTGGCTTCTAAAGTCTCCAACTGAACTTGGTGGGTTTGGTATGAATACTGTGAGAATGGCATCGTTTTAAGTTTGGCGTTTGGTACAGTCCTCGCCGTTGAGGCAGCATTAAATGTACAGAAGCCGCGCAACATAAAACAGACTTTGTTCTTTTAGCCGTCCATTTTGTTTCTTAATATTCTATATGTTTGCAATTTATTTATTTATGCTTGTATATCCAGAGAAAGATTTCTATGGGTACGAGACCAATCACGCACAGTATGTTGCTAAATAAAGGTGAAAATATGGAATTTCTGGTGTCAAGAAGACTGTATACTTTGTTAGAGAAATGGGTTGACCAAATGTTATTTAGGATGGCTACTTAATCAAAGGATAGAAGCCATCTTGTTGAATTTATTTCTTTGTTTGATAATTGTTTAACGACACATACTCCTTAAAGAGCTACTTTGGTGTCAAAACATCTGTGTCTAAAAGTAAGGTGAAATGATAAAGACTGGGATAGTCTGAATTGCTTTCCTAAATTGTGAAAATATTGCAGCGAATTAAAACCGATATTGTACGTTTCGTCAGAGTTTACGGAAACAAAATATTTCTGTCCCTTCCACTTTGTCTGGCGTGACGTCACCCACGAACACATGACGTCTTCAACCGCTGACGCGTATACACATATGACGCTGCCCTTTTAAACGCTCTTGACGTCATCCCAAGATAAATGACTTACTCAACGTCACATCTGCCTAATTCGACACCATTCAGGGAATTTTATCACGTCATATCAGGAAACTTTTACGGACACAGCCGAAGATTTTGTTTTTCAAGGAATCTTGGGGTTAAATAATGTTAGCCATCAAAATCCTCTTTGAAACATGGTGTTAGGCTTACTCCGTAGAATTTCTTTCATATCATTGTAATATTTCCACGAAATTTGTATTCTGACCAGAGTGACGCACTAAAAGATAGCTTTATGTGTGGAGGAAACCCAAGAATATGTCTGCACGTTTGACCACCAGGCTGTGCAAAATATTGGCGGAAGAGAAGTGGTTTCCTGAAGAGAAAGTTTAAACTCGTCGATCGCCTTAGTACAATGCCACACAAACGATGAAAGCGAGGGAATGTGGGAATTCGCTGTCCAAGGTGAACTCGCACCTCGTGTGCCAGAGTGCAATTGGATGGGAGTTGCACATCACACCTCCAAAGCATGTCCAGCTGTCTAATCCTGCTTTAGGACTCTGATAATGTGGTAAAACCTTTGAAAACTGCTCAGACTGCATGCAAACGTGTAATCGTGTATTTACCTGCTGCTGATTTCAACGAAGAAACTTTGAAGCATTGATTTTAATAATCATTTTTCCATCCTATAGGAATTTATATATTTTAGTCATTTACTGGTTTTTAATGAGACACTGGAAAAGTTTTCACTCATATACAAAAGCTGCCATTGTCTTACTTTGTGCTAAACGAAAAGAAATCCGGTAAATCCGTTACGTTATTTGATGGATGACGGATTGCATTTTCTTTTGACCTAAAGGATTAATTCGTTCCTGATTACTAATCCATTCGTTATCAGGAACGGAATTATTCATTACCGGGATTAGGTTGATCGGTTACATAAACAGAAAGGTAATCTGTCATTCCTTAAATAACGGATTTAACAGAAAATGTTTTTGACAGCACCATACGGTTTCCACGTTATCCATTACTTAAATATTGCCACCAGTATTAAAAAACCGCTGAGTTGGCAGAAAATCCGAAAATCCACTGCACTGAGCTAAAACATGCAGAACTTTCATCTCGTGTAGCAGACAATTTAGCCTAAACACAATACACAGGCATTTATAGGTGGAGGGAATCCGACGGAAAATATCTTACCGTCCATATCTTACCCCCAAGTATAAAGGCTGTCAATAGGTTTCTCAGGTATATGGCCCACCTTGCAATAGGCACCGGTTTACTTCCGGCGGGAGCCATTCTTCTCCAGTGGCTTCATGTATGACGTCACTAATTACTGTGTGCCGTTGAACAACTTCTTCTCCGATATTCATTGTGAAAAGCGGATGAGAAGCACGCGAGGTAGTCACGTCATGCACGAAGCCATCGGAAAAGAACAGCTCCCAACTTGCCAAACTCCACTTTTCTCAACCTATCATTTTTTTTTTTTTTTTTTTGGTTTTTTGGTTTTCTTGTTTTTTGTTGTTTTGTTTTTTGGGGGGGTTTGTTTTTTGTTTTTTGTTTTTTTGGGGTTTTTTTTTTTCTTTTTTTTTTTTCTTTTTTTTGAGGGGGAGGGGTCAAGCTCTTGGTGGAGGATGGCCCTTTCGGAGTGACTTCTAGTATATTCACTCGATTTTTGTTTAACGCAGTGCTCAAGGATGTTTTAGTTATCGATGGCAGTCATTTTTTTTTTTTTTTTTTTTTTTTTGGTGGGGAGGAGGTTGAAGGTTAACGATCAAGTGCCTAACATATATCACTGACCCTTGGCACTTTCCCACGCGCGACCTACGGACATGTGCACCATATGCTGTTGGAAGACGAGCAATCTTCAACGAACATGCTACATAAACAGCTCCTCGAAAGTCGCTGGCCGATTATTGTTATGCGTGACAGCGGGGAAAAATCTAAAAAAATCCTCATCATGACCGGTACGGTATTGGACCGAGTCTCGATCAATATAACAGCGATACCAAGACAAACGTCTTAACCACTAAGCCACGAACCGCTCCGGTAAGAGAGGTATTATATCTGACCAGGGACTGGCCCAGTCAGAGACAAGCAGTTACAGGGCCTAAAATGCATGAAATGTTTTTTCTATAAATCCATGTAACCACAGAACAGATTATGTAGGGCCTTTAACTCTTGCATCCGTCAAAATAAAGTTAGTAGAGAGTTGTCTCCCCTAAGGCATAGAGTCTGGGCCTTTTTAATTTTAGAAATTGAAGCACATGCAATAACAAAGATTAATGTAAATGTACCGTGAATAAACCATTTGAACACTGAAAAATTGATTCTTCGTACATTAAACTGCCTATTAATATTCCCTCGCGTCCAGCACAAAATAACAGGCTACGCTATCCCCAGCATGTCTAGACAATTCCAGACACTGGTCTTTTACGGCATGCATATGCACATACGTTTGTTTCTTTTATCTGCCTAATGAGTGAATCATTTTTTTTTTTACATCAAAGTTCATTATTTTTTATAGGTATTCTTTTCATAGTATAGTTTAATTTAATTATGTATTGAGGGTCGTAAGAATTGATTTCTTTATTCGTCTGTTTATACGTCATTATTACTATGTAACATAGATTTTAAGAGCGATGACGACTTTCACACAGAGAAATTAGTACAGAATAATGTCAGTGTGTACAGTCTTATATATGACTATGTGTGCATATGTACACGTGCGCTTAAACAATGATGCAGACGCCGAGTTTCGATGCCAGGGTCATGTAAGATCGTGCAGCAACGATTAATCCACCACAGTTCATTAGCACGATTTATATCACGGGCAACAGGCAACGGTACAGAACTGGGCCAGCCACAGTTCAATCCTGTGAAGCTGCCTGCCTGCCAACATCCGCGTGACTTTCCGATGTCTCTCAGCGTGCTTTCGTACACATTCGTATTATACTAGTCGGCCCTATGCACACACCAACACCTACTCATCTGGGTTCGCGAGCTGCTGATGAGTTTCACATTTTTTTCTCACCTTGACCACAAATATGAGGAGAAGTTGTTTCATTTCCGTACAATTAAGATGAGGCATGCGGTGACCATTTCCTTGTCCGTGCTAATTGTGAAAGGTTCATTCATAACTGAAAGGTGAAGAACGTCACCGCGTAGGACAAAACGCTCCGCCATACATATACCCGTACATTGTATGCATGGACACAACACAGATAACAATTATACCTTTCCCTGCATGAAAAATTCCAACTCGCATGAACCTATCCGACAACAGGCCTACAAACAATAAGTATGTGCATGTACATATAGACATAAATATATTTGATTATTTGGAATATATGTGTATATGGACACATTTATAGAGGAGCTGCGTCAGCCGCAATCGGTTTCACTTATTACTGCCTATACACATTAATATACTCTCGTCATTTTTATTATGATTTTTTTATTATTATGCATGATTTTTTCATTATTATTATTATGTATGATTTTTTATTATAATTACGTACTATTTTTTATTCTTATGATTTTTTTATTTTTAATATCATTTTTGTATATTTTGTCGTCGTCGTCGTCATCATCGTCATTGCCATTGTTGTTGTTGTGATTTTGTTTTTTATTATTATTATCATTATCATTATTGTTGTTGTTGTTGTTTTTATTATTATTATTATTATTATTATTATTATTATTGTTATTGTTATTGTTATTGTTGTTGTTGTTGTTGTTGTTGTTGTTATCTATGTCGATTACGTCTCGGCTTCCCCTTTATACATTACCTTTCTATAATTTCTCATGATAAGCACATATGACCTCCAGCGCAGTTGTGTGAGAGAGGCACAGATTAAAAAGGCTAAGTCTGATGAGAGAAGTTTCTAATTAACAAGAAATACCACACAGATTTCGATGTATTAAGTGATTCCATTGATGACAAAACGAACAACCTGAAATTGTGTGTATTAATTGGATGTAAAGCCCTGGCTCTGCGGTAATCTAAATAATCTCGAGTAAGACATAAGTTCACCTGCAATCAGATATGTAAATAATTACACAGTTGT
Organism: Acanthopleura granulata; assembly: GCA_016165875.1. Taxonomy (NCBI): domain Eukaryota; kingdom Metazoa; phylum Mollusca; class Polyplacophora; order Chitonida; family Chitonidae; genus Acanthopleura; species Acanthopleura granulata. Next base: position 17,041,297 of record JABBOT010000008.1, read on the forward strand.
TGGAAAACTGTTGATTCGGCATTCCTTGACTCATTCTTAATTAAGTGCACATGTGTTGCACCTCTGGGCCTATGGCAGATGGGGTGTCCAAAATTACCTGCAGATATAGCTTCAAGGGCTTAAAAACAGTAAATTGGCAGTTGTTTATAAGAGCAAGACGGCTGCATGAAGAGAAATATGTTTGTCTGGTATATGAGAGCTTGGGTTTTCACGCAATGAGCTTATCAAAGTAAATGTGACCTTACTGGATTACACCCTGTGACATGCATGCACATGTGCTTCCCGAAACTCTCAAATACCAGACCTTTGTAGCAGGACTTACCCTAACGTGTGACGCCATCCATATACTGACGATCAAATGCATGCACAGAGCTATACTTCCATATTGGCATGATCCAAAGTAAAACGTACACATCATATATACTGGATGGGCTCAGGGGCATGGGCCCCTCAAAGTTAGTCTAGATTGAATAGAAAAGGCTGGTTTTATGATGTTTGGACAAGACTGGGTTTTAAGATTTAAATCTGAATTTATATTTAACTCATTGGAGCAACCTGTTGTTTTCTGCATCACATGGACCCGTTTGTTTTAAACCGTTAAAAGAGTTCTGGCTCTGTGACCTGCAGTTGTTGTGTTCTATATATCGCACTGCAAAGGGAAACCCAGTGCATGACACCCATTGTCTTCATACATACATATCGTTTACGTCACGTTAGATTATCTTTTACATGGAACCCTTTCTGGTGTGAAGAACCCGAAAACTCTCCGGTGAGGAATCCTTCACAGACCCTTCTGAGAGTGAAGTTTTCACCAAAACCACCATAACTAATAAGACAAAGCTAACCGACGCTCAGCATTGAGAGGTTGGAGCAAGGAAACGGGGCTTGTCGACCTGGTGTCTGTATAATGTGACTGGGTGGGGTGTCATGTCTGATGTTCCAGTGGCGGTAGAACTTTGGCGGCGTGCACTCACCAGAAGGAATCCTCGTCGTCATGTGACTGAAACACCGTTAAGTACGACGTTAAACCCCGCGCAATCACTTACTCAGTGCATGGAAGGCCGAGTTTCTCACCAACCTGTAACAATCCTCAGCACCATTCCTAAACACATATGTCTTTGCAAGCATATCGCCTTTGTATTCTGAAACGCAGGATGTCGAGAATGTCTTTGTGTTGTGTAAATACATTATTAACTACACGTAATATCACATACTCATACCACATTTCAGTCACTAAGTCACAGTATAAATACACTGGACAGACCAATAATCCTATCTGGCTGACCATTGTACGCGAGCACAGATTCGTAGAAGATCTTTGGGGTGACCCGAATCATCATTGAACCCAGGTCCTTGGCATCATACAAGTTTGCATGTTCTTATCTCACCCAGCCCGTGGTTTGTGTATATGTATTTCTGCTTTGGTTTTACGTCGTACAGTCACATGACAACGAGGAGTCCTTAAATGTGTATACAGGGTCTTCCTTTTGATGAAAAAATATTCCTAATATATTCCTAACATAGATGATGGCTGGAGCATGAGTTTCTTAACAGAAAGATTAATAGCTTGCCCCGCAGAGCTTGTAGAAAGTAACGGGGCCTCCATGTTCTAGGGCCTAGAGCGATGCAATGAACCATCCAGGAGCATCTTATCAATGCGGACGGCTTTGAGTTCAAGTTTAGCCCATGCCGGCTGGCTTCCTCTCGATCTAATCATGCATTTACGTTATTTAACTTCTCCCGCAGTTTGGGCTTAAAGGGGTATTGTTGTAGCGGCTGTCATCAATCCGTTCGTCTGTTCAGCTCCTTGTATAAACACTGGCTTTTGAGTACTTGTAGCCAGATTTACCAAATTTGTACTGCATGTACACCGAGGAAGTACCAAAAGTTCTATTCATTTTCGATGACCGTGCCCTTTCTCGTCACCTACTTTTCAAAAGTTGGTTAGCGCGCTAGCGCAGCATAATGACCCAAAAGCCTCCCACCAATGCGGTTACCGTGAGTTTAAGTCCAGCTCATGCCGGCTTCCTCTCCGGCTGTACTTGGAAAGGTCTGCCAGCAAAATACGAATGGTCGTCGGTTTCCCAAGGACTCTGCCCGGTTTCCCCTCACCATAGTGCTGGCCGCCGTCGTATAAGTGAACATTTTTGAGCACGGCGTAAAACACCAATCAAAGAAATAAGTAAATAAATATTTTTCAAAATCCTGCATTCTGGTCATTCAGTTAATTATATTTTTTAATACACACTTATAAAAAAAGATATCCCTTGAATTCTTGACGTAGGTTTCATCAAACTTCAACCAGATGTGTTCCTAGTGCTGTAGAGGAACGACGTTGTAGCCTTTGACTATTTCTTTCAAGGGCTTAGAACCATTGCAGCCACTAACGTGTCATATTAACACTCTGCATTTTGAATACATGTAGCCAGATTTACCAAACCGGACAGAATCTTTTCTTGTTTTTGGTGACCTTGGCCCATTTTTTTCAAGGTTCTTTTGAGGTAACAAGTTAGAATTTGTGACAAACTTGCAAAGTTGGCATCTCTTGCAATTTTCGGTAAATTTTCAACAAACTCTTATCAGTTGTAAGAATCATGCTGTTTTTTTGTTCACCTCTGTCAGCTTTCATTTTCAAGGTCGTGTGACGTGTGCTGCCATTACTTTGTAACCTTGAAACTGAGGTTATAGCTGGGAATAGTTTGTCCTTATATCTAATACCCAAGGTATCTCTCTAATAGACATACGTCCATGCCCTTGCAGAAAATATTGGGGGCCATTGTGAGTTTAAACCCTGATTAATGTCAGGTAGGACACAAATGAATTGTATTCATAATATATACAGACAAAATACAAGAGTAGGCCCCCTGCAGATGCTGTATGGTACCGTTTAGCACGGACGACGAAGTTCTGCATTTCGTCTTCCGAAGCGTATTATTTCCAGCGCTGAACATCGTAGAGTTGTCTCCCTTCAATTCATAAACTGTCCCTCAAACTTGTGCCGCTAGACTTCATGTTATATAAAATACAATTAACTGGCGTGTAATCTGTACAAAAATCTCACTTGTTACATAATTTAGGATGAACGTGGTGTATAACTGGCTAGCTTAACCGTTTTAAAGAGTAGAACAACTTAACGAACGCGTAAATGTTTATATAGGCCTATATGTTAAAGTGAACAATTTTGCAAGGGCTAAAACTTATTCCAAGAGCGTTTATTTTACATTCCGTTATATCATGTTACGATCTGTGGCCTCGATGGCCGATGGAGTTTGCGCAATGACCCACGTGCCTCTTACTAATGCCATCACTGTGAGTTCAGGCCCAGCTCACGCTAGCTTTTTTTTTCTGGTCGTTGGCCTACGTAGGAAGGTTCGCCAGCAATCTGCGGATGGTTGTGAGTTTCCCCCGAGCTCTGCCCTGGTTTCCTCTCACCATAATGGCAATACTCTTGCGTAAAACAGCAACCAATTAAATAAATAAATGTGTTACGATCTTGCAGACACCGATAAATCTATGTCGCTCACGTTTTATGCCTTGTCGTACTTGTATATGAACAAGTGGTTTTTCCCAATTATGTTAAGGAATAATCATGAATTGTTCATGCATATATGCTAATTTGTATGCAGGGCGTACACTGTAGGGGTTTGTAAGGCCGTTTCCGAGAGGTGCAATGTATACTAGTTTAGGCCTACGCCACTGGAGCTGTTAAAGTAATTTTGCGTAAATGTTTAATAACGCAACTAATTTTTGTTCACGTTGCTTCGGATACATGCTATAGAGCCATCATCGGTTTTGTCCGTATAGCTTCCAGTTTTGCCTGTGTTTCTCTCGATTTGTTCTTACTATTAACGTTGCAGATTCCTCCATTTTGTTTGGAGTTTGCATTATCATTTCATTATATAACGCATATTAAGTACACGTATCGGTAATATACATCATCAGCCATTAACCAGGCAAACACCTCGGACCCACCCTGTGTAGTCTTGGCCATATAGTGTCTCCATCTCATCGTCCAGATAGAAAATGCACCATGAAATTTCATCGAGGTTGGGAGTTCGAATCCCAGTCTCGCTGAATTAACTGCGGTTTGTTGACTGCATATATATGACGTACAGACCTTGCCACTTATGCTGTAAGATAACTCTCTGAAAACTACTGTGTACAAGCGGTACACATTGTTGTAGCAAGAAAGCGCATCCACATGATTTTTGTGTATAATACATCCAGAATGACGCGTGTATCAGTGATACACAAATTGTGTACCACTGATACACATGCATATATTGTCCATGTGAAAATTTGTACACAGTTATTTTACAGAGTATCCTGATAGGCAGTTTTCACAATACCCTATATGTAGAAACTCGCTTATAGATACACAGAATATGTATGATCTGCGATGCGACAATTTTATTTATATAATGTGAGGAAAGCTACACAGAGCGAAGCTTTTGGACAATTTACCGGGCATAGTGTGTAAAACAACTGTGTACAAATTTGCGCATTCACCATGCATGTGTATCAGTTTGTGTACCACTGACATACATGGCATTGTGGTGTATTACACATATTGTGTACTGCTGGTACACAGAAATTATGTGAACGTGCATTTTTGCCAAAATAATGTGAACCATTCGTACACAGAATTTTTTAGAGAGTACACCCCCTTAAAGTAGGCCAAAGAAGGCGTAAAACGGACATTTGAAGATTGCAAAAATAGCAACACTGATCTCGGGGGTTATAAGTTGAGGTGTAATCATGATGCCCAGGTGCAAAATGGCGCATCAGACTTGACTTTTTCACGCCCCCTGAGACTTCTTCTTGTTTCAATAAGTTTTAAAGCATTATTTTGATCTCTAAGAAAAACCTGATATACAGATCGTTTAACGTCGTGAAAAAATTTATGCCTGCATAACAAAGCCTATATATAGGGGTTTTCATGTAGCCATAAACTTTAATTATTAAATATTAAATAATTTAAATCAACATCACATATATATATATATGACGTTAATTTAAAATGTTCGTTTACGGCTCTGAACACAAACGAAGAAGTATAGGCCAAGGCTTCAGTATACAGTGTATATAGACATTTTCTTCCGGACTCAATTCAGTATCGGCAGTCACGCTGAACGTGATATGAGTAATATGTAAATACCAAATTATTATTATTATTATTATTATTATTATTATTATTATTATTATTTTTATCACCATCATCGTCATCATCATCACAGTGAAGGTACATGTCTACCTGATCGAACGGTCGGTATATTTCAGTAATTATAACCTTCCCATGTAGCCTATATGTAACCGTAGTAAGAAAATTGTTTAGTTAATTTTGGTTTTAATAAAATAGTAACTGGTATATGTTAATGATACAGAGGAACAGTTTAATCAAATGTGTTTTTGTTTCTTTATGCCATCTTTATATCGATAAATTATACACGATATTGAGAACTACCGACAGGCCTACCTATATACAGGCCAACATGTTGCCTGTATACCTGTATTATAGTATTCACTATTGAGAAGTACAGGTGACTCTAGCGTGAATCATGGTATTTACCTGACATTGTTGGCACAAGAACGCGTGTATGGTAAAAAAGAGATATCAGTAAGTGTGAATATTTTATTTGGAAATGCTCAGAGGGATTTCAGCTATTTTGAGCTGTCGGCATGCGTAGAAATACTTGTACCAGCAGGTCATTTTTTGTTGTTGTTGTTGTTTTGTTTCTTTTACCGCTAGATGGCGCACCAAGCCATTTTACACAGCGGTAACCTGCGGCAGGAGACTTGTCAAATATCAGTGAATTCTTTTATACCCAGCGGCTGTTATTTAGATGCACATTCCATTCCCCGAAATAGGTCAGCGCAATTAAGTGGCAGAGTGATTCTATTGGCTGATACGGGTGATTGACATCGCAGCTGAAATACACACTGATGTGACGTCACGAATAGCATCGTATGCTAATGAAGGGAGAATTTGCTCAGAAGCATAATGGCGAAGTGAGCGGAGCAATCCTGTGGACAATGTACCGAGATAGATGACACGATGCCCAGAAAACGAAATGGGGAACTTCCCCTACCAAATGGATGGGAAGAGTGTCGAGATTTCGATGGAAAGGTGTTTTACATTGACCACAATACACGACAAACGTCGTGGATAGATCCCCGCGACAGGTACGTACGTAGCGTAGTCCTTGCCGATCGTACTTCAGTTCGAACAGAGCTAGACCCTCTTTCGTATAGTTTAGCAAGACACTTCTTCAAGTTTTCTTTTTACTTTCAAACGTTTACCTCGGCGATTTGTGCTTTTCCACGTTTCCCCCACATCGTAGCTGTGTAATCCCAAGTAGAACCACACCGTGTTTCATTGAAAGTTATATTTATATCTTTGTCTTTGTGAAATCGGACTACTCAGCCCGGCGCCGCTGCCTATGCAGCTCATACTGTGAATTCGGCAGACCGGGCCGGTGTCTGGCCCCTGGCCGAAGAGGCCGTCCTCCCCAGGGGCCAAGGGACCGGCACTTCCCTGCTCTGCTCCGCTCCGGCACTTACCTGTTACATCTCCATATATACTTTATAGGTATGCAGTTTAGCTAATATGGAACTTACATACGTGTACATCGGAATGCATGGTCGTGTCACTGTCGTCAAATCTTAACATTCGATCTCAAGAAAAATGCTTTATCCATTCAACTGGTGTCAGTTCTTTCCTGGTGAGTGACTTCCTATACAAAGTGACTTATACGCAGTCAAAAATTAAATTATATATATCATTTATTACCGTATTATATTAAAGTGACTTGTAGACACTTAAGACTTAACTTTTTGTGTTATGAATCATAGTACATGTATGTATTGATATTATTAAACAGCATGTCAGGGTGTAGTAATAGTAAATAATGAATATAGTAAATAATGACAGGCAGTTAATATGCAGCTATATTTTCTTCTACCTCAACCTGAATTTAAAGCCTACATGTATATCTTGTCTTTATGTGCTTATGATTTATATGAACTGAACTCGAACATTTTTCTTGTGAGTATTTGCTGCAATCTGAAAAACACCTTTCAATTTTTGTGTACTTCACATTACAAGGTTTTCTAAAAAGGCAGTTGTTATTACCTTGTTAATTCTTTTACATGTAGCTGATTTCACTGAGTAATGTTACAGTTTTAAACCAGTGGCACAGTTGCTAAATTATTATAACAGGCCCTGCTCCATCACTTAATAAACCTGTGCACATCCTTACTGCCATTCTATTAAAAGATGATTGTTGAAAACGTTTTATTTTCTCTTCCCTTGTCACCTGCTCCCAACCTCTCTGTTCCACAGGCTGACACCACACTGTGAAACAGTTGTATCATGACTGTTGGTCTCAGGAACATTGTTTGTTTCCTTAGAAGATTGTAGAGTTTTGATTGATGGTATCTTGTATGATAGCTCCTTGTCTGACTGTATGACATTCTCCTGAGATGTCACTGTTGTGTGATGCTGACAGTTGGGGAGACATGTACCTGGGTTTTCACGCTGTCATTGAGCTGAACTGTGGACTGAGGATTGCCTTGTTTAGTGGGTATGCCAGTCGTCCTGGGGCTTATTTTAAAACGGCACCAACAGAGAGGATGTTAAAACATTGAGGTGTACCCAGAAGCCAGGCAGTTGGCACGACTTATAGTTTAGTCTACACCAGAAACAAGCAAGGTAACCATCCCTAACATGCCCCTGTGAAGTCCGGCTATTTAAGGAATGTTGATGACATTAGTTTAGTTAGAGATGCAAACCTGAGGTCTCAACTACATTTTTATAGGATCGTACGAGACCTAGTCAGCAACTTCCCTGCTCGCCAAGCACGCGCCAGTTTCGCGTCAACATAACATTGTTTGTTTCAGCTCTATCTGTGTGTGTGTTGACTTTTTGTCTAACATTTATTGTGCAGCTTTCATATGTCCGTTAAATCTGTGCTCTGCCATATATACAAGTACATTCTCCAGGTGAACTGATTTGTATTTTGGGTGGTTCAGATAATGGCAAGATTTTATGACATAATCTTTTATATTCCATATGGTTCAGTTTCCCTCGATATCGAAGTTTTGCCCATTCTGTGGGCTGGGCAGGCCTCTTAATATGGATTTCTATGTAACATAGCTTGCAGATCCTGTGCTTTTTCTTCCCCCCTTCCTAGTCAACTAGAGGTCAACAATGTATGGAAGTTGTGAGGTAAATATTATCATTTGGGCTGACAAACATGCTCACTGCTGCCTGTATCCTGCAGGCTGTAAACAAGGATGGATTCTGCCTTGTGTATGCGCTCAGCCATTTGGGGTGGGGCAGATCTGAACTCAACTCAGAGATCCCTTACCCTGTCTGGGTTAGCTCCTTGGGGAGTTGACCAGACAGGAGTGCAGACAGGCTTGCTGTGATGTGGGGACATAGAAGATCAACTTACAGTGTGTTTTTTTAATGTGGATAATATTAGTAACAACATGAACATGTATATGAAAGGCTGATTTGACTATTGTGCCATATTTGTGGACAGCTACTTTTGCCACATAAGTACATCTAAGTGTTCACTGTAGATATTTGGAAATTTGACATCTGACATCTCTTTGCTAGGATACCCAATATATTTACAGCTATTTCATATAAGGATTTACAATAACGAGCAATGAAGTGATTTCAGCATTGTTGTTACCATGTTAATCAAATGCTTCATTCTAATGTTTGCTTTTCTGATGCAGAAAGGAATGCGCTTCCTTGTTTGGGTAATCATGTGGGTCTATTTACTCATTATTATGTCTACTAATATCCCAATTAATAAACTGCCCACTAGGCAGTAATAAGCTGTGGACTTGCCTTGTTATGAATTGATATTATGCCAAATTGCAAACAGTGGTTTACGTCCGTTGTTTAACATGTATTGAGACACTGGAATTTAAACACCAAGCTCCAGTTGAATAGGCTTTTCATTTTTTTCAAGTAAACAGCAACATCTGGTGTTGGGGTATGGAGTAAACATGCTCTACATATCACACGTTTACATTATGGACTTGTAATGACATAGACCTTTGGTAAAAGGCCACATGTTGACTGTTACCACATGATGTACTTTGTAACAGTTCACCAATGTGCTTATGGAATGTGTTTGTTTGTGCCATGACATGAATGTTCACAAAGTCAAATGCACAAATTCTCATACCGGATCTGATGGAAATGAGTTGTCTTGGATCAGTACAGACAGAACAAGAGTGAAAAGAGATTTCCTGTTTAATGCTGTGGTAAGAAATTGTGTTATGGCTATGTGTATGGAAGACTCAGAAGTGTAGTATATCAGCAAGGTATTGTATGAAGATTCTTCCTGCCATTTGAAGAAGGCAACCTTGTGAATTGGTGCTCAGCGTACTGCGGAAATTGGACCCTCTGTCTTTATCAACATTCAGTCTGACAGTGCACAGAATAAAACCTACAAGGCCAGATTTGGTCAATCATGCTTTATGTGCATGTTCATCTGACCAACACTGTGAGACTTTGTTTACAAGGAACTATTTTTACAGGAAGATGGTGCTATAGTAAAATGTACATGTTATTGTAGACGCAAATGTTCATGTATACTAGACGATATACACCAAAAAGGTTCAGGGTGTACTATCCAGGCAATATTGAGTGCATGAACTGCTGGATGGTGCTAAACATTTTGTCCATGTGACAGACTCATGTCTTACAGAGTTTTCATGGAACATTTTATTACCATGTCCGAGAGATGGTTTTATGGCTGAGTGCAAAAATCAATGCAAAAGGGCATTGATTTAGATGACACAGCCTAAGTGTACCACAAATCTGGATGCCCTGAGAATGTGCCTGCAAGAACTGCTAAAGGGTGCCATAGGGAAGTGTTACCAATGATTCCCTGTCAATGATGAAAGACCCTATTAGTCCAACTGTCACCAACGATGAAAGACTGGATATCCTAGCTTGGAGCTTCTTCCTGGAACTTTCTTTGGTGTCCAGAGACTGATGGAGAACAAAACAGTGAAAATTTTTGGACTGCCAGTTTTTGGATTCTTGGAACCCTTACTGGTTTAGAATACATGAAAAGTGAAAAGGCTCATTATGTGTATGCAAAAATGTGACTTTACATCCAATTGCCGAAAAGCAGGTATGGAACATTGTATGGATCCAGCCTTTTCATGTCGAGCAACTCCCCATGTTGCTGAGCTGATCATGTTTCCTAAGACAGATACTGTAATTAGACTCTAAAAACATTAGTATCCAAGTGTACATGTACATTACATGCACAACTGTACTTGTACCAATTTTTTGATTGTGCAGAACATTGATCATTTCATCAAAACTCAAAGAAACATGCTTCTTTACATACGCATACATGTGCCTTCAGGCGATACCTGTTTTCTTTTTTTCTTTGGAAGAAACCTTGAAGCATCTATATGTGCACCTACATGTACAAAACTTAACCTGCACATCTAATGTTGGAACCAGCAGTTCAAGTTCAAGTGGGTGTACATGTAGTTGGCTGTTGTGTTCATGTGAAGCTGTTGGCCAGAACCTGGTCGTCATGGCCAGTGATAACACATGGCTGACATTCCTGGCCTGCTAACACTGATCTGACTGGCATAGTTTTCTCTCTTTCTCTCTCTTTTTCTCTCCTCACTCTGGCCACGTCTGTATTTTTGGACAGGCCCATCGATCATCTTGACCTGACCTGTCTGAAGTCTGGAATTACTTTATGCATTCCTATGACACTTTTTGTGGGGCACTTGATCAGAGTTATTTCTGTGGTAAATGTTTCACACATTGCACTGTTGTTCCCAGGACTTATATTTGGACATAGACTTCCAATACTGTATTACCCTAATACGTTCTTAAATACCTGTATACAACTTGCATTTGAATTTAGACTAAAGTAGCTTATGGATATATGCTGGATGAAGCAGACAGATGTTTTTAGGACCATAACTGTGTCATACAGTATTTTTTTTTTAAAGAAAACTGCCATTATGAATTTACGATATGTGTACAGTATATGGTGAATGGCCGTAATGCTTTGTGCATTCCAGGCGATGATTTGACATTGTGATGCTACATGTACTAAATTTTGCTCTTTTTACTGTTTTTGCTGTTTGTTGTTGAAAGTGCTATGTTGGCTGATTGAGAAACCCTGTCTTTCCAGTCAGGAAAGGTTAAAGAGTCAGTTCACAAGCATTGTGAGTGTTGTCCCTTGATCCCTCAGAAGTCCATGTTAGTCGGTCTTGTTCGACATGCGCTTCTGTCAGTGAGTGGTAAATGAGGAGCTTCACTTGGACCAGGACTCACCTCACACAATGGACTGGGATCTCACAGGCATTTGGGGTGTGTTGTCATCTGCAGTGCACTTCACCTCAGCTATGCTGACCCACCTCACATGGTTGAGGTGGGTGGGGCAAGACAAAGGCTAGTCCCAAGTCATGATTTTCTATTCTTATATTTGAAAACAAACAGACTTAGCATTTGACTGAAACACAAGCCGGCTTAGTCATGTCGTGATGTGTGAACTCTTCATGCCTTGCCATTCAAGAATAGCAATCTAGCCCAAATACATGTGTTTTGGAACAACTTCAATTGTTACTCAAAATACATAGTAAATATATGTTTTATGACAGGCTGAAAGGGTTAAAAATTTTTAAAAAATGAAAAATAGATATTTCTCACTACAGTTTTAAAATCTTTTATCGAAATTCAGGTGAGAAAAGTTGGGATTGGATGGGGCATAAATGAAGAGTGAAATGTGATTTATATTGTACAATTCAGACAGCATATTGTAATTGTATACCTGCACATGGCTTGAATCTTACATGTTCAAGTTGAAGATAATAGGTTGTCCCAACAGATCAGAAGCTGATCATCACTTCCAGCACCCGTCCATGTGCACTGTGTGAGTGTCGTTTTGTGACATCCGTCACAGTTTGACCACCATACCTGAATACATGTATATGTACATGCTGCCAAGCTGTCGCTTATTGTTGACCCCTCATGAATGGCCAGCATCTGTTCGTCTGCGAGGAAATGCACTCAGTGTATGGTCAGAAGTGACCTGTTGACGCTGTGCACAATGTGTAACTGCATATGTATACCTGCATGCAGGCAGGCAGCAGCACAAGTAATGATCAGGCAGTGTAATGTATTTTTACCTGTCCAAAATACATGTACCTCAGAAATATGATGGACAGGCAGGATCGTTATCTCATGTGGCACTAGTGCATGATAAATATGTGGTGCCCTCATTGGACAGGGACAGGGGAAAATGGGGTGTGTGTGTAGATTTTACATTCAGATTGTATATTTGATATGCGACGAGGATAACCGATATTGAAGCTTCAGAGGTGTTATTGATCCATTAGTTTATATGTGGACTTATTACTTTTGGTAAGGTAATGAGTGGCTGGTCTTGGTTGCATGTTAATAACTTACATTACTTACACGTATACTTCACATGGTTTGTTATTTACATGTAAACATTCACGAATATGGTACAAAGAAATTTCAGGGGGCAGATCCAGAAATGTCAATTTCATACTAACATGTTCATGTGCATTAGAGATTACCAGTCCTGTAATCGTCTTCAGTGTCTCTACATTAATGTTCACTTTATATATGCATATAAAGCCTCTCACAATAACTGTTTCTTAAAAGGACAGATTATCTATTATATACGTGTAACATAAATAAAAAAGGAATGCATCAGATATTGTTCATGACCATCTCCATTTACAAATTTCATAAATTAACCGGAACTCAGATTCACTTTGAACCACCTACATGTACAGTTACATCCTCTTTTAGCCAGCCTGGGGAAATTGCACCAAGTACTCTTTGACATATATGTGTACATATGGAAATTAGAGCTCCTAAAATTTTAATGGGTTGTTTTGCTTTGAGCCCTTTGCCTAATAGGGCTTACAAATGGTGAGGTCAGACCTTGCCCCTGTCAACATGATGTTGTAGTAATGGATCAGCGAATGAGAGATTGTCAGAACTGGCAGTGGAGGAGGACAGTGTTGAGTGGCATACCAATGAGACAATCTGTTGTCTTATGCTCAGATGCTATCTCTGGTGTGTGATATAAAAATTGATGGTTCAGTGTGAATGAAAGTGTATCTCTAATGAAATCATCAAAGCTGTTAATATAGGATGTGAAGTGTAAAGGATTGGTATGCTGCCAGGTAAACATTGCATTTTGTGGTGTTACCTGTGTAGAACCGTTACCTTTCAGTCAGTGAGTGAGGAGAGTATCACCTGAAGTAAACAACTGGTTCTCATATGAAATGTTCCCTAGTATTCCATGCAAAAATGTTCGTAAGGGATTACTTCAAGGTGCTGGACAGTGAACATTATCTTGGAGATACATATAGTTACCATGTTCAGTTGGAAAATCGCTTTCCTTCTGCGATTTGGTTCATGCCTTGGAGTATTTTGACTTTTAAGAGCTTATGGAAAGCTAATTTCATAAAACTTCCAAATGTATGTAACTGTAGTAATGTACTTGTATCATATGGTCAGATAATGAAATATTACTTGCTCACAGAGTTCTGGACGTAAATGTACATTTGGGCATTGTTAGCATCCAGATCAGAACTTCTGAAAAAACTGACTGAAAATCTGATGGATCAGCAGCTTGTGCTTATAGCACTGTTTGATCAGACCTGTGTTCCTACTTGCGCACAGAAAGAGACGGGTCATGTTCATGTGATAAAGCTGCTGGTATTGGACAATGCCTTGTTTAGACTGGGTAATGAAATGCACCTGTTTAGTGGTAGTGCTCACAGACCTATGTTACCTGGCCGGGATATTGATTGTCACCTGAGAACAGGTAGAAGAGCGGACAATGTGGGTCACGGTATTTCCCAGCTCTCCCTGAGCGGCGTTGGCTCATCGAGGCTAGTGCACAGCTGCCCCGACAGCACACGACTGGCGGCCGGCTTTGAGACGCATACCTACATGGGCTGAGTGATCGGGTGATGGGCTTGCGACTCAGCCAGTGAAGGATTAGCCAAGCTCAATCATATATTAGGTGTCTGAATCGCTCCTTGCACGCAGTCAGGGGACATGTGGCTGACGTGTGCGTACCTAGCTGCACTGCGATGGCGCTCACACCTGCTCAGTTATAGTTACCTGCCGCGGGATGTGTTTGTATTGGACCATTTACATTATGTACAGCTTACCTGTTCCCAGCTGACTCAGACTTTACCTCCTAGCTACCTACACATGTACAGTGTTGGTACATGTACATATCAATGTATTGAGTCTATCAGCTGACTCAGACCTTGACACTGCAAACATGTAGTCTATGGATGTACCTGACGTACATGTAACATGGGGGGGGGGGGGGGTCTGGGCCAAGTGGTTAGCATCCTAGTGCAGTATAATAATCCCAGAGCCTCTTACCAATGCAGTAGCTGTGAGTTAAAGTCCACATGTAGCTTTGGCTGGCTTCCTTTCTTGTCCTAGGTGATAAGGCCTGACCGCAACCTGACCTGCAGATGGTCATGGGTGTGGGCTTTGCCTTGTTTCCTAAAACAATAATAATTGCCACCCTTGTATAATTGAGATGTTTTTGAGTACCAGTACAGCATAAAGCCAGATAAATAAATATGTGTATGTGAAAACAAACATGTACATCTGCTCACTGGGCTCTGTCTTCATGCCTCTATGCTTAAATTTAACAATTTCACCCATTAGTACCTTTTGCTGAATGCCAATCATAATTTAAACAAGCATATATATATATATATATATATATATATATATATATTTTTTTTTTTGGACAAAATTGATTACAGTGTCTGTGTCATGGCTCATTTCTTTAATATAAAATTTTGATGGCTGTCAGGTGTACATGTGCTCAATGAAAATAGTAAGCCATGTTCATGTATAGAGTGCACACTGCATCCATGCAGACGTACAGCAGGTAAAACTTGACAGCGTCCCTGGTTATCGTGCGCTGATCACTAGCTTAAGGCCTCGCTCTCTATGTAGGTCCTGACTGATCGGGGTGGGGTGGGGAGGGGGTGACTGTGCTCACTGGTATGCACAGCTCCAAACATTTCAAGGTTGATGGGCTTGTCACCTGACTTGTCATTGTCCCCAGGTGAAAACCAGACCGACAGAGGTAGACAGATAGTGCATTTTCTGGACACTAATACCGGCATATATTTATAACCGAGAGCCGATACAAATGCTGCCTTACTAACAGTACAAGTGCATAAATGTATATGTATGCACATGGGGTATTCATTCCCAATAAATCACACCGGCTATTTATGTACATGTCTGCTGAAGATAGGGCTGGCATTCCACATGTACAATACATGATTTCTATAGATTTCTAGACTCGTACATGTAGAGACTCCAGAAATCTGTAGAAATCATCAACAGAAGTCGAGGTGGACAATCTAAGTGTTAATGTGTGTGTGTATATTTCTTAATATTTTTCTTCTTTTTTTTTTTACGTTTCTCACCTGTTGTCTTTTTCAACACGTTCTTTTACTTGCAGAAGTATATATGTATTGGCTGGCTTTGGTTGGATCATACATGGAAATAACAACCAGACATGCATCTCTCTCAGAGACACTTCTCCTTTTTCCTTATAATACAGTGTGTACTGTATATGTACCTCTTTCCTACTGTAGTTCGGGCCCCACCCCGACCTCACACTACTCTCTTGAACTAATTACATGTACATGTATTTCTTCCAATTTATTCTATGTACAGTGTATTACAGTACTACCTGTACATTTATATTATACCCACACTTCACATGCATGTACAAGCTATGTGGATAAATAACACAAAATTTAATACTTAACAGCTCGGTAACACTTCTGTTTATTCACGTATATTTAATATATCATTGATAAACCCCAAATATACATCTACACTTACATGTACAAATCAGAAATTAAGTAGTTAGTACATGCATGCATACATACATGTGGCAGGTGATCATATCTGTGCTTTCACATACATATTACCTGTATATATTTATTAACACAAGGATATTATTTGCATTATTTACAGTTTATAACTGAGAAAATAATAGCTGACGTAATTTGCGGTGCCATACATGACTAATGTAGTGAGGACAGATGAACTAACTCTTGTGGTTGACTTGTGGGATTAGTTTGTAGCTCACAGCTTGACAGAGCCGAATGTTGCATCAGGGATGCCTGTATGTGAATGTGTTAAGCTGATAATGAAGAGCTCACCTGATAAAAGCTCTATCCCACTGCCTTCAGGGTATACCTGTTTCCCAAGGTCAACTAGCTCCCTTACCTGAGATTTATCGTAGCTAATTACTTATTGTGCACACCTGTCAGCTAATGTGAAGGGGGAAAGTTAGATTTGTCAATTTTATTACGTTTATCTACAGGTATTAGTTTGATTTTATCTCTACTAAATATTTTTGTATTGTGATAAGAGAAAGTTTCTGGGCACAATGGGGGCCTGTTACATGTTCATATACAGAAAGGCCACAAACACTCATGGACAGAAGATGAAATGATTGTGGCTCAGTGCCACGTCGGCAGTGATTCAGCTGTAGCATTTTGACATGAACACCAGTAGCATGGCGACATGAACAGCTGTATCATGGCAACATGAACACCTGTAGCATAGCGACATGAACAGCTGTAGCATGGCAACATGAACACCTGTAGCATGACGACATGAACAGCTGTAGCATGGGGACGTGAACAGCATGAACAGCTGTGGCATGATGACATGAACAGCTGTAGCATGACGACATGAACACCTGTAGCATGGCGACATGAACAGCATGAACAGCTGTATCACAGCGACATGAACAGAAGAATGTGCTACTCTTCATACATACATGTACATGCACACATGTACTGTATGTGAGGAAACCTATCAAATATATTTGGCTGTGGTATCTACATGTGCAGTGACTGTTAAAATACTCCAATTTTTTAGTCTCTTTCACTGCAGGGTTCTTGTAATGGCTGGAATTTCCTTTTCAAATAAGTTTTTTTTTTATCCAATGTTGAAATCGTACACCCCATTCTTGTATATTTTTCTCAGATTTTGAATTTCCAGAACTATAAATTAAAGACTATTCAGTGAGGTTTTGATTGTTGCATTTGTCTGAAACCCATTTGCAGCATATAGTATGTGACTCATAAACATATTATCCACACTGCCTTGCACTGCACAGCATGTCTCAGAGATGAAACCTTAGGTTTGTTGTAATGTACGTGTAGATACATATGTACATATGCTAGATTGGTTGCCTGTCAAGAAAATAATAGAGAGGTTTTAAGTCCTTATTACACTGCCCAGTTGTCTTCCAGATGTATATGTGTATGTACAGTGATACATGATTATGTACTGTGCACTCTTGAAACTGTCTTTAATATACATGTAGCGTTAATCGAAAATGTAATATGTATTTATTTGTTTATTTGATCGATGTTTTAAGCTGTATTCAAGAATATTTCACTTACATGACGACAGCCGTTATGATGGGAGGAAACCAGGCAGAGCCCAGGAGAATCCCATGAATATCAGCAGGTTGCTGACAAACCTTCCCACATATGGCAAAAGAGGAAGTCACCGTGAGCTGGACTTGAACTCACAGCGACCACATTGTTGATGGGATCCTGGGTCATTGCACTCTGTCACGCAAATGTAAAATAAGCCCCAAATGCATGCACATCTCTTTAGTATGTAATTATTAAGGTAAAGAATTGCAAGGATAAAAGTTTATATTATACATATATATATTTTAAAGAGTTTTGTGTGTTCCTGTGCATTCATGTACATGACATTTGCAAGATTACATCGTTCATGTACATGTATTTGTAATCTGTACCGGGTTTATATGCTAGAGTTGAAGTATATTGTTCTATGTTCTGCATCATTGAGAGTATTGAGAAAGATCAAATATTTGTGTTCAAGTTATCTTCATAGTTTGTGTGTACCATGTAACAGTCATGGCTGCCCACTTCCTAAAACCAGGCTTGCTAACATCTTATAGACTGCTAACTACACATACTATGAAATGGGGTCGAGGCAAATGCTAATGGAATGCCATGTCTTCATTATGCATGACTGCCTCACAGCTAACCCTGTGTGATAGAGCCTAGCCTGCCCTGCATACTTCAGCATTGCTCTGTCTTTGATAATACCTGTGTAAATAACAATGTTATGGAATTACACATTCTGTAGGCATTGTGATGTAACAGATTAATGCCAGGAATAAATTCATACAGAGAACTTGTGTTCCACTTGACTGCCCTGGAAAAGCTGCTACTACCCCTTAGGTTCTTTACAAAACCTGTCCGTGTTTGGAACGCTTTGTTGACAATTTTGGTAGGATAGGGTTAATTTGAGAACTTTAAACTCCCAGTAGATGTATGGATAAGAGGTAAACATTTATTTTGGGATTGTATTGGGAAATATACTACAGCGTCACGTACATGTACACATGTATGTGCACAAATAGTACACCAGGTCTGCCTCTCCAGTACGTTTACACACACACACACATGCATGCATGTACTTGCAGACTTCATGAGCCTGTGCTTTGTTACATGTACGCATTGATACATGTACATACACATTGTACTTTGCATGTAGGTATATGTTTTGCAACATACATGTATTTATGCGCCAAAAAAATATTATCATATTATATATGTACCTCCTGACTCCCTCAGTAAACCTGACCCCGGGGTGATGGAGCAGATGCATGAGTGCACATGTACTAGTGTATTGATCAGAATGTGACATAACAGTATCACGATCACACACCCATCTTTTGAAATCAGATGTTTGTTTCACCTGAACAGGTACATGTACATCAACGTGTTGGTTATTATTGTAATTCCACAGGTTTGTTTACATCAACTCGCTGTTTTTATTATTAAGAAGGACGTTTGTTTTTTATTGCAGCTACACAAAGCCCAATTCATTTGCTGACTGCTCTGGAGATGAGCTTCCATTTGGCTGGGAGGAGAGCTATGACTCCGTTGTGGGTGTATACTACATTGACCACGCCTCACGTAAGTATCGAACCCTGACACTGTCTTACTGATGCTGATGGCCACACTGGCTGTGATAACATGATGTGGAAAATATACTACACAGTACGTAGGAAGTTAAACACTTCTGGCCCCATAAGCAGTTTTGTGCACCATCACCGACTCACCCACTGACCCACCCCATTTCCCCATCTCCTGCCCCCTATACATGTAATTGAAAGTGTACAATGAAAGGTGTACACTTTCATTGTATATGTACACCAAATCATTTTGTCATTATGAAAGCTTAGTTGATTAGTTTGTTATTAAAAGGATGCAGAATATTGTGCAATGTGTGCACAGTAGATGCTACAAACATACATTGTGCCTGGATGTATTCTTCACTGACTTCTTCCTCCTTACGAGTTCTCTTGCAATATCTCTGCTTAGTGTTCAGACACCGTGTCAAAGGAACAGCCTCAGATGCATGCACTTGTAATTGTCTGCATAACATTGCTGTGACGCACTGTTATACAACATGCAAGGTGAAACCTGTCATCTGCAGATCTACACACAGTCATAACATGCAATCACATAGTGGTTAGAATAGTGCTGAACTTGCATTTACATGTAGTTATGTGTAAATCTGTTCGCATGCCAAGTCGGGCAGAACCATTTCATTTGGAGACAAAGTTCACAATTGTACTTTTCCACGTTGTGCGTGTATGGTGTATGTATTCTAAATGACCAAAAATTTCGACCTTGACTAAGTTGCTCATTTTCCCTGATTCTGAGAAATCTGTGGACATTAGAAAGGAGTTTTGAGGTTTGACTGAGAGGCAGTATAATATCTTACTGCAAAAAATATAAGTTGCAGCATCAACACTAATACTTTATAACTTCATGAATTTGGATCTATGGATATGTGTATTTGGGGTAAAATTTTAGGTCATTTACGGTATTTCAGAAAGACTTGATACACATGTACATGTATGCTCAGTCCCAAAATTTGACAGGGCGCTGGTTCCAACTTATCAGTGTAAAATTCCCTACCACAAAGACATTGTTTACAAATTCCTCCAAGTACGATATATCTTTAACAACTTGTAGATGTACACTTAAAATGGCGGTAGGAAGAAATCCATACACTAGAACTCTTGCTAATCTTGTGTAAAATGTACAACATTGCAAGTTTTATGTCCTAGAAAGCAGTTTTCACAAGAAGTTGCTAAGGAAACGGACCAACATGTACAAAGTTTTGTGAGCAAGCGGTGATAAAACTACCTGGCAGAGTGTGAAGGGGCAGTCGTGATGTTTTTAGAAGTCGTGATGTTTTCACACCAGAGTTAATTCAGAAAAATGTGGTTAGATGCCTTTTGAAACAACAGCTGTAAACACACACATATCGAAGACAAAAAAAAGTGTGTATTAATAACGAGTCAAAATAGTGAAAAAGCCGGTTTGGCCAGACATTGTTTAGAGGCTGCATGGTTGTGAGGCCTGATGTAGGATTGGATAGAAAACATATGTGGTGTAATAATAAGAGACATTCATGAGACTGTACATTAATGGAAACCTGTTAAGCAGTTGCCCTAGATCTGGCTGGAGTGAGACTGGTTTGAATGAAACCTCTGTTTCTCAAGAGGTGCCATGTACCTACATAGAGAAGGAAGAGCAAACTCTTTCTCCCATCAGAGCCTGTCCAGATGAAGATGACTAGTTAATGAAGACCATTAGTTGATGGAGATTGGGTGACTGTGTTGCAGAGTTGGCGTGCACACACTGTGTTAACCTTCCATTGTCTTCTCAAGCGTACTTGATTTGTGACTGACCCGTCTTTGACTAAAAGCAGCTCTTAATTACTTTAAAAGCCGTTTTTTGTTTTTTTTTTCACCTAGACGACCTTTCTTTTTTTGTGTTGTACTTGTGTAATGCAGGCTAATACTTAGTTGTTGTGTGCATACAAAAATAGACAAAAACCCACAAATGATGTATGGCTTTTTGTAAATGTTGAAGCCTGAGTGGGTGATGCCCCAGAATAGTTCTCAGGTCAGGTTAACAGATTACCAATAAAATACCTGTACCTGTAAGAACACAAGCAAAAAAGGTAATGTCTTATGGATTAGGGCTGGTAGAGTTTTAACATTTTACACTGACACATATAAATTTAATGTGTAAATTCAAACCAAGTATTTTTGGCAGAAATTTGTTGCGCATATTAAGACTGCATAAGTTGAAGAAACATTTACTCAACGGGGTTATGGAGGTTTCTTCCCCTTCTTCTTGCATAGGTAAATAAATGTTCCCAGTAGCTACACTGATTGTGTTGCACGATGTGGAATATTGTATCGTATGTGCATGTAGGAAATTGAATATTTGTTGCCTCATAAGCAAATCACACAACTGTAGGTTAGATTAAACTTTGACAGGGTCACTCTCTGTAAACAGTGTGCATCAGTTTATAGGTGATGTTTTGCTAAGTGTGTGTAGTTGTGCAAATGTCCTGAAGCTGTTTGGAGTGAGGCCTGTTCACTCCAGCCAGTGGCACACCACTAGGCATAGGTTCAATTCTGGCCCAGGATGGGAAATTTTTAGATTTTTCAGCTCATGTTGTTTGTAGACCCATTTGCACAGCCTTGCATTTATTGAAGACCACCTGTCTTTCGGTTTGCCAGTCTGCAAAGAAATCAGTAGTTGGCTATGGTGGCCTGTTTACCTAGGGCTCTCCAGTCTTCTCCAGTGTTGAATCTCACTGCCCACATGTAAGTTGAAAAGTGTTGTGCATAATCTCAATTAAATAAAGGCCATTAAGACAATCTAGCATTTAATTAAATTTTTTGCTAGATTGGTAATTGTACATGTACCTGAAAAGAAAAATAAAAACATTTTGCTTTGATCTCCGGGGTATAACATTTGAGAATTGTTTTGTTAAATTGGTAAAACAATAAAAAGATATAAAAAAAATGAAAAACAAATAAGGGACGGACTGAGAGCTCATGAAGCATGAAATTGGTGATGGTCAGCACTTCAGCACATGTACTGCGCTACGTTGTCCAGCATTGGTATGGCAGCTCTGGCACATGTAGTGTATATGCATACTTTTATTATGGTGTCATTAGTAATGTATGATTATATTTTCTGAACATTACTGTGATCTTTAGAGTGACATATACTTATCTTGGGGAGCAGAGCTGTGGGAGATTGTCTTCTCTATCCTTATATATGTGGGTGTCCTTAGCTTAGCTTTAGTTCTAGTTATTCCGGTAATCAAATGGTAAATTAGCTTGCTTGTCATGTTTTTAATAAGTAGGTGAATATTAAGAGCCCAGCGAGCGCCCTCATGGTCTAATGGATTTGACAGAGCTGTCAGCCTGCTCATTATGCTACTGATTACCATCCACTAAGGCATGTCTAGTACTGGAGATGGAGGGGGGGGATAACCACATAGAATTTAGAAGAGAGACAGAGGCCTTCATAATGCTACACAGTAATAGTACATGTAGTCTTTTGTTAGATACGCGTACAAGTATTACTGTAACTCTTCAACCTTTTCACATGTTTATTCTGGCGTATTCTGAAGACACTTTTCTGTGTTGACTGATAAAATTATACTTTTTGTGCAGCCCTGATATTGGCCAATTCAACTGATGTAGTTTTAGCTCCAAAATCGAATTAAAAATGTACGTAAATTGCAAGGAAAGTTGCTCTTTTATACGCGAAAAGGTCGAGGATTTAGGGTATAACCAGACCCTCTGTCTTGTCACTAATGTTCATTTTCTTTTCATTATCATGAAGCATTTGTTGTTAACGTCTTTGTGAAAAGTTTTTGAAGTTTTAAATAAGGTTTGGCCTTATTGATAATACATGTAACCTTTTCCAGAGGCTCATTTCAGCTTGCCCATAATGAGACATGGAGAATACATATACCGTTTCATATTTAACCATTTTACAATGAACCATAATTTGTAATGTTAACATGTTTGGGTGTGGAATATACACCTGTTACAGTGTTACATGTCTTCTTGGTTGAGTTCTTTTGAATCACCCTTTTCTTTTGAACTTTTTACTGTTTTCCACGGACAGATGTAACATGTGCATGTTAGACGTAAGCAATATTGCTTAAGTAGTAACACCAGATATTTTGCTGTTGCAATTAGGGACTCAGATTAAGTAGCAAAGAAAAACTAAACTGTCTTGTATAAATGGTATGTAAGGCTGCCTTCAGTAAAGAATGAGTTGTAAGAAATCTGGTGGGTTGTGTCCGCACCCCCCACTACCCACCCCACCCCCAGGTTCCCAGACTCCTGGAAACTGTTGTGTGTATATTCAGCTTGTTCCTTTATCCCACAATAGGCTAAGCCTGTTGAGAGATCTACATAAGCAAGTATGCGTGAGAACTGATACCAGAGAATGGTCGAGCTGAGAGTTTGGTTTGTTTGTATGAACAGTGGTAGATATCTTTTCTTGGAGCCTCAAAACGACATGATCACCCACAATGTGCCTATTTACTATTGGGTGAGAAAAGAATTTCAGTCACCGAATTCCACTGCCAGGCCCATTTCTGTGTGTGTGTCTCTCTCTCTCTCTCGATTCTTGCCTGGTTGTTTTGCGCAGACCATGTTGAGGTATTTTGCCCCGGCCACATGTCGCAAGGCATGGAAGGAGCTGCTCGCCATTTGGCAGGGTTTTCATTTCTCACATTCCAGTCTGGATGGAAATGGCCTAGAAGCAGAACAACAAGGCACAAGTATGAGTGCTGTAACAGAATTCCAGCCCTTTCTCTCTTCACCAAACCCCTATCTGCTTCTTATTATCAGGTTTCTTTCAGATTGTTAACATTTTCAACATCTCTGCTACACATAAATCCTATCAAATGTGACTGGACCACGGATGCTACCTACATTCATTTACAACTGATCCTACTGTATGTAGCCCTGAAGCACATGTACCCCTTGAGACAAAGGGAAAGATAACTGGGTAGGCTGTATGGAGCCAAGGCAGTTACAGCCACTGAAAGCTTATCAAGATTGACAGTACAAGTTCAAAACCAACATGTGTCTGTGTGAGATTATCCACTGCTTCCATTATTAAACTTTAGGGGATCAGATTATTTTACACATGCATGTACATGCACCTTATTTGCTATTTATTTTATCATGACCGTATTCAGTTGTAAGTGAATATAAAAGCCCAGTGAAATGCATCAATTTGATAATTACATACATGCACATGTACCTGCTTTTTATTTTATGTTCATGTACAGTATAATACAAATTCACAGCTTTAGCTTGTACTACAGGAATGTTACTCATGATGTGCATGTATTCATGTCACCTTAGTGAATTGCATATTTTTGTGTTTTATTTCCAATTTCCTTCCCCATTATTAAGTTTTCAGCTGGATATTAAATACAAGTGTATTAGATGTGTCTCTGTGTACACAGCACCTGAGCTTAGTTTTGCATTATGACATGCATGTACATATTACCAGATTACATGTCCTTGAAACATCTCTCCTGTTTGTGGGAGGAGATTAGATTCATTCCCCCAGGCACACCCCCACACCAATACAGGCCTAGTTTCTGATGCATGTGTAAACCTGCTACTACCAGGCCGTCTTCTCCAAACTAAACTAACAGTAGTCGACACTTCATTGTGGACTAGTTTAATACATTTACATTTGAGCGCATTGGCAGTCCAACTAAATACATGTACATGTACCATGAGCCTTTCAAGCCATCACCCGGTATCTCCTTTGGTTTCTCCCTGACCTAGATCTCCCTCTGTATCTACCACCTCCCCTCCCCCCTGCCAGATGCCAGGCATTCCTCCTGTGAGTGGGTCCCCCCAACAGTCTAACTCTCTCACACAGGGTCATGACCCCACCTAAATCATTCCTCGCTTATGATCTATTTCAATAGAGCCTTCAGTGGCAGGCTTTAGATCTGCTCCTCAGCTTAGCCCTAGAGGTTTGTTTATCTGAGTGCTGACTGTGAGGGCAGGAGGAAGGCATGTAACTAATAGAACTGGTTGATATTGACAAGCCTATTTCTTTGAGAAGATAGTGTTGGCCATTTGCACATGAATAAACAGTCCGACTGTTGGTGTTCCTGTATATTCTTGACCTGACTGGCTCCTACATCTACATGTAGAATAATTCATAGTTACATGTAGCATCCTTTAAAAATACTGCAAGTGTTAAAAATTTGTAATGTTTTTTAGATGTATTGTCTACGTAAATAGAAAACCCATGGCCCACATTTCTGAAAGTGCTAATAAATAAATTCCCCCCCCCCTCCATTGTGCAGGTACATACATTATATTGTGTAGTGTACAGTTACATGTATCTACGTCGATAAGTTGCTTTTTATTCTATATGCATTTCTCTTATATGATATCTCATATAGTAATGACTTACATGTACAAGAATCTACATTTGATATTTGTACATGAAGAGCTACATGTAAGTGTTCATGAATACAGTTCATCTTCACTCTATTTATCTGTTTAGTTTGACCCACCCTAGGACAAGAACACATTTAAAGATGTTCTTTAATTTACATGTTCATTTTGTGAAAGGGAACAATGAAACATACCCTCTTGCCTCTCCCGATCTTCCATCCTGTTTAAATGGAATTAATTAAATGCATATCTGCACGAAAGCACAATATTTACCCCCATGATTGTTCACATGATGACTTCAGTCTGTTGTAGTCTGGTATTTTACATCAGAGGTTTGCATTCACATATTTCATTGTAAAAAAATAAATAGGAAACAAGCATTTGCATCCTGTCGTCAGATTGGACTTCAAACACAGGTGCAAAAACATGACATGGGGGAAAAGTGCCCTGAAATTCTATCAGGATTGGAATTTTAATTTTTTTTATAGGCAGGTGTAAATAACATTTTGTATTAGGTTTGAAACCAGCTAGACTTTGAGCAAGTACAAAACTCCACAGTTTTTTAGATGAGGACTGGATCATGAGAGACACGGCTCATCATGTCAGCTGGGCTGATTTCTCGCACTAACTGCCTCATGCACTGTTTTGGCCTCTCCATCCTCTAATTGTATGTGTCGACGGATCCTAAGAGAGACAGAAAATGTCACTCGCTTATTTTCCCAAATGTCAACAGTTATGATCTTGCATTTGTCATAATAGTTTCACATTTTTGCTGTTCTAAATTGGCATGTTATTTTCATAGCAAAGCTGTGACAGCTAACCTTCTGTTGCACTTCATGGTCTCTCTGTGACATGTGGCATTTGTCTATCTGTTTGTCTGTGTGTTGTAGGATTAACTGTACATGCACGCATTTCTATCTTTTGCGAACCATGAAAATACTTCTGCAGTGACATGTGCTATTTATTGAGGGTTGATTTAGATTTCCAACAAAACTGAAGCTTTTTTTTATAAGAACCAACTTCTTGAAAACTTCATTTTTGACAGCCTGTTGCCCTATATGTAATTATAACCTAAAGAACAAAATTTTCTGAGAAAAAATAGGTCAGAAGTGGGGATAATGAAGCTTTTTCGCAATGATGTTAATTTAAATATACATGTATCCCTCTAGGAATTTTGTAGATTTAGCAGTCTTGACCAGCTGGAGGGTACATGCCATTCAAACTCATCTAACCCCCTCTCTCATCCCACCCATCCCTAGTTGTGGTCAGTCTGTTCATTTCTTTGTATACACATTTGTATCTGGGTTTATCATTATTGCACCACACATACATGCACACTTAGATATTGGGAAGAACCATATTCATTTTCTGTGACATTGCAGCGTTTTTCTCAAGGTCACTTAGGCCATTTAATTCATAATTTATCACAGCTAGTCTTGTGAATATGTGTTGACACTATCTCTTAAGCTGTAGTTTAAGAGTTTTATGCAGTTTTCATCCACTTTTATGACATGTGCACCTCATTATGTAGAGGATTCCTATTGTTTTTCACTCACTTGGACCTATTTTTTGAAGGTCGTTGGGCCTGTGCCTGGTCTCACCATCTCTTACAGTTGTGCTAATTACTGAAGGGTATTTTGCAAGGTGTCTTTTTTAAGAATTTCCCTGATGTCCAAAGTTCTAAATGTACATTGTTGTTGTTTTCAGAGAGTAACCAGTTAGAAGACCCTCGGTTAGAATGGAAGAGGCAACAGGAGGCCATGTTGAAGGACTACATGGTCACAGCACAGGACGACTTAGAAGTAAGATCCCCCTCTTTCTCTTCAGACCAGTTTAGGGCTAACATTAACAAGACTGTTGAACATGCCACATTGTGTAATGTGGTTTTAATGCAGGCAGCATTTAGAATGAAAGAATCAAAACAAATGATAATTTATGACATATTGAGAAGGGAAGATTAGGAGAAAAATGCAAATGGAAATAATATTTGTTAAAGATAGGAAAGCTAACCATAAAATAGGTTCTATTCGAGTTTTGAACAGCCAATGCTTAGATAGCGCATGCAAGTGTGTATGTATATTGGGGATCCCAAGAATATTTGTTTTTTTCACAAGATTTAAAGTTAGGATGCTGTATATACCATTTGTATTAGTCTTGTACAGGTATCCGTGTACATGTTAGTATTTCCAACGTGTATGTTAGTTCCATTTCCAACTGAGTTGCTAGGATCTTTTATAGTTTGCCTTTGTTAGAATAGAGAGCCTGTTATTATATGTTTTGAAAGCACCAGTCATCTGCGTCAATTCTTCCGATGTTACCAATTATGTCCTGTATAGGTTGCCAACTTTGTACGACTCAGTTAGTGTATAATAAGGGGAATTATTGACTAATTAAATCCTGTCTCATTCTTGCACCAGTGTGCTTTGTGTCAGAAGAGCTTACTTATGATGACTGGCTAAAGTTGTTGATTAGATAACTAAGGAGACCCATCTCCCCTGTCAAGATGTTTAGGGATATGGGAGTTGTGAGCGAACTATGATACCCTTGTAGCTCAGTTCTGTTTGACCTCACCATTCACCTGTCTGTGTGAGGAACACAGACCAGATGTAATGCAAATGTATTATCACTTCACGGGAGATCTACTCAGGTCACCTTAGCCAAGAAGAACAGCCCTTCCTAAGGGACGTATAGTATGGTTGGTTGAATTTTATAGCCCAATTGAACAATTACGGTGAGAAATTTAACAGAGCATGTGTTTTATTATTTTTTTTTGGCTGTGATTTTAATTTATCATGTAGCAAATATTTTGGCTATACGGGAACTATTGCTTGAGGATAGAGACATTAGGTTAACTGGTGATCATAATTAACTAGGGTAAACGTGAACTTGCACATTTGACTGATGGCCACCTCAGTCAGAACCTCCCTGTTGTTAAATTTGCCCTAGGCCACTTCAACCCTGGAATCCCTCGTTATTCTGCTTGCAAATTGAGGAGCGAGGTGGGGGGTGGGGGTGGGGGGGGAGATACTCACTGTTGTAGGCCTGTTTATATTAAAAAATATTTCAGGTTTGCCTGAAGGAATTTAGAATATACATGTAAACACATAGCTGCATATTAATTAAAATGTTACATTGGTTTTGTAAAACATCTGGTTTATATTAAATGTGAAAATTTTTCGACTGAAAAATGTAGCTGTCAGATCTAGGAACTCTTGGTCTTTTGATGACTTTGACAGTGGTATTAAGAAGCCTCTGCCTAGACTTGACAGGCTTTGAGCTGGATGTACAGTGGCACTTAATGTAATAATACATCCTGAATAGCCGTTTTAAAGAAGAAAGCACCTGGCAGCGTCACACCTTGCCTAACCCCAAATTAAGATTGGTCAAATTCCCCATACTTGTGTTGGGCTTTACGACCCCCTGGCATGTTAAGTTTTGTTTGTGCAGGTTAATTGCCTTGATCCCACAGACAATAGTCTACTAAATTGTGCCTCTGTAAGCAGATTGACCTCGGGCATAATTGGCCCTCAGTTTTAACACCATGCTGAGCCGTTCTCAGGGAAACAAGCAGGATAGAAATGGCTTAGAATAGGGAATAGGATTAAACAGAATGTTTGATTTTATCAGGAATTTATGCCTTTGTGAGCAGGTTCATTGATAAGGGGCAGCTTCAGACTTGTAGTTTGGGATTGTTTGTTCATATGATAAATGTATGAAGTGATTCAAATTACCTTTGACTACGCATTACACTGGTTGTTATAATCTTGGCCCTTGAAGATTAGAGAAATTAAGTGAATAAATCTGAAATTATTACAAATAACATGTCTCTAGTTGACTGATGGAAATGTGGTTTCTATAAGTGAACAGTAGTTACAATGAAGTTGTATTAGCTGTTGGGAATAAACACAGGTTGTGAGGATTTACCACCTCCGTGGCACTCACACAAAACATGTTTGCCCTTTCAGCTTAGATACACTGTGATAAGTGTGTGAGAAAAATTATCCTCCTTTCATGGGGGATACCACACTTGAAAAAGCAGGAAAAACTCCAATCTTTCAATGGCAGAAGAGAGCACCCCTACCTCTTGATCGCTGTACTGGAAATATCAGGTTCATTAAGTTCATTAATTTATAGTTTTTAGCCAGGCTTCTTTTCACGGGATGGAAACGTATTCAAGAAAAGGGTGGGATGTACATGGACGAGCTGTAAAGAATTGTTAATAGAAAATCTTTGTGTGTGTGTTTTGGAGGTTGAATGTGAGAAGTCAGCTGGTAGGTTACTATAGAGGCTCAGGTGTGCACAGGTGTTTTCTCTAGGCCACTGGGTCGTTTGAAGTGTGCGTACCTGTGATGAGAGCTTAACAGACTACGCACACACCCAGGGGGAGCTGCCGCTTTTGTTCTAACCGATCAATATTCCACCCGCCAATGAACTTGGCGTCTGGGTCAGTAGATCAAAGTGGCATCTCCGCTTGTCTTAACCTGACATGATTGTGATGATGGTTGTTTAACCTGTCACATTTGGTTTATCTTCTTAATAATGCAGGGCTGGTGGTACATGTAACTGTTACATTTAACCCAGTGGCAGAAAGTATAAATGGGAAAGGAGTGGCTGTGAGGGTAAATTGGATAGAGTAGTGTAGGGTGGGGTATAAGGTCTGTAGACACATGTACAAGTGCTGCAAAAGGTGTATAATTCATTAAAAAATACCTGTGTCATTTTTTGGGTGATCAGATTTATTTAATGATAAATCTCTGCATAGTCAAGTTAGATATAAATATATCTCTCCAGAGCATCCTATTCTTACAAGCTACATGTACGTCATGCACCCTTTTTATCAGTGTGTTCCGGTCTAATTTGGTTTGTCTTAAATTCTTGAAACTATAACTGTACATTGACTGGGTTTTTTCTTCTTTTTTTTCTCATTTTAAAATTGTCTGACTTTTGCATCTTCACAAGTGAAAGAATGAAATTTGATTATTGATTTGAGATTTGTTCATGCAGTTTTTTGTCTTTGGCAGAATCATCATTGATATATTATTTGCTTGGCTGACATTCAATATTGAACAACTTGCTCTTGTACTTGCAGGCGAAACAAGAAATATTTTCAGTAAAAGAACAGAGACTTCAATTAGCACAAGCAGAATCACAACATTTAAGAGAAACCTTGGCAGGATGGAAATCCTCCAGAACAAGTTGTAAGTATTTTAGTAGTTCTACTGAATTTTTTATTTATTAATAGTTAAATGTACCAATTCATGGTTATTGTAATATTTTAGTCAGGTGTAATTTAATGTTTATTACATGTTAATGACTGATATATCTCTCAGTTTTTGACCATTAACTGATGGTCATTTTTTTTAGATCATTTTAAGGGAAACAGTTGTGCTTAATAACGCTTACAATAAGATACTCACTTATAAACAGATCTGGATGTATGTGAAATTTTAAAAATAAGGCATTCTATGATGATATGTTTTTAGTATTCTCCAGATCTGTTAGAAAATGGTTCGCAAATACTCTGAGAACTGTAATTGGATACCAACCTGACTGTTAAAATGGTTTAATGTCAGATCGCCAGGAAACTAGATCTTGATTTCAGTGATTTGTTTCTACCCCCTCAGTGAATTCCAGCTCCAGCATGGGAAGTACAAGCACAAAGTACGACCCAGACCTGCTGAAAATGGATGTAGAAGACGCTCAGAACAGGGTTGCCAGATTAAAACGAGAATTAGAACAGATCCGAACTGAGATGCAGTATAAGCAGCAAGGGCTGGAAACATTGGCCCAGTAAGTTGTTAATCTTTTCTGTTAACATGTACATTTACATATATCCATTGAATGGTCAGTGACCAGGTTCAAATATTTACACTAATAATAATCCTAATGATGCAGACTTGGGGAAAAATTGTCCTGTGTTGGAATTTAACCTTGACCTTATGAATAGTTCGACAGGCTGAAGAGATGATTTAATAGATAGCTAAAAAGATCTTGACCAGATCTTGAAGACATGGGACCAGTTATTCTAAATTGTTAAGAACTGAAGTCTGATGTCAGTCCAGAGCAAACTTCCATATACTTTGCTTGAGGATAAACGGGTATTAAGTTTTAAGCCTTTAGTCATGTTTGATCCAATTTTGAAGAACAAAATCTTTGTGTGTAATCTTGTCTATGCAGTACTTGAAGTCTACAGTTTGTGGTGCAAATACTGTTACATGCCTGTACCTCTAACCATCAGACATTTCCTATGAGCCATTTTTTCATGAATTGGTCAGGTTTTTTTTGACTTCCCTCCATTTATAAATTTGAGTCATATTTGAATTCATGATTTAATGACCGAATTTTTGTGTTTGTAGGGTGGATGAGAAGGTAGCAGGTCTTGATGGTGGCTACAGTTTGTGTGAAGCAAGAGCCATCATGGAGGAAATTCGTCAGATACAGAAACATCTCCACACAGGGGAAAAGGAGAAACAGGATCTGATGCAGGTAAGGAAGTGCAGAGGTTTTCTCCTGCAAAAAAAGGTTGTGGGTTTCCTCCCACCATAATGCTGACTGTCGCCGAATAAGCGAAACACCAACAAACAAATCAAGCTAAAAAATGTCTGCTTGAATCAAAAACTTGAGTATGATAAAGGGAATTGATTTTGTGACGGAAAAGACAGTTGGCCTCAATCAAAACTTTGTTTACAAAGGTTACTTTATTGAACTGACAGTACTATAGGAAATGAAACATGACGGGCATTAATTATCTACAAGCATTATTTGACTGTTTATCAGGGAATCTTGTGGAATCATAAACTGTGTTGGAAAGTCAGGTTTGCCCTAGAAGGTTAACTCAGATTTTGTTAAAATGCCAAGTACACAAATGATAGATAAAACATTGCCTGTGAAAATCAATTGTGTTATGTTTTTGTCCTTTTGCCTCCTGCTGCACTTCCGCTACATGTCTGGTTAGCTCATTGAAAGAAGAGAGTATAGATGAAATTCCATCCCCACAGCATAATCTCACTGGCTGCAGGGAATGCTGGGCCAAGTTACCCAGTACATGGCTCTATAAACAAATAAACAAGTTACAGGAAGGTGCCTGAATTCTGTCTTGTTTTCTTCAGCATGAAGTAAACATAAAAAACTGCTCAGAAATCTATTTTATTGGAGTAGCGAGGCTAGCAAGGAATGTCCCAGAGCCAAATGCATGCAGCAGCGAGAACTAGGTACCAGAATTGGCTGCCTCCCACGTGGCGGCATGCTCATCCGAGCAACTGCACTGCTCATTGGCTAGCTATCTCCCTGTTGTTTTTCAGTGCAGAGAAAGCAGGCTGTTTTTGTCTAATTTGGCCAGGTATGCGTGCAATGCCTTTAATATAAGAATGTGAGCGCTCTGCTTGAAGTTTCATTAAGGTAACTGTGACATTTCATTCTCGGATGGTTGTGTTAAATTAGGGTCAGTTTCCCTTTGGCTGTTTTGTCTGCTGCTCCTTCACAATGCGTGCTGAAGTACCTTCCCCCCAGAGCCTGAGGACTACTTGCGGCATGGAAATGCACCCAACACGATCTTGAAAACAGTGTTTCACCATCCCTCTGAAAGTGAGAGCTCTCCAGAGAGCAGCTGTCTTTTATTAGAAGTAATACAGGTTGCAAGTACAGCTTGGGATAAAACATTGCACAGGGTTTTTTTTTTCTTTTTTTTTCTTTTTTCTTTTTGTTTTTTGGTAAGGAAGGCAATGCCTTGGAGTGCAGGTGAGGGATGGGCTGTTAGGGCATATGGAGTGGCAGGAAGGAGGGTGGTGGGTTTGGGGGAGGGGGGTCATACAGGAAACAGTGTCTAGGGAGTTAGGTCAACCCTGTGGGTCAAACCCCACGGAATTGTCCTACCCAGGAGAATGAGTCACACTTTACGCAACACCATATATATATATATATATATATATCTGCTCTCTTACATGGTGTATACAGTCTATGTTACAGCTGGGCTGTGTGTACATAAGCATTAGTGAATTAGCTAGGTAGAAAAGCCTTTGCTCCCAGGCCACACTTTTCTCCCCCTGCGAATGCATGCTCATGTGTTGGTGAGGGCTGGTGTTAAGGAAGCAGATTATAGAAATGTTTCAGGTATGAAGTCAGATAGCCAGAAAAACATGGAGTTAATTTGATTGGAGACTTAGGCTGGCGATTACCATTAGGCACATGCTGAAGTAAAAAAAAGTAGCAATTCAGCAAATTCCTCCCACATAACAGTTTAGATTTTTTGCACTTTTTTTAATGTTGTAAAGCTGTAAAAGACTTTGTTTTGTACTCAAAGAAGTAGTTTGTGGGCACATGTGCATGAATTTAAATTCTAGTGTTGAAAGTATTAAACAATTTAGATTTTTTCTTTGTCATGAGAAAAAGAAGACAGCATGTCGTTGACTGGCATGAGTGACTCAAGTTGATTTTAAAAGATCATCACAAAGAGAATGACTTAGATATAATGTAGATATATGTACATGTGTGTTTAAGATTAGTTTTATCTTTAGATCTGGATCAATATGACTAAGCCTACAGATTCATAAAAGCCCTCAAATTTTTTTTCTGTGCAGAGAGTGTATAATGAATGATCAAAGGGCAACGTCTTATGAGAAATATTTAGAAATTATTCCAAAGCCACATGTATATTGACATGCACATTTAGGTGAAACTGAAAGGCTGGCAGTAAAAAAACTGTGCATTTGGTGTTAGCTGCCTTTTACAACAAATATTTTCATGTTTCTCTAGCTTTTTACCTTCGTCTTGGTAATTAATTCATTTGGGTTGAGACTAAAGTGCTTTTCTTACCCCCCCTGTTGGGAATTCTGGTTGCTCTTGTGATTATCTTAATATGTCATTTGGTGTGATCACTGTGCTTCTGCCAGGAGATAGTAGGTGCTTGTGGACGTGGTGAAGTGAGGTACAGGTATGTTAGAGTGCAGTGTGACTGGCCTGTAGCTCCTGACTGTAGGTGCTTGTAGACGTGGTGAAGTGAGGTACAGGTATGTTAGAGTGCAGTGTGACTGGCCTGTAGCTCCTGACTGTAGGTGCTTGTGGACGTGGTGAAGTGAGGTACAGGTATGTTAGAGTGCAGTGTGACTGGCCTGTAGCTCCTGACTGTAGGTCCTTGTAGACGTGGTGAAGTGAGGCACAGGTATGTTAGAGTGCAGTGTGACTGGCCTGTAGCTCCTGACTGTAGGTGCTTGTGGACGTGGTGAAGTGAGGTACAGGTATGTTACAGTGCAGTGTGATTAGTAGACTGGTGACCTGGCATGCCAAGTGGCCTGGGCAAGACCTAACCTGGTTATTAAAGTCAGGTTTCCAGGTCCCTCCCCTCCCCCCCCCCCACAATGACCACCTGCCCAGGCATATCCAGGTTGTGTTAATTCACCTGGGGATTAAGATGGCGTGCTTACTGGAGGATCTCCCAGCACACCAAAACTGAAGCTCTGTGTAAAGCCATTTAAACTGCAGACATAATGATATTCCTGGTTTTGATGGGGGTTCCGGTTATTAAATGTTATGTCATGTGTGACGATGTTTCTCTTCTCCCCTCACAAATCGCTTTCCCTCCCCACCTCTTTTATCTTAGTTTTAGGCTGTTCTGTATAGGTTGCACTCAATTCGTGTCATAGCCTCCCTCAAAACGAGGCGCCGCCATATTGGCTGACACCTGGGACACATAGCAATACACATGATGTTATGAAGTTCTAATGTGAATGCCCTGTTCATGTGCTGTTTTAACGTGTTCATGTCTGTTCAGCAGGGAGCGGAATAAGCATCAGGGCCCTACTATAGACATGCATACATTTTAACTCTCAGAGTACTTTAATAGTACTTGTACAGATTGACTTCCTTGAACACCTCTCTTGACAATGTGCGGTGGAGTAGAACCGGAAATGGTCAGATAGCACAACCCAGGTGCCTATAGACGCAGTCACACCCAACAGGCCTATGTAAAAACCCTTATAAATAATGACAGGGACACATGCGGAATCACACAGGCACATGCAATGACCAAGACAAACATTTACGCATGTTCTATTTCTTTTGGTCTACATTATTTGAAATACAAGACTGAGATATACATGTAAGCCAAAGTCATATTAAACAGTGTACAGAGGGGCAGGCTTATATGATATATGTACCTTAAGTGAATAGCTAGGACTATGGATATTTATAAACCCATGTATTCACAGGATCTGTCACAAGGAATATATATTAAAATACGCCCTTAATCTTGTTTCTTGCCTTAAAGCGGCAATGGCATTTTATAAAGTTACAATTTATCCAGATAACGGTATGCATATATATGAAAAACATTGTTTCCTAAATACATGTCGCCCTATTCTTATTGGCTTCGTGAATGTTGAATTATGCTGTGAGCGTATCAGTTTGGGGAAATTACAAAGATAGACAACCAAACGTTTTCCCAGTTTGCATGCCCACTTTATGAATTAAGTGCTGTCCAATCACAGAGTTTGTTTTCTTGTATCTGTTCTTTCTTCTCTTCAGCGGGCAAGTCCTCAAATACTGTACGATAAAAACTCCACCACATATAGTTTTATGCTTGAGCCCAGTGTCTCCAAGAGCCTATCGGACCCTAACCGTGCTCTCAGCGATAGCTTGTCGCCCAACATGGCGGACGCTCTGCGTTGCTAAGTTGATCAGCGGTCACATGACCTTTGTTGAACGCAACCTATTGGCCATATGTGGGACAGGTCTGCCTAATTAAACTGACAGCATTCCTCCTGCCCTATGGCAGGTCACACAACCACTGATCCACATTGTAAACTCCAGATGTGGAACTGGCTCAGCTACACTACACAGTCTTATAAGTTCTACACTTTTTTTGTCTACTCCCTAGCCTGGTTTGTTTGAATCCATACAACAAATACGTGCTATATGTGAAGGTGACTCAAGAATGGTTATGTAGCTATTTAGTACTCAGTTGTGAAGTTATAGTAAGTCTGTGGACTTATTTGTGGTATTTGTGTTTGAAGGTATGATTAGGGTTTAACGCCACTTTGGCAATATTTCAGTCATATGATGCCAATATTTGTGCCCGAGCTGCAGTGTTTTCATTATTACATCACATGCCATTAGGATGGTGTAAGACGATCTCGAAAACCACTGTTGGTTGATGTGTGCGCAGTGGAAGGTTTGAGTGCAAGCTGCAGGGTGTTGGATGGGCATAAATTTGAGGTCATCTGTACTAAGTATACTAAAGTGCATCATATAGGACTGCGTAATTTTGTCTACATTGATATGGAGCCATGAGTTAGTGTTAGGATTCATAGGAAATGCAAAGTGAAATGCACTTGCTTATACCGTATGAAGGTAAATAAACAAAGGGAGATCATACATGTATGACAAAGCATTTGATTGGCTCTTATGTGTCAGGCGTTTTTAGATTTATCCAATTAGGGCTCTCTTTACAACCCATGTAGGGCAGAGAAACTCCTTAGATGGAAATAATTGACCCTTGGGCAGAAAAAGTCTGGAATCCTGATGGATAAAAGTAGAATTTCTCCATTTTTGTTTAGTTTGACCTTAAATTGTCAATGAAACCATTGTTATCATCTGGCAGTGTTAAAAATGTTTTTTCTCTGCCTTTGACAATGGTTCACTGCCCAAGGCTGTGTATTCTGAGTTGAGAAGCTAATTAGAGTTTGAATTACTTGAAGCTGAAGAGTCCATTCTTCATTCCATGTATAAACATCCTAATGTTTTGTCTACAATCACAGCTCAAATGTAGCACCTTTTGTAATTTATTTAAATACCTTTTCTTCATTGTCAGAAAAGGCTGTTCATGATCTGCTAAATATATCAGACATGTAGATATTTAAGACTTTCCATAAGCAAGAGTATTGATGATTGTTTTTTTACGCTTTTTTGTGAAGCAGATTTTTGTTGTTGCTTTCCGAGTTTATTTCATCACATGCATACATCTTGATGGCCGACATACATTGACTAGAAAGAGCTGGTGAAGGGAGCTTCTAGAATGAACTGTGGAATGCATTCACACTGTAGTATTAGTGTCAGCGATAGTCCTCACTTTAATGGATGACCACAGTTGTGTCCTTAAATCATAGCTGTTGGAGCACTCTTTGACAGTTGACCACACACAGCAGGCTATATACCAGAAACCATTCATGGCATTTGCCATTGATAAAACACTGAAGGATAACCTCAGACACAATAGAATTTTTGTGAACACTTTCTTCGGGCTGCTCCTCTTTCAGACAGTGTATAGTGCTCACCTATCGGGAGTAACCAAGAAGTCAAAGTCATTGAATACATTGAATACTAGTGAAGCTTTCTTCTGGGTAGTTGATTGAATAGCACAAGGTTAATTAGCACACCTGTAGCAGTTATACATCCAGTCAGTTCTCAAATCCTCCTGGCAACTATGGTAGCAAAACTGATTTGATCTTTGCTTTGTTCTCTCTTTCCCTTGTGTTGTCTGTGACAGAGCCTGTTTCTTTGCCGGCCAATGTCTATACACATATTGCATGTTACAGTGCTGATGTCTTTTCAGACTAATGTCTTTACTTACATGATATGTTACAGTACCTGTTTCCTTCCCAGCTAATGTCTGTGCATTTTGTTACAGTGGAGGTGTTCCTTCTGACTAATATCTTGATTTTATTTTTATATTACCTGTCGGTTTTCCTTCTTGACCAATGCCTTTACACGTGTGCTATGTTACAGTGCTTGGCTCGCCTGAAGGAAGAGTTCCTCATGGTGAAAGGTCAAGGAGGGTCATCTCCAGATGTGTCCACGCTCTCCCTACCCATGGAAAGGTCCAGCACCGCCTCTCAAACAGACCTGCGTGGAGAGGTACCCTGACCTTACATCCTAAACAGAACAAAGTCAAGCACTGAAGAATTAAGATAATTTGAAGAATTCCATTTTCTCAAACCTTGCTATGAATTATTTATTGTAGTGGTGGCATCAACTGAAACCGTTATGAATTTGGTTTAGCTCTGCTATTGCATAGAAATGGACATGAAATTTTTCCAGATAAATCCATTCATAACATTCCGTTATTAATAACATAACAATTAGTGCCATTGACAATAGACCTCATGACACATGCATTACCAAGGTGGCAGGCTCTTTATTTCTACTCAGGGCTTCAATTTTCCCAATAGTCAGCGTTTTTTCTGTCCATTCAAAACTTTCATTGTGCCAAAAGTAAATCAGATATCATGTCAAGGAAATGAAGAGCAAATTTTACACTTTTCCATGTACATCCCTTCTGTTGAAAGTATATTCCATTTGGCGCTCGGCTGGCTGAGATCACACGGTTAAGGCTACAGTATGATGATTCCAAACGACTTCTGGCCAATCTGAAACTGGAACTGGCTCAGATGGAAGACCAAATGGTTCCTGGTCAAACAGAGTCCGACAAGGACAGGTGAGTCAAGTATTTATTTATTTATTTATTTAATTGGTGTTTTACGCCATACTCAAGAATATTTCACTTATACGACAGCGGCCAGCGTTATGGTGGGTGGAAACTGGGCAGAGCCCGGGGGAAACCCACGACCATCCGCAGGTTGCTGGCAAACCTTCCCACGTACAGCCGGAGAGGAAGCCAGCATGGTGAGTCAAGTAAGCAGCTCAGGTGAGAGAGCTGGCTCAGATGGAAGACCAGATGGTTCCTGGTCAGAACGAGTGCATCAAGGACAGGTGAGTCACATAAGAAACTCAGGTAATAGAGCTGGCTTAGATAGAAGAAGAGATGGTTCCTGGTCAGAATGAATGCGACAAGTACAGGTGAGTCATATAAGCAACTCAGGTGAAAGAGCTGACTCAAGTGGAAGACCAGATGAATCCTGGTCAGACCAAGTCCGACAAGGACAGGTGAGCCAAATGAGCTTCTCAAGTGAGAGCTGGCATAGGTGGACCAGATGGTTCCTGGTCAGACCGAGTCACACAGGTGAGTCACATAAGCAGCACAGGTGATATAGAGATATAGAGGATTATGTGACAAGTAGGAACGTCAACTGGGACTGTTATGAAATACGATCCTCGGAGCAACATGCCCTGAAAAGTGGTGTCCTTGTTAATTTTCACACAAGTCAACCTTTCAACAGGATGAAGACAGTGCCCTTAGCTCACCCTTAGCTCACCCTTAGCAGGCTTCTGGTGTTCCACTATCATGTCTTACTGTATGTTAATGTGCTGCATACTGTATGCAGAGCTTTGTAGACCTACTACAATGGTTATAATGCTGTATTGTACATAATGAGACTGTGATAATCTTACAGCTGACTCTCACCATAATGCTGGCCACTGGCGCATAAATGAAATAGTCTTGACTGATTCCCGATGGTCTTGTGTTGCAGCTGTACATCAAGTGCAACTCTTATTGTTTTAGGTTGTTACTTATACAAGAAAAAGAGCAACTCTTGCGGGAACTACGCAGTATTGATCCCAAGGGTCGCAGTGAGGATGAGAAGACCTCCATACGGCAGCAGATTCGCCAGCTCGAACACGATTTAAATCACGCTCGAGAAATCTCCAACAAACAAATAGCTGAGAGGTAGGACA
This sequence comes from Acanthopleura granulata, assembly GCA_016165875.1. Lineage (NCBI taxonomy): Eukaryota > Metazoa > Mollusca > Polyplacophora > Chitonida > Chitonidae > Acanthopleura > Acanthopleura granulata. The sequence continues at coordinate 17,081,304 of JABBOT010000008.1, forward strand.
TTTGGGGATGACACATGGACGCTGATTTCTGTTTTTACCTGATTGAGTAAAATTAATTTTTTTTAGCATCAAGAAAAAAAACAGTCAAATGCTGTAAATACCAGAAAAGCGAGTAAGGTGTTTGTCCACAAAGCTGCATATTCACGTAAATTTCATTAGGATGGTTTAATGGGTATTTCATGGCTTATTTATAACATATCTGCCATATCATGATAATGAATTCAGTAGGGCAGAGAAAACTTGAGAAAGTTGAATCTGAATATTTTAGTTCTGTCGTTCTAACACAGGTATGTAAATGACATTTATAGTTATTTTAATTGTCTGTTGTGCAGGTTAAAACTCCAGGAAGAGAAGATGGCCTTAACTCAGCAGCTCACAGAGACAGCTCGGCTGATCACCCACCTAGAGTCTCAGTTGAAAAGGTGAGGAAACTTATGAGTGGCTTATCATCGTATTTTCATAAACTTGAAAGGACAGGTTGTCTTGAAGTAAGGCTGTCAGCAAATACATGCTAAAGGCCATATCATACTGATGTGAAACATGGTCTTCATGACTTTTTTGTCTTACATTTGTTTACAGTGGATAAAATGCGAATAAAGGTGGACGCTTTATGGTAGACTTTTTGGACCATATTGGACAAATTGAAACACAGTGACATCCATAGGATTAGCTAGGGGGTTTGTTTCGTTGTCTTTCAGACAACATATTCTGACAAACTTAACACGGGATAGATAGCATAGCTAGAGGGAGAAGTTCAAATGATACATAGTGATTTCAAATTCTAGCTAAATCTGTGGTGACATCACCCATGTTTTTCATCGGCTAAACATCCTCTGATTGCTATATTTCTACATTCAGCATCAATACACGTGTAGCTATACATATACATCTGTATCAGTATTTGAAAGGCAGAATTATAGCTGTTAAGAGTTTGTTGAGCAGTTAAAAAGAATCTGTGACGTCTCTGTGCTTCAGTCTGTTCGGTATGACCCTGAAAAGTTTGGTGTTACAGGGTGCAGTGCTTGGTAACCAATTGAAAGCATCCTAACTTTGTGTGATTACGTATTGTCGTTGGTTACTTAACCCAAAAGCCACATCAGATGTTTGTTTGTAGGTTAATAGATTTTAAAAAAAGGCCTATTTTCTTTTCATACGCGGATATAGTTTGAAGGCTTTTTACATGTCATCAGTACAGTGTGAAATTTGAACATGGTGTGGTTAAGGTGCAGGAGCCCCGAGAAACACACTGGCTGAATAGGGGATATAATTGTTTTGATGATATCTACAGTAGCCCATGCCTCCACATCCGGGTGTACTGTTTGAGAAGGTTATGAGCTGCGGAGTGGGGATTATGTCATTCTCACCATTACCTAACAGCTGCTGCAGATGTGGGGTGCCTGGGTTTTGTTTTCAGTGCACCGAGTCAACCCTGCTGAATTCTTAGGCAGAACATCCTGGCTTTGTATTGTGGAACAAAATATATGTACTTTGATTGTGGTGACTTTGATATTCTAAAGACGAACTTAAGTAGTGCATTAAAGCACTTGTACATTCAGTTGGCCCCGGTTTTATGAGGCGTACTTAGTGATAAGGAGCTCATAGCTCATTGCACTTAGTACATGTATTTGTGCAACATCCATTGTTATGGCAGTTAAGAGAATACTTAGATAAGTCCGCTTCATGAAACTGTGGCCTGGCCATTTCCATAATTGCATGGAAAAGCTGTTGGGATTCCATGTGAGCATCTTAAGAATTTACATGGTCACGGAAGATTTCCTGATTTATTAAAGGAAGGATTATTTTGTAAGCTTGCAATGTCATATTCTTCCTCACAAACCTCAGAATGTGTACTCTAACCTATTGTTGAATATGAAAGCCCATGGGCATAGGGCATTTGGTATTGCTCTCTTGACCAAAGTGATTTTCAACTTAGAATATTTGTGAAATGTCAACAATATTGGTATCTGGTTAAGCACATGGCAGTTTCACTTTCTGTTTTAGCCACACTTGCAGCATTTTAACTGTGTCAGCCTCTGTCTTAGCCATTCTCTCAGGTCTTTGAGTTTGAGTCAGACTTGCAGCATGTTAGCAATGTCAATGTCTGCTTTAGGCATTCTCCCAGCATATCATTCCTTTCACTTTCTGTTTCAGCCATTCTGACAGCACATTATTACTTTCACTTTCTGTTTCAGCCATTCTCGCAGCACATTATCAGTATCATCTGGCTCGTCTCGGGGCTCCTTGGGTTCTCTGTCTGCCAGCAGTCGAGGCTCGCTAAACTCCCTCAGTCTAACGGACATCTATGGCCAGCAGCAGGCCGACACAGATATTAACCTGCAGGACTTGCACAGACGTGTGGAGAAACTTCTCCAGGGTCACAGTATTACGCCCATCCATGAGGGTCAGGTGGTCACCACCATCCCCGAGGAGCGGGTTTCCCCCACCACAGGGGTCGCTGCCATGGCCACCACTGGTTACTTACAAAGCGTGCTCGGCAGCACCAATGAAATCTCCACCTCGATGAAATCATTGTCGCCTCGGTCTTCCTTGTCATCGTTGTCGCCGCCGGTGACGCCATATGATATTGGGCCGCCGCCGACATATGAGCAGCACATGAGTGCTGTGGACAGACAGAGACGTGGTGCCGGTGCTGTGGGCAATGTGATTGCCAGCCCTGGTGTGGTGACTGTGGGTGCTGAGCACCAGACTGCCTTACAGACTGGTGCCAATAATTTACAGAACAGTCGACCAGCTGACCACGGAGGCGGTGTGTTGCTGGCAGGTCACCCAGGCCTGGTGACGCAGCTGCCCTTGGTCAGTGAGGGTGTGTTACGTAGCAGGGCGCAGTACGGGGACTTGGCAGAAGTGTCCAGTAATCCTCCCCTGAGCCCAATCAGTGAGACGAGCTCAGGTGTGTGTAACAACACCTCTGGAGGCAATACGAGGAGTGTATCTGCAGCTGTCAGCGATGAGTCCGTCGCGGGAGACAGTGGTGTCTTTGAGGCTTCCGTTAAAAGGTAAATCTTCTCTGTCATATGGTCAGCTCTGCATAGTACAAGTCTTTGAATTGAAACATATCTACATGTAATTTTTAACACGAGAACATTTTAGTTTTGTTTTGAAAACATGTTTTGAAAAGGTGGGCAATGTTTTTTCTGCATTCAAGCCCTGTATGTGAACACTGCATTCTTTTGGGGACAGGCAAAAAAGCTTTGAATTCACATTGTCTAACCAGACAGATATAGTCACAATGGAAGTGTAGAGTGGTAAAATGTTTTGAGGGAATCAGTTTTTATTTAGAGGATTTTCAGAAGCCGAATTTGCATTATAAACACTTTGCAGGATAAATCTATGGAGGTTGCAACGGTATGAAAAAAATAGCAGTTAATGAGAGTTTGATATTTTATATTAACTACAGAGCTTTATATTAGGTCTTAATACTTAGAGATGCAATGGAATAAAAATCACAGACTTGACAGTGAGTTACGTTGGGAGACATAGCTGATCCTTGTTTATGGATAGGACATAGGCATACATGTATAGATGCACTGATTGGATGAAATTCATGGACGTACCTTTTGTTTTCAGGAATGAAGATCTTGATAAAGTTTTAGAGAGCTTAGAAAGTGCACAAATACAAGTGAAATTAAAGTAAGTACATGTATCTGTATGCATGCATATATACATGTGTGTGTGAGTCTATGTTTGTATGTATATATATATATATATATATTCTGCGAGTACATAATTTTATATGTATGTCTTGACCATATGTAAATGGAGACAGGCATGTGAAAAGGCCGGTTACCTGGCAACTGTGCCGTCTTAAGCACATCATGCATGTATGGTGAATGACCTAACATTTGCATGGTTAGAGGCAAATAAATGTCATGAAAAATTGACACTTTCCCAATTGGATATCAACCTTCCTACCAAACAAAGCTGAAAACACCTCTCTAAGATAACTAGAACTGTTAAAGTCTGATAAAATGAACAACTTCAAGCCTTGGGCGAAATTTTAGGTCTTTTGCTGTTCTTATCAGCTTCAAGACGAGAATTTTTTTTTGGCTTGTTTAGAGCAATGTCAGCCTTTCCTGCCTATGTGGTGGAAAACATGAGTGCGCTATTAGACTTTTCCTTGTGGCTCGTCTGTGTTATTTTGTGTGAGGGGAACTGTTCTGCAATCTCGAGGGTGTATGAACCACAGGAATGTAAGGACTTTCACCAAGCCTGTCAGTGTCCCTGCTCTACCTGGGATAGGGGCTGTAGGGGGTCACATTTAAGCATTGTTTAAATACTTTATGATATTATAATCAATTGATATTCGAGGAAAAAAAAATTATTAAAACAAGGCGTTTTGGCAGTGGATGCACTCAGGGTATTTACGTTAAATTTGTAAATCTGATGTTTTTGTAGTGTTTGTTATTACTTTACGACAAGCTCTGTGTTTTATATTTGCATGATAAACACAGATAATATGTCATATAAGTCATCTGTTTTTTCAAACATGACATCAAACTTTAGCAGCTCTAGACTTGCGACTGCCTGATATGTATGTGACGCAAGGCACATTTTGTGAGCTCTTCCAGTTGTAGAATTTTTTTTCTACTTAGATAACTTCTGTGCAGTACAGGTTAAAATTATGACGCTATGTAGTGTTTGAAAAGTCCATGCTTAGTGCATTTGTCATTCAGTTATTCTTACATCAGAATTCAGGAAAGAATATCGTCATTTTTCACAAAGATTTTCTTGTTTGAATTGGTGTGCATGTACATATATGTAGCCCTGCTCTGTTGTGGATTGTAGATGAGGTAGGCTCACCATGATTTACAGTGTACTCTTCAATTTTTCATACACCATCTTAACTTGGACATCTCAGTTTAGCGACCATGTTTTTGCCCCCTCAGCCAGTATACATGTACGTCCATTGTCAGCTAACCTACATCTTTTAATAAGTACACGTATGTGATCTGAGCAATAAAAATATGATGTTATCAGTTTGTTTAGTATAATAACTTGATGATATGATCACCACTGCCATACCAATTCAGTGAAGATAACTAGCATACCCCCCCCCCCCGCCCGCCAAAAAGCCTCTTTCTGCGAGGATAGTCTTTAGTATTTATACCTTTACATAAAGGTATGTGGTCATAATTACTGGATGATAATTGTAATTCTTAACATGACAAAATTGGGCAAAAAAGTGAATAAATCAGTTTTATGACCAGGGATTGGCAGGAAGCTATTAGCCTTTCTGTACAATGGAGCATGGTAGAATGTACTCATCCAAACTTAGGCAGTCTTTTAAATGTTACTCTCCACCAGTGGAGTATACACTGACTCAGTTTACCAATTGTTGTTTTACATGAAAGATACCTTTATTAAAGGTATATATTTCGCTGTGCTAGTTTCTGTAACTGTAGGCATTGAGTTTTGAGCTATACATCTACTGTCACTCTCCTACTCCTTCACTACTGTATTTCACCCAGAAGCTGAGCATTTTTCAAGTGACAGAATTTCTTTGAATTTGATTGATTCATCCACTTCACAGAACCATTCAAGAGCTTTTCTATGAAGTTTGGTTATTTTTTAGGAGGAAAACTCTAAAAGTGCCATTTTAATGCCTTTATGTACCTCTGAAGGTGCATTTTTTATGCTGATCTTTAGGTAGATGTAAAATACAGTAATGCATATGCTCGGGTTCAGATTACCTGTATTTGGCGAGGTCAGGTGTACAAGCTCTATCCCTAGTCTTCAGCAATGGTAAACTCGTGCACGAAATGAAAAGCTGATATTGTACAATCCTCACAATGTACCAGTGCAGAGGAAGTGGGGTCCTTGGGATCTCATTCATTGCCAAGTCTTCCACATTTTCTTCTTTCTCAAAGCAGAAATTTGTGCTTGACAGAAAAGCATATATGGTTATATCATATACCAAGAGCAATATGATTTGGCTGACCAATCATGGAAGAAATATGAAGAAAACTTCCACATTGATTGGTCAGGCTAGACAGATGGCAGTGGTGAGTCCACGTGATGCCGAGCAACCTTTCCTGTAGTTAAAATTCATAAGCTGTATATTTTGATGTCAAACATAGCATAGGACAAAATGAAAATTGAATGTCTTTTAATGACCTTAAGACTGTATATAGTTACATTATTCATATTTGTTTTTTTATTTATTTATTTATTTATTGTCGTTTGTAGATATGAAGCAAAAGAAGGCAACTTAATAATAGGTATCGAGCAGGCTCGGAACTTGGCTGCTCTCCCGTTTCCAGAGGGCAGTAAAGTGTGAGTATCATCATCTTCCTTCAGGGATTTACTGTGTGCATGTATTTACTGTATACAAACATGTTTCGTTCATGAATTAATCAATGCGACAGATCGATATATATTCTATACATATTACAAAAGCATTATTCAGTAATGACCACAGTGTTGTATCTGTGTTTGATAAAGTTTTTGTGGTTAAAAGTATTGCAGTGTTACCTTTATTGGTACACGATCCTATACATTTACAGATGTATGTATATATGCAAGCAGGGCTGTGTTGAAGTACTCAATTCTATTGGGTGTACCTAGATATTTACCTGCTCGCATTTACAGGTGTATAAAAGCTGCGCTGTTGCCTCAGCAGCAGGGCAGTATGTCATTCCAAACAGAGGCTGTGGCCGACCTGAAGATGCCAAAGTTCGCCCAGGTGTTCCGAGTGGCCATTCCTGATTATAAACTGTTCGCTAAGACCCTCCAGGTGAATGTTTGGAGCGTGGTGCAGCAGAAAGAGCAGGAGTGTTTGGTAAGTAGCAGATACCTGTTAGGCATCCTATCACTCTCATGGGCACTGAACCATGCCACACTGATAGGCATTATGCCATGTCACGTTGATGGGCATTATGTCATGTCACGCTGACGGAGATTATGTCAAGTCAGGCTGGTGGACGTTATGTCATGTCACATTGATGGGCATTAAACCTTTGTTACACTGATAGGCATCATGCCATGTCACACTGATGGGCATTAAACCTTTGTTACACTGATAGGCATCATGCCATGTCACACTGATGGGCATTAAACCTTTGTTACACTGATAGGCATCATGCCATGTCACAGTGAAAGGCACTGAGTCATGTGGGTTTGAAATGTACTTTACTGCGTCACACTGAAGAGCACTCAACTATGTCACACAGGAGAACACTGGAAGGCAATTAACCATGTCGTACTGGAAAGCAGTAAACCAAGGGGCACTGAAGGGCATGACATGATGTTGCACTGGCAGGTACTAAAAACGTGACCACGAAGGGCACTAAATCATGTCACATTTGAAGACGCTAACCACATGAAACGGAAGGGCACTGGAAGGCACAAAAACCACCTCACAGTGAAGGACAGTAAGATATGTTACGATGGGCTTTTTTTGTGTGTCTGGTATTATAGGCATGTATACATGTATTCCATCCACATATACTCGCAGGAAATGGTATTTGGTAGATTATGATGAAAGTATCACAGCTACAGGTAAGTCCTACAATGTGTGTGTGTCCAGACAAGCAGAGGCAGAGTACCATTCCGTGTTGTAACTGTGTGATCTGTCTGTTTACAGGGCTGTGCCCAGGTGAGCCTGGCAGACTTTGACCCCAGGGATGTCAGCACCCGCTGGTACAATGTTCTCAGCTTTCAGTTCATGCAGTCAGACTTCAAACAGTCCAAGAAGAGTTCGTCCTCTGTGGCCAAGTCCGTTACCCCGACCTCGTCGCCCTGTGAGGCAGGGGAGGTGAGTCATTATCGTTATAACTCCAGCACGGACTGGTTTAGTTCGGAACTTTTATGCGTTCTGTTTACTGCTCTTCTCAGCATGATATCATTGCCTTGTTGCCAGGGGAATGGTGTATCTGTCAAAGGATATATGTAATTAATACAAAGAAAAAATCTTCAGTGCCGTCTTAAAATTTTATGCAGTTAGGAGCTTTTCACATTTTTTTATTCAATGTGAAAATGATGAATGACTAGTTCAGTTGTTTTTGTTTTTGTCTTCTTTTTGAGCTAGGAAGGCTCCCTTTAATAGCTTTAACTGTCATCATTTATTATTACTTGATGACTTTCTTTCAGCCCACTGTATATTTTTTGTTCATGTGTAACTGTGCTGGGCATAATGTACCTGGGGAGATTCTTTTATTCAAGTATCTCATTCACATGAATCCTACCTTCCAGAAGAAGGACTGTTCCACTTGTCCGTCTGGGGGTGATAAGGTGACTCAGTTGTTAGAGGCATCCTCTGCTAGATTGCGCAAAGATACTTCTAAGGAAATGGGGTAAGCCTACTGCACTGTAAATAGAATTAGTGGTGTTAATCATAAGATTTTTGACTCAGATACAAAATTGTGTTGTAAACTTGTTTGTTTTTTTTTTGTACATATTTATTTAGTGCATTATTTGACACATTTTTGTGGAGATAATCTGCATATTTATGCAAGATTAAAAAGTGCCTAAGCCCTGACAACTCGTTACTGTTATTAACATAACTGATTATGTTATTCAGGCCATAATTTTTTTTTTTTTTGGCATGAGAAAACCAAGACATGCTGCACCTTAATGATTCAATGTATTTATCTCATGTACATAGAGGTTTTAGAGTTCATTCATTCAAGTACCATCTGTAAATGTGGGAACACATGTAGGTGTAGATTTGTACACAAGAGAAGAGTGTCTGGAATTGGGGTTGTTAACCTGTGTGTACTGAAGTGTAGGGTTGTGCAGGATCGGTGATAAGGCTGTAGGGACTAATTTCATTAAGGAATTAATTATGCGGTAATGGAGTGTCTGGGGCAATGGATGTCAAGTCTGTTGGAGAAGGGATGCAGATGTCAGCCTAACCTCCAGACTACATGTACTTGTAAGTGTTTGATAGCATTGTTGTGTGCTGTGCAGAAGGCCATTATTCTACCTGGTTGTCAGAAAAGCAGGTCCAAAGGGATACAGTGTAATAAAGACCTTGTATGTCAGGGGAAATTCTGACCTAGAATCACACAAATAGATCCCGTTTGATAATCAGCTACTATCATATTAGTCCACCCATAATCCTGATTGCCATCTTACAGGTGTAAAATTGGCATTAGCACCAATCAAATAAATAAATTGATAATATTATTTGATGTGGAGCCTGTTTTGATATTGGCCATCATTCACAACTAAGAACAGTTTTGTAGTTGGTGTTGTGATGGATTTTATTATATCTTAATACAAACAATGTTTGGGGGCCCTCTGGTTGATCTAAAATGATAAGTTTTCCGGACCACTGGTGACAGGCTCAAATCCCAACCTTTCTAGCCTGGTTGCATCTTCAGTGGGTTCTTGGAAGCATTGACTAGTTTGGCCCAATCTGAAACACGGCAAGCACCTTATATTTGAAACAGGAATGTAGATTTGATTAATTAGAATAATTAAATAGTGGACAGTGTTCATGTCATTTATTTGTCTCTACCTTCATTAACATTTTATGTTTACCTACATTTATTACCCTAATTCCTCAACCTTTTCGCATACGAAAGAGAAACTTTCAGTGCAGTTTATGCACATTTTTAATTTGATTTTGGAGACAAAACTACATTGGTTGTATTGACCAGTTTCTAGGCTTCACAAAAAGCATAATGTTAAATCAACACAGGATTTTGCCGTCAGAATATGCTTGAATAAACACACGGCAAACATGCGAAAAGGTTGAAGATTTATAGTACAAGGATTTCTGAATTACTTGCCTGCCAGTTACTACTGCGATGCATACAACATTCTATAGGAATGGGAAAAGAATTAACATTGATAAAGACTTCAAGTACCCGCATACAAAGAGTTGATAGTGCTGTTATGATTTTGATGTGTTTGTCATTAGCTTGACGATATGTAAAACAGATGTTTTTTCTCTTTTCCCTGTCTGTAATGGTTATAACATAATAAAGAAGGAATTTGAAAACTGGAGACAGCTGTCAGCTCCTGAAACAAGCGTGTATGTTTGTATAAAGGCATTCTCTCCCCCTGCTGTGCGCTGCCCAGTCATCTGCCAGCACTAAGTACAAGTGTGCTTGTCAGCAGTTCTGTGTTAATCTTTTTACAATGTGGTATTTTGGTATGTGTATGTTCAGGAATGCAGTCTCCGTGACATGGAAATAAGTGCGGAATTTCACTGCCAAAAAATGCAAAAAGATGCGTAACTGAGTAAACAGGGAACTAAGGGGTTAGAGAGTATGGACAGACGGCGTAAAACTGTCATGAGTTTGGCACCTTAAATTTCTTTGCTGAAGATAAAGAAAATCTGAAACTGATTTTAGTGCTGGGTGGATCCAGGGTGTTACAAAGTATGGAAAGAGATCCTAAAATTGCCCTGAATACACCTCTTTGGTCACAGTTTTGCCACCAAAAATTACATTGCCAAAAGATAAAGGAAAATGTGTAACGGATTTTAGTACCAAAAGTAACCATTAACCAAAGGGTTAGAGAGTACGTATAGACAAACATAATAGACTGTCCTCAGTACACCTCGGTTTGGCACCTGAATGTAACCATACATTCTATAGAGTTTTGTATTTTTTATTTTATTTTTTTTTATATGCCAGTGTATAATTTGCTTGAACATGCGAGTCATAAATCTTCCATGGTGTATCAGACAGATAAGACTGGGGTTTGGTCTCTCAGACGAGAAGAGTGTCAACTTGTCTTGACAAGTGGCCGCTTCATTCACAGCCAACCATTGTGCCTGTCTAGGATGATCATGTAAAAACAGATGTAATGCCCTCCTTGACGGGCCCCCTCAATGGGGGTTTAATGACACCCTGCCCGTCCTAATGATGGGCCTTTTTTCAGCCAGTCCACAGTTTAGGGATGAGTTGTCATTGATAAGACCTATCGTTACTACCGGGTTGTTTTTTTCTTCTTCTTTTTTTTTTTTTTCTTTTCTTTTCCGCTACAGCTGGATGCTTGATTTGATGACCGTAGTATGAATGACATACTTGTGGAGCTTTTTGTGAATAAAACTCCACATTCTTACAATCTTATCCTGAAATGATACACGTTTGACGGCCTGTTTAATAAGGAGACGCTCTGTAGGCTTTTTGCCAAACATGAAGTTCTAGTCTTATGCATGACTTCACAACAGGATTGTGGAATATGAAACATCTGAGCAGCTACACATAAACATATATTGGGTGTTCTTATACTATAAGCTATAAATAGTGGAACAGTACAATGCGATATATGCAAATAGAGGGAATAGAGAGCTTAAAATATCACTATTGCCCAAACATTAGGGTAATTTGGGAAGAGAATTTTCCAGGTAAAGTATGAAGACAAGAAGCTTGTCTCACCTGTATGAAAATGTATGATAATCCACCACATATTTTAATATACACATACATGTATAAGGAAGAAAACGGCTCTTAAGAATGCGTGTAAAACATATTTTCATAAAATTCTGGTTTGGTCGATTAAATCTGATATGATTTGACTCAGTAAATATTCTGTTTGATGTTGTGTTGTTGTGTCTGTTGAAATATTTTGGAAGAGTAATTGATTAATTTTTTTCATGTTTGTTATGCAGATTCATGAAGTCCCACCCAAGTGTACAGTCTGTGAAGGAAGAGAGCAGCGATGAGTCCACCATCATATCTTCACAGACCTCCACTCTCACCAGGAATCAAGGTAGGGGCCTTGCTTTTCTCACCTGCAGTGGTAAGGCTAGATAACATTAACATTGGGGAGTCTGCATTAGGTATTTGGAGTTTCAACAGAATCAGCCATTTGGTTCAAGGACAGAATCAGCCATTTTGTCGTGAAACAGAATTAATCATTTGGTCGATAGACACACCAGTGTAAAGATCACATCAGCCATCTGGTCTTAGAGGGAACATCGGCCGCTTTCCAAAGAAAGAGAACCAGCTGTTTGGGCTGGAGAGGCCGTCAACATTTTGGTCTGCTAACAGCTTTAGCCATTTTGTCTGGAGTTTTGACTGTGTGGTACTAAGGTTGCTTGTTCATCTTTCCTTCATCAGATCCAGATGATATGAGGAGCCACACGGACAGCCTGGGAGATGAGGATAGCCCGGGTGAAGATGAGGATGAGGATGATGAATATGGCGAGGAAGTCGATGCGGATGTAAGTGTGTCTGTTACTTATAAAGTTTGCGCTTGATAATCCTTTTCTCTCTGTAGCCCTCATCAGAGAGCACATACACCATCTTATCAGTTTTTGTCACTGGCTATTGTATATATCTGTGTACCCTGTCTTCATCTTATTCTTTGTTGAAGGCAATTTAATTTGTGTCGCAATGTAAGGAACTGTTGAATGCATATTCAGTTAACCAGATTTTGTGTTTTCTTTTTTCCTTTGGCCTGAATGAATCCAAGTGTTCATTCCTCTACTTTCCACTTCTCCGTCTTTGTTACTTGGTTCCAAATGCGTGAACTTGTTTCCCTTTGCTCAGACGTTTGCGGACCTGATCCACGAGGTGGTGCAGGAGGTGGAGGAGGTGCTGGAACAGCACGCCGGGGAAAACCTCACGGCCGAGGAGCTCCTCCATGTCATCACCTGCGACAAGGAAACGAACACAGAAGGGGAGTACCACGCCCCCGAGATCAAGCGACGCACAAATGACAGCATCCGCAGCAGCACCATCCGCCGCTCGCAGACCTTCTCCCCGGCGGGACACCACGCCGTGCCAGATTACTACATATGCAAAGTGAGTGAAGGAATTCTTCTGTGCGGCAGCAAGTGTGTGGATGTGTCCACAATAACTGACAATATGTGGATGTGTCCACAATAACTGACAATATGTGGATGTGTCCACAATAACTGACAATAGGTGTTTTGTGTCTATCTATTTGTTCTTATGGCTGAGGGGCTTTAAGTGCGTTGCACTGTCATTTTAATACACAGTGAAGTTGTGGTTGAATTGAACAATCACTAGGCAGCTTTGTTTGTTGGTCAGTTGGTTGATCTGCCTTTCGGGGGTGGGGTGGGGTGGGGGGATTGTTTGGTAAGACTTTTGGCATCCTATATTTTAACATGGGTCATGTACTGAGCGAGGGGCCTGAACACTAGACGTCATTAACTATTTCGGGGTGTCACTGCCATTGCAACTTGCGCTTTATCAAGATGGCACAACATTCATTGTCAGAATGAAAGTGCTTAACACAAATTGTGACTGTGGCCTGAAACGTGAGCCATTGTGTTCTGGGTTGTTTTATGTCTTCTGCAGTGTGTAATTCTGTGGGAAATAGCATAAATAGAACTGTTTCTTGGATGCACCGCTTATTTGTGCCATCTCTAGCAGGTGGACATTAAAGGTAATCCTGATTGCAATGAGAACATGTATGATTACAAGAAGAATGTAAGAAACTGCCTAAATGCTGTTGCCCGGCTTGCGTTTCAGTTAAACCGCAGTGACAGTGACAGCTCCATGCCCCTGTATAGACGCGGCCCATTCCAGAGAAACACAGTGGAGCGGAGGAGTCTCAGGTGGAAGAGGGTAAGAGGGACCACATTTATACTCAGGTTTCATTCAGAGTGTGGTGCATACAATAAATGACAACTCAAGAACATTGCTCTTTGTGGCCAGGTTGGCTTTATTAATTTATACAATTGATTGGTGTTTTAAGCCGTGATGAAGTATATTTCACTTACATGACGGTGGCAAGCATTATTGTTGGAGGAAACCAGGCATGGCCATAGAGGAAGTCTGCCGTAGCTGGATTTGAACTCACAGCAGCCGCATTGGTGAGAGGCTCCTGGGTCATTTTACTGCACTAGCACACCAACCACTAGACCATGGAGGCTCCTCATCAAAGTCAGATGCATTGAGTAGTGACAATGGAGATATTGACCAGAGTGTATGTTGTGATCTTTTGCAGCTTCCAGGCGCTGCAGGTAAGATGGAGCCCCCGTCAGCGCCCCATCGTCCCTTCCCCATCAGGACCTCGTTAGACCTTGAGCTCGATCTGCAGGCCTCCCACACCAAACTGTCCCACCTAAACGATGAGATTGCTCGCTTAAAAGAGCTCAAGCGGCGCATGGAGAAAATGAGAGCGAAAGGTAAGTGACAATATGGGTGCAAATAATGTACAAGGTGCACTTTTCAATACTGAAAGTGCATCAGTGCACCTTCCTAAGGCTTCTCCAGCCAAAATGTGGCAATATTGCCAGAGCAGTGTTAAGCCATAGGTATCCAGCCATACAGTCCATAAGAGTCTTAAGTAATGTGTGTGCATCTTCAGTAAGGCTTTATAGCGATGGCTCTGTTAAGGATGTGCGTGAACCTTCCTGAAAGTATTTTTTAGTATGTGTGCTCCCTCAAATAAGGCTCTTTTAATAATTTTTAAGCCCCCCCTGTAAGGCTCTTTTAGTAAGGTGTGTGCCGTCCGCAAGGCTATTTTAGTAATATATGTGCACATCTCATAAGGCTCTATCAGTAATGTCTTTACACCCTAAGGCTCCTTTAGTGCTGGCTGTTCACCTTTCAAAACACTCCCTCAGTAATGCCTTCCAGGCAGGTGCAAAGACATCATGAGGCTGTAGCATATACAGGTAATAACAGGTGATAATTATGTGGTCTTATACAATCTATCATATTTAGTAATTCAATCTACCTCTGTTCCTTCCAGGTAAAAATGAATTACCAAATTGGGTCACAGATAACGAACATTTCCAGATGCTCTTGGCAGAGGCTGATAAATTGGTGAGTAAAGCCTTGGGTACAATCATAATTTCTGTCATAATTTACCTTGATAAATATTAATGTATGTTTCTAAATAATTTGGGCATGTACATGTACATATGGAGTACACATTTTGGTTGTAGCAGTTTTTTTTTTTATTCCTGGAAGGGAAAGTTGACCCCTGACCATGAATTCAGTATGAAAAAATGTTTTCCAAAATTATTCCCTGGCCCTCAAACTTATGAAACCAGCACTTGTACAGGTGTAACTTGAAGCGGCCATCCATGCACCTGTGAGATTTGATGATGAATAACCATAAATTGTCATTTGTTAAGGAAGGCCTGGTCTGTGTTTCAGTGTATTCGAATACACAAGTCCCATGTAAGAAAACCTTCATTTTAAGCTATCAACCTCAGAGTGTCATTGGTCACTGCATGCAGTAATGTGACTGGACCTTGATTAATGGCATGCAGTGTACATCAAAATCTGCCTGGCCTAGCTCAGTAGTACATTGAGAGTCAAGTTAGGCATGGTTAGACTTCGATTTGGCATTTTTGAATTTTTTTGCATTTCATTGAATGCTAATTTGTGTAACATGGCTCATACTCATCAGAGGTGTAGCAGTTTTAATTATAACTAATTAGTTATTAAACCCTACTTTACCAAAGTAGAATACTGTGGCTACTCCCAACATCATTCAGTGTTACGATTTTATTCAAACCATTTAGTCATTTCAACCACCTTCAGTATTTTGGTTTAAATAAAACCGAAATATTCAATCCTGTATTGCCTTGCGTCATTTTTTTGGTGAAGGTTATCAGTGGAAGTGCAATACCCACGCTACCAATTTGCCAGTTTCCATATCCCAGTCTGTGCCCTGAGAAATCCACTCGATGCAGTCACATGACACAGTTTCATGACCACCTATCAAGAGAGACCATTGACATGTTTAGTGATATTTCAACCGAGACACTATTATACCCTTGGTTATTGCTCAACATAGGTGTATTATCATTATTGCTTGTGGTGGGCTCCATTTGTAGGGCTGATGAATGAGATTTTTCGCCACAGAGAGTAAGGACAGGGAATTTAGCCTTGTGATACAGCGCTGATTAATATAAACCATGATCATTAAAAATGCGATAACATGTGATATTTGATTGCAAAGTACACATATCCAACATGTGAACACAGCTTTGTGTCCATTATAGTGTCAAAAGGTACGGCGACAACATTGAAGGCACCTGTGTTTGAAGATTGAGGTATTTTGTGCAGACATCTAGTCCCCGTTCCCCATGATCAATGCCTCCTCTGATCACCCTGGCACGCTCAGACTTACGTACATGTGCAGATAGAATTGTGGTATCAATGTACATACAGGATGATCTTTCTAGACTTTCACACCACACTGCGTTATTACTTCACAGCTGGCAATTTTTAACACTTCCCTAAAAATTTATCTGGTTAAAGTTTATCTGTCCAAAAAATTAGGATTTGCCCTGATGAAGGCTCAAATCATTTTGTAATCAGCTTACATATGTTTTTTTCACCATGAAGGCCATGCAAGTTAAAGCTTGATGTTGTCGTGAACACTGCAAGCAGTTTGGATGGTGCATGATCAACTGCTATAAAACACAATTACACAACTTAACAAAGCATGTCATTGTTCACTATGATCTCCTGTCCTTATAATGATTGCCTTGTTACTAGAACACAATGACTTGTAGTTCATAAGATGAAATTGAAAATGCACCCACTACTTCTGTATCATGTTTGTATAGTTATTTGTTTATGATGTCATGTGTTACGAAAAAGAAATAAAAAAGACTAAAAGGCCTGAGGTGGACATTGTTTAGATGCGGTTTCTGATTTATCTCTTTTCATTACTCGAATGTTTTGTGATGCCTTGCTTTGGCATGTGTTCATTATTTTGAAATTTTTGTGCGTAAAGTGTTACCTGTAATTAATTAGTGATGTTTATTGTAACTTGTAAACAATGAAGTTGTTTATGTAGCTCAGTGCAAGTGAAAGTGCACAATTTTTCTTTCTTACAGAAATACCCTTTTGCATGTTGAAAATTCACCTTTCTGTGATTCATTGTGGAAATTTATAGAAGCTGTTGTATTTATATGCTGTTTAGTGTCAAATTCATAGCTGCATTAATAAATTTATATAAAAATTTATGGAGTAATTTTGTTTCTGAATATTGATATGATTCAAATTTAATTTATTTACTAATACAATGTTTTATGGAGTATTATAGAATGGCACATGCTGATGATTTTTTATTTAAATATTTTAAAATGCAAAAGCTATTCTCAAATATGTGAAAACCTAATTGTGAAATTTTAAAATCAATGAAATCTGAGTTTTCTGGATGGTGTACAATTCCTGCATACAAAACTGTGTGTATTGTTAGAAGTTTTAATGAATATATTTCCAAAGTGGACTTGACGTAATGTGTGCAATTTTCCTGTTTGCAGCTACAGAAAGACTCTAGTGGGTACATTTCCAAACAAGATAAGAAGGCAGAGCACCTGCTGAGGAAAGTTACCAAGGAGATTAAACGCATGAGGCGTAACAATAGTCAGCAGTCTAATGTCATGTCATTTAGGTGAGTTGTTCTGTGTTAGCAGTCTGGATGTGATGTCATTTAGGTGAGTTGTTTGACATTGGCAGTCTGTATGTGATGTCATTTGGGTGAGTTGTTCTGTGTTAGCAGTCCATATGTGATGTCATTTAGGTGAGTTGTTTGGCATTGGCAGTCTGTATGTGATGTCATTTGGGTGAGTTGTTCTGTGTTAGCAGTCCATGTGTGATGTCATTTGTGTGAGTTGTTCTGTGTTAGCATTCTGTATGTGATGTCATTGGATGAGTTGTTCTGCTAGCCGTCTGCATGTGATATCATTTATGTGAGTTGTTCTGTGTTAGCAGTCTGTATGTGATGTTATTTGAGAAAGTTGTTCTGTGTTAGCAGTCTGTATGTGATGTCATTTAGATGAGTTGTTCTGTTTTAGCAGTCCATAGGTGATTCATTTATGTGAGTTATTTTGTGTTAGCAGTCCGTATGTGGTGTCATTTAGGTGAGTTGTTCTGTGTTAGAAGTCCATATGTGATGTCATTTAGGTGAGTTGTTTGGCATTGGCAGTCTGTATGTGATGTCATTTGGGTGAGTTGTTCTGTGTTAGCAGTCCATATGTGATGTCATTTAGGTGAGTTGTTTGGCATTGGCAGTCTGTATGTGATGTCATTTGGGTGAGTTGTTCTGTGTTAGCAGTCCATGTGTGATGTCATTTGTGTGAGTTGTTCTGTGTTAGCATTCTGTATGTGATGTCATTTGGATGAGTTGTTCTGCTAGCCGTCTGCATGTGATATCATTTATGTGAGTTGTTCTGTGTTAGCAGTCTGTATGTGATGTTATTTGAGAAAGTTGTTCTGTGTTAGCAGTCTGTATGTGATGTCATTTAGATGAGTTGTTCTGTTTTAGCAGTCCATAGGTGATTCATTTATGTGAGTTATTTTGTGTTAGCAGTCCGTATGTGGTGTCATTTAGGTGAGTTGTTCTGTGTTAGAAGTCCGTATGTAACATCATTTGGGTGAACTCATAGTGTTAGTTGTCCGTGTGTGTGTGATCGCCTGCCAGGAACCAAATTACTGGCATGGGTGCTCTCTGGGCTGCCGCATAAGTGAAATATTCTTGAGTACGACATAAAACACCAGTCAAATAAATAAATAAATAAATAGTGTCAGCAGTCTACTGTGATGACATTTAGGGCAGTTATTCTGTGTCAGCTTGGCACTGTGCAGTAACGGCTAATAAATCAACATGCACTAAAATGCCTGCCTCTACAGCATTGCCAGATCCTCCTCCTCCCATAAACCTTACCATCACCTTCCTCCACCCACTCCCCTACCCCTTCCCTCACCCCCACCCCTTCCCCCACACCTGTCCCCACCTGTTCCCTGGTTGTGCTAAAATTTATTGAATGTTGTGGAATCACCTTTATACCCCAATCAAATAAGCCGAAATTGAAAAAAAGGAGAAAAAAAATTAAAGCAAGGAAAGATGCTCAGGTTTTCAGCTGTGGGATATAAAAGTGTGTGCATTTCTTTGCTGTGTAGACTTAGGAGAGTTGATAGTGACCTTTAGCAGGAGAGAGAGAGATTTATGGTTAACCCATGCAACATTGACAGTGTTGTGGTGGTTAGGCTTTGATGTGAATATAGCCAAACAGCCAGCTATAAATACAGAGACAGAAGGAGCTGTGGTATTTTCGCCTGCCCTTTCCTTGTTAAGCCGACAGCCATTTGAAGTCATGTGACTCGCTTGTCACCTTGTAGGAGAGCTGCGCAGCAATTGGCTGGCGGACAGACTGGAGCTGTGCGGAGGGAAGATGTCAAGCTGACATGCATTGCCTGTAAATTACTGCACACTTTTCCTGGCTGCCTGCTTGTCAAACTTACATGGTGACTCACTGAGGCTCATGGAAATATCTCCCAGTTTCCTGTGTTACATAACAGCAACTATTCCTAGCACACACAGCCGCATCTTTACCTTTTTCAAGGTACAAGCCTTGTTCCTCTTAGTTAAGAATTGATTTCAAAAAACTAATAGTAACTGCAGCCAAGATCTTCCTTACCAACGCCGCCTACAACTCCCTCCCCTGCCCTGCCCTGCCCTGCCCTCCCCTCCCCTTCCCTCCCCTGCCCCCTCTGCCCTGCCCCCTCTGGAGTAAAATTTTCAACTCCACCCCCAGTTGTGTATTTGTCAGGGTCAGTCTAACTAGTGTAACTCCCAGATCCCTACCCCCACTGGAGTGAAATGGTCAGCCAGGGTAGTGTAACTCCCAGGACCCCACTATTAATGGTGTAAACTGATATAGTAGTGTCACTCTTTGAACCCCACCACATTGGTGTAAAATATCCTGGGTTTGCTAGGCTAAAGTAACTCTCATAACCCCACCCCCACAGGTGTAAAATGGCCAGGGTCAGACAAGCTAGTCAGTAGTGTCACTCTTTGAACTCCACCACACTTGTATAAAATGGCCGGGATCAGCCTGACGTGTAACTCCCAGAACCCCACCCCCACAGTTGTAAAATGGCCAGGGTCAGTCTGGCCAGTGTGACTTTCACAACCCCACCCCCATAGGTGTAAAATGACCAGGCTCAGGCATGCCAATGTAAGTGTAACAACCATTTGCTGGGCCAGGTGTAAATGGTAACCTCAGTCTGGCTAAAGTAACCCAACCATCCCCACCCCCTGGTGTAAATATCTACCTCGTCCTGGCTGGTGTTACATTTTTGCAGCTTCACACCAGCTAGCAGATGCAGTAAAGTGGTCTATGGTTCCCCAGAGCTGATTACATTCCAACAGGCTGATTCATCCCCTGGCTCTGAAGGAAGCTGGTGTCTGTGCCAGTCCTGTAACAACGCCCCCCCCCTCCCCATTTCCAATTCCACCAGCCCAAGCCAATGTGTATGTATACTGTCGCTTTCTCCCACACAGCCCCAGATGCTCTATTTAGGGCTGCTTTAATTTGAAGGAGTTATGGGGGGAATTTAGGGGCTGTGTTGCATTTGCTGTTTTCTGCTGGACTGAACTTGTCATATGGAATAAGGAGTTTAGGAGAGTAGAAGTGTGCTAGGAAACCAGCCAACTAACTTGTTTAGAATACTGGCCCTATCTGAGCGTGGGAACTTTTCGCTGGCTACCCCCCTCAGTTCTTGTCTTCTCTAATCTATCTCCAGATGCCTCCTTGTCTTGTTGCTAAGGTAGCACGAGGTAAATTGTTGTTACGGTGTGGCAGCCAGGGCCTGACTGTTAACCATGGCTCCCTCTAACCCCCTCCCCATAATCCCCCCTCCCCCCACCATCATACCCGTCTGAAATCCCCACCCCCATCCCAGTCATTCCCCTTTTGTATCTGTCTGGGAGCAACTTGTTTTTCTTACTCCTATTCATCCATCGTACATGTACTGTATTTCACTTAAAGCTTAGTACGGAAAAATGCACACAAGAAGGCCTTAAAATGATACTTTTGATGCCAACACTTCATTTTTTCTGCTCTAACAGAGCCTTTTAAGGTGGAAGAATTAGTCATAATAAGAAAAATGTGTTAGTTGAAAGATGCTGAACTACTTTGATGAAATACAGTATTTACAATTCAAAAAACATCAGTGTAAGAAATGAGATGTGTGAGGAAGAGTCAAAATGAAGTTTAACTTTTAACAGTTTGTTTATACATGTACATGTGTTAGTTTGAGGCCTTAAGACAGAGTTGTTTTGTTTTAATGAGGGTGCATGTTAAAGCAGCCCTGGATCAACATATTCCTGAACCAGACACTCAATCACAAAGTATGCATGCATCTCTTAAGCCTTAAGTAAAGTGTATGTGTCACTGTGAGTTTCATAAGATATTGCTCATTAATGACAGTGTTCAGATATTACATAGAAATAGAGGATATATGTTACTGACTCTGCCAGAGGCGTTACTCTTAACTAAGGGATGTGTTACTGACTGTCAGAGGCATTACTCTTAAGTAAGGGATGTGTTACTTAATCTGTCAGAAGTGTTACTCTTAAGTAAGGGATGTGTTACTGACTGTCAGATGTGTTACTCTTAAGTAAGGGATATGTTACTGACTCTGTTAGAGGTGTTACTCTTAAGTAAGGAATATGTTACTGATTGTGTTAAATATGTTTCTGAAGGAACAGATATGTGTTCTGAAGTAAAGGACACGTTACTTGCTTTGTCATTAGTAATACGGAGAAGTAAATGATTTTAACGACCAGGGTATATTTATTTAGTTGTTGATCCTGACGCTAGGAGTGTTTTTGCAGAGCTGAGGTGACTGTTGTGTGTTGTTGTTGTAGGGAGAAGATGGCATTCTTCACCACGGTGAACATGACGGTCCCAGTCATCCCAAAAGATATTCCCGAGGACTCACCTGTGGCCGAGATACTGCGAGACGATGATCGACCAGGTCATGAGGTGTGAGGGGCATGTGGACATAGATGCTGAGTCTACCTTTAATGGGCCTTTGTCCAGTGTGAAAGTTGGCATGAGCGGTGACATGCAGAGATCATACCTGTCCATCTTAGACTGACCGCAGAGATGTGGAGTGCAGACCTGTGCATTCCTGGCTGATAACAGAGATGTGGAGTGTCAAACTCTGCATTCTGTACTGTTGACTGAAATGTAGAGGGTAAAACAGTGCATTCTTGGCTGATCATGGAGATGCGAAGTGTAAAACCTGTGCATTCTTGACTGATCACAGATGTGTGGAGTGTTAACTTGTGCATTCTTGACTGATCATAGAGATGTGGAGTGTAAAACCTCTGCATTCTGGACTGATGAAAAGAGATGTGGAGTGTAAAACCTGTACATTGTGGATTGATCACTGAAAGGTGGAGTGCAAACAACTGCATTATGGAGTGATCATAAGAGATGCAGAGTGTAAACGTGTGGATTCAGATGGGGAGAAGGCAGGTGTTCATCTCAGACTGAATGCAGAGATGTCAGTTTACATGTGCAGTGTTACACGCAGTGTGGAGGGCCATGTCTTACAATCTCAACAGACAGCTCCAGGAGTTGCCAGTTAGCTCTGATGCCATGATGGCAGTGATTGGCTGAGATAGCAAGGTTCAGATATTGTGTGTGTTCTGTGAACATGACAAGACATTCACTGTAGGGCTGGCCAGTAAGCATATGTCCCCAGACTGTACGATGTCTGGAGGGCTGGATTCAGTTGAAGCCTTTCAAGGATATTCCATTTCCAAAGTGACCACTTGGAAGTATTCCAGAGCCTTGGAGTGAAGACTAAGTCTGTTTGGATGGATGGTTGATGGATGGCGAAGGGATGCAGTAACGAATGGGACTGTGACATGATATTCAGCACTTTGGTGTACAGAGGGGTGGATAACGCAGTATTAAAATTCTGGTCCAAGTTATGGCAGAATTAAAGTGTTCAGTGGAACCAGGTAAAACTGAAGAAGTCTACCAGTCGACAGATATGTCTGATGTTTTCAACTGGACTATCATGTTAAAAACAGAGGGTGTAGTTCCGTTGTCTGCCACCAGAGGGAGGAGTACAAAATTTCGGTTTGGGAAACAACTAAGCTGCCCTCTCAGAATAATTAATTCATCTGTACCAAGAAGTCATGAACAAGTCTTGAACAAACGTCTAGCCAAGGCCAGTTTTGATACCATACTAAATGAACATCTGTTTCTGTTTGTATCTTTTTACAGTTTATTTATTGACAATTTGTCCACTGACCGTTTTCTTTTTTAAGTTTACATGTAGCTGTAGATCAGAGAAATACTTAACATTGAAGTACAAAAGTATTTGAAATTTGGAAAGAAAAAAACAAAGCAATAAAAAAACAAACAATATCTGTGACTAACTTCATCTCGGCTGCATGTAGGATGAGTTGTAATGATGGTTACATTTAATGGTGTGTTGGGTGTAGTGTGATTCAGGCTGCCCTTGTCTACCCTAGCATTGACCTGTAAATACTGGCCTTCTAACATAAGAATGCTGTTGATGTCAAGAATATACTCCCACTGATCTATTATAACTGCATTTTATTATTAAACCATATAATGATTTACATATGTCGTGATCAGCTGATGCAGAGTCATTATGTTTATAAAGTGAGAAAAAAAATAGAAAAAATCATGGAGGAAATAACAAAAATCATGTGTGTCATTTTTGTTTAGTCCATCATCAAATCAAGCAGTAATACATATATGTGAATATTAAATATATAAAATATATTTAACCCACATTTATATGCTATATTTCATTTCTGCTGTATTATATATATATAAATATATATATATATATATCTGAATTATTATTGTATAATATTTTGTAAATAATTTTACCCAAAAAGGTAATATCACCTAGTACAACATATATATATATATATATATATATATATTTCTATATATATATATATGCATCTATAGATATGTCGACAATGCTTGTACAAATCATCATGTTGTATCGATCAGCTTGTTTGTACCATTTGTTGAGAATGGTATCTCATCATGGTCATAGTTATGTCATTTCTTTACATTACCAGTCTGTTTTGTGACTCGTGGTTGCATGGTCTGAGCGTCCATTGTCTGCACAAGGGGCGTGAGGAAGGATGCGTGCTTGGGCTGAGATCTGCAATAGATGGCCAGTACCGTAGTGTTCATTGTTAGTGACACAATCTATCAGCGATGCCTTTTCCTCTACATGTACTCCTCGCAATGCCATCTAGTATTTATAAAGTAGCCAGTTTAGCTTGCCTGAATACAATCAACAAGTGCCAGAGTGCGAGTACTTTCGATGATGTGCCAAAGTGGCCAGTGGCCAGTAATTCTTTTAATTTTTGGGACATGTATCAGTGGTGCTGAAAGCAAAAAGTTATCTTTCTCTCCCAGTTTTTCAGCAAAGTTCAAGATATAGATATGTTCTTCAATACATGGACTAACCATGTGAGAAAAAGAAACTGTGTACATGTATCTTGGCTAAAAGATACAGACTAAGTGTCCCAAAAATTAGAAAATTAGGGTAGTCAGTTTGCATTGAGAGATTACAAGTATAAGAAGTTACTATGGCCTACTGTACACCAGAGAATGTGAGTGGCCTCTAAAAGCAGCACCTCTGATAATGGGTTGAAGTATGTCTGTGTGTGGTCCATTACCAGAAACATTTATTTCATGAACATACATGGCCAGTACTTCGCATATTGTTAGTAAGATGTTCTATCACCCCTCCCCCCCCACCCCACCCCACCCCCGTCCCCCCATCCCCCCATCTCCCACCGGCCACAAGTAGGTCTACTGTTTATGATGTGACATCCTGTTGAAATGAAGGTAGTCAAGTTCTAAGACCACATTGGCCAGTGCAGAGGTAACAACAAAGTTGCAAGTCTGCCTTTATGCTTTGCATGCAGAACTCCAAATTTTAGTTTCTCTTCATACTGATATTTTCCTCCGTGGCTTGAGATTTTAATATTTAAGGGGCACGAAATAATAAATGAGCATTGGGACCTTAAAGTGCCCTTCATAATTTGTGTGCAGTATGGACAGATGTATTCAGAGTGCAGTGGACATATAAGGCTGTACTGAACCCCATGGGTCCTACTTGATGTATACATGCAGGTTGTTGCCAGATGATTAGTCACTGCGCTAATTACAATCCATGTTAATCGTGCTTATTCTGAGAGCTGTGCCAAGTATGTGTACATTACTTTGTATGTGTGCGCAGACCCATCTGTCAGACTGCAGGCTGTTCTGTCTGACAATCTTCATGGGACAGATACACTTCAGTGCACCGGAATCTCTTATAGGAGATTTTTTATGTTGTGTTAAAGCTGGACAGAGACGTCAGAGCGAATCGGTTGCTTTGGATTAATTGATGTGTTAAAGAGCGAAGCTTGTTTCAAGTGAACTTAACTGGTTTCCATTTGTCACAATGAAATTAACATTCCGACAAGCATGAATTCATCAACGTTTTTTTTTCCCCCCGTTTGCAACTCATGAACTTACTCATAACTCTAATGTAACTCATTCGTTAATAGCTTACTTGAGCATTTCAGTTTGGTTTAATGCACTTTTTTTTTTCTGAAAATAGTAGGCTCAAAAATAACTAAAAGCCATTTTAGAAAGGTTATATTCCATTAGATTAAGGTTATTAATAATAGTTTTATTAAACTGAGTACAGTATTCTTTTTGCCACTCAGTGCTACACACTTGTAAGTTGCCTCATCTGGTATCATCCTCAGTGGGGACATACACAATTACAAGTAATGGGGTGGAGATGTTGGATTTCACTTTGAGCATCCTTTGAAGTCTCATAATTTGGGCTAAAATAGAGAAAGTGTTAAAATGTGCTTTTTATTAGGCTGAGTATGCAGCTTATTAACAAGAATGTTGCTCTACATGTAGGAATAAGTTATGTGGAATCAGATATTGACCCTTTCTTTTAGCATTTGGTTATACTTTGTTGAAAACCTTTATTGTACTAGAGACAATCAGACAAAGGTGGAATTGGCACTATCAGGTTCTACTGTTAGTCTAAAAGGAGGAATTTTGCTGACGTGGGTGTAAAACAGAAGCACATGCACCTGTGGGTGGACTTAGTTTTACCATGGTGACCAGGTAAAATGTGTCCAGGCCATGCGTAAGCCAGAGCCGAGGTACTCACAAGTTACATGTACACTCGGCTCTCCTCATCCACACCTAGGTGACTGACGACCTATTGCCTGCCTCAGAAAGGTGCCACGTGGGAGGGTTAAAGGTCAGATGCGGGGAATTAATTACAAGTGTGCAGGGAGTTGGCAAGTGGGTGCCAGCTCATTTCCAGCCTCCTCCAACGGCCACCAGCAGCACCCCCTGTGCACTAGCGAGCCAGTGAGCTACCAGCAGGGTTAACACAGGTTATATGAAAGGTTTATATCACAACACAGCTCACAGCTCTTAGACACACACACACACACACACACATGCTCCTGAACAAACTGAAAAGCTCGCGAACACTATGCTGTACCTGAACAACTTACAACAGTACGGTATTTTTGTTTTGTTTTGTTTTTTTGGTTAGTTTTTTATCAGTTTTCTCATCAACAATCTGCATGTTAGGCAAACTGAACAGTTGCATGTATTGGTGAAATCAAAACTTTTGTAATTTAAGTCATGCCTCGTTGAAAACTATTTGCCAATAGTTTGTCCTTCAGAGGGCTGACTGGAATTCCTGAATAAATGACGTGAATTGTACATAGCTATGTAAAGACAGGACTGCCAGGCTAATTGTACATAGTTGAACCAGGCTGACGGTGATTGAGAGGCGTATATGTGTGTCTGTCTGCCTGTTTGTCCGTCTGTTTGTATAGCCGTCCTTCTCATGTATACATAGTAACCATCATATGCCTCAGTTTGTTTTTTTTTATACTCTACCTTGATACTCAGGTCTTCATTCAGCGCACCCATTATGTACAGTAAGATGTAACATTTATATATTTTTTGCATAAATAATAAAATTACATCATGTATAATTTATTCTTGTGTTTGTGTTTTAAGTGTTTCCTTCCTGTTCCTATGATTCCTGAAAAATGTACGATATCTGATGTGTATTCATGGACATACAAAACATTTCTGGGGATCCTCGATAGCAGAGTGGCTACCATACTAGCACAGCACAATGACTTAACAGAGCTTCTAACCACTGGGGTCACTGAGTTCAAGTCCAGCTCATGCTCACTCTCTGGTCATATGTGGGAAGCTTTGGATGGTCGTGGGTTTCCCCCCAGTCTCTGCCCGTTTCCCCCGCAACATAATTCTGGCTGCTGTCCTATAAGTGAAATACTCTAGAGCATGGCATAAATACTCTAGAGCGTATAAATACTCTAGAGCGTGGCATAAATACTCTAGAGCTTGGCATAAATACTCTAGAGCATGGCATAAATACTCTAGAGCCATAAATACTCTAGAGCGTATAAATACTCTAGAGCGTGGCATAAATACTCTAGAGCATGGCATAAATACTCTAGAGCGTGGCATAAATACTCTAGAGCGTGGCATAAAACACTAAACAATAAACAAATGAACTTTCAGACTGACATATATACAGAAAACCAGGTGGACTGAATAGTCATTTGTTGGTTTCCCAGAGAACTCTTGGCTCCTCACATCACGCTGAAGCTACTACTGTTTAGTATTGTACACTATAGATGCCTTTTCTTGTTTTTCATTTGACCAGTGTTTGACGCTTACTTGATGGCGGTTAGGTTTTTCAAGGAAACTAGAGAGCTGAAATAAACTTTCCCCAGGTACTTCCTCCTGATGTAAAGTTCGGTTGTGCATGGGAAGGTTGGCCAGTGACACGCAGAGCGTTGTGGATTTACCTCCCACCCTAATGCTGGCTATCGTCGTATGAGTGAAATATCTTTGAGTACGGCATGAAACACCAATCAAGTAAATAAATAAATCCTGATGTAAACCAACGAGAGGTGGAGGTTGATGCGGCATATTCTAGTTAAAACTGTATCCTGCTGACCACTGAATCCACAGACCTTAGTAGTGCATAGCAGTCACAGTTATAATGCACAAAATCATAGGTGTATTAATCACTTGAACATTTTTTTATAATGACGAAAAGTTTTGACCTGTTGCGGTTATCTGAGAGTTCCTGTTGTGACAGTGTGCCTTGTTGTGTTATGACTTAACGACGACATGCCAGGAAATGGACAAATCTCCCAGTTATGCAAGAGTAGGCAAACTAGTTCATGTACACTCCATACCCTAGTACATATGTGTGTAAAATAGTGTCACACCGAATCACTTTTCCACATGATTGTGTAATGAGACATGATGCAGACACATACCCCAGTTCTTCTCGATGGAACACCATGACAAAGACACCTGATATGACACCCCAGTAAGTAAGACAGCTGTCTCATATTGAGTCTCTGTATCAGTCCATGAGAGCAGCAGGTGCTCTGAATGGGTCATATATGGGATAAACAAAAGCACAAGGCTCTGTATGCCAGTGTTGTAACATTCATGACTTTGGAGACTGCCCAGAACTCATGTCTGTTGAAATCATTTACAAAGACCCACCTAAAATGCACAGAATGTCCTGAATACTTGTGACAGCTGAATTTTGTAAAGCCTTAACAAGGAAATCCCAGTTCTGTGCACACCTGGACTCATTATACTGACACACGTCCAACCATTCCTTGGCCCAGTGAAGAAGTGAAAAAATACCAAGACCACTAAGTTGAAAATCTATATTATCACCTGGATGGAGAGTCTGCCTTAGAAGCCCCAATGGGGAGACATTCCAAACTCTGTAAACACAAACACACAGACAATAGCTTGTGAGCAAACTGGATTATACAAATTTGTATAAAACAAAACAAAAACAAAACAAAAAAAAAAAACACAAACAACTGAAATCAAGTTTGAGAGATATTAGAATAGTACTTTTTCTTTATTGCATGTACAATTTCTGCATCTCAGGTAAAGTATTTACCTTAAGTATAATAGCTATAATCAAACATTATAAACAAAATATATGAATTCCCAAACAAGACAAGTGGAGGCATACATGTAACAAGTTGAGCACAAGTGATGTCAGATGTCGAGAACACATGAAGGCCTACCAGACCAGGCTTCGCTCAGCAAAGTGGACAAATCATATGAGCTTACAGTTATGTTCATGTATACATCATGCACACCAATAACTATCTGACATGTATAGCATGTGAATAACCAGCTTTCACTAGCATGTGAATAGCTTTCACAAGCACGTCAATAGGTAAGATAACAAGCACAGCCGACGTAAAGGATCAAACTAAGAATTTTTTTTTTCAATTTCATTATCAAATTGTTTATCTGCAGTTTGTGCAGAGTGAAATTTACATCTAAAACTCTCATCACGCATCATCCTCTCACATTATAAGTGTAAAATACTAGTTTTAGACACTTACAACAGCTGTATGCAATGTGTGGACAAGTATGTGTACCTGAGATCGCCTTGACAGAAACGAGTAAGGGGAGATTACTTTGATCATATTTACAAACTTGGTACCACTTGAGAGTCACCTCCCCTGGCTATAGCACACCTAACAATTTGTTGAATGTTTTCATGTAAATAGTTGCAGCATTATGCAAGCATAAGTAAAAAGACAATCTTGATGGAAATTTCCGCTTGCACTGTAAAAGGAAAGGAGAAAATGTTTGGTGTAATGTCATCAGATAGAAAAGTACGGCACCTCATATCAATATTATCCATGAAAACCACCTTAGGATACAAATGTCTCACTACTTGTGCATTTTGAAAGAGAGAACTATTTGAAATTTGAAACCCTATGTCTTTGAACAAGAGGCTAATGACTGTAGGTCTTCAACAAGATACAGTACTGAATCATAAATCCCCAACAAAATTACAGATCTGTACACACTGTTTACTCACAAACTGGCAGCTAATCTCTTCATTTAAAATTTCCGAATCACATATCACTGAAATATTTATTTATTATAATTATTAATACATTACAGTAATTATAAATGGGAGATTCTTTAAGTTTTACTGTCAGGTCCAAATAAGAAATATTAAGTCATTATCACAGAAAGAAATATCAGTATTCTGAACAGAGGAAGACAAAGAAAACACCAAACAATCACAGTAACAGGTGATGTTAGTCTATATCTCATTCTGAAAAAAAAGCAAGTCTTTTCATGAATACCATATGTATGTGCATACATGTAAATATGCTTCAACATACACTGCGTATACAGCACCAACCAATCGAGAAGCGAATGTTAGCACTGGACTTCAAAACGTATATCAAAATACATGTAGCAGTTTAAAAAAACAAAAAAAAAACAAACAAAAAAAAAACACAGGCTGATGTATACAGTCTACCATTATTAATAATTATTCTTCAACAATGTCCAAAAAACTATTCTTCAAAATATTCCTTCTCATAACAAGCTATGAGGAACACAGATCATGAAAAGGTATAAAGCTACAGACACTAACAGATGATACTCAATACAGGATTCCAAAACTGAACATACATTAATGATAGTTTACATATTGTATTTCACAAAAGTAGCTTAATAAAGAAAATTTAAGGGGTGGGGGGGTGGGGGGGCATACATGTAGATGGTGAATTAGTAACTCCATACATAGGCTATCACTAATATGGTTTTCAGAATGAAGGTACAACATCAACTGAACACAAGTCACATTCAACTGAATATTTTGAGGAGATATTTTACATTGGCTGCGTTGATTGAATGGTGAGTTTCGCTATGAAGCACCGTTCACTCACACTACGCCATACTTGTAACATATTATAGCAAATTATGCAAATGATTCACTGAGGTTTATCAAGCCTATAGTCAAAATTTCAACCATGCTGCAGAGACAAAGAAAGTTATCTCCATGACTGATGGTATATTGACTTTCTGTATGTCAGAAATTCACTAGGTCCTGGTACTAAATATTTAATTAGCAACTTCATTGATGCCCAAGTCATGTTAATTTGCCAAGTTTATTGTTTATAATGCAAAAACGCAGACAAACTGAGAAGTAACTTGCAGAACAGATTTCATTCTTCGATGTTTGAATCTGGGGAATATTAAAAATTAAAATGTCAAACATGTGATTTCTCATTTCATTCAGCGCTTCTTTTCTTCAGTCATAACTCTTGATCTCAAGCTAATCTCTAACCCATGTACCTGTATACGATTTTCAACATGTGCAATACTTTCAAAAATATTATTTTAACAGGCCTCAATATTATGACTTGAAGTATATTACAATTACATGTGTCATTGGGAATGCATCAGTTTGTTATTATGTGGAATATATATACCTTAAAACCGGTGCCAATGATCAGAAAATACATCATTAATTACCACTTGTAATTACCATACAAGTTCCATTTCATTTTAACGATACTCTCAATAGAAAATGACTTATTTTGAAAAATATACACATACATGTACAAAGATACGTACATTTGTGTTCATACGTTAAAAATGACACACATCAGGGTTATGTAAGTTGTAGAATGTATACAATATAGAATGAGTAACATAAACAAATAATTACAGTCTTTATTTTTGCAATGGATTTCATTTGTAATCTCCCACTACTTCAGCATAGTTAGTTATTTGGCAGCTGTTCACTCGTTTAATGTTAGTGTAATAAAAGAGCACCTGATTTCCCCCGCATGTTTAGATGCTATATTTAACTTTAGTCGCATAAAACTGACCACACTTGTATCAACAGATCTTTATATTGCAAAAGTTTGTGTCAAAAATACAGAATCCAGAAAAATTTGCTTTATTTCTTCTATTTTATTCAGATTTAAATGTTGTACTCAAGATTATTTCACCCATGTGACAGCAGTCATTACTGGATGGAGAAAACCAGAGTGTCTACAGTAAACAAGAAAACATTTACATTATGCAACAAAGCTTTTCTCCACACTGAAAAAATAGACTGCTAAAACTGCTACGTGAAACGAACACTGATAATTTATGTTCATAAATTACCATGATTTCTATGTTGGTGTAAAAATTACAAAACTGCATTCCAAGCTAAGTTTTTCCATTGCTGTGTACAAATGAGTAGTAAATACTTCAGGCGAGAATAATATTGAGAAAATTGACAAATCAATAATAAAATATAAGAACCAATGTAATCCACTACGCAAAGGGAATACATCTAGATGTAGGTCCATATCAAAACAAAGTAGGACAAAATACAAGAGTAGAGTATTTGACTGACTGAGCACTCACTCTTAATGAACTTAAAATAAAAACACTTTTTATCATACATGATCAATCTGCATGAATATACATATGTGTATACACTATATAATATAACAATGACCTTACATGCTACCTGTATATGAATTCATCTTGCATCAGAAAAAATCCTCTGCTTTTGACTGGACAGTAACGGTCACGTGTCCAACACATATAACTCTATACCTTGCAGCAGATGGAATATGCACCTGACGACTCAACAGTAGGGAGAGCGCCATGACGTAACAGTTACAATGACACTGATGACCAATGACAAAGTCACAAAAGAATGTTGAATGAACGTTGTCAATAACGTTATGACGTCAAAATTCGCAGATCACTGCTTGGTAATTCAAAGCTCCTCGAAGTGACAGGAAATTACTGTTGAAGCTTCTTTTGTTTTTCAAGACAAAAATGTCAGTGTAGTTTTCAGAGTCTTCCGCAGGATAAATTCATAACATGGAATCCACATCTGACTTTACAAAACTATACAGGGTGAATAAGCCTCATGCTGGACGAGGCATCACCCAATATGAGACTTACAGACCCCATGCAGTTTCGTATTTTTTCACTCAGTTACCATGTAACTAATCATGTTTACGTTGTTTTCGTTAACAAAGCTTCAAGGTTTTTGGTACATAGAGCCCACTTTAACACAACTTTATCAACAAGTTTTTCATAATTTTTCTCCTACATCATGTTGTCTTATTGGTTCCATAACCTATAGGAAACGTCATTTATGAGAAGGTCATAAGAAATTGATTTTATGCAGTTTTGCCGAAGTGGCCTCTGAACCGCTGTCATCAAGGTTTGTAGAAACACATGTATAATGGAACACACTTCACTCTGGAATCTTTAAGCACTAAGTTGATCAGGTCCTCTGCTTCATTCCCATAAATGAAGCAAGAATAATTTTCAACCTCAACGTGAGTCCATTTGTTATCCATCTCACTGGTCCGAATATGATGCCAGTCAACTGTCAAGTTTATACATGCAGGAGAAAGAAACTTCTGCACCTCAAAGTATCAGATGGAAAGCCACGGTTATGCCCACCATGCAGTGAGGACACTTCAATCCTTACTCCTACTCCCTAAGCCCCAGCCCCACAGTCACCCGAAGGGCTTACTCTTAAAAAAAGCACCTCTGATTTTATTCCCACTTGTGTGGAGTAGATCCTTAGCAGTCACCAAAGTGACTCTTCACGATTTTGACTCCAACAGCCAAGACAGTCACACAACAAAAAGAACAGCAGCAACAAAAACGCCACTACAAAGGAATATTTCTCTTTATCCCATGATCTACCTTTGTGGAGGCTTGTCTAATGGTAATCTTTTCCTTAAGCCAGATGTCTTGAGTAGTTTTACAGGCAGTTTCCCACTGGGCACAATGGTGTGTGATCAGAACAGAAGAGTTGCACAGCTTCTCAGAACGTGTAATGGAGTATGGTCAGTCTTGGACAGTTGGTGTATATCATCCTGCCCTGCCCAGCACTGTGTGTCAGGCATCACCTATTTAAGCCAAGTAGTCTGTTCCAGGACCTCCTCCCTTACCCTCTCGTACAGTAGGTAGATGAGGCATGGTCAGTACTGAACACTTAACGGTTACCATCATGCCTTGCCCACAGCTGTCAGTGTCACAGATCACATTTGCTGGTTAGTCTCTTTGAATTCCCACACCTTCCAACACATTCACTCCAGTGGGTAGAGAGAGTTATGGTCAGCACTGAGCGGTGTACCAGATTTGGTTCAGGTCTGTCAGTGTGGGCGACTGTTCGTGATCACTTTCTTCATCCCAGGATTTAGGATTCCCAAGCAGTGAGTAGGTAGAGCTGAGTATGATCTACACTGGTGGAATCCTGCGACTCAGTTCACGTCCTTCAATGGGGGGTGTTAGCCCCTGTACTCCTCCACAAAGCTGACCGGGAAGAGCCCCACCTGGTCGTCTACCTCTCCAGTCCTCCAGTCCTCTGTACCACCCACAGGCCCATGCATCGTAAACACTGTGCCCTCCTGCAAATAACCATTGTAAAACATGCATCAGATGACAAGTAACATACAAAATACCGTGCAATGTTCTCAATATTCCTGTGGCCATAAGTACAGTTACAAGAGGATACATTTAGGATGTTTACAAGGTGAGGAAAGAATAGGCCCAATGACCTCGAAAAAGTAGACCCAGGTCAATGAAAAACAATTCCGTTCTTCCACATGACACAAGTTCGATGAAAACTGACTAAAAACTTCACGAGGTATCAAGTATGCTAGCCAGTCACAAATGTGACTTCAGTTCCCCGCCGACCTTGAAAGATTTGGCCAAGGTCAAGGGAAAATGCAATTAACTAAATATTACAAACATCTGTTTCATCTTGATCAGTCACTATGACACACCATCTGACACAGGCCTTGCGCACTTTCCAAGCCATGATAGTCCTTACCTTGAAACTTAGCTCCTGCGAATTTTCCCCAGTAAATTCATACAATGCTTTCACTTTCGTTTTTGATTCTCCATCACTCTCCGTTTCTAATCTGGAACCTGCAGATCATTTTTGAATAATTCAGAATAATATTTCTTCCTAGTTGTACCCTATTTATATGTGTATCAAAAACATTTTTACCAAGCAGTTGGTTACCCATTTTACAAACAAGTGGTAATATGCACCAGGCTTAATACGGCCCATGGCAATATAAAAGACAGAAGTCACAAGTGTACATGTCTACAGGCTTAAAGCAGAGTACATGTCTCTAAGCTTCGCAAAACATATCACAACCAGTGGAATTTCAAGTCAGGAAGCAGCTGATTTTTACTAATTAATTTTAATTTAAACCATAATTAGTTACGACAGACAGATAAAACTTTCTGATATTTCATTACTTATCCTAATGTCACTTTCAACATTTTTTCAGCTAAATCACAATAAAGACTGCACATAACAGACCTGTCCCAATTCTACACAGCCCAGCTAGAATGCCACGCTGAGGACATCACTCACAGTACACCAACATGCTGAGTGCCATGACAAAGTATATTTCTTTCTTTATGGGATTGCTGTTTAATGCCAAAACCCATTAATTTTTAACTTATAAGATGGTGGTCAGTTTTCTGGGTGGAGATAAGATACTGAGGAACTTTCCCAGGCGTGACACATATGAAAATATGCAGTTAGCTTTGGGTACAATTTTAAGCATTTCCTACTTCAGTAAAGATCATGTGCGTACATGTACTTTAGAGCACCAGAGTCTCCTTTCAGCTTCTGTAAATGTGTTATATACTCCTCAGAGTTACCTACCCTTTTTCTTCTTGAGACCTTTAATGATCTGCACATAGGCAGCTGGGAATATGCCCACTTGGCCGGTCATCTCAGACTTGCCTCTAAGCCACTCCTCATTGACCCACTCCAGCAGGATCACTTTGTCAGCTTCCTGGAAACTCAAGTCCTCGGCCGTCTCACCCTTAAACTCATGGATAGCTATGGAGTAGGCCTCGTCCTCTGAGGGTGTGTCGCTCTGAAGTAATATTGCATCAAAGAGAGATGTATTTAATTTAATCAAACACATGTATTCAACAGTTCGTCCTATTAGTGTTTTACACTGCACTTGTGACTGTGTTACTTCCTGGGGTCTGTTTTACAAACAGGGTGTAAGTTATGTCAAGTCTAACAGCCATGATGACACATACTGTAGAGATACCCTGCCCTGGTAGTTACGTTTGATGTAGTGTAACACCCTCTTTGTGAAACAGAAGGAAATGGGCAAAGTCCTCAGGCCAAAGTTCTCCCACCTTGTCAAGTGTCTAATAAAACCGCCTGACTTGAAGACAAAAATGAGACAGCAAGAATTGAATTTCACCCTAAAAAAATCATGCTCAATTAGCATCCTTTGCCTACCTGAGGAGTCTTTACTCTGGGATCTTCTGGAGGCTTGTGTTTCTCCTCTCCTTTCTCTTCTTGTTTTGCTTTCAGGTTCTCTTCTTGTTTAGCTTTTAGATTCTCTTCTTGCTTTGCTTTAACATTTTCTTCTCGTTTTGCTTTTAGATTCCCTTCTCGTTTTTCCTGCTTCAGATCCCCGTGTGCCTCTTTTGTTTTTTCTGCAGTCGTCTCCTTCAAGGTTTTCTTCACCTTCCGTCCTACATACTGCGGCAAGTGTAGGGGCATGTTATCGATGAAGGCAGACGGAAACTGGCCCTGCTTTCCATTGGCTTCTCCAAACAACCAATCTGCGTTCACGTAACTTATCAGCTGGATTTTGTCCCCAGCCTGAAAACGTAAGTATCAGGAGTACTATTAGATAGTAAGGTATAAAACACCAACATGAAGAAAAAGTGCAGAAGTGTGAGAACTACAATTAAAAATATCTTTGATATCCCTGCAAATAAAACACTTGTCTGAATGCAAAGTCATCATAATACCAGGAAGTTTTCTAGCTAATTTCTTTTTAGAAACTCAATTTTAACAAATCAGAAAACTCAATATTTTTTCATGAGCAATGGATCAAAAACTCAACTTATTTCATGCAAATTCAATACAAAATTGTGGTAACCACAACCAAAAAAGTGGCCAAAAAAACCCCTGAATACATAAAATACCTGAACATTTACATGTATCTGAACATGGACTCTTAATACATACAAGAGGCGTGAAGGTCATGGACATACATGTAGTAATTTAGAGTGGTTAGCACACATGCTGGATGTCTAAAATGGAACCTGCTCTTCACGTTAAGGTGCTTCACATGTAAACCTGACTTCAATACAAGCACTACATGACACTGGTTTAACTGTTAGTGGACGTTAAAATGTCAGGTATGCCATTAGCTATGTTTGTACTTTCCACAGGCAAACTAAATGGAAGTGTTTTAGAATAACGAATTGTTAATTAATATTTTCTAAACAGGGTGATATTTTACAACTCTCACACCCTCTACATGTTTCTTGAACTGACAAAATAGATTTCACGTCATTGTTTTTTAAGGTTTTCAACAAACAAAAATGAATACCTACCTTGAAGCTTAATTCTCCGTCTTCTCCGTTGAATGTGTACATGGCTTCCCTCACCAAGCTGTTATCTGATTGGCTCCCTGCTGTCCAGTCAATGTCTCCTGACCCACTCCCTGGAGTAGCCGGTAAATCCTCAATTATTTCCACGAACGTCGCCGGGAAAATTCCAGTCTTTCCATTCAACTCCCCTTTGAGCCAATCCTCGCCCGCGTGTCCTAACAGCTTG
Source organism: Acanthopleura granulata (assembly GCA_016165875.1). Classification (NCBI taxonomy): domain Eukaryota; kingdom Metazoa; phylum Mollusca; class Polyplacophora; order Chitonida; family Chitonidae; genus Acanthopleura; species Acanthopleura granulata. Next base: position 17,118,542 of record JABBOT010000008.1, read on the forward strand.
ATTATCTGACCTTCCACAAATGTCAAATCTTCGCTGCTTTCCCCGTCATAGTCGAATCTGGCTTGGCACCGTGGGCCACTTCCTGTGTCCTGGTCAACTCCGTCCCCGAAGTCCAATAACAGATCAGGAGGAGAGCCAGCACCAGTCTGGTCATATGATTGAACACCCTGTGGGAAGTAACAGGGGAGATAACTGCAGCTATATAACATCACATACACCTCGGCAGTCCATTTTTGCTCATGCGCATGCGGTTTATTTAGGTAAATCTATACTAATGTAAACTACCTAAAATTTCATCCGTGAGTAAGTTCCTGATTTTAAAAGTTCTGCTGAATACAAAAAGAGGTCTTGGGGTTCATTTAGAAGGCAGGTGAGTATCCTATGTTTCGGCTTCGAAATAAATATTTTATGACATTTCAAGCCTGTAAACAGCTGCCTGACATTTTTGAAAACACCCATTTGTTGGAAGCGGTATGACCCACATGAACTTTGTCCAGTACTACGCAACATAGAAATGTTAGGTACCTATTTGCACGCTTGTATTTCTATCCTTCTAAAGTTGCACAAAATATTAGGTCTTTTCCAAAAATCAAGCATATAAATGCCCACTAAAATAACAATGAACTGAAAAATAAAACATAAAAATAAAGGAGTAAGGCACTATGCTTATCAAAAGACAATTGAAAGTAAAAGTAAGAAAGAAAGTACATGAAAAATTCTGTGACATTATGACCAATACAACCCTGCATCCATGTATGTCAATTACTTCTGTGATACAAATCAATCAAAACCGAGTGTTACCCCATCTTTTGACTTACCTGTCCTGACAGAGGTTCCATCACTTTGACAAAGTTAGCAGGAAATATGCCTTCTATTTCTTCATTTTTCCCGTAAAACCAAGAGCTGTCCACTTGTCTGAGCAAAACAATAACATCCCCTTCCTGGAAAAAATGCCCAAGTCATTACATACAGGTATATACAAGTGTCTGCAACATATTCACTGAGAAACTCATTCCATAAATAACACCAGTGTAAGTAATTAAAGTCCATGTAAAACAAAAAATGAACAGAACCAATAATGTAATCCATTTTAATACTAATAAGTTGACATTTCTGATTACTTTGAGAACTGTCTCCTGTTTCCACCTTGTTCTCGCCACGATATGGCTGAGATATTGCCGATGTGGCGTTAAACCATAATCAATCAATCAATCAATCAGTCTGATTACTTTGAAGACAATAAATGTATTGGTAGTTAATTCCAACAGGACCACGAAAGCTATAATAAACAAGCATTTAATACGCACATTAAATGATAACTCATCAGTTTGCAGCGACTGATAATCATGGGTTGCCACAGCAATGCCATAGGGACAGTCCATCATGTAATGGAACAAGGGGTGTCCGGGTTTCGGTCGAGGGGGCAGCTTCGGAGCTACAACGGGTCATGAGAATTCATAAGAAATGAAAAGAACATGGAGATATAAAAATGAGCATATATAGATGTTATAGTCCAATAAAATAATAAGCAGAAATGCATTTGGCTCAGGGATACAAAAATCAACAGGAATACACTTGACTCAGGATTACATGTACAATAATCAGAAGAAACAGATCTGACTCTGGAATACAAAAATCAGCAGAAATACATCTGACTCAGGGATACAAAAATCAGAAGAAATACATCTGACTCAGGGATACAAAAATCAGAAGAAATACATCTGACTCAAGGATATAAAAATCAGCAGAAATACATCTGGCTCAGGGATATAAAAATCAGAAGAAATACATCTGAGTCAGGGATATAAAAATCAGCAGAAATACATCTGAGCTGGAGATACAAGAATCAGCAGAAGTACATCTGAGGATTCGAGGATACAAGAATCAGCAGCAGTACATCTGAGGATTCGAGGATACAAGAATCAGCAGAACCTACAAGGGCAGTTGGGATGACAGATAAATGTTCCTCTGAACTGCATATACTGAACATCTAACACTGTTCAGATAAACGACCAAACAACAAAGGGCAGAACATTCCTAAAATTGAAAACTCAGGTCCAGTTTCATAAACTTCCAAAGTTCCATAAATTACTTAAGTAAAAACTTTTCATAACTCCATTACCCAGAGCTCGACGAAAAAAGCTACAGTCAAACAAAACATAAGTACGATTATACAGTTGCTCAATCAAAGCACTTATGCTTAAGCCAAAACTTATACAGTGCCATAACACAAGGCCCTGGATATCTACGGTTACTAGAATGTACAACAAGGATATACCTTCTGACTGAGGATAGACTTCATGGATGATCACCTGTCTGGTGGAACCTGAGGAGGAGGATTCACTGCAAAACAAAACAGCAGCAAAGTTTAGCGCATCGACTTTATCACAAGGGATGCGATTTGTCGGGCAGAATTCAAATAAGCTGATTCATTTGAACTGTCCATCAATTTTTGTACAAACTGTACAAAAGAGATTGATATCTTGCATATTTCTTTTATCTGAACAGGTGACATGGCAAATCACTGAGTGTAATCTCTGCTTTTGATGTATAGAAAATAAGGAAATGAAACAGTAGGGGTCAAAATGTTTGAATTTCAAACTCTAGAGATTGATGACCTGAACAAAAACTGAGGTCATCCAAAATGACTGGTGTGAAATATACGAGATTCCATTTATATCATCGTAAAACAACACAGAAGTGTGTAAATGCAACAAGTGCTCTTATTTCTGGGTGTTTAAGATTATAAATGTTTGCATGATTGAATGTCATCTCTGTGATGACCTGGGCTCAATTTGTGGTCATCATTATTATTATAAACTCTTAAAAACAAATGACCAAACACTGAAAAGGTCAAAGATTAAATGTTCACCTGACTAAAAAATTTCATTTGTGTGAATACATACTCAAGAATTTTCACAGACAATTGGAAGGCTGAAAGTTTACCTCTTGTGAGACGTTTTATCATTTAAAATAAAACTAACACAAAGGAAAGTTTCCTCAAGAAGTTTTCAGCCTGCCTGTGCTTGAAAAACAATACTTCAATACAAAGCCTTATACAAAATAAAGGCCATACCATTAGACTCACATGGGTGCAGGAGTAGACTTTGTGGGTGGGCCAGGGGGTTTAGTAGGGGCTGCTTGGGGGCGGGATGGCGGAGCCCCTCGAGGGCGACTTGGTTTTGAATCTGATGACGGCTCCTTTTCAGGCACCAAGCTAGGATTAGAGTCTGCCTTACTGCCGAGTGACGACTGGGAAACTGACGCCGACATAGGACCCTGGGAAGGCCTCGGGGGTCCTGTCTTACGCTTCCTTGGTGGGGGCGTGATGGACTGGCTGGCGGGATCCTGTTGTGGAGTGGTCAGCTGGGCAGAGCCTAAATCATGGGCACTGATAGATTTAGGGGGCCCTGTTGGGGTTGATTTTCGAGCAGCTGGTTTAGGCCTTTGCGGTTCAGATTTTGCTGCGTCCTCAGACGGTTTTTTGCCTTCCTGAAACAGCTGCCTTTGCTGTAGAATAGGGCTGGTGGTTGGCCGCCCTAAGGGGGATTGGACAGCAGCAACTGGTTTACCGGCCTCTCCTGCCTCAGGCCTACTGTCTGACCTCTCTGTGCCTTCCCCTGTGTTTTGAGCTGCTCCGCCTGCCCTGATGATTGTAGGTCGTTTCCGCCTCCACGGCACCGTCGGAGACGACTGAGCGTCACCTCCCGAGAGTTCACTATTTATACTGGCCATTAATCTCTCCTCAGTGCTCTCACCAGAGTAAACAGGCGTCACCTGATTATCACTCTCCAGTTTGGCCGGTATGCTGGGTTTTTGCCCGACATCTGGTTTGGGTTTGGGTTTGGGTTTTGGCACAGGAGCAGGAGTGGGGGCAGACTGGCCCATTCCGCTACTACGCTTTTCAAAGGCAGCTTTGAGTTCGTTAACACTTGCATCATTTGAAGGTGTAGTGTGAATATAAGACGGTAGTTTTGGCCCCGAGTTCTCCTTCGAGAGCCCAAGCAGAGCTTGCCCCTCGTCTTCCTTAGGCTCCTTTTCGGCTGGCCCCTCTCCAGCGCGAGCTGTCACTGGCCTGATGATGGTAGGTCGTGTAGGTTTAATCGGCGACGGGAGGGTGGGCTCAGCCCCAGCATTCTCGGGGGTGGAGACTGTAGATCTCGCCACAGGACGAGGGCGGGGTTTAGGAACTGGGGCATTCACTACCAAGCCCTCCTCTGACAAGTCAATCAGGTTGGGTGTGTCCTTGGGTAAGGCATCCTGTGGTTTTGAAGGGTTAGGCCGTGCGGGCCGGCTGGGTAGCTTGGGCCTGGCGGGTGGGCCAGAGCTGGTTGTTTGGCCGGTGATGGACTTGGGCCGTGGTGGAGGCACGCCAGGCATGTCGCTGGAAGCTGAAATTAGAGTGGTTTGAGATAAATTAAAAATATCTCGTCTTTCACAAACCTTAACAATGCAGATTTATCATCAGTGAGAAAGAAGAGTTACTGTTCCTGATTAGTCTACCAGGCCCAACACAACTGAAATCAGACTTCCTCAAATTCACTGCTGCATTTTTCAGGCTTGAAAGAGATGTAGACAGGTGATAATGGGTCGAAAATAAACTGAATTCAGTAACAGGACCTAAATGCTAATTCAGTCTCTTAATCTAAAATAATGAAATTCCAAGACTGATGCCAAAGTAATGGAAATCCAGCTTACTAAATTATTACAGACTGACTTCTACAGGAGAAGCACCATTAACAACAAGTCGACATCTCAAAATCACTTAAAGGGAACATATTATGAAAAGTAAATTTGACACAACTCTGTGTGACTGTCACGTGGCTACAATGAAATTCTTTAGAGTGCATGAATATCGTTTCATATCTCACAGTGAGGAAATTTGCCTTGTTTTATATATTTGGTTTGGATATGCACATGTGCTTAGGTTTTCTGTCATGCTTAACGATACTTCGGTCATGTGACAAGAAGGAGTCCTTAGTTTGTACAAACATATATATTGTTTCTTCTTGTGACAGGGAGAATCCTTGTCGACAAAGTGCTACCTCCACTAGAAATTCACGCCAAAGACTCCAGATATGGCACGCCACCCAATTATATTACACCGGGCCGACTAGTCTTGTTTCCTTCCTCCAACCTCTCAGTGATGAGCATCAAGCAAGGCAGCAAACAAGTACCATTTTTAGAGTCTTTAGTATGACTCGAGCCAAGATAGATCCGGATCTCCCAGCCTCGAGTATTTGGCTCGGGAGTCAGGCTATACTCAAGAATATTTCACCAACAAGCAGGAGGTTTGTTTCATAGATGGAGGACACTAGGCAGAGCGTGCTGAAAACCAAATTTATCAACAGGTATCTGACAAACCTCCTGACATAAAACTGAAGCTGATCCAGCCAGACTCTCACTGGTCATGGTCTGACTGGTTTTGACAAGTGACATCTTATCCAAATGAATTAATGAGGGCTCAGAATTTAGCCTATATCAGTACATATGTGATATAACAATCTATCTCTGCTTACCAGGTTTGGGGCTTTCTGCAGCCTGAACAGAAGCAGGGGGAGGTAATCCAGTTTCAGAACTTGGAACTTCCTGTCTGAATCCCACCTGGCTCATAGGACGGGCACTTACAATGGTTATCTCAGGACGCCTAGAGTAACAATACAAACAGATTTTGTAAATGACACAAAATCTTGCCATTCATTTTTTTATCTATCTGATTGCTGTTTTACGCTGTAATCAAGAATATTTCACTTACATGTCAGCAGCCAGTATTACGGTGGGAGAAAACCGGGAAAATCCACGACTACCACAACCATCCTATGTACTTTCCTGTCATTTTAGTGATCCCAGTATTTTATCACATACCAATTTAACCTCTGTTGCAAGCTAAAAAAATACAAGTTTGAGTTGTCCAAATTCATCTACCTTTTTGCACAAAATAGAGGAATTTTCAATGCAGTACGTTTTTATGTATATTTTTAATTTGTACTTGGGAATTAAATGGCACTGATTAGCTTGGCCAATTTAAGCGCTTTGCAAAAGTATAATTTTATCAGTCCACACAGAATGATGCCCTAAAATTGTGCTTAAATATTAGCATCTCTCAAACATGTGAAAAGGTTGAAGAATTACGCATACACCTGTGATTTTCAGACAATGAGCATTTGGGTAATGGATGAACATGTACACACATGTAAGAACTGGGTCAATGATTTCATCACAGCGTACAGGTGAATGAGTAAAATGTATATTCTGGATGATGAGTCACCAAACCATAACATAAAGATTTTCTGCTTGTTTAAAGTTTTCTGCTGTAAATGACTATGTTAAAGTAAGCCTGCTCAGGAAAACAATACGTACGAAAACTGTCTAATTGTATGTTTTAATCGTTAAAAGCATTCCCTCTCCTTAACCGAACTAGCATGCCCCAGAAATCACATCCCAGTTTCACACTGAAGATTCGATCCTGTTACCCGAGACCAGCATGTCCCAGTCACCTAGTCCCAGTACCAAAAAGAACGTTTTCACTTTCATTACCCAAGACAAGCATGTCCTTGTGATCTAGTATCGATATCACACTGAACATCTTCGCTCCTGTTACCCAAGACCAGCATGTCCCAGTAATCTAGTTCTAAATTTCTCTGCCCACCAGGAATCAGTTTTCATTGAAAGTTTGTCAGTAACTAGCGACAGGTCAGTGGTTTATCCCAAGCACTCCGGTCACTTCCAACAAGTTCACCTATCAAACTGATCAACACTGTATGAGCGGAAAATTTCGAAAGTATTGCGTTAAACAACAATCAACAAATCAATTAACTTGCACTGCAAATGTACCCATGTTCACTGGTTCACAGGGCTGAACTTACCCTCACAGACAAGGATATACTAAATAGCGCAACAAACCCGATGTGAGTCAGTCACAAACACCTTATCACAGGCCTTAAATAACCCCATACTGCATACTAAAACAGGGTCATAACATCTCAGATCAATAAATTCCAGTGTCCCACACCAGCTTTATACACAACTACACACGCTGTAAGTACTGTACGTACTGGTAAACTTTATAACAGGAAACAAAGTGCAGGCTGAGTCTTCACTGGAGCACATGAAGGTAGGCCAGGCTAGCTGACAACATCCACCTCAAACTATATAAGAGAGTTAATGTGACATAACAATGCAGCTTACTGCAGGGGCAGATAAAGCTTATGTCGCCAACGTGACATTTGCATAACCACACACTATCACCTTCCGTGTGATATCTGCACTTCCAGCACGCTACTGGCAGAGATTGAGCAGGGGATTAATTTTCAAAGCAGATGTGTTTAGGTATGTGCATATATATCATGATTATAGTGTACTTCTATACACACATCCTCTTACAACAACAACACACATAAGTACAGTACTTAACAGTTATACTGGTAACTGTGATACCCTAACTGTGACACCCTATCTGTGACAGTCCTTTTTTCACTTTCCTGCTAACACTGATGTCCCAGGTGTTCCTTATTCAGGTGTTAAGTCTCTCAGGTACAGACTGATCCTACTGAATCCTCCTTGCTGTATCAACATGTCAGCCTGCCATTTAATATCACTACATGTATTTTTACTGGGTCACTTCAATACCAGGACTCACTCATGCACAGCAAAACTTCACGAGGTCGGAGGTCACTGAGCCTGCAACTCACAATGAAACTTGCACAACCAGGTTAGTTTGCTTTAAATAAGTGTCCAATTTGCATTTTTGAATTAGTTTACAGTAAAAAAAAATGGTCAATGCAATTCTTCAAATGTTGAAAAGCCAAATATGTTGATGTGTTGTCAGTGCAATAATAATATCTTTATTTTCAGAGGGTAACAAACTCAGTCAATATGACAGTATTGATCTTCCCTGAGGCCCTCCATTCACTCACACGATCACTCTGCAGTCACAGAGGTGAAGAAAAAAAAAAATACACAAAGCATTAATTAGTTCAAAGTTATACATATGTATATATACATACAAAGATACAAGGCTTTACTAAATGTTTGGCACTTTTTGCGACTATTGGTGCAAATTTTTTAAACGATTTTGCATTTTTCAACTGTATGTGCTGCAATACATAACCACATTGCTATATTTAACTGCTGCAATATACATGTAAGGTCTAACATTGGCCAACCCTCATGACAGACAAAATTTGATCTTAGGGTTGCTTTTTTTGCAAACTACATGTGCTCTATTCTACTATTCTGTATATTTAACCACAAAAAGAGATGAGGAAATACAAAAAAGCACAAGTAATTTTCTCTTAACATGCCCTATTTCAATTCACACCCTGACAAATGTGCATTCAAACATTACTCATAGTAAATGTATTAACTCCCGCACAACAATGGCTTCTTCCTTTTAAACATGCACTGATCATAATGGGAAAGTTTACAAGTGCACTGAGTATAATATATGCTACATGCGCCTGTACGCGCATGCAAACAAAAAATGAACCAGGGAGCAAAAATTTGACATCTGAACAAGTGTATAAATTAAGTTCAAGTATAAAAGTTTTTGTTTTTCACAGCAAATATCCGAAAGCAATATTACAATGATCAATAATTACAATAGATAATGCACAATTTTTTAAACCACAAACCCAAGTGGTACTTTTCTTCTGACACCTCATTTGTTTACTGAGTCTCTTGTAATTGAACATCATTTCTACTAGAGACCAGATTCACTGAACTGTGACAAGAGGAAAGCTTCAAATACAATAAATGATCCCACATTTCACCTATGACTAAGTTTCACATTTTGTCTGATTCTGACAGTTCTCCTGATCTTAGAAAGCTCTCTTCAGGTCTGTTTGGAAGGTAGGAAGTTATCCTGCTGGGAGTATGTAAGTTCCAGCACCAAAAGTTACATTTCAGAACATTTATTTGCCTCTAAAAATGAATATTTTGGAGTGAAATTTTAGGTGACTTACAAATAATGAAGCATATAAATCCCCTATAAAATAGCAATTGCTATAAAACAAAGCAAAAATGTACAAAAGTCTGGGGCAGTAAATGTATGCTTATTAAAGATATACAAAGGTATATGTAAATAAAGTTTCGGTGACAAATGAGCAGACTCACTTTCTGGCAGGGCCTGATTTGTTGTCAGCAGCAGCTGGAGGGGGTCTCTCTGCTCCCTTGTGTCTAGCAGGAGGGGCAGGTAACTTTGGAGCAAGCTGATCAGAATTGTGAGCAATTCCATTTGTAGCACCTGCAATAGATATATGTACAATAACCCTACACAACCCACCCCTTTTTCAAAAATCCTCAAATACACATTTTCCACACATCCTCAAAAATACTTCTTCCATAAATCCTAAAAATACATTTTTCACAAAATACTCAAAAATACATTTTCAATTCTTTTTTCAGGTACAAATCATATCACCTTTAGGCCTCATAACCTTGCAAATGTCGCTTTCTGAAGAAGGCTTCGAAAAAAAAAAACATTTTCACAATGTTTTGCAAAAGTAACCCTCAAAACTAAGGTATGCTACAGCACTTAAGAGCAAGGGATAGGTATGTCAATTTATGCACGAATATCAGTAGTCAAGATACTCAAGTTATTTTTATGCTGAGAGGAAAATGAAGTGCTCAATGTAATCCATCGGCCTTCAGCGAGTTAATGACAAGTTAATGTCAAGTTAACTTATGAGTAGAAACACATAAAGTTCACCATGACCCAACGGCTTTGCACGCCGTAGTTTAAATCCGCTCATGTCAGAAAGATTGTGAGTTGTCAAAGGCTGGTGGTTTAGCCCTGCCCCTCTGGTTTCTTTGACCACTAAAACTGACCGTCATTGTGTTGAGTGCAGATTTGAGCGCCATATCACAAAATACATCAAAGCAGAGACTTTTTTCTTACCTACAGAACATTCTCTGCTGACTGATTTTCATGAATGCCACTGTTATTAAGCTGCCCTGTTTCTGTTAAGGCTAAGTACACGTCACAGCAGCCTAGCCATACCTTTCGTAAACTAAATCAATTATCTGGGGTTTTAGAAAGGGTTTTCCTGTTCAGTACGAAAGTGGGTTTAATTTTGTCCTTGCCTGATTAGAATCAGAGTGTTTCCCAAGAAGCTGTCAGAATGTTCCGACAGACCAATGAGCTGAATATACTTGTTTCTGTTTGGCACAGGAATGTATCTCCACTCTTAATCAAGTTAATAGTTTTGAAAAACAAAAAACTTACATAATAATTTGAAGATGTTATTATTTACGTGTATGCATTATTTTACTCCTGCTACCGATGTATAAAGTATGCAGTCCTTATTTTACCCAAGAATTTGTAGTCTGATTAGGCTTAATATATATCTTCATTACTTTATAGTACTTCTATTGTTATAATTCAACATAATCAGGCCCACGGGACATTTAAGTACAACAATGTTGACAATATATATATATAAGATGTACCATAATTAGACTACAGACAATAGAAACAACCATATACAGACTGAAAACAAAAAGCTAATTAAAGTTGTACTTAATGACACGTGTTGTAGCACGTAAAACATTTATTTATTTGTTTGACTGGTGTTTTACACCGTACTCAAGAATATTGCACCACTACATGTACAACGACGACGGGCTGCATTATGGTGGGAGGAAGTGGGCAAAGCCCGGGGCAAACCTGCAACCATCCCCAGTCTGCTGGCTACATGAAAGAAAATATACAGAGACACATGTAGGTAACACTGACCTGTGTGTGTGAGTGAGCTTGGCCTCTGTGGTGGGGCGGGAGGCTTACTGGAGGGGCGTGGCGGGGGTGAGCGGCGATGGGGCACGGCTGATTGGCCACCCTCATCTGTAATGCAGATTTATCTTTAATTAATGCCACATGTTCGGTGCATGACAATGATAGTTAAATACACAAAACTAAGACATATGTGTACATGGTGCAGTCCTTATGTACATGTAGGTACTGACATGAATGTCATGCACCATTCCAAATCGTAACATGTACATGTACATGCATACATACGCAATAAACAATATGGATAATATAACAGTGCACAGTAAACAAGGGCTGATATTTAATAACATCAACCCACCAATGTGTTCAAGTCCAGCTCATGCTGGCCTCTTCTCTGGCAGTACGTGGGAAGGTCTGCACATGGTCGTGGACCTTCCCCGGGCTCTGCCCAGTCTCCTTCCACTACAATGCTGGCCACCGTCATATAATTGAAATATTCTTGAGTATGGCATAAAACACCAATCAAATAAATAAATTAATAACATTAACATGTATGCTGTCAACACTACTAACAGATGCATACATGCACTTCATGGCACCTTCCTTTCTCTCCAAAGGAGGTCAGGCATTGAACAAGTTCATTTAATAATAATCTTAAAAAGATACTGGCCTTGCTATCATGTACAACATTTTACTTTGGATGTATTGTGGTTCCAAAATGTGATGTTGAATACCTATCACCACTAATATTGACATGACTGACTTTACTAAGCTACACTTCTATATAACATCAAAAATACACTTATATGTACATCTATATGACATGCATACCATGTATAAATAAATGCTGAATGTGTTCATTTCACAAATGTCATAACAATTTACACTTTTACAGAACACTCAAACCACAGAATATATTCCATGTAATTACATGTACACATGTATGTAAAATTAACAGGCTGTGTTTATCTCATGCAAGCCTCGAAACTAGCAGCAGGACAAAGGCACTTTCGCAATAACCTGCACTCAATGGTACAATAATGACAGGGGCCAACTGGAGAAATTTTATTACTTAAATACATGTGGTATAATAATGACGGGCAAAAAAGGACAAAATTGCCATGCGATAACACTGTAACATTTTTAATACTGTCGGCAGCTGGAAAATTTGCAAATCATGTCCTGCAGAAACTTTAAAATTCCACACAAACCGACAGTTTGGAACACATTTTTTGAAATTAATACAGATTCTGCCCATTTCAAATACCCAGTGAAAGCAAATTAATACATTTCCACAAAGACTTACACATACTCTGCCATAGTGTATATATCTTGTGACACAAATACAGATTGTGTTTATATCATGCAAGTCTTTTAATACAAATTACACTTCTTCATGTGATTGAAAACACTGCTCACATTCTGTATCATGAACACAAGGTACTCATCCCGCAACTTTTGCAACTACTTATATGTGTTTAATATGCATTTAATAAACAACTAACAGATGTCATATTTTTATATCTTAATTCTTCTAATTATTAGGGCAGATATTAGTCCTGCTGAAAGCAAAGCATTACATTTCTCTCCCAGTTTTTTGAAAAAGTAAAGAAATGGATATGTTGGCCATTAGACGATCTAACCACAGAAGAAAACAAAAACTTTGTATCCCTGTTAGCATTACCTGTATGTTAGCTAAAAGGGGCAAACCAGGTGTCCCAAAAACTAGAAGAATTTGGGCATGCAGCTAACAAAAAAGGCAGTCTTACCCCTGGCAGCTGCTCTGTTGGAAGTACAGGAAAATAACGATACCAGAAATCCACGGCACTGTTTCATGCTATACATGTGGAATACACCTTGGCTGAACAGCTTCAAATCGTACCTACATATGCTGTATGTGCGTAAATATGAGTGCCTGTATGTTCCATAGTGCCATCATCCTAACACAGGCCAGCCTGGCTTACATTCCACATGTGACAAACATCGAAACATTCCCCACGAGAATTAAGACACCGCTGAAGCTACACTTTTCTAGTACAGTTAAGGAAACAAATGCATCTGTTAGACTTGATACAACTTCGTACGTACGCGTACATTTATGTTTGATAGTAAGAGTGATTCAGTGGAATTTTCCTGTTTCTTCCTCAAGTTCAACTGTCTAGTTTTGTTTCCTGGAATGATAACATACATACATGATGAGGTGATTGCTAAAGCTATCAGAGGTCTGGGGCACAGGACATATAAATCATTGCAATCAAAGCTCAAATGGATACATATCTGATTACCCCCACCATACATGTATACACTAAAATGCAAGATTTGGTTGCTGATTTTGCTCATCTGTACTGCTACTGTACATTCATTGTGTCTTTTCATCACCACTGCTGACTGCTTCTCTTTGTATGACTTTGTCCTAATATTTTACATTTCAATTTTCACATACTTTTTTAATTCTTTGGTGGTTCCTGCGATCTGGGGTTTCTGGAAAGTTATCTTGCGATTATTGACCTCAAATGTTCATTTTGGTTGGTGGCTGGTATCCGAATGTCGGATTCGACGCCTAGATAACTGTATATTTGTGTATCACCATATACCATTCGTAATATCTGCGACACCAAACCAGAACAATTCAGCCTTTCCTTCATCATCGTTCCAAAATACAGACCCAGGCTGTTAAAGTTAACTTTCCTTTGTACAGGTACATGTTAAAGGTATAACAGTTTTTAAATTTGAAACTGTCCATCACTTTATCCTAACAATTACAGTTTTTCACTTAAAATGTGACACGTAAGAATGCACTAGCAGAAGAACATAATGGCTTTAAACTGATACTAATGGTGACAACACTTCGGTTTTCTGATGAGAAATTAATCCAACAGTACTAACAAACTCCGAAGCCACCCTGCAAAGTGGATGAGTCAATTAGAATCAAACAAAGTGTACCACTGGACAAAGCTATATTTTACAGTATGTGACAAACCGAATCACGGTTCAGTAAAAGAACTAGGTTGTACATCAACATGTAGAAGAGTAGGACATATTAATTTACACAGATCACAGATTAGCTGATGGATCAGTGCAGTAGAGCTGACAGGTCATTTGCATAAATACATGTACATGTTGTTGTATATCATATTCCCACACCTACAGTAGCAAATCTGCCGTATTAATGACATGTCTAACAAGCCTGATTATAGTATAATGCATGCAGTTAGTCATAAGTTCATCTTTCTGTAAGCGTTGAATGAAAGTGTACAAAATAATATAACATACAACATCAGCAACATGTATGTTGAAAGGAAGGTGGAAGAAAGATGCAACTTTGAATCAACTGCTGGAATTCCATTTTTACATACAGCTGCAGAGTACACAGTAATTAATGATTTCTTATACTCATTATAAGGGCCAACATTTCAACAAAGGTCAGTGAAACCCAAATAGCTGAAAGTGACGTTATAGAAATGTACTTATTTTTATGAATTTGATGTTAAAAACATATGATTTAATATAGCTTATATTACATGTGTCATTCCCTTGTTAAGCTGCAGAAGTATAATTTACTAAACATTACTACACACATTTCAACCATTTCCCAGTTTCTGCCCGTATAGTGGAACCCAAAAGTGCGTACAAATTATTAAATAGAGAAGCAGCTCAGATACCTGATAAAAGCCAGTGGTTTGTTTCAGGCATTTTGACTAATTCCACTCAGATAGCTGATTACCATCATACACCAGTAAGTGAAAAATTCACAGTGTTAAACATCAATTTCTCAATCAATCTACACAGAATGGTAAGTATAAATACATGTATGAACAGCATCTCGGCATTGAACCAAAAAAAAAAAATAATTTGTGCATTTGTTTGTTCACCATACACTAGTATGCATAAAGTCCCATAAGCCAAAGTTGTAGTAACATATATAATCTGTGTAAGAATTTTAAATGAACAGGTCACAGGTTATGCACGAGTTCAGTTAACAACACTAAACGTTACTTATTGAGCAAATCATGACTGCTGGGTTATACATCTGCCAGAATAATTTAGCTAAATCACATCATTTACCACATTCAGGCCTTGCACTATGCAGCCTGGTAAAGTACAGTAATATAAGAGAGAACAATTCCGCCTTTTGTGGGTGTTAAAAATGTCCAGAAGGAATGTCTTACTCTTGTTTGTCATGTGTAGACAAAGGAAGATGTCAAACAAATTCCACTGTGCTACACAATCTAAGTGGTCTTCTCTGTAACTTGCTAAATCAGGCTTAAAATAACTCCAATGAGGCACAGGTCTGACAGCCATGTAATGTAGGCCTCTTTAAAGCAGATAATTTAGTCACATTTGACAGATGAGCTAGGGGAATGCTGATAAGTTATAGTAGCCAGCAGCAAGCTATACTCACATACAATGCACAATGATACTTGACATGCTTGACTTCTACACTATTACGGCCTATCCTTTTGAAATTTTATAGTTAACCCATAATTTGTTAAGTAATAACATGTATGCTCATCATGCAATATCCACACAAGGACATTAAAAAATGTGAAATTCTGCTTATTAAACACCAACACATACAAATACATGTAAATTTTGGCCATGTTAGGAATTCATACTTAACCAGGTAATTAATTCTATTGTCTGGTTACACACTACAATCTTAAATGTATCTGTACAACTAGTGCTTACAATAGAACATTAGAAAGAAATCAATGGAACAGAAAGTATTAAAGCAGATGACCATAACTCTGATAATGCAAGATTCAGAATATTAAATAATATATATAGAAGGCATGAAGATAAGCTCATTTACTTACTAAATTACAAAGGTATCATTTAAAGATCAATCAACTTAAAGATGCCTTCATACAAACACGTACACTGAAAATAAAAAGTTGCCAGAGTAACAAATAAGTGTTTGTTGGATATGTTTAGCTGCCTCAATTCTTGAGTTCTCACTCCAGCTGGCATGCCAAGAATATCTCACTTGAATCCAGCCCACATACTTATGTAAGAAATTGGGCTTTAATTAAACTTCTCCAAAATGAGCAGTAAATGCTGATATTTGCTCAGAAATTTTTTTAACCACATGATCTTCATGGTTATTTATCTATTTATTTGATTGGTGTTTTATGCTGTACTCAAGAATATTTCAATTATACGACGACGGCTAGCATTATGCTTGGAGGAAACCTGGCAGAGACCGGGGAAACCCACGACCATCTGCAGGTTGCTGGCAGACCTTCCCACGAACGGCCGGAGAGGAAGCCAGCATGAGCTGGACTTGAACTCACAGTGACCGCATTGGTGGGAGGCTTCAGGCCATTGTGCTGAGATAGCGTGCTAACAGAGGCCCACCTGATTAAGAAAATAATGTTCACAACACACACTGGTATAACAGCCTGCATATCCTGAATACAAGTAACAAGCTTTGCTTCGTTAGCATCTTTTCACACAGATCTTTTTATTTTCTTAAATGTCCAATCTTTCTTTCATGAATTATTAATCTGAATATGTCATCTGTCAGTCCATGTGCTCTTAACTGGAATAGAATTTAACTGAATGGAACATGAAGATCACGACATAACTGATGGCACAGAAACTGCAGTATATGGAAAAAAGATACGATCTGAACACCCGCTAACTAATCGTCTCAAGGGACTAACTCCGTGACTGGCACTTACCCTGTTTTGGCCTCATCTCCACTGATGACGGCCTCTTTGGAAGAGGAGGCGCCGCCACACCGCCTTTATCCATCGCGACACTCAACGATTTGTAGTCTAACTAACGCGTTCGAGAAAAATCATTTGCCAAAAGGCGTGCGTAAACCTCGCCTCCCGTGCTTACGCCTAAAAAATCCAGATTTCTGTTCCCAATAAACACTCTGAGGTAAACATCACTCCATGATCACTTCTTCAAGACACAGTCGTGTTGTTGTTGAAGTTGGCGACACAACCAGGTCCCCATAGGCAACATTGCGTTTCTGACGTTCACCCGCGTACAAAAGAAAAATGTTGGCGACGGACGAATGCGTGTCGATGGGATTTAGGTAAGTTAGGACAGGGTTACCGAACGTGATTTTGACAGACGGAAGTAGATGGCGCTAGTGTCGCATAAATTTCTGTCGGCGAAACATCGTGAGAGAATGGTTGACTTTGTAAAACTGATTTACCAGATATTTATTACGTAATTCATTGCCCTTGGACAATCAGGTGTGTAAAAAGCGACTAAGATATAGAAAACGCATAAGTTTTATTCGAAGTCATTGGTGCATGATACGAATCCTGTACTTAATCATTATGTTATTATCACAAATCGCCAAGGCCCATGATTTTTCTGATAACTGGTTCTTAAGCCGGTCATACCAAAAGCTAAGTAAAACTCGGTTTGTGCTCTCTTACCTATGAGGTAATGAATGAGTGACCTCCAACATCCTCGTTGCAGAATTGGAACGGAGAAGTCAGTTTTTTTTATTAATATACATGTGTCTAAGTTCTGAGTTCAGTTATTAGTTAACCAAAGTAAAGCTTATTTATCATCGGGCATGTGCGGTTGCCTTGTTACTTTGGACAGCTTAAGTTAACAAGCCCTTTGGCAGTTCAACGACAAAGAGAAAATGAACATACGGAAGTTGATATCCATTTCTTCAGGTGAAAACATTGACTGACTTAGATTTGAAACATATTGGATATATAGATTTACCAGCTAAATCAGACCATTTGATTATCAACTTTCAGGATGAGAGGTAATTGGTTGAGCTATTTGAAAACCATAACCCAAACAGGTACAGAAATTTTAACATTATGTACAAAATAGTTGGACCTGAAAATGTAGGTACTCGTTTTTCTTTTTATAGTCCTCAAGTTATTGTTGAATACTTCAAGTATCAGGAAGTGAAATCCCTGAACACAGCATCATGACACTCTGCCACAACAACAAGCAACTCAGAGCTGTAACTAGTAAATTATTCCACCAACAGACTAACCTGAGTTCTGTTTCTGTCTGTAAAATGTCTCTACATGGACCTGAAAATGAGATTGTTTCATATAGTTGGGTTTCCATTTTATTTCCACATTTACCGCTCTGAATTGTACATACTCATCTGGAATCTGTTTTTTTCAACCAGCACATCATAAAAATGGCATATACAACACCACATGTGTGATAAAGTTTACAAGTAATTCCCATGTGGACTCAGAAACCATTTAAACTTCAATAACTGACATGTTGAATCATTTCACCAAGTTACCGTGCTTGTCTCAGCTGCTTATTTCAACATCGAGATCATTTTCCCCTTTCACAAAATCTGTTTATTAATTGGTGTTTTTTGTTCATGATTTAGTGACATAATTAACGTTGAAACTCACTTGCAGGATGTCGATTAGATTATTGGTGCTGACTGTGTAATCCATGAGTCGCTGATGATATCATCCTGAAGTTACCACCCAGTGGTGTTAACAAAAGGCATGGCAGATGACAGATTGATAGTGCTATATATTGTGTTGCATTCTAGAAATTAAAATACCAAGTCTTCTTTGAAGAGCTAATTTGGCTGCATTAAGATGCTTTGATGATGCTCTGTCTTTCATGATGCATCATCTTTGTTGCATGCATTGATCTAAAAAAAAAAATTTTGGAGCAAATGATAAAATATTTTTTGCAATAAGCTACAGTATTTAAGTTTCACATGAGTCTTTTGAAGCTTAGGTGAACTGATCACAACTCCTGTATCTCAGCTCATGTACATTTTTTTTTTTAACATTCCATAGCCTATATCTGAGGCCTGACATACATTTGTGGACCTCTTTCCATGATTAAGGAGTGTGATCTAGATAGAGTTGCCTCTACAGTAAATGGTGCTCTAACATTGAATGATTTTTGACCTACATACAGTTCGAGAAAGGTTAATTTATTTTTTACTATTGAAAACGATTCAGCTGTCAAAGATCTTAAACTGGTGTGCGATAAGGTTGTGCAATGTATTTATTCATGCGGTACTCAATTCTCCCTGTTTCTTGTCATACAGATTTTACACAATGTACATGAGTGGTTACCACAGTAACTGAACAGAATGACGTGGGCAGCAGAAGCAAGACTGAGGCCACAGGTACGTCTGGATGCCAAGTGGCTGAAGACTGACCTTCAGGTAAGCATCATTCCAGATTCTAAACATGGCACTAGGCATGTTGGGGATCATTATTTCCAGAATCAGGTCATAATTAAAATTACACTCGTTGGGTATGAGCTGATTAACCCTTCAAACAAGAGTCATAATCACATTTTTTTTTTCGTCTTCTTTTGTTAGAAGTCAAATAAAAAAGAATTCTTGACCCTGTTATTTCTGATAGAAGAATTTTGTAAGGACAGCCTTCCCCAAGTGATAAAATTTGTTTGTATCATTTATTCATAAACTGGGTAGGTGTTTTGAGAAAAATCCCCCAATGAAATTTATTTAGTGCATTGTTGCTTAACATTGTACTCAGGAAGTGGTAATCAATATTATGGGTAGAGGAAACTCAGGAGTGCCAGTGGTAAACCACAGTTATATGGCAAATTTCTGAGAAACTCTCTCGCATGTGATGTGGACCACATATATTACTTGTGGTAGACAAGTGGTCTTAAATAAGTGACTGCTTATTGTCATCAATGCTGTGATCCAAGAACCACAAATGTGGCTGTTAGTTCAGTCCAGCTCATGCTGCTTTCTTCTTCTGCCATAATAGGGAAGGTCGGCTGGCAGTGTACAGATGGTTGTGGGTTTTCCTGTGGGCTTTGCTCTGTTTCCTCCCACTGTAATGCTGGTTGCCATGACATAAGTGAAATATTCTTGAGTGAGTTGTTAAACACCAATCAAATAAGTGAATGAATAATATTTTGGTGTTCCTGTTCGTTATCTTACCTTCTCTACAAAGTTTGTCATACCTACATGTACAAGTACTTGCAGCTTTGCTTTCTGTACCTTGTAAATTTGACTGCATTTGGGGTATGGTGACTGATCCTTTCAACTTGTTTTCACCGGGAAGGGGATAACTTGTTATTAATACTTTAAGAGATGATGTTCAAAGCAGCCTCTAATTCCGTCTTCATGCCAAAGAAGCAAATGTTATGCATTACACGTAATATTTATAATAGCATCTGCAATGTGTCTATAGGTACTGCACCTGTACAACATACTAATACAGCTTTATGTTAAAGCATTAAAGAATTTAAAGATGTGGTATGTTTACATGTGAGGTTAAGACTTAGTGGCACATCTCAATACAACACGTCTTTCAAGTGGTTGTATGTCACACTACATGTCCGTAAATTGATATACTAATTGGATTGGACTAAGTAGATATTAATTTGACCTTTAACTCAGACACATTGAGTTGTTCAATTGAAATCCACAGACTTTTTTGTATTGTGTGACGTGGTTCTTAGTTTGGTGTTAATATGTTTGGGTACCTGGCAGAATTTGTTTGCCAGTTTGCTTAAGACCATTACTTCAGAAAAACTGAGCCTGAAGTGTTTTTTTTTTTTGGGGGGGGGGGGAAGGGGTTACCAACCATAGGTAACATTTCATGTCAGATGATTTTGAGTCTACATGCTGATGACATTGCAAAATTCTTTGCAGGTACATGTAGATTGTTTGACAACCTCTGCAAAAACTCATTTGAAATGTCTTATCTGTGGAATCAGCAGAAAACAGGACTGTTTTGATATTCGCTGTTAGTCTATGCACACACAGGATGCAGGGGGCACCCACAGCCCGGAAGATAAACTGATACGTGTGTAAACTTGCGTCACCAGCCTCACAGAAAACAGCCCCCTGAGCTCAAGGCTTCACCACTGCCATACATTTGGAGAAGTGGTTTGGCATGTTGCCATTTTCTATCACTTTCTGACATTATTCCCACATACCCAAGTTCTGTACCAGGCAAAAAGGAAACTCCATATATATTTATACCAGGTATACGATCATTTTGTTCATGTTTTGCCAAGTGGTTTTCAACATCTTGGGTATATTTTAGGAGATAGTTTCTAAGGGGAATAACTCCTTGTCACATGTGTGCAGTGGAATGTTTTTCGTCTGCGCTGGATTTACACTACCCATTTTTTTTTCATGGAAAGTATGATAATTTCCTGAAACAAGCTTTGCATATTTACTTACAACTATAACCTTGTTTATAACTTCACAGCAAAAGCAATATTTTTTCGGTCTCTGTCTTGATTTTATTTCTACAACTTGCCAGTGTTTAGTCTTCGTATCTGGGTATGAAAGCATAGTTTGTTTGCTATGTACCAGTAGACTGTTATTCCGTTGGAAATTTTTAATTGGAACTATGTTTTAACTATTTTTAAGGGTTTATTTACACTCAGGCTTTCTTTTTTTTCCTTGCTGAGATATGTTAACTATAGGTCCATTTTCAGTTAGGTAGAAACGGAGAAAAAGAGCAGGTGCAATATATTAAAGGCCTTCCCAGAGAAAAAGAAATGTGTGTTAGTGTGTTTGGCAATTTTTCAATGATTCCTTTAGCCCCCTCCTAACTTATGGGAGGGAACACACAGAGTCCTTGATTAGTAGGCCTCAAACCTCACACCAAACACATGCTTCCCCCCCCCCCAACCCATTCTTAGTGTAGCCTGGAAACTTGTTGGTACGTCAGTGGCACTCGCATGAGGCCTGACGCTGGGCTGGCAGGTTGGGTGAGGAACGGGCCGGGGCAGCAGTGAGGCAAGAGGGTGCAGAGTGTGGTCGGTACAACCCTCAGCACAGGTAACAGCACAGGTGTGTTATGTTGTTAGCTATGGTTTTTGACCTGATATCCATAGCTACATATTGTCAGTATAAAGGTTTACATGCCCTTTACAGCCTCATTGATGCCACAGGGCAGGGCTCATAGATCTGTGCCTAGCTGGCCTGGGTGGCCGGGTTAAGCCGGCTGTTGTTGATGATGGTGCATGGCTAGTAGCTCAGTGTTATAAGCCATAGGTGTTACTAATTTTAGGAAAATAAGGTTAACTTAAGGCCAACGTGGTGATAGTTTTTCAGGAGTAGTAGGGTTCTAATAATGCGTGGATTGTCTGAACGAGTCATGGTTATGTCATCGTCTTGAAGACATGGGCATATCTGGGCTGGGGAAACCATTGCCTCCTGTGTGAGAGATCTCCATAGTTAAGACTTGACACAGCTGATAAGGCAGAGATGACTATTGCAAGTTTCCAGGAGAAAGTGCCTGTTGTCTCAACAGTGTCTCATTACTTGTAGTACCCAGGAAGTACTTTATACATGTGGATAGGATGGCTGGTATAACCATGGATCGAAGTTACTATGAGCGAGAAATTGCTGGTGAGCGCTATGGATTGAGCAGTTGCAAATTGCTGAGATGACACAAATCATGTTCTTTCAAGGATGCATGTTGAATTCGCTTGGTGGCCCTCTGTAAAGTAGACATGAAATCACCAACAGTTACAGAGTGCTCATGTGTACATACATGTGAGTGTAGACATTTGGTAGCCCTGTCTAGGATATCATAGAGGTAACACTGAGCAGTTACAATGTGCTGAGAGGCTACAAATGCTGTACAGGCAAGTGTACATAATTGCATGTGGACTTTTGGCAGTGTCATTTGGCATTGCTGTCTAATGTGGAGATACCATATTGTACACAGTTAAAAAGTGCTGACATGACATAAATGATGCCCATGCAGTGCATGAACCTACATGTGCATTGTGGACTTTCATTAAGCTTCTCATAGGTATGGAGAGACATTGTTACATGTTGATGCCCAAATGTGTCTGTCTACCCTGTTGAGGATTGTCTATACCAAGACCTGTGTGTTGTCATGCAGTACAGATGGCCCTACATTTTCAAACAAAAGGCTTTGATTTACTGCTTGCAAGAAATAATTGATGTTTTGGGGTGGTAGCAGAGATTTATTACTTCAAGATTTCCAAGTGACACAGGGCAGACCGTACATATGTATCTTTGTTCACCAAGATAAGGGGATTCACCATAACTTTTACGTTGCAATTTTCCATGCGTCTTCATCGTAGGTAATGCTTTCCAGGATGGGAACTGCTGATAACAGTCAACCTGCGGAGTTGCTGGCTTGTGAGTGATCAATGACTGCCAGAAACTAAAGCTACTGCATGTATATGGTTGACAGGAGCGAGATACTAGATGAAGTGTTTACATATGTATGCAGTCACACACCAACAAAATATATGTGTAGGACTGATGCTCTCTTCAAGGCCTTAACAGCTGGTCCGTGTTTGTCCAGATGATTCTAATAAGACATGACTATTGAGTGAAAAAAAGGAAGACCAGAATAGTTCGCCGGGGTCATCCTGGACTAGCGGGACCATGTGGTTTAGTACCTGGTGTATGCGCTTGGCCGCTGCTGTGCCCCACTGAACCAAGCTGACAGGTGCTTCCTGCTCTGTAGTGTGTTTATGATCGTAAAGTTTATATTTGCCATGAGAGCAATGTCTGTGAATCCCATGTGCATCAAAAGGAAAAGTAGCAAGTGCTTCCTGACTGTGATATGGAGTACTAGGATCAGACTGAATTTCACAGCATTAAAATCAATAGAGTAATGTGCCTTACTCTATTCTGTGCCCATTCAGTTGTCATATTTGCCCTGAGATCAGATTGAAGCTAACGAGAGTAAAACCAAATTGGCAAGTGGTTCTTGCTTTGTTGTGTGCCCATCAGTCAGAATGGTATTGGTATTGAGAGCAGAGTGAAACCGATTAAAACCAGACTTATTAAGGCAGTTTTTTGAAAGAGATCCTGATGCTTTGTTAGTGATACTGTTGACATTTGATATTGTTTTCCCAGCTGACAGCATGAAGAGTGATTTAGATACTTCATTTTACTATTGAAAGAGCAACTCCATTTTCAATAAGAAACTATGCTTGGAAATAATATGGAGGAATGCCCTGTGGCACAGTTCACATCATCGTGATCAAATGGATGTATGTGACGAGCAACACCATTAAAGCATATTACTGAAGTTTCCTTAGAAAGAAAAAAAAATCTGGTCTGATGTGACATGACTGTAACATGTGACATTGAATTCAGCAGATATAATACCAAGTTAAGCAGTTTTCCTGAAATAAATCATTCTACATGTAACTTTCAACAAGCTGTCGGGGAATTGTGTTGTGGAGTTCTCCTTTGAAGTCTTCCTTTACACACATTAGCACCAGAAAAGTGTGGTGCGATATGTGAAAAATAATTGTTGAGTGCTTTCTGTGTAGGATTAAGTGCCTATACATTGTGAATGAATATTCTATGTAAGCTTGTTGACTTTGTGTCAGCATTGTTTTGGTGCTCTCAGTTGTACTCATTTGTCTTATCCGTTCAGCATTAATGCAGTGTCTGTGTCAATTCATGCTGTAGCATAGACACATTACAGCTGTCCTCCTCCCAGTCCTGTGCCAGAGTGAATGCGTGCCAATAACCTGTTTAAGTGGTGTGGATGTCGCCCCACCAGTTATTTCTGCTGTTTCCCTAAAGTCTACATTACAACAGTCCTGCACTCATGTACACCTCATTCACTCACACAGAGAGACAAAACCGAACCAGCAGTGCTCAGTCTGTCACAACTGTAGTCAATTGGAACCATGTTCCTTTGATGTGATTTGGGGTATGATTCTTTGAGCACGAAGATTCAAAAATCCAAAACATTCTTTTGGGTACTAAAAAGTAGTGTTCAAAGTTTTGTCTTTTCATGTATCTTGTGTATACATTTCAGTTGGCGTTCACACGAGAGGGACTGAGCTCTTTATGGAATGAGCTGGTCAAGGATGCAGAGATCGCAGCCAACACCAACGATGGACTTGTAAATAGTGCTGGGGTTCTTGCCAAGAAAGGTAGGAATCGTACAACTTACCGGTGATTCCACCCTGGTTACATTTATATGGAGAAGGCAGATCTGTACAGTTTTAATTATTAGCAATGGCTCATGTATGAGAATAATTATGAAAAATTGTTTTCTTGGGATTTGTGGAAAGAGCTATTTTGTTGCCCCAAAAAGGAATGTATTTTCTTCATGCACATTATTCAGTGCTAAACAAAAGCTCTTTAAAGCATGTGTAGTAAAATTTATGAATCTTTTTTCATACATGCACAATATCATAGCAGAAAATAATTCTGTTCCCTTTGGTTCCTGCATATTTACATATTGTTATTAAAAGGTGCACAGCAAGTTCACTCCAGATAATCCTTTATATACATCAATAAGAGTTGTCTGTTGACTCAGTATAGTCACATTCCTAATTACAGGATGACTACTGAGCATGTAGGCTATTTTACTGCTATAAGCCAAAACAACTTAACAGTAAATCTCTTCTTTGGGCCTGACTAATTCATCAACCAGATTTCCATGTAGGTGTTATGAGTTTCTTGTTATTGAGAGAACACATGATGAATGCTAACAATTGCAAATGGCCTTTTACACCTGGGGTTATTACTGCACCAGATATATTGTCAGTATCAGCTACAGATATTGCTAATTCACAATATCTTAGGCTGTTTGTTGCACTCTATCCCTCCGTTGTTTATTTATGTATTTTTTTTTATCAATTCTTTCTGTAGTTCTTTCTTAGTTATAATTTCCTAGCTCTGCTCATATGTGAATGGTCTGCCAGTTTACATGTACATGTAGATTTGTGTCCAATTGCAGTAAGAACAAACCACTGATTTCAGTGGCAGCATTCTCTCTGTACTCTGTAATTTTTTGAGCTGCTTCACATTTTGCTTTGAAAACAAGATATTTCCTGGCATTCTGTTAAAGTAAACCACATCATTTGAATTTTGTTTAAAAAGAAGAGTAGAAATGTCCTTGTGAATAACTTCATCACTTACATGGAATGTGAATTACTCCACATGTAGGTGGTCTTTAACCATCTGTTCATAAAAAAAAAAAAAAAACGGTATCGGTACATTCAGTCACTTTCCACCAATTTTGAACATGTGGAAAACTTGTGATTAGAACTAGTAAGGGCGATAGACATGAAATAGTGCTTGAATAGATTTACAAATAAGCCACAGCAGGTGTAAATGTACATATACATGCGCTTTGCTTCAAAGTTCATGACCTAAAAATGTAGGTGTACACCACTCAGTGTTTTTGCTTATGACTGGTGTATTTGTGGTTGTGTTTTTGCTTATGACTGGTGTACTTGTGGTTGTGTTTTAAATACAGGAGGGTAGGACACGTGTAGGTTAGAGCTGGAACAATTGCAGTCCCGTGAGATTCTGATCTGGTAAACTTATCACAGTATATGGGATAGGCTGTCAGTGGGGCACACAAAGGTTTGGGAATCAATGATGGGTGAGATGAGGGAGGAGAAGAAGGAGCAAATCTGAAGTAATATGGTGATAAAGCACTTTTGGCAGATTTATCCTTTCTTTCGATGAATTCTTTTCTATTATACAAACTTTTTTTTTTCTTGAAAAATGATATGGATTCAGCTTCCATCGCTTTGTCAAGCTGTCTGTTCACAGTTTTCAGGATGATGAACATTTGGTGCCAGATTCAGAATGTATAGAGACTACCAATAGAGACTCCAAGGGTTTCATGCATGGCTGACTACCCTCGTTTAACGGTGCCTTTGAAGTCTGTTTTGATGCACATTATTGTGAAAAGATTTTCATGAACCTTTTTAGAGGTTTTTTTTTTTGCTTCAATAATTTTGCTGTGTGTTTTTAGCCAATAAGATGCCAGCAGTTACATGGACATGTCGTAACATTCATGTAGTTGAAGAGGAAAATATTCATGTGAAGATATGTGTCCCCAGATGATCTTTGGTGTTAGCTCACAGTACAGGGGGTTTTCTAGCCAGTTTCTTCTTAGAAACTCAATTTGAACAACTCTTCATGTTTTCATCACCAGTTTATTAAAAACTCTATACTATTTCATGAAAATTCAAAACAAAAATTCCATTTTCAGATATTTCTTGCTGTGGTTAGCAAAAGTTGACAGTGGCTAGAAAAAGCCCTGCGTATTGAATTTTTGGAATTGGCATGGTTTAGGATTACTTCAGTAGAATGTAAGGTGTGTAGACTGTGTCATAAAAATTGCACAGATCAGTGTTCACATTCATGTAACAAGGCTTGGGGTTTGAAGCTGACGTGCTAATACATGTATCTGTGGGATAGAGCTAGAGCATGAGGACTTAAAGAGGACAACAGACAACCTTGACAACTAGGGAGTCAGTCTGTAAGAAAGATGAACGAGAAGATGTTGAGCAATTGTTATTTAAGAGCAGAATTGTTTTCCTAGGCATCCTGTGATGTCAGAGACAGTCTCAAGTTTCCAAAAGATAAATGTGGTGATTGCCTGGAAATAATTTGTTCTGTAGGTTACTCATAAGCTCAGCTGCATGGAGTTGTGCAGGAGCAGCAGGGATTCTGCTTAAACTGTTGTGGGCGTGTTGTGGCCTTGGGAGAAAAATTAAGCAAGAAAAGATCCAGAAAGTTTCTGGTTTGAGTTCAGCAAGGTGCAAAAGATTTCTGATTACTTTATCAAAGGAAATGCTCAAGATTTAATATACATGAACAAGTAGAGCTCACCTGCTTCTCTTTAATACTGTATGATAGACTTACATCTTTAGCTCTCTCAAGGCCCACAGTTCTGCATCTGGAAATTAAGTCAGCTCTGAGTTTTGTCAGTGTTTACAAATAATGCTGACAACCATTAGAGACCATATCCCAGTAGTAATAAGCATCTCTTTCATAGTCTCAGTTTACCCCCATTACACTAGTCTCTGCGGGGACACCTGTGTAGAGAGTCGTTATCTTCACCCTTCAGGGGTATACTAAACAACCAGGGGAAGTTTAGTAGTCACAGTTAAACCTAAAGTAACAGTTGCCAACTTGTTAGCCCTTCAGAGAGTATGAGATTACCAGAGATCGTGGTGTTATTTGATCACAGGAGAAAAGTTCAGACTGAATGAATGATTATGGCTTAATGCCACTTAAACAATTTTGCAGCCATTTAAGAGTCTCAAATTGAAACAGTAATATGTAAATTTGTATAAGTATTTGATTTATTTGTTTGATTGGTGTTTTATGCCATATTCAAGAAGTGTATAAGTATGAACACCTGTGTTGTGTTGGGGAATTGGTCAGGAGCATGTGGTGATGATCGACTTGTGTTTGCTTTCTTTGTGTGTTCATAAATGTTTTGTTGGCAGTGAAGGATTTGCACCTGTCATTATACAGAATGTAAAACATTTTAGTTTTTCACTTAGATTTGATGACTGCAAATTGATTATGGAGATCTATTAAATGTTTTAAATTCTTCCTAGACATACATCTGGATTAAATTAAATACTCATAAATTTCGAGAATAATTCTTATTTTAAAAATGCGTGGCCCTAAATCCTCAACTTATTCGACCAGTAAAGTATAACTTTAGACTCATTTCAGAACATTATTCGTAAGACTTTGTAGACTACATTGCATTGTTCAGGTTGTGGTACATATGAACTTTACAGAAATTCAAAAATAGCCTATCCAGATGAGATAACAATACCTTAATGTGGAAACACGTGTTATGTCTGGTCAGATTTCTGGAGGATTTAGCGTATATGTATGTGTATGTCTACCTTAAAGTCTTCTGTTTACTATACTATAAAATATTTATTAATTCTTTTAGAGAATAAGTGATTAAAGCATGTTGAGTTTGAATGTAAAAAACATGAGTTATAGTGATGATGAAGAAGTCAGCATCATTGACACTGTAGATACTTTGATCCTCCACACCCAGCCTCTTGATCTAGTTCATGAACTGATAGTGAAATTGAATAGTGTCTAAAAATGTAGCAGCTGGTAGATAAAAGCTAACCCTAGGTGAATGGATCAGTCAGTTTATGTTAGAGTAAACCACAGGATCTGTCTGTGTCTGGGTGGGGCTGATCACTCAGACTGTGTTTCACTTGTCACTTCCCCCCTGGTTTATGGATAGAGGGGGGCCTGAGATAACTGGTGGGAAGCTGGATCTGTGTAGACTACAATAAACTCAGTGTTGTACAGAAGTTGTACCTTATGGCTTCTTGAGGTATCCCCCCCCTCCCCCGCCACTTAACCCCAGTATCCTCTGTGCTGTATTATTCTGGTCTCCCCAAGAGATACTTCAAGAGCATGTTTTGTGTCTAGGATTACCTGAGCCAGTACTTACTAAGGTATATTTGCCTTAAAAATTTGCATTTTTATTACTTTTACTTCTGAAACCAGTGCCTTTTTTTTTTTTTTAGTAGGACTGCATTCTGCCTTCCACACAAACATCAAGATATCTTTCTATAATCAATACAACCGACAGCATCAGCCAAAATGAGTGATTTCATAAAAGCCAGGGTTGACATTCTGACCCTCCTGTGACTTGTCTGTAGTTTTACTCTACAAGTGCTTCCTGGTGTCCTGTACAAGTACTTCATCTTAGCCTGTACACATAGATCATCAGTCAGTGCCAGTAGCGTTTACATGATGAACTTCATGTAACTTGTTAGTTAGTCCTGGCAAGGGTTGGGCTGGAAGTATTACAGCCATTGAAATACGAGATGCTTTGTATTTATAGTGACATTGATAGGGAGTTCATACACCCTATTTTTTCTAATTTTGGGGACAAATATTAGCACCACTGAAAGCAAAGTACATTTCTCTCCCAGCCTTTCAGAAAAGCACAGACGTGGATATGTTGTTCATTAAATGGACTAACCATATGAGAAAAAAAAATGGATTCCTGTTATAATTACAGATATATTGGCCAAAAAGAGCACACCAAATGTCCCAAGAATTAGGGTATGTTGACAGATGTTCCACA
This sequence comes from Acanthopleura granulata, assembly GCA_016165875.1. Lineage (NCBI taxonomy): Eukaryota > Metazoa > Mollusca > Polyplacophora > Chitonida > Chitonidae > Acanthopleura > Acanthopleura granulata. The sequence goes on from JABBOT010000008.1 coordinate 17,148,089, forward strand.
TAAAATTTTTATGGAACAGTTGGAGTAGCGTCTCAGGGATGAGTGCTGGAACAAGTAAGGAAACTCTAAAACAGTTCATCAAAGAGAGATTTCAGTGAATGAAACAGAAGAGGTTGAGTACTTCGCTAGTTATGGATAGATTCACCATGTGATGTCCCACTACCCCTTCTCGTGACAAAGTTACTTTTCATTCCATTCCTGGTGAAAGCAATTGTGACGTCATGATTTCACAGAAAGATTGCACATTTGTAACCATTTTGTGGGACATCAGGTTGACCTATTGATAATATTGATTAGGATTGGTCAAATGCTCGTTCTTGACGTACAGCTTGGAAAGGATAAACAGTGTAACATCCAAAACAGTAAACACACAGTGCATTTTTTTCTGATTGAGCAATTTCATCCCTTCTGGAAGTGATAATGTGTTGGTTTTTGATAACAGTGATGGCTCGGTGGTATTTAGTTAGACTGCCACATTGTCAGGAGAATGCCTAGATACAAGTGAGGTTGTATTGATCTGTTCAATTGATTAACTGATTTATATTTTGATTGATTCATTGACTCAAGCATATATCCCCTGTAACCCAACAGTCAGTTTTGTGAGTGATGGAAACCAGAGTGTCCACAGTACCTGGAATGAACCATCAGTCTTTGGAATTTAAATAGCAGATATTCCCACCTACGATTCATCAGCACAGCGAAATCAGTGTGTACCTTCCAAATTGGTGGGCATTCCAAATTGGTGGATAGCATTTAAGTGATCGACAGCAAATTTCAAGTTTATACACAAAGTAAAGAGCCCTTTGACCGTATGTTGCCACTGCACCAAGACCCTTCCAGTGTTTGAAAGAGGAGCATCTTAATGGTGCAGCAGACTGCTACGACCTGCCCTTCTGATGTGATCGTGCAGCAGACTGCTACGGCCTGCCCCTCTGATTTGATCGGGTCTTTTAAGAAGGGCAGTACACTGTGCATGTGCTTTGCCTTGCCCTCATGGTCATGAACGGCCTGCAAAATCGTGCCATGTTTATTTGTGGCTGGTGTAAGCCCTCCTGCCCCTGTGATCTGATTCCTAAGGAAGAGCAGTAATCTGCCTAATGCACTCATGAACAGCCCATGAAATCGTGTTGTGTTTATTATCTGTGGATGAATCCCTCATGTATTGATACAGATTTGCTGAAATTGCCTGTCTGTAGTTGCCTAATTGCCTTGGCTGAGATACAGGGTGTGTGTGGACATTTATCTACTGGTTTGCATGTAAATATATTTTTATGCTGTGTGCCTCTGACTTTTGATGTGGTTTTGGGTTTCCCTGCGCCAGACTGATGGAAGCCTGCCAATTCCCAGACCTGGCCATCACAGCTATATAACTTATGCTCTGACACTGCCAACTGTCTGCTGCATCTCCACAGTTTAACATACAGCTATTGACATAACCAGTCACACCTTCTCTCAGCCTGTTGATAATGTTTCGTAGTTGGTGAAAGAAGCGCTGAAATATTTCATTGCACCTAACAACACCAGTCGATCATTTTTATAGTACTTTGTGCAGTGTGAAGGTATCCTTGGATATTGCTGCGATGTTTTTCTTCCCAGATTTAATGGTGATGTATATATGTGTGATTGTATGACTTGCACATATTGATTGTGAAAAACCACTAAATTGTCTATTTTCATTAATAATAAAGCCCTGTGTCAAGAAAAACAAAAAGACAAGATACATGAATATCAGCAGTCAAAATCAAGCATTGTCAAGGCTTCGGTGAAAATTATATTTAGGTATTTAACCATGTTAAATGCCTGTGTTATTGGAACCTACAACAGCAGATGAGCATCTTCATTAAAATCCAACTTTTTATCTTTGAATTCATAACTTTTGATATATGTATTAACAACAATGCACTGGAATGGCCTGTCAGTAAGAGCATAAGTATCTTGTGCAACTTTAAACTTAACACTTCTGGTACAGCCAGTGTACATATACTTCATTACTTGTCACTTGGCATAAAGTTATAGTTTAGGCACCAACGAAGTAGGTAAATAAATAAAGTAAATGCCTCCCCACCTACATGCTCATGTATGTAGTCTTCTGTTGACTTTTTGATTCGGGATAAGTGGTATGTATGGGGACTGTCTGACATGTCTGGTCAGAACTAGCCTGAAAGGTCAGAGTGTCCTAGAGGTCTTGTGACACCTGTTATAATGAAGATGTGATGGGAACATGTGTCTGTTTATAGGAGGAAGGGGATAGGGAAAGGAGGGTGGGGAGGGCTAAGGTGAATCATGTTGACTTAGTGTGATGTCAGTACATCATGCCAACAGCATGTGCAGGTATCATCAGTCATTAGATAGACATCGAGGTCACTGGGTCACACTTAGGACCAACCTGCCTTGAGCAGTAACTGTAACAGTTATGCGCAGTATATAAAAATGTGATGTACTCTAGGATATTAATTGTCAAGGCATGTTCAAATAAACTGATAATGACTGTTGACTTATCTCCCTGACAGCTTGACATACATGTAAGAAATGTCTGCTAGTCAAAGGTGGACAGGTATGGAAATTTACTCTCACATTCGCCCTAGTTATAGAACATATAGACCTTTATATCCCAGATTTAGAATCTGCCATGATATAATTGATGTACATAAGTGCATCTGGTGCAAGGTACATGCATTAGGTATACAATACAGCTCCAGAGTACTTTTATACATTTAAGACTTGCATTGTATAGTAAGTGTACTAGTGGATGTGTGTTGATTACAAAAGTAACCTGGCTGATGACACACTTTAAGGTAAAGGCTTAGATATGTCTTCTACTTATTTGCATTTGTATCACCTGTACATGAATAAAAGTTGCAGGTGGATGATTTTTCTGACCTCTGGCTCGAAGTACGATCAAAGTTCGAAAAATGCAATTTTCCCCATATCTGGAGGTCACCTTACGGAAAACCATTTCAGCTGTAATGCTGAAAATAAAAGGGTCAAGATATGTACTATACAAAGTACGAAAAAGCAAAATTACCCCACATTTAGAGGTCATATGATAGGAAGCCGTTATAGCTGTAAAGCTGGACATCGCTGAGTGCAGTTTACTATGAGAATGGAGATTATCCTTGCTACACTGTATTCTTTCTGTCTTTTGTTGTGGACTATAGGCAAAAGATCAAAGCTGAACTACGTCCACACTGGTTTTTAGTACTAGGTCCATTGTACACGAAACTTGGTTGTCATGGGTTCAAATCCCGCTTGTTCTGTCTTCAGTCTTTTCAGTTTTATTTTTTCTCATTTTTCTTACCACGAAGCTATCAGGGGACTATGAGGTGTGGTAAATAGGTAATAGTGTGGACTGCGGCAACGCTATTGGATAACAGCTTTAATTCTAATCGTGATGTTTTCTTGTCACTAGCTTTCTCATCAACCATAATGGGTAAAGTCCCACTTTATGATAAAGGAAAGCTATCAACCACAAAGCTCTGTGTTGATTTACTGTGTGTCAAGCTAAAAATTAAAGATAAAGAGTATTAATTAGCATCAGTGTATGTCTCAAACTGCGTCTTATGCCTATAATTTATACCATTGGCTGTGTTGATCAGCAACTGGTAATATAGTGTTTATGTATGTACTACTGCAATAATAGTCTGTACAGTTTACTTGTACATGTACCTGGCAGTATCGTTTTCTGATCATTGACCCCAGGATCCATTTTGTAGTGTGAAATACATACATGAGCAGTTTATTTTGAAATTGTGCACCTTTTCATGCTATGGCCTGTAAAGTGAACAAACAGTAGCATTGTCATGGTCAGTCTTTTGTTCCCACCGTTTTTACCCAGGCAGCTGCAGAACGGTTGATTTTGTGTAGCGCCATCAGATCACCATCTGTATTATTACATGTGTATGTGCTGGAAAGTTTGGGGAGGGGATCAATTTTTAGGGTTTTCTGACTGATGCTGCTCAGTGAACATGTATGCTCTTTTTCAACATTTTATAATTAACTGTACTTGTGCAATAATATTACCATAACACATCACCTAGAAACTTGTACTTTCAATATGCCTGAATATAATTTTACATGGTTTTGAGGACAGTAGGAGAACCCTATCTAAATCTGATATTTTTGTTTTTATGGAGTTACTCCCCATGTCTAGGATTGGAGTAACCATGGTACATGTGTCATTCACCTTTTTTATTGTACACATAGGTTTTCAGATGTGAAACCTTCATTGAGTAACTTGATTTGGAAATTCATTTGGCCATAACAAAAGTGATCCTGTATATGAATGTTTCCAGAGGTTACAGAGAACATTTCTGAATGATTGTAGTTGATGTGCTGTTTTGCTGTGTACAGGTGAGACTGGGAAGTACTACTGTGGGATGAAGGTGCTGACCTGTAGCTGCTGTGATGGGCAGTGTGGACCTAACAAGGGCTGTAACTGTCAATCATGTCAGCTGCTGGACCAGGAGGACCAGGAACGGAGGGAGGAGGAGACTGTCAGGCCCCGCCCCTCTGCCCCTCTGATTGACTCCTGGACATGGGGACAGCAGCCAGGTAAACATCCTTGTCGTATGAAATCTATATATACACCTGGGCCCACCTTCACAGAATTTCATAAGTAAACTTTTCTTAGCTTTTCTGGTAAATCACATCTGTAACCTGGAAAACGTCTTTTACGTGAAAAGTCACGAAAAAAGTTACTTACTAAGTTTTGTGAAAGTTTCCTCTGGGCTGGAATTCAAAGCTTTTCTGTTTTATCTACATAAAAGAGTGTAGAATTCCTCACATCTTGGAAATTTTATGTGCAACATCCTATTGAAAGACCTCCTGAAAAGCTGAACCAGAGCTTTGGTGTTCTACGAATAACTTTTTCATTTGAAGTTCAATGATGATCACGTTCGAACTATTATTATATAGGACCATATACATGCACATTTCTGCTGGAATGAGGACCTAGATGCTCAGGTAAACTGAAATTAAGACCTTGAACTTCGAATGAAAAAGCATATTTGCCTGAGATCAAAAGTCTGGCTCAGTTTTTGAGGAGTTTTTCTCCAGGATGTTGCACATAAAATTTCCAAGTTGTAAGGAATTCTTCACTCTTTTACGTAGATTAAAAAAAAAAGCAAAAGCTTTGGATTCCAGTCTGTTATCACTCTGGTTTGAATCACAGTCACAATATTAGTTTTGGACTGATCTACTAAACTGTAGTCCTTGCTTATACTCTTCAAAGTGTTCAGAAATAAACAGCATTCCAAACACAGTGTATGTAGACACTTGTAGCTCTCTAATTGTTCTAGTTCTCTTGTGTTGTGTTTCCATGGATACAAAGACAACAGACCATATTTTCTCTGACATGAGAAAACAGATGTTATTTTGACTGTCATCAATCAGCTTTATGAGCGTAGTGACAGATTGGGTGGAAAGTTACTCAACTCATTACTTTTTTTAAACAGGCCAGGAGAGATGGTAAACCAGCCACAGGCACTGTGGTTGGACTGAAAAAGTTTTATAACGATCAGCCACCTGTCAGTACATGTACATATATATGCCACTGTGGTCCAGTTTGTCATTTTAGCAGCAAATAAATAACAGCTTCAATTAAAGCTTCTCTATGATATATTCCTGTACATGGCTCACATCTTGAGTTATACACAACCAGGGTAGATTTTGAAAGAAAAAATGTGATTTAAAATATGTTTGCACAGGTAGACTTTATTGGGTGCATTGAGTAAAAGGTAGATGCATGTTTGCTCCTATTCTCCCTTAATTTCAAACCCTGATGACAGAAAGTTCTGTGGGAAGGTTAAATGCTGTCTTTTGATTAGTTGCTTTTCTTTTTTGGGTTGAAACCAATTATTACTGCCATCATTATATTTGGAATACTCTGAGTTTGGTTAAATGGAAAACTACACATTCCTTTTGTTCTTAAGAACGCAAGAGGACTAGGCCAAGCAGGCATAAGACTGATGTCAGTATAATGGGGCATTCTATCCAGTGTCTTCAGAGAGGTGTTTCATTGAGGCAGTACTAAAGTATGGGTCAGGCCTAGCTGCTGGAGGCAGACACGTTATGACAGAAATATTAATATACCCTAATTCTTCTACTTTTTGGGTAACCTGATCTACCCTGTTTAGCTAACGCACATGTAAATCTAATGGATGTAAAGTTTCTGTTTTCTTCCATGTTTAGATTATTGAATGACCAACATATCCATATCTTTACTTTTGCCAAAAAACCTGAGAGAGAAATGTAATACTTTGCTTTCAGCTAGACTAATGCATGTACCTGTACCAATAATTAGATGAGGTGGGTTATATTAAAAATAGTGTTAAAGCAGACAAAATAATCTAGTACATGGGACACACTACTTGTACAATTCTAAATGAGAGAAACATTGGGATTTTGTTCTGATATTCTTAGACACTATGCTAAATGTGTTAGTAGTTCTCCCTCCCCCCCCCCCATCATCTGGTGTGTGAAGGTAAACTCGGCCTGTATTTCTACAAACATGGAGCCAGAGTTAAAGGTAAACCAATCACTGAGCAAAGCTATCCAAGCCAGCTAAGCTCTCTTCACCGTTATACCGTTGCTCAGCATTATTAGCAGTTTTCATGATAATTACCAGGGCTGATGTTTAGACCACACTCCTCACTGCTGTCAAGTACAGAACATAGCAGATCTGTTAGAACATCCTGCTGTCTTCCCATAACCGTTTGAGTACCTAGTATCTTCTGTGTTATGTAAATATATTAGACAATTAGCTCTCGCTGCAGGTTATTGCCAACATTGGGTAGAGGGTATAAGGAGGTTTATTTCATTTCAGCACAAATTAAGATATCACCCAAAAATTAGCTTTTATCAAGTGATACATTTTGCTTAATTCTGGTTGTTTCATCCATCATATAGAGCCATTTGAGTTTTTTGTGGTCGATTAATGTCTTATCGGAAAGACTTGAAGTGTTGGCATCAAAGGCATTTTGTGTACTTCTGGAAAGTGCATTTTTACAGGCCAAACTGTGAGTGAAATCCAGCTTTAGGACCATAGTTACCTTGCGATCCTGTGTGCTACTGTTTTTTTATACGCTTGCTTCCAAAGAAAATGGATGTGTTGTGTTATGGGATTGTCTGTTCGTCTTTTCCAGGTCATAACTTTTTAACAACAATTTGTAGAAGCTTATGCTTTGCATAAATGTATCTTAGACCAGGATGGTGAGTTTTGACCTTGATCCATTAATTCATGGTCAAGGTCACTGTAGTGCTTTATGCTAAAATTTTGATCGGGGCCATAACTTAAAAACAATAACTTTATAGAAGCTTATGCTTTGCACAAATGTTCCTTCTGTCTATGGGTTATGTCATGACCTCCACCCAAAGGTCTACCCATTTCTCTGTCTCTGTCATGTTCTCCAGGCCTTATCTTCTCAGGAACTTATGTTTTCCACAAACATGACAAATGTTCCTTATGCCTAAGGGCAAATATCATAACCTTTTCCTCTTCACTGGCTGCTCCATTAGAGGTAACAAACCAACAATTTGCTGCGGGCATATGTAGCGCCCGTTTACTGGTGTGATATTTTTTGAATGCTGTTAAGAAGCTTATAAATGCACCTTTACCACAGCTCCATGTATGAATGCAGTTTACATGTACATGAAGATGAAACTGAATTAATGAGCCATATTTGTTTTATTTCCTCTGTGATATATTTTACGCCCCTTGTGAAGAAGAAAAAAATAACTACCCTAATTCCTCAACCTTTTCAACCACCTCTATAACCAGTATTTAGAAACATTCTGACAGAACTGTGGGGTGTACAGAAATAGTTTGCACAGTTTTATGAAGCTCACATCTTTCACCACAAACTCAAATCATTTTTAGCATCATTTTCTTCATCATTGTATGCATATTTCAGTTTCACTGAAAATAGTGCTTGAGTGATTGAAAAGGTTGAAGATTTACTGTACATGGAGATAGAAGCATGTGTTTTTACTGAAACTGGGGAGCAAAATCAGCAAGTTCAACCAAATGGTAAATCTCAGATTATCAAAGATTCCGATTAATAGCAAATCAGTAGCTTCAGGATATAGAACTTTTTTTCTTTTTTTTTCAGCATACCAGAGACCTACCATCTGTTTTGCTAACTTTATGAACAATATGTGTGATGGGTGCAATTTGACCTACTCTGCAGGCTATATGCTGCAATTTTTAGTTTCTGTGGATTATTGGTGTTGGCTCTGAGCCATTTATAGTCTGAACACTTATTATCTAGGTAGCTCTACAGGTGTCATACAGCACCACTATATCTCTCGTTAGAATGTCTATTTTGACAGACAGATTGGGTATTTGTCTGTTCCTGTTTTAAGATTATCATAGTGTTGAATTTCTGTCGCTGTAGAACTAAGCCAGCTTAAGGAGTGCTTAAGGTCCCTTATCTATGAACAACAACAACTCTCCTTGGAAACTGCCAGCTCCACTCTCTCATCAACACGTCTTCAACAACGACTCGCCGTACTGGAGAGATATTTCGTGGCATTGTCAAGGCAACCCAGTGCAGAAGGCAAAACTCCAACCAGAAAGAAACAATCAAATCAAGCTAACCTCAACAAACAGAAAAGGTTAGATCTTCCTTTCTTTCAGCAGTGAAAATAAACTTGTGATAATGTTTTTGTCTCTGACACCAAGTGAGAGAGATTTGAGTATGTGTTTGCTGATGTGGGTAGCCAATTAAAGGAGCTGTAGTTGTATGTTGCCATTTTAACACAACCTTTGAATACTGCCATTTTAACACAATCTTTTAGATGGATGTACATCGATTGCAGTGGAAACCAATGTTTCGTTATAAATTTAAATTTTAACATAAACTGATAATATTTTCCTTTGAATTTTTTATTACAACAGAAACTAATGATGTTTTCTTCTGAATTCATATTTTAACCATCTTCATTTTATCAAGTCAGACACTTCGCCTATAGCTACTTTTTCTGCCTTGATCCAGCACACAAATGACCGATCCACCCGACCCGATAGATGACAAATATTAATGTAAATATATTATCCAATCAAGTAGCAGTTCCCTGGCAAAGATACACAAGAACTTTGCCGACCATTAATGATGGGGACAAAACCGGCATAAACATGCCTTTGTGTTCTGAATTGAATGTTCTATGTATGATACCAAGCTAGAGAATAGCAACGTGGCTCGGTCAACTTGTAATGTTCGCCCACCTTGTGTTTAAGAGCTTTCAGTGTATTTGATTGACAGGTTTGAAGTTTACTACGTGCATAAATTCTTTGCCAACCAGAGCAGGCAAGAATCTGATAGGATGACATTGACAGCTTTTCAATTTCTGGCTGGAGTGAATTGGCCTAGTCAATTGATCAAGGCAGAAAACATAACAGTCATAAATGCAAAGCGATATATTGAGTTTCTGGCTTGATATAACGAAGATCAATTTTAGCAGAATCTGTTTTTTCCATTTGAATTTTTGATTGTAGCCTAAATTGATAATGTTCCATTTGAATTTTTGATTGTAACGGAAACTGTGAAAGTTTCCTGCTGAATTTTGATTGCAACAAAAACTGATGATGTTTTTGTGTCTGTTTTTGATTGTTTGGAAATATAGGCTGGTATATCTTAGTTTTGATTGTAATTTTAACAAGGACCTAATTCTCCACAGAATATGGTACTCCTTTCATGGACAAATTCATGTGAGAAATTTACAGGTGATCTTTGATTTGTTCACAGTAAGTCCAAGCCAGCTGAGCGAGCCACAACTGGCCTGGCCCGTGTGGGGTCACGAGCGGCCCTCAGTTTTGCCTTTGCCTTCCTGCGACGTGCATGGCGCTCAGGAGAAGATGCTGACCTGTGCTCAGAGCTTTTGCAAGAGTCACTGGACGCCCTGCGCTCTCTACCCGAGGCTACGCTGTTTGATGAGGGGTCCGTGTCAAATGTCTGGCTGGAGGTTGTGGAAAGAGCCTCCAAATTTCTCCGTTCAGTTGTCGCAGGGTAAGAACATGTATAGTTTAATATTATGTATCTTTATAGGGTTTAAAGTGTGGTTTAAAATATGTAATGAAATGTTTCAAAAGAGCTCTGAATTTTGTTCTAACTTTTAGTTGCTAAATTGAATATATTGGTACCTCATATAATTACCTTAATGTAAGTTAATGACCTTTGTCATTAACTTGCCAGAGGTCGGTGGTTTTTCATGGGCTTTCCTGTGTCCTCCACCCATAAAATGTGAAATATTCTCAAGTGTGCCATTGAACAACATTCAGATAAGGCCAACTGATACATTTGATCTTTTTTCTACTTTCGCCATAGAACATATTAGTACATCAGTTGTTTAATCAATCAGCTAATCAGTAATTGTTGTGGTGAATGGAGGTGTGGGCTGTGCTAAGACTAGCAGTAAGGTGCCTGTCCAGACCCTGCTCCTGAAGCTGGCTCCACAGCATTGTATCACAATCAGTCAATCAATCAGTCAATCAGTTTTTGTTGCAGTGACCTGAATGGAGGTGGGGCAAGTGCAAAGGGCAGTAGTAAGTTGCCTGTCCAGACCCTGCTCCTGAAGCTGTCTCCACAGCATTGTATCACAATCAGTCAATCAGTCAATCAGTTTTTGTTGCAGTGACCTGAATGGAGGTGGGGCAAGTGCTAAGGGCAGTAGTAAGTTGCCTGTCCAGACCCTGCTCCTGAAGCTGGCTCCACAGCATTGTATCACAATCAGTCAATCAGTCAATCAGTTTTTGTTGCAGTGACCTGAATGGAGGTGGGGCAAGTGCTAAGGGCAGTAGTAAGGTGCCTGTCCAGGACCAACAGACTGCCCTGGCGTTGCTCCTGGAGCTTGCTGTACAGAGAGGCTCTCTCAGTCACGTCCTCAACGTGGTGCTGCTGCTCCTGAACCTGTGGAACAACAGCCGTCACGAGTTTGATAACCGCATCAGCTCTAACCTGCTCTGTGCACCACTGGTCCCCTTCATTAGACACTTCTGTGACATCCAGAGCCCCAAGGGCAAGCTCTCTGACATGTCTCGATGGGATGAGGTGAGTTATACTTGTAAACAGCTTGTCCTACCTTCCAAATGAACTTAAAAACGCCTTTCTGCTCTCAGAATGATGAAATATGAGCAGTTTTGCCATGGACAAAATTTTGTGTCATTTAGACTAACGGTACTCTCAATTACATCATTGTTTCCTTCGCTCCCTGACCATCACAGATATTCATGTTTGACCCTTGACAGATATATTCATGCGTTCCATTTTTTTGCCAGTCTGGCAACTACATCGTCAGCCCTACTGAGTGTTTCCTTCGCTACCTGACCATTCCAGATGATGACGACATGACAGTGGATCTACGCCAGTGTGCTGTTGTTGTCATGTCACACCTAGATAGGTTAAGCGCTCCATATCTCCCTCCTACAGATACTCAAAAGGTATGTGCAGATAGCACTATTCCACATCAGATTATAATGCTTCATTTTCATCAGTCTGCAACAGTCATGGGTTGGACTCGGCAGCCTGTGTGGTATGTTATGATGGGTGCTAGGTAATTTGGCGCTTGGTATCATTATAGGAAATTACTTAGTGTATCGTAACTGATGCCATATTTTTCCATATTCTGTCACTGAGAAAATTTGTATGCATGTATTTTGATTCTAGGAGCAGAGTAATTTTTTGTGAAAACAAACTTGTATTGAAAGTAATGATTTTTAGGCAACTGTATGTGACTGGATTCATTTATACATGCCTTAGCTTTATTTATGTTCGTGTTATAAACTATATCAGTGCTTGTACTTGTAACTATAAAATCTACATATAGAACTGAGTAAACAGTTAAAAAATTCAAAGAAAAAAACATCATTTGTTATTCACTTGAGATGATCTATTGACAAACCTTGTTTTGTGATTCAGTACAGAATGAAAAAATGTGATGAATTAGTAAGATGACAGTGCATTATACTCAAAGTGAATACCATTCTCTTATTGTAAAATACCTTGACAATGACACATGTATATGTACGTGCTATCCTGTGTCCCGTGCAGCGTGCCAGTTCATCTCAGGAGGTGCTGGGCTGGGGCTGGCTGGCCTGGCTGGGCAGTGCTAACAACACCACGCCCCAGACAGTGGAAAGCCTGGGGGACCTGGGCAGCATACAGCAGGTGGTCTGCTCAGAGAGGTGTCTCCTGGCCCTCACCAGGACAGGCAAGCTCTACAGCATGTTCTATGGGGCAGAGTGCCAGGTAAGGACTCCGATGAGAAGACTGGCAGTATCAGCGTATCAGAGGACTGTGGGTTACAATTACCTATGTTAATCAGTGACTGGATGAGGTATCCGAACAGAACACTAAGATAATGGATATTTAGCAGACCAAGGGTTATAACATGGTTATAATATGACTGATATTATGTTCAGATTAATGTTAGACCCCAAGTAAGCAAAGAGGCAAACCAGTATCAAATTGTGGATGTTATATGAATGGTACATGTACCTCTAGACGTTCTTTATTACATTCAAAACATGTAGGAGATTTGGGTTGCCTCTGTCTTGTCATTCTTCTCATTGTGTCTTTTACCTCAGTGCCCTCAGCTAGTGGATGGCTTTGGGGAGAAGGATGTGATGAAGATCGCAGCCCACCCTGATGGCAAACACTACATGGCCCTCACCACAGAGGGTGATGTCTTCACCTGGGGGAACGGAGACGGAGGGCGTCTGGGGCACGGGGACAATATGTGCGTTTTTGTCTGTAATTTCCTAATAAATAAACTTGTTGAATTTTCCAAAATTCCTTCACGTTGTAACCAAGTTCTATAGTAAGTCAGGTTATGGAATGATAAGATCATGTTTTAAAGCTCAGAAAAATTCAGCAATTCACCGATTAGTTTTGCTTTAGCATTTGGTGTGATTTGTTGTGTGTGTCAGCCTGCGAAACTGGTACTTGCTGGGATTTATTGATCTCATCATTAAGGCCTGTTCATATTAGCTGCATGTTTACACCTAGATAGATAGAAATTTCACCAGATGTTGAGGGGAGATATAAGTTTTTCCTTCTCAAACAAACATTATGTGCAACCACTGGCATCTAGCTTCATCTTTAGCTGGGTATAAAACATCAGTCATGTAAATAAAACCACTAAAAGTATAAAACATCAAACATATTAATAAATCATAAAAAATACACCTTTGTTACAGTTCGAGAGAGGCTCCAACGTTAGTCACAGCGTTACAGGGTAAACAGGTGGTACAAATCTCATGTGGGAGCACATACAGTGCTGCCGTGACGTCAGCTGGAGAACTGTTCACATGGGGACGGGGTAACTATGGGCGTCTGGGTCATGGAACTGGGGAGGACCAGGCCACGCCGACCCTGGTCTCTGCCCTAAAGGGTCACAAGGTCATGGATGTGGCCTGTGGGTTTGGGGATGCTCAGACTCTGGCAGTCACCGATACAGGTAAAGTGAACTACATGAGCTGTATAACATGATTTTGAAGTATGACAGGATTTTAGTCAAAGGAAGGGTATACATATGTACAGTGTGTATTGCTTGATTTCTAAAATTATGGAAGAACCAATATTTAAATTGTGCGGTTATTTGTTTTTACTCCAGACTTTATCTGTACCCTCCAGATGTCTTGAAACACATTTTGCTATTGTGGTATAAAAATTTCTGATTTCTTGGTTGAAATCTCCTAAAAATGTTTCAGTGATATTTTTTTTTTTTTTTAATTTTCAAAGCTCAAAGGTTTTAGTTCACAAAATTACCAGATTATGAGAAGGAGTTAACTTTATCTTTTTCAACCAATTTCAACCAACAAGTCTGTAAAGACAAAAAAAATTCATGGCTTCATCTGGAGGGTATCTTTCACTGTGTGGACTGTGAAATTCATAAGATCAAACATGAAAGTGAGCACAGGTCATCTAAAGCAGACATATATGTACCTGTGTTACCTTTGACAGGTGCAGTATATTCCTGGGGGGATGGGGACTATGGTAAACTGGGCCGGGGTGGCAGTGATGGATGTAAGACCCCCAAGGTGGTGGAGAAGCTGGTCGGTCAGGATGTACACAGGGTATTCTGTGGGGCACACTTTAGTCTGGCCCTGACCAAGTCGGGAGCAGTGTTCTCATGGTGAGTTGTTATCTGCTGGTCAGAGTTACACAATTAGTCCTGATAATGACGGAGATTAGTTGAGAGGTAAGTCTGAAAATAATTCAGGCTACGTTTTGGTTACATACATTTATGTACTGCCCTGTGTAGAAGAACATTTGGATTTGACTGAAGCTTGAGCATATGAACCTGAATTAGTCAGCTTTCTATATGTTTGAGGTGAAAAGGAGAAGAGAAGCAGTCAGATTTGAAGATGACATGTCATGTTTACTTGTGTGACAGTGCATGAGGTCATAACATCAGACTAATCTTTTGTGTTTTAAAGACATGTTTTCTTTCACTTTTTTTCATTTCTAAGTTCACAAGATACATTTTATTTGCTCACATCAGGGGGTTTATCAAGTACCTGGAAAGGTGTATTGGTTTCCCCAGGCTGTGCCTAGTGCTGTCCACCTTTGAATTTGATAGCCCTTCTATATTGTGCATAATATATCACAACGTGCCAATCAAACAAACGAACAAATTATATTTCAGGGGCAAGGGAGATAACTTCAGACTGGGCCATGGTACGGAAGAGCATATACGACATCCCAAACAGATAGAGGGGTTGTCTGGAAAGAAGATAGTAGACATAGCCGTGGGATCAATGCATACATTAGCAGTAACTGATGAGGGTGAGGTGTTCAGCTGGGGCCGGAATGACCAGGGTCAGTTAGCAGATGGAGCCGTGGCCAGTAAGGCTGACCCCACTCTCATGACCTGTTTGGAAGGAAAGCACATCATTGGGGTGGCTTGTGGCCCGGCACAGGTGAGTTGGACTGATAACTGTATGTCTACTTGTGTGCATTGGAGCAAATGTCCAGCCGTCACGACAGTAATAGCTTCAGCCCTTGACCAGTCCAAAGTGAAATATTATAGAGTGTGGCATTTAAAATATCAGTCAAATAAGTTAAAAAGTATTTGACTCATAAATCTACATATGTGCGATTTTGAACATTACCTGAATATGACAGGTACTTGTTAGGAATACAAGTGTTTGTTATCTAATTAATTGAAGATGTGAATCGGTATACGTAAACGACATTCTATCAAACCAGACCATATCGACTGTGGATTAGATCTGTTCAAGCAATGGCTCTGCAAGTAAGGTTGGTTTTGTGGCTTTAAGTCTTTACTTTAACAGGAGCTGCATTAAATGTGTGTTCATGACATTGAATAATTTTACTCTTAATTTAAGAAGAAAAGAAAAACCAAGTCAGTATTTTCATGTCATTGCCTATATGTACTAGTAACTTCTTCTTTCCACAATCAGAGTTTTGCCTGGTCCTCTAGTGGTCAGTGGAGTGTAGGGTTGAGAATCCCATTTGTCGTTGATGTGTCCAAGTCAACGTTTGAGCAGTTGGATGAGCTTCTTGGTGAGGTGTGTGAGGGTATGGATGGGAGAAATGACTGGCCCCCACCCCAGGAGAAGGAGTGTATGGCTGTGGCTGGGCTGAATCTCCTCAACCTCCAGGTAATGATCATTGTCTGACAAACTGGACTACAGGTTGTCACATTTTCAGAAACATTTGATGAACTTTTCAGTTTTTTGACAATAACAGACACACCCATTATTTGCCTGGGCAAGTACAAATGCAACAAAATAAATACAGAAGCTGCAGATTTAAACTGCATACTCCCTTGATTTGTATATCTTCACTCACTCAGTCAGTGTTGGGACTAGCAGAAAGTCAAACTATGAAAGCTTTGTGTGTTTAGTGTAAGTCTCAGGAGAAATGAAGTTTTTAAATTAGTAAATAACTATAATGCATGAAAGTGATCTCAGTGTTCTCTGGCTACATGCACATGTGTAACCATAACCAAAGCATTGTGTTCAGGTCAACCTTTTTTTGTGTCCTTTCAGTTGTATGCAGCAGTTTCTCAAAATGAAAGCACAGACTCCCTTGGCCTTGGTACTGGGAGTCCCCTGGTGGCCAGCCTTAAGCACAGAGTTGTCTCCCTTGCGAGTAACACTGGTGTGATCAACACAGTACAGCGTGCTGCGCAGGCAGCTCTACAGAGTGGCTGGTCTATCCTGCTGCCCACAGCAGAAGAAAGGGCCCGGGCACTCTCCTCACTCCTTACCTCAGGAGGTATGTATATGTACGCTGCTGTCTGGACTGTTGTATATAGCTGTTTAAACCTGTAGAAATGACCAATTTTGAGAAAATGACCTTTGAAACAATAATTAATTTTGTGAGTGAAACCAGTTTTGAGAGAAAGGGCCAATTAGGAGAGAATGACTAAATTTGAGAACGGATATTGAGCTCTTTTGAGAAATTAACACATCTAAGCAATCCATCTTAATGTGTAAAGTTTCAGTACACTATTACCAAGGCACCGTGTATTTGTGAAAAATCGAGTTCTTTTGTGCAAATTTGTATCTTGTCTTGTCAAATTCCAAATCATGGAAGAGCTACAGTGTGAATGTCTTCACAAATATAAAGGATCTATATGTCAAGTCAATGTTTTTTCTCACATGTTGGTTTTATCTCAGGAGGTTGGTGTGATGATTCCTGGCCAGAAGTTCTTGACAGATCTACTGGTCAGTAGCCTCATGGCTAATGGAGGTTGTATCACATATTCAGCTCTGGAGGGTGTGCATATGTTTACATTATGCCAGTACCTTGTGAGGCTGTTTCACTTTTCCATGTTATCTCAGCAGTGTCTCGGGAGGTTGGTGTGATGAGCCCGGGTCAGAGGTTCATGACAGATCTATTGGTCAGCAGCCTCATGGCCGATGGAGGCTTGGAGACAGCACTGCAGGCTGCCATACAGAAGGAGGTCCACGAACTTGAGGATAGAAAGGTAACAAAGATGTTACTATGAAAGTATTGTGAGTCAGTTTCTTGTATTCTGAAATCTCTTGTCTTTCCACCATTATAGCTTACACATCATGAGATGTGAGGAAACTGGTCAGTTCATTACCAAAGATTCTAATTTCCTTCACCCAAGAAACTGGCAAGTATTGATGACTAAAGAAACATTTGTTGAACCCAAAAGGTATGGAAAAAATAACGAAAAACTTAATTGAAAGCAAGAGTTTCTGTGACGTCTCTGTTTACCTTTCATGCGCTGAAGGAGAAAGAGCGTGAAGCCAGCGAGGAAGGGGACGAGGATGACAGTAAATCTGAAGGGGCAACAATCTCCTCCAAGAAAGAACAGACTGCTCTGAATCGTAGCCGAGCCAATTCTGATGATTCCGGCGCCACCATTCCATTACTACAGCTCATACAACAACTGCTGAGGTGAGTGTAGAGACACATAGGTACCCGAGTTAGAAAACAAAGGAACAGATGTGAATAGAGACTTTGTACAACACATGTATCTGAGAGGCCTCCTTGGATGAGTTGGTTAGCCCGCTAGCGCAGCGCAATAACCCCAACCCTCCCACCAATGCAGTCGCCGTGAGTTCAAGTCCAGCTCATGCTGACTGCCTCTTCAGCCGTACGTGGGAACATCTGGCAGCAGCCTGTGGATGGTCGTGGGTTTCTCCTGGGCTGTGCTCGGTTTCCTCCCACCATAATGCTGGCTACCGTCGTACAAGTGAAATATCCTTGAGTACGGTGTAAAACACCAATCAAATAAATAGATGTACATGTATCTGAAAAATAACCAAGCAATAACTAGGCACCTTTAACCTATTACTGTAACCCTATTAACACTGGGCACTTTCGTAAAATATGCACGTATGCGTGGTTCAAATACTTGTGTTATTTTTTGAATGTGAGAAGAAAAAAGTATCAAAGTACAAAATTGAAAAATATATTTAATTTTTGGAAAGACAGTTTTAAGATATTTTGAACAGTAAATTCAGCTGCAAATATAACTTATTCTGTGTTGCATTATTCCTGTATGTGCATATGAGCTTACCCTGCTGCCTTTTTTATGGAACAGAAATGCCTCAACATTCACATTATCCAAGCTGCACGAAATGTCCCGTGACCCGCTGTTGAAGAATGAAGAGTTAGATTTCACGGACATGTCAGCCTCCCTGGATCTCTTGCTGCAATTCCAGAGGTTACTGGTGGCCAGACTGTTCCCAGGAGGTCACTCAGCTCACAGCCACTCAGAGATAGGTATGTACTGGGCACGTGCTGGTACTGCCTAGGTCAGCATTGTACTGTGGTTAGGAAGAGAAACATACAAACATGCTAGTTAAAATGAAACTTTAAATTCAAGTTCATCAGTTATAGCTCTCTCACTTTTTGTATTCTTCTTCATGTTGAATAACCAGGATGATTACTATATCCGATACAAAACTACACCACAAAGAGTGCATAATTAGAGGTAACTGTAGGTCACAAAACAATACCTGATCAAAACAAAACCAGAAAATGTCATAACAAAAAAAAAAAAAAATACCTGATCTATCACTGAAATTTACCTTTTCCAGCAGAATATCATCCCATCTTCCAAACAAACACCAAAACATCTTCCTATCAGTGTCATTGATGCAGCATTTTAATTTGATTCTGAAGACAAGACTACATGGTGTTGGTCAGTTTCAGGGCTTCTGAAAAAGGTTGATTTTATTTGTCAATACAGAATAATGCCTTCAGAATATACTTGAATGAAAATTATGCAGACATGCAAAAAGGGTGAAAAAGGTGTAGATTTAGTGTATTTGTGTCATTTTGTGTTTTGACTAACTTTGGTATAACGTTGTTTTTTTTCTTTAGACTGTGAGCTGCAAGGGACAGGGACCCTGCTCAGGAAGTACCTGACCCAGATGGTGAGCCATGTCCACGATGTCTTACCTGTGGCGGCCAGTCTGGCAGGCTTCAGCAGCAAACACTTTTCATTCGTCTCCAAGATCGTCATGAAAGATGTCACAGGTAATGGTAATCTGCAAGGCATAAGGACTGAACAGGGTGCTGCATACCCCAGCTGTGTTAGAGAGCTGAAATATTGCTGTATTAGAGGTGGTGTTGATAACTTGTGCATCTTACCTGTGTTCTGTTGCTCCAGCAATAAGTGTAAGGTAATTACTGTAAGCTTACATCAGGTGTATTTTTGATTACAGGTGCGTTGTTACCTGAGATGGTGACCTGCATGGTGCTGCTCCAGCTGCACACCCCAGCTGTGTTACAGAGCTGTAAGGCTATCAGTGTCCTAGAGGGTCTGCTGGACATCCTGGACAAATTCAATCGCCTGGCCCCTGGACTGGACAGAGAGGATAAGGAAGATCTGGCCTGGCCAGGGGTCTGGAGTAAGCTCATTTCCATCTGTACAGTTGTAGTCAATTCAAGCTAAGTCAATGACTCATACAGTATGCCTATCATATTGAAAGTACTGTTTTTCACCTGAAGTTTAGCATTTTTCAAATTCTGATTGATTCATCCATTTTAGAGGGCATTTTCAAACTTTTTGTGTAATATGATTTATTTTTTGCCTGAAATAATCATCTAAAGTATCACATATAAGGCTTTATTTGGATCTGAAAGTGCATTTTGCTTGTTAAACCTGTGAAATACAGTATATGAGTAGCCCATAAATTTCCCCAAATCAGCTGTTTCACAAACAAGTATCATTCCCTGTTGTCATTATATCACCACTAAGAAGCTATTGATGTCATTGTCATTTCATGAACGACTGTGATTATACACAGTCAATTCTATATTCAGTCTGCTTAACAGTGTCTCTGGTAGTGCTGTAATTCATTTTTTGAGGCCATTAGCCCATATCATAAGATGTTTCTATGTGTATACATCTTTTCCAGTGTCAGCTGTTTTAAATGATGTTTGGTTCTTTAAACTGGTTTTGAAAATGTAAATCTGTTTTTATTTGTTGTTGGATTCTCTCGTGGCATCGAAAACCATTCACTGTCTCCAGGTTTGAAATGTTGCCGACAAGGTGTTAAACCATAATGACTCCTATGTTCTGCAGGTCATTCCTGGGAAGGTTTTTCCCAAAGGTCAAATGAAGATGTTCAGATGATTCGTAAGGCAGACTTAGAAAACCATAACAAAGATGGGGGATTGTGGGTAGTCATCCATGGGAAGGTATACGATGTACAGGACTTCAAGTCACAGGCACCATGTGGACGAGAGCTACTCATGGAATATGCTGGTATGTCAGTTGTCTCCCTTGTGTCTTGCTTGTTCCTTCGGTAACACTCACAGTAATCCCATAAAAATTTCAGAAGAAAGTGTCAAGTCTCTGGATGTAGTGGCTTGCTAAAATGTTGATTTTTTTTCATGTGTCTTGGGAAATGTAAACATATATTTGCCATGTCAACCGGACAACAAGAACCTTAAGAGATGTGTAAGTCATTGTACACAGATAATTCAAATTGATGGTGTTTTTCCCTAACACTCATGATAGGTTGGTTTTATGAGGGATTCATGTTCTGTGCATCACCAGAGGCTGAGATTCAGTGAGAGTCTTATCATCCTTTGAACACATTGTGGTTTGCAGGTCGAGATGCAACAACAGCGTTTGAGGCTGGACATCACACAGAAGAGGCTAGAGAGATGCTGCAGGCATTCTTTGTAGGCAGTTATGTTGATGTAAGCAGTGTGATATACTCTTTTGCTAGTATTGTTAAATTATCATTATTATTGATTACACTTTCTGAATATAATGTAATATCATACATTGTACTTCCACGTATTAAGCACCTTCATACTTCTTGGTGCATCACCCAGTGTATCATGGTACGTTTTAGCGAGAAGATTTTAATACACTCTGCTACATTCTAGGCCTATGCTGCATAGTCTTCATGTATGTATATAAAAGCATTACCAATTGTACTGTTTGTTGATGTTTTTGTAAGCTCACTTTCTTCTTGTGACTCATCAAACAACTATTTCCAAAAAATAAGTAATACCCTGTCAATGGGGATACTTGGTAGTTTAGTCAAATAAAAGAAATAGATTTTTTTATTAATAACAACAACAACAAAAGTTTTGCATTTTCTCAGTATTTGTTTTGTGTTATTTTGTTGCCAGCCTGAGCGTGACATCATCCAGACAACAGACACCAGCACTGTCTCCTCACCGCTGATGGACACGGAGCGCACCCTGGCCATGTTACTAGGGCTGTTTGCGGCGCACCTGACGCGAAGCCTCCAGCTGTCCAAAGAGGAGGAGGAGTACCAGTACTGGTTGGACTCGGAGTTCTTTGCTGGGGGTCTGCAGGTGCTCCAGCCCCAGAACCCGTTTGAGGAAGAGAAGGGAGAAACTCGCACCTCCAGCTCCTGTACAACAACACCAGGTCTGTAGAGCAACAACACCTAGTCTATGAATTCATGTGGAATGATGCTCAATCAAATGAGGAAATTCCATCTCATTGGTCATGGCTGCCATTTATTGATCAGATCAGTCATTAAATAAAAAGGATTACTACTTGATGAATGTGAGAAGATTCTAGGTGGATCAGTGTAATATTCTGATTATATGAAATTTCTGAAGCAACTGGAAGATACTTCAAGGATAAAATGTGTATATATTGCAGATGTTTTATCAGATCATTTATACTATTACGCCTTCTTAATTTGGCAGTTCTGTGGTTCTTTTTCAAGGGGAAAATAGAATATACTCGTACGTCTAAACACTTGTTTGTTTTACAATTTCTGTAGAGTTGCAGTGTTAGCTCTGAGCACTTTGTTGTTTCACACCTGGGGCTTACGTATCATTTTGATGCTGTCTCATCAGGCACCTCACCAACCTCAGACCATGACAAGCCCTTGGGTGTGGATGAGAAGGAGCGTCTGTTTGACCGTCAGGCCTCGCAGGCGGACGTGGCCCGACCATTCCTCCTGGGCCTGGCTGAGGGTAAACTCCAGTGCCCTAAGGTGAAGGTGTTCATGGGTTATGTGGAGAAACACAGCCGGCATCACCACCTGGCCGTCCCCATGGAGTTCCCTCCGGACCACCCGGTCGAGGAAGTGGGCAGGTCAGTACAGTGATCTGTAGATGATAAAACATGCTTCTTCAGTCATACATGGCTCAGAATATTCAAACGTGGATACTCGGAATAAGCTGGGAAATAGGACATTCAACATTTCATTTTTTAACAAAGTTTTGATACCGGTGAGATTAATAAACAACAGGAGCAGCCAATAAAAAGAGGGTTTCTGTGCTTTTGCATTTGCTCTAAATTTATTTTTCTTTATTTGTGAAAGTCCTTGACAGTCCTCAAGAAAAGTGCTGAGTTTGGTAGCTTTCTCAGAGGAAAACAAGCTTGCGGTGAAGTTAAAAGTTTTAATTGTGAAATTGGATTAATCAGTATGTTTCTTTATGAACTAATGACAGCTATTCTGCTCTACAGTGACAAGGAAGCAAGTTACAAAAGAAAGATTTGGATTTTGAATGTCTCTATTAGAGAGTTCAAATATTTTGCAAAACTCTTCTATTTATCCTACTTTTAGCCAAGTATAAATAGTCGTTGACGAAATCCTATTGATATTAGCCCTAATTTGCTTTCCAGAGTCAAGTAAAAGTGTTAGTCGTATCTGTAATGGATAGATAGCAACAGCATGGAAAAATGCTTTTTTTTGTTTCAATATCAGATTCTGATCATATCTATAACTGAGGGTCTTGCTCTCATGTCACCTAGGTATGTATACACTCACTGATCACGCACTTATCTCCCCTGGATATTCTCGATCATTCCTGTGTTTCTCCCTGACAGGTTGCTGTTTGCTGTCCTACTGAAACACCTTGACCTGGGTCATGTGGCCCTCAGCCTGGTGGAACATGGTCAGGGGGAACACTCAAAGCAATTCATCCCCAAGTCCATCACAGAGATCTGTAAGGTTGTGCTTCAGACCAAGAGGTCACTCATTAAGGTAAGTGCTTAGTGGGTGTCATGGGTGGTTGAGGGTGTCCTTGGAGTTGCATCGAATGGTATGTTCATCTGTTCAATACCTCCCTTAATGATATAGGTTATAGCGACTGCCTGAGGTTCAGAAGATTCGGAATCACTCCCGGGTTGCAACATATTAAAGAATCTAAAAATGGTACTTGTTGCTGCCTCGCTTGACACTCAACACTAAGAGGTTAGAGCAAGGAAATAGCTGGTGGGCCTGGTGTCGGTGTAATGTGACTTTGGCAGCTGGGTCACTCTAAGGACTCCCAGTCATCATATAACTGAAGCATTGTTGATTATGATCCTAAACCCAAGCATGCACACATGCATGTAAATATTATAAACTATTCAAGAACAGGATGAGCAGTCCTAAGAATTTGACCAATGAAAATGCATTTTAGCATTTTTATGGAGTGTGACTCAGCCAGCTAGTACCTGGAGAAGGGTGGTAGTTCGCTCGGAACAATCAGTTTTCCTCCACCAATAATATCAGAAGGTTTCCATATGTGTTGTGTGCAGTTTTACACACCATTCATATAAGTGGGAAGGTCCACCAGACACCTGTGAATGGTCATGGGTGTCTCATTTCTGACCGCCGTCATGTAAGTGAAATATTCTTGAGTGTAGTGTAAACACCAGTCAAACAAATAAATAAATCAAATTAAATCAAACCAGTGAATCAATCAAGTAAGCAAAAAATGAATCAAATAAATAAAGAAATAATTCAAATAAATAAATAAAATTGCTGGCAGACAGGCTAACTTAAGGTGACTTCTGTGGATTCACAGGCACATCAAGATTTGTCCAGATCTTATAAGGAAGTGTGTGCGCCTGTGATAGAAAGGTGCCACTTCCTGTTTAATGAACTCCGGCCTGCTGTGGGAAATGAGGTCAGTGCAATGTCAAGGTCAAGGTGTCTGAAGAGTCTGCCACGATGGAAACAAGTCATCATGAAAATGATGGAGGACAAAAAGAAATCCAAATGTAAGAAAACACTTTTTGTTTGCTGTCTCCTTTTTTCTTTTATCAGTATCGCTACAGTAGTCCTCTTTATCGTTTTACTCTAAACACTGTTTAATTAGTGGTAGTGAACCATTCTTAGTCATGGAAGGCTTAAACACATTCTGTGTACTGTGACCCTTGTGTTGTTTTTCCCTGTTTTTGTTTTCACTTCCTGTTGAATATTCTTCACCAATAAGCTTAAAGTTTTGTCTGCGGGTTTAAGTTTAGAAAAATGCTTCAGGACAGCATTCAGCACCAAAGAATCAGTCCACAAATAAACTCATAAACTTGATAGATTGGAGTGGTGTACGTTCAGCAGGTATTTTATTTTTGGTTAAGAAATTTGATAATATATATTTCTGAGTGATTGAGTATTTTGGTAACATTTCACATTACCATGTGAAAGAGAATTGATAGACGTGCTTTCTATGTGTAATCTTGCTTTTGTTTTGTTTAATTCTCAGATTTAGCCAAAGAAAATGGTATAGCTGAAGAAACGGAAGAGGAAGTTGCTCAGCCTGCAGAGGCAGGCTCTGCTGATGAAGAGGAGGAGTCTGATAATGAGGAGGAGGAGGAGTCTGGCACTGAGGAGGCGGAGTCAGAGGATGAGGGGGCAGAGTCAGAGGAGAATCAGGAGGAGTCAGAGGTTGCCCAGGGAGAAGAGAGAACAGGTGATAAACAAGATGGCCAATCCGTGGCGGTAGCTGAAGAAGAGGTGAAGGTGTTTGCTAAGCAGCCTCATGCAGCCAAGTCTGTGTGTTTGGAAGAAAGGAAGGTGGAAAATAAGCTGAAGAAGGTATGCTGTTGTAATATAAAAAAAAAAAAAATAACATGGCATGTTTGCTATACAGGTGAGGACAATTAGTAGTTGCTTTATTATACCAAGAAATCCAGTTCTGTATTAAAGACGAATGGTGATCATTTTATATACATAAGAAAGGTTAAAGTTAATCACTTTAATGTTTAATTGCTTCCCTTCAGTCAAATGACATCAGGTTTTATTGTGTTGCAAATAGTTGTCCCTCACATATGAAAGGCATGCACATAACACTTGTAGCGAAGCACTTCAGTACTTAATGATTATACAGTCAACCACCAAATTATGATTATACAGTATGACCATCAAAGCTTCTTCATTGAATTTGAAATTAAGTTTGAAACAGGTGAATTTAAGAAATTTATAAACATTACAGGAAACATATATTTTGTCTTAAGTTCAAATTTTAAAGGTGGACAGATGCCAAGAAATTGCTAAAATTTGTAAGAAAACACTTTTATACATTTATGAAAGTTATTGTTACAGTTGGATTCCTGGAGTCACGTGGTCAGTGCAGTGACCAGTACGCCAAAGTTCCGCTGGTTACGACAGAGACTGACCGGTGCGACCACAGACATGCCTCTGGTCAACAAGATCATAGAGTTTGTCATGTTTGAACATCCCATTGACATAGAAAAGCTGAGGAAATCTCTAAGAAACCAGGTATGATGAGTCCTTTCTCGTGGGTAGCAACAGTGGGTCACTCATAAACTCCTTCAGGCTTGCAATAAAGCAGTTTAGAGCTAACTTTTCTTCTTTCCTGTAGTGTAGGTGTGCTCATGGGACACAAGCACTGAAGCATCACAGCAGCAGCTTGTTTGACTTCAAACTGTGTACCTGTTATGAGTCTCCCATTGATATCTGGAATGTTGTTTCAAACTTGCTACATGTACATTTTTTGAGTCTCCGTGGATTTCCCTTATCTCATGCCTTTATAACAGTAAGTGGCCAACGGTGCTCATGTGAACATTTGCACAGCAAAACTTTCGTTGACATGTTAAGATCAAGTCTGTAGCTTATCACAGGGAGTTTACCAAAGGCACTCTGGTTTTCTCCATCCATAAAACTGACTGCCTTTGGATAACAGACAAATTCTTGAGCACACTGTGATATAACAATCAAAATGACAAATACTTTCTAAAATTTTGATTTATCTTTATACAGCCACTTGAGAAATGTTACCAAGTAGTACATGTGTCTCTCCAAAGGTGAAATTGGATTTTTGAAGAATTAAACCATATGTGCATACAGGCATAAGTGAAGGTAAATGGACGCAGAGAATTGCTATTGTGAAACTCTGCATGGATAGGATTCTGGTGGCTAAGGAGTAGTTTTGTTGTGTGTTCCCAGGTTGACCGTGCTGAGGTTAGACTGACAGGCATACAGACGATGTTGTCCTTGGTCCACAAGGAATACCTTATCCCCTCTATCAGATACTCTATCCTCTGTGGATGGCAGGGCCTGCTTACTGTGGGCAAGAAAGTCTGGTGAGTGCCCGAGGCCAAGGGGAAGGTCTAAATTTAAAAGGTCTTAAAGTTTCCTTGCAATAACTGCAACAGATGATGTTCAGTTTTGATAAAATGGTGTCTGCCAGTTCATTTTTGTAACTGTAGAAGTTTTGCATATTTTATGAGTTCCCTGAATCTGAAACCATCTTTCTGTATGCACAGGCTGTGCATATTTAATGGGATATAAATTCTCTGAATTCTTTGTTTGAATCATACTTGTATGGCTGTACAAATCTAAAAAGTTAACATTGTCTTTGAATGAATGAATGGAACCTTGATTTGAAGTTTTTTTAAGGTCTGTCAAGTTGTACAATTTGCTCTTCCCGCAGGCCCCCCATATAAAACAATGCGTGAACAAGTAGAAACAGTAGTGGTATATACAATTGCATTTTTAACCAGTCAAACCAGTTATTTATACCTTTATACATACATATACATCAGCTAAATCATAAATTAATGTGATAAAATTTACTGGATGAAATACAAGCTCCGATGACCTGTAGCCTTGTGCGACAGGCAATGGCCGCCCCAATCACTGACTTCACACTGGGTACACACACTCTTCACCTTCGGAGTGCTAACTCCTCATGTAGCTAGCATGTACTGACCATTTGGACTTAGCAAACTGAATTTGATATTTAATGAGAGCAGTACTGTAAGTTCTCAAATATCCCAAGTGAAAAGCACATGGTAAGCAGTTGAATTTATTCAAGAATAACCCAAAGCATTGCTCTGATTACACAGCTCCCCTGTACCACACTGTCTGGCTGACGTTGGCCTGATTCCCCCCTGTGACCGCCTTCTGCTGGAGATGACCTTCGCCGAGCTGTACAAATGGGCTATCCGAGAACTACGGAACTGTGTCCTTCAGGCCGATATGACCTTCAAATCCAGAGGCATTAACCCAGCACAGCTGCCACAGGACAACAACAAAGTAAGGCATTTGGTAATCGATAATGGGTGAATTGATCAGCCCTTCATTTAAAATGTTTCCGCTTCTCTGGAATGCTGCCAGCGTGACTGTAAACTGTAATCATTCATTCACGAATACAAATAATGTTGTTAATGTAAAATACTTCATATCATTGTAATTGTATGTATCAGAGAGGCATTTAAAAAGAAAGTGCAAAATTGTTGCTAAAAGATTATTAAATATCATACAGAGGATAGGCGATGATGAAAGCAATTTTCATGTTGGTTTCTTTGTCAGATGACTTATACTTAATTAGTCCCCTGTTATTTCCTGTGTACAGAAGCTGTCTCTGGGTGCCCTGCCTACATCTCGGTTTCTCCTGGCTACTGCCGGACTCCTGGTCACAGAACACCATGCCCACAGCGTCAGCCTTCTGCTGAACTCAGGGGTGCTAGCCCTCACACAGAGTATTCTCAGATTGGCAGGTAAGATGCTTACTCTTTGTGTATTTATTTTGTTGATTAGATGTACACATACAAGGAAAATATACCAGAAATGACATTACCAGTACCATATGCAGTCAGTGGTAGGAAAAGCTATAAATTTAAACTTAAAAGAGAAAGTAATAAAATAAGACAATGGACTGTCGAATTACTCACTGAGAAATATGTTGTTATTGTGTGTTTTTTTCATGCCGTCTTACATGCAGGTCCAGACCCAGACAGCATTCCTCAGGACATTTCCACCTCAGTATGTGCTGTACTGGAGGAGCAGAAACACAAGAAGTCCACCCAGCCTGCCCCAATCTCAGGCCCTGAGCTGGGCTCCATGATGAAGGTGGGCACGCGTGTGGTGCGGGGTGTGGACTGGAAGTGGGGTGACCAGGTAAGGGGTTACTGTCCCCAGCTTTGTAGGGGAGACTTTTCCTTCTTAACGATATTGTCTTAGACATACAAGGGGCAGGTGGTTGACAAGTGGTTAAGATGTTTATCTTGGAGTTAATGATAGCGTTGGACATTCACTCCGCCTTTGTGAAATAAATGGTCAGCTTTGCTGATAATGCAGTTTAGGTGACCTTACATGAAGTTCTGTGGAAATCACTTGCCTTTCACCAAAACGAGTTATACTACGAGCTCTGTCTGCATGTCAAAATTTGTGTTTTCACCTTTTGGAAAGTTCATTAGTAACTTGACAAAGACCGATTTGTTACAGTATACCTCTAGTACTACCATTTCCTACACTAATAAAACTGACTGTTACGTGTGCATTATATAAATAAAACATTCTCCAGTACATCTAGCATTAAACCCTGAGTGAATAATGTAAATAAATAGACATGTACCAGTCAGTTACCCTTCCAAGTAAAGCAAACATGGTCTCCGTTGTTTTGACAATAGGATGGTCCATCTCCAAGCATGGGTCGTGTGATTGGAGAGCTGGGAGAGGATGGTTGGATCCGTGTCCAGTGGGACACAGGCAGTACGAACAGCTACCGCATGGGGAAGGAGGGCAAGTATGATCTGAAGTTGGCTGAACCTATGGAGCTGCCAGATAATGAGGAGGAGGAAGATGAGGACTCTGAATCATGTGAGTGGAGTCTTGGTTAGAGGGTGGGATCTGTTATGGTAGTAGGGTCTCTGTTAGTGGAGTGGGAACTTGATTAGGTAGTGGGATCTGTCTTTGAGATTGGGTTATCTGTTAGGAGGTATTACAATAGCTGGGTTTCTGTTAAGGGATGTGGTCTCTTTGGGGGTGGGATCTCCTTGGGGGTGGGGTCTGTTTGGCGGTGGGGTCTGTTTAGGAGTTGGGGTCTGTTTGGCGTTGGGGTCTCTTTGGCGGTGGGATCTCCTTGGGGGTGGGGTCTGTTTGGCGGTGGGGTCTGTTTAGGGGTTGGGGTCTGTTTGGTGGTGGGGTCTGTTTAGGGGTTGGGGTCTGTTTGGCGGTGGGGTCTGTTTAGGGGTTGGGGTATTTGTTAAGGGATAGGGTCCGTGTTAGTAGGGATCAGGGGAAGGGAGAGACACTGGGAGAGTTAATGGAGAAGGAAAGTGTGACCTGAAGTTATCTCTGGATTATATACATGTAGATACACATTTGTGTAGTGTCTCTGAGGGTCAACTGCAGGCAATTGGTACCCAACTTTAGCCTTTGCCTAAAAAAAGGGGCCTTGAAATTAAGAAGGTTAAAATTTCATTTTTACAATGTGTGACTAAAGATCACCTTAATGTCAGTTGATAGTTGTGAAGTTGCATGCTTTGCGAAAGATCAGCTGTTTTCTCTTTGTGATTGTAGCTCAGATGAGGGCACTCAAATTAATTTCTCTCAGTTGCCTTATAGTGCCCTCATTCTGGTTGCTCAAAGCACTGTGCCCGGTGACCTAAACCTTGTTTCCACTGTTGACAGCTGACATTCACAGACCCGACGTTAAACATCCGACTGCATCCATCCGGCGCACCACACTGACCCTGCTAAGAGCTCTCGCGCTGTGCGCTGGCATTGAGGCTGAGGAGGCCCAGAAAGAGGCTGTGGGAGCACTGTGCGGCCTCATCAGGAACATCATAGACTGTGGATGTAACCAAGGCCTCAGTAAGTCACCGTCCTTATCAGACACAAATTTTAGTTGTCATTCTGCCTTATATCATTTTTTGGCTTGTGAAAAAACAGGCTTTCCTGAGAGTTAGCCTTGTATTAGTATCAGGTTGGGTATTTTATGTACATTTCATTGAATGAAACCTTCATTTTTGGTGCATAACCACCTCGAATTTGACAGTTTGCATGTTACAATAATACATGATTAAGTAGTTATAAGATATACACGGTTACTTTTTGAAGTACTGATTGTTTTCAGTTTGCTTTATTCCCATGGAGTTAATGTAAATTAATCCTTCTCTAAAATTCTCTTCATTGTTTTTCTTCACCCCTTTCCTTTCACTTTCCTTAACTTTTGACCAGATTCCAATTCAGTAGCAGTTCAGATCGCCCGGGAACAGTTTTACTCGTGGAGCACTCTGGGATTTGTACGCAGTATTGCCACCAGCCCCCAGATCTGCCATGCCCTCAGCACACGGCGCTGGGTCGACCTGCTGCTAAAGATACTGAGTGACGATGAAGGACCAAACACATTAAGGAATATACCCAGACAGGTGCAAATATATCAGATGTAGTCAATTCCTCTATTAAGACAGGCCTAAACTTATTTGGTTCTAACACCATGGTGCAGTAGACACACCATGAGTTCTCTCTGAAATCAATTTGAGATTCATTCATGTATGAAATTTCTTTTCAAGTAGCATTTGTGAAATGCAGAATGTGTTAAGAATGTGTTATTATTGACTAATTAGCTTGATCTGTAGCTAACTATTTATAAATATTAATGATTATTTGTTTGATTAAATCCCAGTTCTCCAAATATATTGTAATTTTCTTCAGTGCAGCCATAACAGGCCTATCTAATGACTTAGCAGCCTAACATTTAATGCTTGTGAATGGTGTTGCAGGTCTGACCTTCAGGTTATTGCCTTGTATAATGCAATCAGATTACTTGTTACAAACCCGTTGTCTGTGTTACAGATCCTGACACTAAGGTTGTTACGCTCCGTCCTGCCATCCTGGGACAACACAGAGGAGACAAACCGGATGTCCGACATCGTGGACAAGCTGTTCAGTCTGCTGGGTTCAGCACTCATGTCCTGCGGATCTGACCCCACCCTCTTACCTCAAGGTGGGTGTAACCCTCACACATAGGGTGCTGCTGTGTAATGTGGGTAAAACCCAGGTGTTTGCCTATGGTGTTAGGTGCCTAATTTTACAGTGTCTTGTGGAGGAGTCTGAAACAGAGAAATGACACGGGGGTATTCTAGACACTTCCTCATCAGTGCCAACCTACTGAGAAATGAGTGTAAGTTGAGTTTTGGG
Organism: Acanthopleura granulata; assembly: GCA_016165875.1. Classification (NCBI taxonomy): domain Eukaryota; kingdom Metazoa; phylum Mollusca; class Polyplacophora; order Chitonida; family Chitonidae; genus Acanthopleura; species Acanthopleura granulata. Next base: position 17,179,203 of record JABBOT010000008.1, read on the forward strand.
TATATTTAGAAATTGAGTTTTCACAATAAATGGAGTATTTTGGGTTATTTGGTATCCTAGACACCTTCTCGTCAGGGTCACCCTGCTGAGAAATGAGCGTAAATCAAGTTTTGGGCATATTTAGAAACTGAGTTTTTCAAAGTAAATGAAGTATCTTGGTTATTTGGGGGAACCACACACCGTAGCCATGCAGAAAAAAGTGAGCTCTGGTATTTTTCATATTCAGTTTGACAGAAGACTTTTGTAACACATCTCATTTGCACTTATTACACCATGTGGGTGCATTGTCATGTGAAGACACAACAGATGTCAACTTGCTCATAACTGGGTATAAATTGAATCTATTGTGCCACTATCTGTGTTTCTTCCTGCTGATAAATTGATATTCTTTGGAACTTAATTTTCACCTTAACTCTGGAAGTCGATATGTACATCTGCATATGCTTATACAGTCAAGAAGTTAAATCATCATCTACCATACAGCCAGTCTTTCTGTGTAACAACAGAAGACTAACTTCTAAAATGTCACTGAACCATAATCACGATGAAACTTTCAGGAGATGGCCTTAATCTAAACTCGCTCTTTAATTCTTGGTGGCTTAATGGCTCCTACAGACAATGTACTTTTTGAAATTCCAAAAATGTAATGTGACATCAGATAAATACAGTAGCCTGTTCTTTCTTGCCCTTCTTAATAGACTCCCCCAAGAAGACTCTGAAGCCTAACCGAGCCCCAGTCTCCCTGACAGCCTCCTACTCCAGCACCATAGCCGAGGAGTTGGTCACACTGCTGAGGAGGCTTCACTCGCTCGACACCTGGAACCCCCACATCAACTTGTACCTGAGCAAGCACCTGGCCACTATAGCAGAGATGGTGACAGACAAACCTCGTCTAGTTCTCCAGGTAAGCCAGGCTCCTCCCCACATCAACCTGTACCTGTGCAAACACATGACCCCTGTAGCAGAGGTGACAGACAAAGCCTGTCTAGTTCTCCAGGTAAGTTACCCCCTCCCCACATCAACAGGTATCTGAGCAAACACCTGGCTGCTGTAGCAGAGATGGTGACCGACACACCTCATGTAGTTCTCCCAGTGAGTCAGGCTCCACCCCACATCAATCTGTACCTGAACAAACACCAGGCAGCTATAGCAGAGATGGTGACAGACAAACCTCGTCTAGTTTTCCAGGTAAGTCAGGCTCCTCCCCACATCGACCTGTACCTGTGCAAACACGTGACCCCTGTAGCACAGAAGGTGACAGACAAACCTCGTCTAATTCTCCGGGTGAGCCAGAGACAGGATTTCCATTGGTCCATGAAAATATGTGAAAGACTTTGAAGGTGCTTCAGATAGAGTATCTTTTGGGGAAAGAATCCATTAAGATATTTTAATAATGTTTTCTTTGTTTAATATATTGCTTTAAATGGAGTGATAAATAAGCTACCCAAATACTTTCTATTAATGTCAGATTGAAGGTTATTTGTTTACTTTTCTGTAACTAAAATCTCTGGAAAAGATAGGTTATTTTTTTCACAGGTAGAGATGGTTCGAACAAAACCTGTCTAGTTATCATCATACGAGTATTTGAAACGTATACATACACCTGTATTTTAGGATTTCATTTCCTGTGTGTAACCTTACGACCCATGTTGTTTTGTCAGGTGGAGGAGCCTCTCACAGATAACCTGAGTGCCCAGGCCTCAGTGATGGCCGTGCTGGCCCTAGTGGGAGGTGTGGACAGTCGGCCTCGCTTGGGAGGACTGGTCAACCACGAGGACTTGGGCACTGGAACCATTGCCAGGATCAGGCCCAACGGCAAGATACATGTTCAGTTTGAAGTCGGCAAAGTGTGCCGCCTCACAGAACTTGTTCCCGTAAGTGCAACCTGCTCAGTGCAACAGCTTTCATGTCAGCTTGCATGAAGTTTATGCAGTTGTCCATTTACTTTCTGTTTATGTGTTGGTTGCATGTATTTCTGCAGATCAAGTCCAGCTCATGCTGGCTTCCTCTTCGACCATAAGTGAGAAGGTATGCCAGCAAACTGCAGTTGGTTATGGGTTCCTCCAGGGACAGCCCAGTGTCCTTCAACAATAATAAAATGTGTCATATAATTGAAATATTCTTGAGTACAGTGTAAAACACTAAATAAATAAATTTCTGCAAATGAACCTGCTGTTAGATGAAGGCATATATGCCTGGTTCCTGGTAAACTACAGATATTCATTCATGAATAGTTAAATTGAACGATTATTGTTGTTGTCAACTATGAATTACCAAATTCAGATACACAAAATGTACAGATTTTTGTCTACATGCTCATGCACAGCGAGGGTAGCCTTCAGCGTCACTCTCTACTTGTTTCATCTCAGGTTTCATCTTTGGAGTCATGTGTAGAGAAGCTGCCCCTGACTGACAGCATCCTCTCCACGTGGGCCACCTTGGTCAGCATCGCTGGGACCGGCTTCAAGATGGACAAGGACAGGCCTGTACTCTGCTCGGATTCCAGTAAGAGCCTGCTGTGTCACACACACCTCTGTTATAGCTGTATCTGTGCACTGTACCTACTACAGATGTTAATGGCCGCCTTTGTGAGACTTTGTTTTGAGATTTGTCTTTTTTTATGCTCTGCTTGGCTTCCTCCCACCATAATGCTGGCCGCCATCATATAAGTTAAATATTCTTGAGTAGAGCAGAAAGCATTTATGAAATTAATGACAAGTGTAGTGGCTGCAATTCTCATTCTGGCTTCCTCTTTGGTCATACATTGGAAGGTCTCACAGCAATCTGTGGATGGTTTGGGGCTTCCTCCCACCATAATGCCAGGTGCTGTCATGTAAGTGAATTATTCTTGAGTACGACGTGAAACACCAGTCAAGTAAAGAAAGAAATGAAGATTGTTTCACTTACACCATGGCAGCCAGTGTTGTGGTAGCAGGATACTGGGCAGAGACTGGGGAAATACTTTCCTTATTAAGTACGTGTATATACTATCTACATCAAGGCCTTATACAGTGATGTTAGGTACTGAGGTAAAGCATTATTTGTGAGATTGATTCCAGAGCAGTGTGATAAACCGTAAACCAATCGGTGAAGGACTGAGGAAATTTTAAACTCAACCCAGTGTTACTTAATTCAGAAATGTGTGGTGTGTCCTTGGCATTTGAGTGTAGTGTAAGAGACAGTATGTATAAAGCTATTTGACAGATTTCATTGAAGTTTATTGCTACTTTCAGATGAGTTGTTCAGGTAAAACTTATACTTATTTTACACCTTACAGGTAGTGTGAACCTGACTTTGTTAAGAAGACAGCAGATAAAGCTGGGGCTGCTCAAGGCTGCCCGCGTCCTGTTTGGGCGCCAGGATAACCTGCGTCAGATCCTGTGTCAGCCGGCGCTGGCAGAGCACATGTTACCAGAGCAGTCTGCGCCGGCTGCCACAGGATCCGAGGATGACCTGAGCCCGGACACTGACCACCCCATGTCTCTGTACCAACAGCTTATGGTGGCCGCCACCCACCCCTCACCGCTGAAAGCCATCTTTGTCAGAGAGGAACTAGAGGTGAGGCTAATGTGTGCCAACCTGACAACAGTAATAGCCCCGCAACCTTTGAGCATCTCGTCAAGCTTTGGGTTAGATATGCGTCAAAGAACTCGTCTGTTCTCTGATATACATTCCAGATATTTAGTCACAGATTTCCTTTTTTTCAACATACAGAATTTATGGCAATTGTGGCTTTTTCTGACTTTGTCCATGTATTAGCAAGAGGATACATTAATGTTTCATCTGCGCTATGAAATTAACTAAATATACAATTGCGCTAGTGGTCAGCTACATGCAGGTGCAAACCGTTGTGCAAAACAACCAAAAGCCTGGCTGGTATATATGTATCTGCTTAATTCTTTTAAATAAAAATATAATGCAGTTAACATATGAATGGTTGGAGGATTGTTTGAATTTAATATCTCCAGATGGGCTTGGGTGGCTTTTGATTTGCTGTTGCCACAGCTGATGGACCCATGACCGATGGAATTTGCAGACCAAAGTCCATCCCTCAATAATGTTCATGTGTTTGCAGTTTCCTTTTCCCATAAACTTGACCATTGTATTAAGAAAAAAAAATTCTATAATATGTTGTTTAACACCAGTTACATACTGGATCTTTTGTTACCCACTAGTCTTTATGGTGCATGTCACCTGGTTTCTCTGACCAGAGGTGTTGATAAGATGTGTATAAGGGAGTTATTCCCCCGTCGTCAACACTCGGTGTGGTCAGAGAACGTCGCTGTCACGTAGTCCTGGCTCCAAAGTTACAAATGACCTGAAGCAACTTTCATGTAACACTACATGAGCATCAAAGAGGTGCATGGATCAGATCTGTTATTAAAAAAAAAAACCAACTCGACTGCAAAAATACAATAATATACATTCACCATAACACAGCTGCTTTCAGACATATAAATTCTGGTAGTGGCTTTGTCCCAAATATTAGTCTTCTTTCTTCCTGGACAAAATTTTTAGAGCTTTACATTACAAACAGATCATGTTTTCCATGTACCAACATGCTCTGTTTGACATAAACCCTAAGGCAACGTAATACTCCATCCTACCCATATATCATATGGCAGGCTGTGAGTGTGCACACCACTCCAGTACAATGATGCTGTATGTTTTTGTAAATAAATCATAATAAAAAACTACTTGCTGGTTACTGGGCTAAACGTATCCTGTGTCAAAAACAAAATGTACTCTCACACAGCTCGTGAAATCCCGCTTCTCAACACCGCGCCTGTGCTATAACATGTATATCTTGTTCTGATGTGTGATTTCTCCTGACATGGCATTCAAAGCCGACAAATCTTCAAACCCTTCCATAACTTGCCTGAGAAACAGATCCTCACTGTCATCGATGGATGCGCTGCTAACAAGCGCCTACAGATAGACTGCAGGGTGCCCTGAGCACAAAGTCAGGATATACATTGTATTCACAAACTGTGTGGAGTCACGTTACATGAAGTTCTTAGTACATGTCTGGTGGAAAATATATTCCCCAGAACAAATTAAGACCAGTGAGTAGCAGGGGCTGTTCCCTCGAAACTGGGCGATAAGCAACATAAAGACTTGCGGACAAGCAAAAGAGCCATTATGTGAAGTGGGTTATCACCTGAGCTGGAGTGGACTGATCCTGGTTATTCGCCTGGTCAGCAGGCACAAAATAAATCTCGGGGCTAACATCCCTCAGTGTGTTATATACCCACTGACCAGGTGAATGACAACAATCAATCACCTCCAGCTCAAGGGATCAGCCCTCACTGAAGTAAATACTGTTGTAACCGCCTGAAAAATCTTCAATGTGTATGTCTCTTATTATGTCTCATATTACTTAGATACTCACACCTCTGTATGCCACACTTCTATCACTTCTCCGATGTTCATGGCCTCTATCTGTGTCTCATTTGTAGGCGGCTGCTCTTTCGGTGACCCAGTATTTGACAGCCGAATTGGGCAAACCCCACATCCCATCAGAAGACTCGACAGCGAGCAGTGAACACAGGATTCCCCCTTATAAACCTCCAGCCTTGGGAACAGCTGTGGCCAGGCTGCAGAAGCAGAAGAAGCCCAACAACAAGATTAGCCAGGGTCCACCGGCTCCTGTTATAGTACAGGTCATGGAGATGGGCTTCCCTCGTAAACATGTGGAGTACGCGGCCAAGTCATTGGGTAAGCAGTGGCTCAGATGAGCATGTACATGTGTGTCATGTGTACCACACCCCCTATTTGTGTTCGCTAATATCACACAAGCCCTTACATAGTTTCAATCTGGCATGTCAAGTAGTGAGAAGTCCCTGAGAAGCTCATCAACATTTGTGTCCTCACACTTGCATGTAGTTGCACTGGCCCCCGCGGCACCCCTCATTTCCAGTTTCTTTAATCAATGGGACAACATGTATCATTAGAAAAAACCTCATGACTGCCATTAAAGCAGAACAATCAAAAAAGGGCATTAGCCATATGAGTTCAATACCTGGTTCATCAAGCTCACTTTTTGCTTTATGTATGAATAAACTAGTATGTCTTTCAGTTTCCTGGAGATAGGATTGCTCAGTACATCGCCATACTAAAAGTGACTTATATCCTTTGTGTGTAGGTGGCTCCAGCGTGATAGGGGATTCCCCTAGTCTTGAAGCACTGGTCAACTGGCTGCTGGAGCACAATGATGAACTACAGCTTCAGGACATGACTGACTCAGACAGTGAGTCCTCCCTGGACGCCTTCTCTGACACAGATTCCATGTCAGACGAGTTTGAGGAGCTGGATGGTGCCTTCAGCGATGTAAGAATGAAGTCATTATTGGTACAACACTGCTCAGATTAGACACATGGGGCATTCTGTACAAAAATTTAGTAGAACACTGGCATTCAGATGTAATTCTGGCTTAATGTTTAATCCACTTGTGAACAACTTGCCCCCTGAGAACTGCAGGTGTCTTGGCATACATAAATTTCGGAATACTGAAGTATTTTAAAATAGATATCTCACTTTGAACTTAGAAAGATACATAACTTAGTTTGCCATTGCAAAAAAGACATTCAAAGTCAAAAAAGAATAATCTGTAGATTGTGAGCCTGGAATTATCATCCATCCAAATTGGCCAATTTATACAGTGTATCTTGATTATATTTCCATAAAGTGAAATTTCCCATAACTGTGATAGTATGTGTACAAACATACAGTTTGACATTGTCACCTTGTGTTATGTGATGTGTGCAGGCTGTTGGGGCAGAGTCCATGCCTGCCCATAGCCAACCCTTCCTGAAGAGGCTAGACTTTGGGAACAGCGAGGATTACGCCATGTATGTGCGTGACAACATCCAGGTGGGCATGATCGTCAAGTGCTGCCGTACCTATGAAGAGGTGCACGAGGGAGATATAGGTAGAGTTATCAAGGTGAGCTCTGTCACAAATTGGAAACTGAAAGAGATGGTCAGATTTTTGTTCAAGCGTGAGGGTAGGGGGCATGAACAGTGTTATCATGTGGAGTTCTGTCTCAAATTGATGAACGACATTGATCATATATGAAATGGTGGATCAGGAGGAAGACAGTTTTACCAAGGGGAATTCTGTCAAAAATTGGAAGCTGAAATTCTGTTCTGAAGGAAAGTACATACAAGGGATGCAGCGGCTACAGATTTATTCCAGCTGAATTCTGTTACACGTTGAAAGCTGAAGCTGAGCAGAAGTAAAATACACACATGTTAATTAAGAGTTGTAAAAATTGCCGTTGAAATAAATATGATTTTGGAAGTCATTGCAGTTTACGCCTCAGGACTGACAATGTTATCAATTCCCAGGTTTGCGCATTAGAGAGTAGACCAACATGCCAGGTGTCAGTATCATGTTATTAGGTGGGGTGTCACATCTGGTGTCTGTGGTTTGGCTTTAATAGTGTTAACAGTGAAACCAGCCTTAGTATTAGGACACTCCACACCATGATGATGTCACTGTTATAATGTATAATGTTGACTGCAGTATGAGACTCAAAAACAAATTTTAACCCTCTTGTATATTTTCAGCTGGACCAGGATGGATTACATGACCTGAACATCCAAGCAGACTGGCAGAGGAAAGGAGGGACGTACTGGGTCCGCTACATCCACGTCCAGTTGATGGGCTTCCATAACATCAGTAGCTGTGAGTGCTCCACACCTGGCATTATCAGATACACAAACAAAAACATGTGCTTACAAACGTGCCAGGAGAAAAAGGTGTCAGTAGACAGCTCCTAGCTCATGTCTAGCTCACCATTGGCAGACTTCCAGCAGTTCACAAACGTGGCTATGTATTGTGGCTTCGCTGGCTTGGTTATTATTCACCTAATACAAAGTAAAGAAAGTAGGTAGGAACTTGTCTTTTACACCTGCAGGGTAGTGGCATGTAATTGAGATAAATAAATAAGAATTTGTTGATAAAAAAAAACTTAGAAACTTTTATACTGTAAAGTTTGGATTGTAAGATAAGTTGATGTGGTTATTTTTGATGTAATTGTTTATGGTGACATTTTCAGTGTTGCATGCAAACTTTAGATATTGTTTCTTCGTGAATGAGTACAACATATGTATGTTTTTGACTGGGGTAAAGAACAGTAGCATGATGGTGAATACTACAGGGTCCAGAGAACCGCCAATTGGCACGTACCTCGTAACCTTTACTAACCCTACCCAGACTTAAAACCAAATCTGAAGTAGATGGATATGAGCATACAGCCTGGATCCTGTGACAGAGTCTTAAGACAAATGGAAAAGCGTAGCAGATCTGATGTCCTCATCAGCAGTTTACAGAGTGAGGTACATACATGTAATAAATCAGTGGTTTTCACACTAGAAATTCCCATTCACTGTAAACATGAACACAGTCTCTTCTGGAATTGGAATTAGAAGGGATGAATGATTATGGCTTTATGCTACATTGCCATCCATATCGTGGCCATCTTGAAGTTAAATATTACATTACGTGTTTCTGTTGCAGGTGGTCAGACAATCAACGTGGGGGACCGGGTGAGGGTGAAGCAGACGGTGACCACGCCCATGTACAAATGGGGCTCGGTCACACACAAAAGTGAAGGCATTGTCACAGGTGTGTCATGTAGTGCTAATTTCAGGATGCCCATACTGTATATGCCCAAAAAATTCGCCACAAAAAATATCATTTACAGGAGAAAAAAAGCTGATAAATATTATTTTGGTTCGTGCATTTTTCTTGTAGGATATCATCATACCTTTCAAAGAAATCTCCAAAGAAACTCCCTAACATCAGTGGTTTCACAATCAGGCAGTAGCTTGGTCTTAGTATATAGGATTTTAGTTCAGATATTGTAAGTTGTTTTTCAGCATCTTTATTTTCCAACTCTAGAGGTAACATTATCCTTTAAGAAGATAGAGTAATAGTGTATAATGATCATAGTGATTTGATAGGAAAATAACGGCAAACTGATACAAGTTAGGCAGCGCCAGTGATTTGTTTATATCACTTTACGCAGCCATCAATCCTAATGGAAGGGATATCACTGTGGACTTCCCCAAGCAGGCTCACTGGACAGGGGTTGTGAGTGAGATGGAGTTGGTGCCCAGTACCCACAAGGGTGTCGGGTAAGTTATTCTCACTCTTTACATGTATTTAATGTTGAAAATTTGTTCTGAACAAACTTAATTTTGATTACGGAACTATGTTAATCATAGTACTGAAAAGTATTGCTCCATTTTAATGTGGAGCAAACTAGTTTGCAGTGACATAAATTTAACACTGGTAAATCAAGATATGAGCTGTGCATGGGTTCAAGCTCAGAACAGACAGAGTCTTAGTGTTTTGTCTTATGGTATGGTGCTGTGAGTTGGCAGGTTGATATTAAGATGACTATCAGCCTGTTTCACTTCTGTTTTCTAGATGTGATGGATGTTCAGCTAACCCAATCATGGGCACACGGTACAAGTGTCAGACTTGTGAAGACTTTGATTACTGCGAGACGTGCTTTAAAACAAAGAGAGCTCATCGCCACCCTTTCAACCGCATAGCCGATCCCGGTGAGATAATGTCAGGGAATGAACCAGGGAATATATGCAGACTGCAGAATTGTGGTACTGTGTATCATACTGAACTAAAAAGTCCAGAAAATAGATGTAAAGCAAATAATGGGTGAACTGGTAATATTTTCTTAATGTAAACTGTTAGCCTTGGTATTTGTATTACTGTAAGGTTTGAATGTTGTATTATGTGGGAAACTCAAAGGGACTCGTGAAAGATGTTACATGTGCATAGTGCATATTGAAGCGGAAGTGGCTGCAATTCTGGTCAGCATCTACTGTGGCAGGGTCGAGTATTGTGTCGTCATAAGCAGCGGTAAAAGTATATTGTCATGAGGATGACATGGTACAACCAAAATAATACGGAAGTAGTGTTATATCCCGTGCAAGCAAGCGTATTGGTGTAAGCTGAGTTGTTATTATATATTATGGAATTGTATGTCTTTGGAACAGGATGTGAACCAGTGAATGCTGGAAAACCTGGTAAAACCAGAAAGCGTTCTAACACTGCGACAAACGGCGCCTTCATAGACAGCTGGCATGGCTGTGTCAAGCAGCTAACTGTGTCGTCAAGGGAGAGCAACGCTCACAGGCTCATCGAAGGCAACGGTGGTTTCTGGCAGAGTTCAGGTTCACAGGGCAAGGTACAAGTCACAGGGGTCTTTTTATGTCTTGCAGGTCTTATTGAGAGAAACTTTCAGGACAAATGGTTGTTTAGATCTGATTACATGTATATTTAGTGTGGAAATTTTTCAAAGTCTGGTGTTCAAATTGTTTTTGTAAATTCATTTGCAGTGAATATACCCCAAGGTGGAGCTTTATTTACGTGATCTTTTTACGTCACACAGGAGTAATTTAGTTAGTAAATGTAATGCTTAACCCTAATGGCTCAGTAGATTCAGTTTGGTTGACTGATCGTCTTGTTTAATTCACTTGTTATGTATACATAGCGCATTTATCACAAGGAGTACGTGCAAGAGTTATTAAACATGAGCGTTTGTTGACTGTATTCAGCACTGGGTACGCCTGGAGCTCCAGCCTGACGTGGTGATTAACCGGCTGTACATGAGGGTGGAGCCATCCGACTCGAGCTACATGCCCTCCCTGGTGGTGGTCAGTGGAGGAGACTCCATCCACAACCTGAAGGAGCTGAGGACAGTCAACATCAGTGCCATGGACACCCTGGTCACTCTCCTGCAGGACATGACAGAGGTATGGGATTGCAGAGGTTAGCTAGCCTTTGGACTTTGTTAGACCTCACACCAATCCAGTGTAGTTTGAAATGGGAACAAAATCTGTGAAATGGAGAAGACAAGAGTGTTATACCCCACTGGGCAAGCCAACCAGCAAATGCTGCTTTCTCTGCCTTGATGACAGTCTTGGCTGCTCTAGAAAAACTTCAGTTCAGGTGTTTTCGGATACAATTCTTAATCGTTTTTTCACTCAACATAACAGTCTTTCCCTTTAAGTGAGAAAATTTATCAGATTCCTGGTGTTCAGCTGTGGTTTATACCTTCACTGGAACATAGTGTTTCACATATAGGACAAATTGAGAGTGCCACGATCATTGTTTGTTGTAATAAAGCCTTCAAGAAAAGCATGTAAAATTCTTTACAGAAAAGAAAGTCATTAGAAAGAAAGCCATCAGATTCCAGCTTATTGGGGTGTTAGATCTAGAAAAGAAATTACCCATTGTGAGACTCCGTATCAGAATGGTAACTGTGTCATTCCGCTCTCCGTCAATTTACAGTACTACCGCTATGTTGAGATCGCCGTGAAGCAGTGTCGTAGCAGTGGAATAGACTGTAAGATCCACGGCCTGTCTGTGATTGGCCGGTTGAAGTCTGACGAGGACGACGTCGCGGCAAACTTCACGTTCCTGGCCTCTGACAACGAAGAAGACGAGGAGAGAGTGGGTGCCCAGAGCTCTAACAAGAGGATGAAGCTGAGCGGTCTCAAGGAGATACAGACACACGTATTTGTGTGGGGACTGAATGACAAGGACCAGCTAGGGGCACCCAAAGGCTCCAAGGTGGGTTAGCTCTTATACCTAGAGGGCTTGTGGATGCAGAGTAACTACTGATAATAGCAATTATACTTACATGGTAACATAAAGAACAAGAGCTGATTGCACAAAGCCATTTCTGACAGGAAGTTGAAACATTTCTCTTACGATGATATTTATGAGGTGGCAAAAATTTGCAATATCTAAGGCAAGGGAATGCAAGAAATGTTACACTGAGACTTATGTTGAATTAAATTTAAGAAAACTGTTGATAAATCAAGACTTATATAATTTATCCACTATGGCTTTTATGAAACCGAAGGGTTGAGGTGTTCTTCGGGCTGTCCTGTTTTCCCTGACCTCTGTCAGCTTAATTGAAATATGCTTAAGTTGGGTGTAGAACATCTAACATTAATAACCCTGTAGTGTTTTCATCAAAGTGTTGATCGTTTTCATCTCAAGCTATTCAAATACAATCAATTTGTGTTGACAAATATATTACCTATTCTCATACAGTTGATAGTAAACCGTTCGGTTTATTTGATGAATTCATAGCATGTGTATCTGTTTGTTATTCAGATCAAAATGCCTGTATTGAATGAGACATTGTCCTCAGTCAAGTGTGTACAGATTGCTGGAGGATCCAAGAGTTTATTCTGTGGTAAGTATGCTCACTTCCTATACAGGGAGTTTAGTGTCTTGGTGAACAAAATCTGGCACCCTGACCAGAAAGCCATTCTTCTGAGGACAAAAGCTATCTTCCTTTCGACTTTCCCAAACATTAAATCAAAAAAGATAATGAAGTTTTTGAAGATATTGCCTGCCTACACAAGTTGGTTTGAAGTTGTGTAGAAACAGTTTATTCTCTGCTGTTCCCCTGTAGTGTTTGTAAACTACTTTTTAACTTTACTGGCTCTAACTGTTCAGAAACAGTGACACCACAGAAAAGACTACACTTGTTTTACCTACTTGTTTTTGGCTGTATGTTTGGCAGTGTTCTGTGGATAGTCATGAGTTTTGGAGGTCTATGACCATTCATAGTACCAGTAGCTAACGTTATCTGAAATCTGGCTGTTGCAGTAACCCAGGAAGGAAAGGTGTATGCGTGTGGGGAGGCCACCAGTGGCAGGTTGGGGTTAGGAGTTGTCAGTGGGAATATTTCTGTGCCAAGACAGATTACTTCCCTTAGCCAGTATGTCATCAAAAAAGTTGCCGTTCATTCAGGTAAGTAACCTCTTGAATTGGTCGTGAAGGATATTATATCATATGGTTACAGTACAGCAGTGAAAACATGGAGACTGAAAAAAAAAAAACCTCATCTGTGATTATGTACTATTTCACTTTGATTCTAATAGATTGCAACCATAAATGAATCCATGATAGCTAAAAACGTTAATTTTTTTTTCCTTCTGGGCTCTAGAAGAGTAAATAAAAAAAAAAAATACACAAAGAAAATGAAAAAAAAATTTCGTATTTTGTACACCGCTTTATTCTCACTGCAGTTTTTAAACCTTCGTTTCCCTCAGGGAAAATGAATACATGTCATTTTATTTTAACTTTGTACTGTTAAACCTGTAGGAGGTCGCCATGCCCTGGCCCTGACTGTGGACGGTAAAGTGTTCTCTTGGGGAGAGGGAGATGACGGCAAGCTGGGACACTGCAGCAGAATGTAAGTTCTCTGGGAAAATTAATATTTTTATTGCATTCCAAAAATTGAAATTTCTGTTATTTACTATATTATAGGATTTCCTGACCTTGTTTCATGAATCATTAGATGTATGAACACCTCCCCCCCCCCCAATTTTTTTTTTACTGCCAACACGGAATATGTATTTTGAGTGATATCAGGTGTTTAATATGAACTGTTCTTCATGTAAAATTAATATTTATTTAACATTCACTCTCACTTTCTGTATGCTGTGTATAGGGGTGCAGACAAGCCCCGATTGATAGAAGCTCTGAAGTCCAAGCGAGTTCGAGACATTGCCTGTGGAAGCTCTCACAGTGCTGCTATAGTGTCTAACGGAGACCTCTATACCTGGGGTATGGGAGAGTATGGGAGGTTGGGCCATGGAGATAACACCACACAGCTTAAACCCAAACAGGTATTGAGTGAAGAGTTTTTTGGAGGGGTTGGGGAGATAATGCACTTGGGGCTTGGTGTTAGTAGAGATATCACCATACAGCTTAAAGCTAAACAGGTAATGAAGAGTTTAAGGGAGTGGGGAAATAACACATTTGGGGTTAGATGGAGTATGGCAGGTTTGATAGAGCGCAGAGATAACACCACACAGCATAAAACCTTAACAGACCCCTGTTAGAAATAATTCTTGGCTTAACTGACGGAAGAAAGCTTTTCCCATACAAGGCAACAAGGACCACATGTAAAACATAAATTAATTTAATGAAATAACCAATATTGTGTTCTCTCCCTTTTTGCCCATCGTTAATTTGAAGGATGGATTCACAGATAGAATTAAGCTTGTGGTTGCCACAATCCTACCTTAATTATACCTTCCCTGAATGTGTTACAGGTGAAGGCTTTGGCAGGGCAGCGGGTCATCCAAATCGCCTGTGGGAGCCGAGACGCCCAGACTCTTGCCCTGACTGATGAGGGGAATGTCTTCTCCTGGGGTGACGGGGACTTCGGGAAGCTGGGGCGTGGCGGCAGTGAGGGCTGTAATGTACCCCATCAGATTGATCGACTGACCGGAATGGGAGTGTGTCAGATAGAGTGTGGGGCTCAGTTTTCTCTGGCTCTGACCAAGGCGGGACAAGTCTGGACTTGGTGAGTAAGATGACGGACAAGAAACAAGGCCACAGGACTGGTTTGCCCAGGGCCAGTAGAATGTGATTCGGTGGGAAGTCATGTCTGCACTCTGGCAGCATGGACTCACCCTGCCACAAGGAGTATAAACATTCTAATGACTTATCATCTTCATGTAATGGAAAAATAGCGTAGTCCAAAATAAAATTGGGTAGAGGGAATAGGTGAAGAACTCACATTCAGTTATATTTAGTGAAAATGTTATTAATTTATTGTAATCCAATCTGCCACCCAGTTGTCACCATTTTTGTGTTTCCCTTTTCATAAGTTGTGTGTTTTGATGGATTACAGGGGCAAGGGAGACTACTTCCGCCTTGGCCATGGTACTGATGCCCATGTTCGTAAGCCTCAGCTGGTAGAAGGGCTGAAGGGGAAGAAGATCATCCATGTGGCTGTGGGAGCACTTCACTGCCTGGCTGTCACTGATACAGGACAGGTAAGGTGGATTTCTCTGGGTGACCAACAGGTAGATGTACTTCCATAGCTCTGTACAGTTTCATATTTTATTTTTAACTATTTCAGCTTTAAAAGGAAGGATAAGAAAACAAGCATTGACTGTTTTAACACCTGTCTCTCAAGGTGACTCTCTAAATCGCCAAAAAAGTGTATTTTTTGAGGCAAATTAATCTCTTATCATATTATTTTTTTGGGCTTAAACTTTCTTTCCAGTGTGATATGATACTGTCAACCAAACAAACCTCAAAGTACCTTTTTAAGATCAATAGAACTCTCAGAATCATGAAAAACAGCAATTTAATCATGGGCAAAATTCTAGGTCAGTTAGGATATTTAAATTTATATTTAAATTTATATGTTGTATGTAAATGTGCAGATTCTATTTTTGTGTATTAATGAATTTGTGCATTTTTGAGAAGTATACACCACAATAATTCCATTTTTGACTTGAAATCAAAGACAAGTAGGTTGGACATTAAATACAGTATAGCTAAGCCTCTGGACTACATGTATGCACATTTTAATCCAGATTGTACCCTAACAAGAGATGTATCAGACTTCTGTCTCTCGCACTTATTACAGAAGCAGTGATGAAATTGTCCCATTCAGTTTTATTTTCATTTTCTTTTTAAGGTGTATGCTTGGGGTGACAATGATCATGGCCAACAGGGTAACGGCACAACAACTGTGAACAGAAAGCCAGCCCTGGTCCATGGACTGGAGGGTTACAAGATCACCCGAGTGGCATGTGGGTCGTCCCACAGCATCGCCTGGGCAACCACTGACCTGTCTACCCCCACCACACATGAACCAGTCTTGTTTTCAGCATCCAGGGATCCGTTAGGAGCAACATTGATAGGTACTGGGCAGAAGGCGTCCAACTGCATACTTAACCAACATGTAGCCATTTTGATCATTTGCCATTTATATGACTGCAAATATTGCAGAAGAGGTATCAGGTGGTGCATGTACATTGGCAATTCCGTGTATGATGGCTCATTGTAATGGACTCAAATAATTGTATATGCTGCTGAGCTTTCTGGTTGGCTCTGTTTAATAGTTTTAATGGTTACTCTGACAGAAAGATTACAGTGCTTAATTATTTAATGCCAGTGTGTTTTAATATGGTTGATGATAATTTAACTCCTTTTTTTTTTTCTCTTCTCTCTTTAACTTTAATACATTGTCTTGAAATGTTTTTCAACTGACTTCAACAGCTGTCAGGCTCAAGTTCTTAAAATAAACAGTTTTGTCCAGTACCTGGAGATGGTCAGTGGCATACTCCTGCTCCACTGGTTTGTGCAAACCATAAACCTAACCACTGTCATGTAGTTTAAAAATTCTGGAACACAGGGTTAACAAACACTAGGCAAATAACTCCGGTCATAAGTGGGAAGGCCTGACAGCATCCTGTGGACAGTCATGAGTTTCCCCTGTGCTCTGCCTGTTTTTCTCCCACCATGATGCCGCCGTGAAATATTCTTGAGTACGGCATAAAATACCCAATCAAATAAATAAATAAATAAACCAAGCTAATAAATAAATCAATGAGTCTGTCTGATTGTTTGTTGATGTAATTAAAGAAGTGCTATTTGTGCCTTATGTTTCTCAACTGAACTTTGCTCCATTCTAAGGTTACTCAGTGTATCTGACTATTGTTTTTGTGTTTGTGCCTCAAGGCCTGCCCAGTGGACGACAGCGCCCCATTTACATGTGCCCCAGTGTAAGGTTACTCACTGTACCTGACTATTTTTTTTTGTGTTCATGCCTGCAGGTCTGAAGGAGAGCCCAGTTGACGAGGGTGCCAGCGCCCCATTACCTGTGCCCCAGTGTAAGATCACCCAGAGACCGTCCCTTGCCAGAGTCATCCTGTCCCTGGACTCTAACACGGCCAAACAGCAAGCCCTATCTCATGTGCTCACTGCTCTACAGATCATGTATGCCAGGTGAGCCCAAACATTAACGTGAACAGTTGTACATCTAAATTGTAATCATGAAATGGGGCTTACCAGTCCTGTGTTAGGAGAAGCACACCTTGTAATGATTGGAACAGAGGTGCCCATTTCCTAGATGGACAACATAATTAATAGTATGTATTAGTGTATGTCCCTTAGCTAATATACCTGTATACATTTTGATTATAAATATATACAGACAATGAGCTAAAAAGAACCCTCCACCCATCTACAACTGGGCTGATGGGAATCTTCTCTTGTTGTAGAAACACAAATAAGCAATTTAGACTTGTCTAACTACTACTCTGTTGGTAAGCATGCCAGTGCAGCATACTGATCCAGGAGCCTCTCACCATTGCCGTCACCGTGAGTTGAAATCAGTTCATGCTGGCTTCCTCTGCGGCCATACGAGGAAGGTCCACCTGTGTTTGGTCGTGGGATTCCCCGCAGGCTCTGCTAGGTTTTCTCCCTCAATAATGCTGGCCGCCATCGTAGAAGTGAAATAATCTTGAATACAGCATAAAACACAAATCAAATAAGTAGATAAATAACTCTGCTGATTGATTGTTTGTGGTTCTGACTCCCTCTCTCCCCTCAGAGGAGCAGTTGTGGGGTCCCTGATGAAGGAGAGCCAGATGACGTCCCTACACCTGGAGCCAAAGATCCCTATCACAATGGCCGCCACCGCCTCCACCATCACCAACGGCAGCAGCGTCACCGATGACGCCACACCCATCGCCAACGTCCTCGAGCCCGTGGACACCACAGATATCTCCATATCCATGCACGAGTCCACCCATTCCACTGATGTAAGGCTCTCTCACAGTGAACAGGTCTGCAATGAATGATCATAGCTTAGAACCATGTCGCCAAGATTTGAACCATATTTTGGCGGGAACAGACCTGGATTAGTTAAAGTTTGTGTGACTGTTGTTGAAGTATAATATTACACTTTGAGCTCACAGGTCGTTAGGATAATCAATATAGCAAAATAACTACAAGAGAATCAGAGTATACCAACCATTTTTGGAACACAGATGCATAAACTTTAATGATATGTCTGCTGAAGGGTTCGTTTGTACTATGAAAAAGATAGACCTTTGGTTATGCGTGTTTTGGTGTATACATGTATGTACGCATGCAGCTGGTGTTTTATGTACATGTAGAGCTATTAAATAACTTGTTTTTTTTTCAAACTGACATTTACCTTACTTTACAAACACCAGAGTAATCGTGCTTATGGTTTTAGCTAGTAAATGGTGTTTTCATGTGAAATTTTATTCAAATCTTTCTCTTTCCCAGCAATTCTTCACGCATGGTGACCTGGCATCATCATTTGCCAGCATGCACAGCCTGGCTGCCAAGGTTTCCCCGGCAACCAGCATCATCGCGGAGACCTTCACCTCCCCTGATGAGGTCACCAGCGCCATGGAGACTGAGCCCCACAACCAACCGCTGGGCCTGGACGAGTTCACGTCAAACATCACACCAGACGACGCCCGGGTCCTAGTGGACTTGCTCAAACTGGCTGTGGCCTCCAGGGCTGGGGAGAAGGGCAGAGAAGTCATCTCGGAGGTCCTAATCGCGCTAGCGAGAGCTAATTCGCAGGTATTATTGTCTGTTGAAAATTGTCAAGTGCACATGTTGGAATGCCTGTTTGGGTGCATGATGCAGTAGAAATGAAATCTTTCTCACTTGTTACTATAAATAGAATTTGTTTCTACATTTGCAGTTCTTAAATGGTAATTTTAACCATGTAAACAGGATATTACACTCAAATTAGAAGTTCAGGTTTAATCATATATGTACATGCATTTTAATTATGACAGTTCTGCTTTGGGCTTAAGTTAATGTCATGTTACGAATGAAGAAGGTAGATTAGAGTAGGGTTTTTTGTAGATATTTTGAAATGGTGCTCATGATCAGTATGAATTTTTTTTAACCACAGTATTAAAGAATTGGGAATAAGTAGCACACCCTACTGTCTTGATAAAATGCAATAGAGCATAGACTTGTCGGCTCACAGAAATGATTTCATCTGATCATGTCTTGTGTTTTCAGGTTGCAGAGCTCTTACTGGAGTTGTGTGTGACAGAACTGGAGGATGTGGCAGCTGACACAGAGTCTGGCCGAAACACGGCTCAGCCAGTTATACAGGAGAGCCCTCACCCATACACCGATGACACCTCTCTGGCAGCTCATGTCAAAATACCAGGTAGGTTGGAAGTATATGTAATACAAGCATGGGCTGTCCTTATTATTCCTGATTATGGTCCAGTGATGTGGAATTTTCAAAAAAAACTTGTAAGTTGATTTCCTTAACTTTCCCCTTAAATCACATCTGTTTGTGTCAGTATACCCTAGATAATGAAATATATGTAATAAAAGTTTCAAGAAATTTCATAGGTGAAGTTTTCTGAAAGTGAACCAGGTTCTGAGAAGCATGCCTCTTTACAAAATTTGAGAAATTCCACTAGCATTCCTCAGGTGCGCTACAGGCAAACCATGAGCAGGCTACTGGCATGGCCTAGAAAACTTTCAGACAGTTTTGTATTTTATATATGTGTATCCATCTCTATTCAAGCCCAGCTTGTGTTCAGTTACTAAAACAGATAAGAACAGGTTCTGGATATGTATTTAGTTACGGCAAACGTGGTATGATGTTTTTGTGTACTATTTCACGCAGGAGCTGAGGGACTGCGTGTGGAGTTTGACCGTCAGTGTTCCACGGAGCGCCGACATGACCCACTCACCATCATGGACAGCGCTGGCAGGACTGTCTCTGTCAGATCAGGTATGTACAACTTTTTACTGAGATTTTACATAATATAGGCCTGATTCAGATGATGAAAACTGGTGGAGCACATTATTCCTTCTTACAGGTTATTTTTGCTGTTAAATAAATTTTCACCTCATCTGTCCTCCAATTTTTTTTTTTTTATTCTCTAGTTGTAAAGATAACCCCGTGTGGGATTATAGTAATATAATAGTTTCACAGACATTTTCAATTTTCCGTCCGCCTATGATTATTTCCCCTCTTTGTTGTTGTTGTTGTATAAGGCCGCGAGTGGTCAGACTGGTCTCAGGAGCTGCGCATCTCTGGGGACGAACTCCGCTGGAAGTTCACGAGCGACGGTTCCGTCAATGGCTGGGGCTGGCGCTTCACAGTGTATCCCATCATGCCCGCGGCCGCGCCCATGGACATGCTGTCTGACCGCCGTGTCCTGTCCCGACCCTCTATCGACCTGGTCACATGTCTATTAGAGCTCAAACTTGACATCACATCTGACCGCAACATAGTACCCCGTCTGGCAGCTGCCCTGGCCGCGTGTGCACAGCTCAGCTCTCTAGGTGAGTTTCAAGTAACAGACAACTTTTCGAAATGAAAAACTCTTATTGAGGTGGGCAGGGAAGTAAATCAGGTAGCTGTGTCGATTGGTCATTCAAAGGACAAACACAAGTATCTGGGGATTTACGCTTATAATATTAATATTGTACAACATTGAAGGATTTGGTGACATGCTGAGTATTTAGATGTTCTAGTTTTTATTTCTCATATACATATATTTTGACTTGAAACTATGCAGTGTCACATAGCTTAAAATTTTCTACATTGTGTTTGACCACAGGAGTCACAATGGATAAATAACATTGCAATAAAACCATGGGCTTGTATGTCCCACAGCATAGAAACCCTGGTCATCTTTTCTCAAAACAGCCACCTCCCTGTTTAGATCATTCACCTGGTATATGGGAGACCCATGTTGGCAGTCTTGATACTTTCACTCTGAGTGTTTTAATAGCATAAATAGACTGGTTCATCCAGTTTAATCACATTCTATATTGTGACTTTTTTTTGTGTCCCATTCCAGTCAGGCACCTGCAATAAGGAGATCTATGTAATATTTTGTAATACACAAACACCAAGTCATCTGCTTGCTGCATACCATTCCACATCACAAATGTATGTATCAACAATGCTCCTGGTACCCCACAGATTGCATAATTAAACATTTGTGTACGAAGCTGGTTAAGTGTAATCCTTACATACTTCCATGAACATGTTTATGCGGTGTTGTATTTCAGGAGCTTGTCAGAGAATGTGGGCGTTACAGAAGCTAAGAAAGCTAATGGCAGCTAACTACGGACCAGCTATCAACGTGAATGCCCTGTTGGCCAGCCCATCTGTGGAGAGCCCAGATTCGGAGATACCCAAACCCTACTCCAGTGTGAGTCATGCAGTTGCACAATTTCATATGATGAGTGGTCTTAAAATCAGCAAAGACTGAGCTTCTATTAACCCCGTCTTCATTTTATCAAGTCAGACACACCGTGTATCGCTACAAGTTTATGACGGCTTGGTTTGACAGAGAATATATGCACATAGTAAATTTCAAACCTGTGAATCAAAAACACTAAAACGTCTTAAACACATGGTGGGCAAACATGACAGGTTGACCGAGCCACTATTTTAATACTTTAATTCAGAGTACAAAGGCACAGCGGGTAACTAAGTCTGGCCCACCTTGCTCTGGTCTTACCTCTTGAATCACAGGATGACTTATTGAATGATCAAGAGATTTCATACTATTCTATCTCCATGATCAAACGCTTCAAGAAGTATGTTGACATTGCGTCTTTATATAACAGCAACCAGCATCTGTCCGTTTATGTCGGTTTTGTCCCCATCTTTAGAGGTGTGGAAATTTTCCAAGATTTTAATGGCCAGCGGCTGTTTGCACAGACACATGTTGTGTTGTCTTCGCTATCCATCGTTTAGGAGAACTACTATTTGATTGGATAATATTTTTACATTAATATTCATCAGCTATTGAGTCTGGTGGGTCAGTTATTTCTGCTAGCTGGATCAGGGGAGAAAACTTAACCATAGGCTAAGTATCTGACTGAAATGAAATGAAATGAAGATGCCCACCCCAGAGTCAAGCAGTTATATCATTTATGTATTAATAACCATTTATTAAGAATCAGATACCCAAAACCAACTCCAGTGTGAGTCAAACAGTCACCTAGGTTTTGATGGGTGGTTTTAAGTGTAACAAATGTCAGGTTTACTGAATAACATACAATACATGAATGTCAAGGTAAGTATAAACAAAGTACATGTATTTAATAATGATGAAGCACCATATGAATGTATTTGTAATGTATTTTTGAGCCTAACAGCACAATATTACAGTATAGTGTAATTCATTCACTAAATCATTCACTTACTGAGGCTCTAAGGAAAAGCATGTTTTAGCATGTTATCAAGCCAGTGGTTAAAACAGACTTCAGGTATTGATTAAGGCTTGTCTGAATACATGTGATGTCAGTGTTATCTGTGTCAGAAAAGGGCATTTTACTCCTCCAGTCATATTATCTGCCCTTTTATATTCTGAACATTCTAGACATGTTTGACAGCCTTTTTTTTTTTTCTTCACACCACTTAGGGAATGTTATCTACTCGTTGATTTAGTTGCTGGGAAGCCCCTTACCCCCAATGAAAAGAGGCCTATTTTTATTACGTAATAACTCTAAAACAAGCAGTTAGACTGAAGGGCTCGCACCGATGTGTGTGGAGTTCATTATTTCAGGAGCATAGTGCATTTACCTGAGGTCTTCCAGCAACCTACAGAAGGTTGTGGGTTTCCTTCAGGCTCTGGCCAGTTTCCTCCCATCACAATGCAGATCACCTTTTCATAAGTTGAGTACGTAAGATCAAGCATCAAGCAAATAAAACAAATAAACATTTACCTCATAAAGAATATATTTGTGAATGTCGACCCTGGTTGATTGGTTGTTTCAGTCTATGAGTGGCACGGCCCTGGCCTCCCTGGTGAAGGGCCTACCCGAGGCTCTACAGAGACAATATGAGTATGAGGACCCCATAGTCCGCAGCGGTAAACACCTCATGCACAGTCCCTTCTTCAAGGTGAGCCACGTGACTCTCTGACCCACCCAACTGGTGTGTGAGGGCCTTAGGTGGGTCAGTGGATCGCGGCCAAAGTACAACGTTAGTACATGTAACATCCAACCTTGCCACATTAAATTATGCTTAAGAAATCTCGTAGAATCTTTGTAGTTATACAGCCTGTATTAAGAACTAGATTGTGTGTAGAGTATTCATCGATGTTGATTATGATGTCTTTGTTTTGCATACCCTCATATCTTGTGTATTATCTCTTTTTTCTCTGATGTTAGTTTTGCGATATTTTTGAAGGTTTGAAAATTGTTGGTATATTTTTGTTGGATTTTGAATGCTTTCGTTATCTCATCAAAAACCATTTAGTGTCTCCTGGCTTGTGTAGGTTCTCACCACGATATGCCTACATTATTGGGCTTTGCTGCTTACTTTTTACCATAGTGCTGGCTGCCATGGTATGAATGAAATACTTATCAGTAAAGCTCCCATAGAAAAATATGTATCATTATTGGTGGCGATAAGTCCTAATCATCTTTTCATTCCATGTTTCCCTTTTGGCAGGTGCTTGTGGCCCTGGCCTGTGATTTAGGTCTGGACATGTTACAATGCTGCAGTGAGGCTCACAAGTGGGCCTGGTTCCGTCGCTACTGCATGGCTGCCCGGGTGGCCGCTGCGATCGTACGCCGCAGCCTCCTGCCCACAGGATTCTGTGAAGAGGTGATGAAGAAAGCGCAGGACATCTCAGCGGATGGTGAAGAGCTGTCGCGCGACCATGAAAACCAGGAGATATTCCACCGGGAGCATGATGAGCAGCTGCTCATGTGGCTTAATAGGTACTCTCCTTGTGCTGTTACCACAACTACACTAACAGTGCTGTAGTTGTAGTAATGGAGAATTATATGGGGAAGAAGTTACACACAACATCTGCCCAATTGAAAATGTCCTATTTGAAAATAATTTTCTGTTTCCATTTGGGGTTTTTTTTGTGATTCACAGCTGTGGTTATTGGCTCAATTTGAAATCAGCCTGTTGTATGTGTTGAAATTCTATCGTTTTACTGAAGAACATGTATGTAAAACATGAGAAACAGGTGAAATGTTACATTTCATGTTTACTGTCAAGCTACAGTATTGACTGCCATATGATAAAATCTTATCTGCTGAATTCCATGCAGGACATGTTCCATGTTCATCACACCTTATGTTATTCCTCAGAAAACCTGATGATTGGACGTTATCCTGGGGTGGGAGTGGTCAGATCTGGGGCTGGGGCCACAACCACCGTGGCCAGCTGGGCGGAGTGGAGGGTGCAAAGGTCAAACTGCCCATCAGTTGTGAAGGGCTAGCGGGACTGAGGCCGGTACAGCTGATTGGTGGAGAGCAAACCCTGTTTTCTGTGATAGCCGATGGAAAGGTTAGAGTCCAGTCTGAAGCCACATAAACAGTGGATAGTTCAGCTTCTGTGGCTGTGATTTACAGCTTACCTTGCCACATTGGAAACCACCATTTCCTTACCTTTAGGATTCTACGGCTTACTTCACTTCTCGGGTGACAATAATAACCTCTCTCTGAGTAGATTAAGGCTGGGCAAATGTTGATGGGAAGCTAGAAGTGTGTTTATAGTCTGGTAGTGACCTGGTGACATGCCAGTTAAAACCCGATGACATGAAGTTGAAATGTTCAAGTAGGCTCAAGTTTCTCGACCAACTGGACTATAACATCTTTAACAATTCACTAATCAAGATGTCGGATAAATCCCATTCTCGGGCAGAGAATCTTTAAGATTGTTCAAGATTGTGGCCTATCCAACAAAAAGTGATTGGCAGTGCTCCCTTTTGTAGTCTTACAACAAGTTTGTGGGAGATCCCCTCTGATGTATTTTGCTTGTGGGAAAGTTATCCAGCTTATATCTAGGTGTATGTATGTGGTGTTCTGTGATTTCAGGTGTATGCGACAGGGTATGGCGCTGGGGGCAGACTGGGTATAGGAGGCACAGAATCTGTGTCCATGCCCACTCTCCTGGAGTCTATACAGCACGTGTTTATTAAGAAGGTGGCTGTGAACTCCGGGGGTAAACACTGCCTGGCGCTGTCAGCAGAGGGAGAGGTGTTCTCCTGGGGGGAGGGAGAGGACGGCAAGCTTGGTCATGGGAATAGGAGGTAAGGTGGAATATAGTACTACCGGGGCTGGTACATAAAGGTGTTTCTCGTTAAAAGTCAAAATTTAAAAGAACATCAGCATGCTTGTATATAGGTTTTGGTACTGGAAGTTTGTTTATCTGTTTCACTGGAAACCATGTAGAGCCCAGGCGAAACCCATGACCGTATGCAGTCTACTAACTTGGATGTTAAAAATTTGACGCATTTGTCTTATTAGATGTTCAATATTTTTTTTTTTAAGTTTCTTGGTAATAAAAATAAGCTCTATATTCACCTATAGTGAATCACAAGTGAACATGTTCAAACCAGAATTCTGAACAATGCCTGTAGTTGTATGTTTATATTTAGACACAGGTAAAACGCAATAAACATTACTCAAGATGAGCTAATTAAAGATGCATAGTACCTGCAATTATTGTTAAATACTGTACAGAAGGCTTCCAGAACCATCAAGACTTGCTGTATTGGTGTATACAAATTGATTTTCTGGTGTCAGAATTTCATTCTAGCTTGAGTTGATGTGACATTTCTCTCCTTAATTTCAACACTGTGAGCTAAGCACACATAATTTACCCAGCCCACCATGGACCTGTTATTCTTGTCAGTCCATGTGACCGTCCACGTGTGATAGAGTCCTTGCGGGGTAAGGAGGTGATAGACGTGGCAGCGGGCGGGGCCCACAGCGCCTGTATCACAGCCAACTGGGAGCTGTACACCTGGGGGAAGGGTCGCTATGGTCGCCTGGGGCACGGCGATAGTGAGGACCAACCCAAACCTAAACTGGTCAGTATCACATTCCACCAGGTAACCCTGAACCCTTGGTTGTTCTGTTTTTAAGACATTTGATACATATAACACACTTTAGTTGTAATATGAGTGAGAAATGTGGTTTTCTTAGTTGTAAAATCCTTTGTCATAAATGATGAGCTGTGATTTTTTAAAAAAAAAAAACACAAAACTCAGAAAACCCTGTACTAAGGTGGTCTGTCTGATTTGAGCCACAAGATTAGTTCTGCTGTTTGTTGATAATCCAGCATACTCACATCATCATTGTTCACGTCTTGCTATTGCTGTTGTGAGCACAGGTGGAAGCCCTGAAGGGTTACCGTGTAGTGGACGTAGCATGTGGCAGTGGGGACGCCCAGACACTGTGTATTACAGCAGATGACAAGGTGTGGTCCTGGGGAGATGGGGACTATGGCAAACTAGGTGAGGACATGGACACTTGCTCATCTCGCACCATTATTAACATGCCTTATATTCACTTCCTAAATGTACCAGATTTAGAGTGGGAAGTTGGTACCAGAAAGTCTTACTTTATTTTGCTATTAATACTGTTGGTAGTGTTTATTTTGAAGAATCATTTTTTTGTACCTATCAGTCTGTTTTTAGAAATTAATTCATGTGAGGAATGGTGATGATATTGCATATGTATAAAACTATAATCTGAATCTCATCCAGTTGCTATTTTCTTGGCTTTATGAAGATTACAGTCTGATCTGCTTTTTCAACAACACACCAAGGCATAGGAATGCCTCGCTTTGTTTACTGATGGATATGTAGGTGTAGCGGAAAAGATTGTCTATACTATCCTTTTGACTTCCCTTAGGTCGAGGGGGCAGTGACGGGTGCAAGGTGCCCATGAAGGTGGACTCGCTACAGGGGCTGGGGGTGGTCAAGGTGGAGTGTGGCTCTCAGTTCTCAGTGGCTCTAACCCGCTCTGGGGCTGTCTACACCTGGTCAGTAGGCCACATATTTTGTGCCTGTATATCATATTTGCTGTGATCAGCTGTGATTAGTTTTCTGTCCCAAAGCCCAGAGAAAGCAAATATCACCTTTTGCAGGATGTCATTTTTAGGGTTGTTGGTTGTACAATCTAAGGAATATCTAGCGAGTTTTAGACCCTAAAAAACAAAATGGATTTGTATTAAAACTAAAAAAATAAATTCAACAAAAGAAAAGACAGTTTATCAGTTAGAAGTTTTTCTTATAAATTTCTTTCATTCACAGATTTAAAAGCTCTCAGAGAGCAGAATTTTTTATCTGAATTTTGAAACAAAAAAAAATTATTGTGATTTTTTGCAGTTTGGGTGGAGAATCTTCAGTTGTTTACTAGATATGGCTCTGTCAAAGTTCACTGGCAAAGGTATTTTAACCAGAGTACTTTGTTTCAATCCTGTTGTCATGATTGTTGTGTGGTTTTGTTTGCAGGGGAAAGGGAGACTACCACCGACTAGGTCACGGAACTGACGACCACGTTCGGCGGCCGAGAAGAGTGTCTGCTCTTCAGGGGAAGAAGATCATAGACGTGGCTTGTGGCTCCCTCCACTGTGTGGCCTGTACAGACACAGGTGAGTCTGGCAGTGTCCTGAACAGGGTACTGATTTTATGTCAAGGTTTCATCATTCGGTGAGGTGTTGGAAGGGATGAAGAATCAACACTGATTGGATAAAGAAGTAGGGCTTCCTGGGTTAAAGCCTTTAGCTTTGATCAAGCTTGAATAAATCTGCTGTACCTAGAATTCAGCTCACGGTAGACATTGCCAGGATTTGCCTATCTCTCACACTAGCCGGTTGAAGTTTACCTAAATGTTTACTTATGAAGGTCACATGTCAGTACACTGATTAGCATATTTCTCTGGCTGAAAATATGTTCTGTTATCAGCATGCGTCGTAATCAGCATCCAGGTTCATACGTTATTATTACACTCCAGGTTATTTGTTATCATTACACTCCAGGTTCATACGTTATTATTACACTCCAGGTTGTTTGTTATCATTACACTCCAGGTTATTTGTTTTCATTACACTCCAGGTTATGTGTTGTCATTACACTCCAGGTTATTTGTTGTCATTACACTCCAGGTTATGTGTTATCATTACACTCCAGGTTATTTGTTGTCATTACACTCCAGGGTATTTGTTATCATTACACCCCAGGTTATTTGTTGTCATCATCTTCAAGGTTCATGTGTTATCACCATGGTCTAGGCTCAGGTGTTGTCATCATAATCCAAATTCAAGGCTATGTATTGTCATCAGCTTCGGAATTCATGTCATCGACAGCATTCAGATTCATGTGTTACCAGCATCCTTGTTCATCTTTTATCATCACCTATGTTCGTGTGTTATCTTCATCGTCCAGGTTCTTCTGTTATCATCAGCAACCAGGTTCTTGTGTTATCATCCAGGCTCGTGTTATCACCAGCATCCAGTTTCATGTCTTATCACCAGCTTCTGTGTTCATGTGTTATCAGGTATAAGAGTTGTGTTCTTCTGTTCACAGGTGAGGTGTTTACCTGGGGAGACAATGACGAGGGACAGTTGGGAGACGGGACCACAAACGCCATTCAAAGACCACGGCTTGTGGCTGCTCTACAAGGTGAGTAGCTCTCCTAATTCTGGTCAGGTAACTGGTCTGCATTCATGTGTAGTAAGACGAGTTATGAAATCTAGGAGTACATGTTTTTATCAGCCCTGAGAGGGGGCCGCTGCCTTCTGATTGATTCATTACTCGAAGATATGTGACACAGATGACAGTGGTCAGGTTTATGGTGGAAGAACTGCGTAACATGTTAGAGAAAACCATCCTAACTCCCCAGGTACCTGAAAAACTTACTTGATGAAAAGCCAAAGCCATAATACATTAAGCAAATAGCTTTGAACTGGATTCAAGACCATATGCTGTGTAAAATCCATCTTGCATGCTTAGCCTTATGTAAGTAGTGAGTAAATCTGAACAAGTCCTTTCTGTGATGTGAGATTGTGTGTAAATGTGAACGAGTCTTTCTCTGATGTGAGATTGTGTGTAAATCTGAACAAGTCCTTCTCTGATGTGAGACTGTGTGTAAATATGAACAAGTCCTTTCTGTGATGTGAGATTTTGTGTAAATGTGAACAAGTCCTTTCTCTGATGTGAGATTGTGTGAAACATTTACATCTTATGGCTTTATGAAACTTTAATGAACACAGTTATAACCATTATAAATGTGTACTTTCTTATGTAACCTCTCTGAATCCATGTCCTCCTCAGGTAAGAAAATAAACCGGGTGGCATGTGGCTCAGCCCACAGCCTGGCCTGGTCCACCAACAAGCCAGTCAGTGCAGGCAAGCTGCCAGG
Organism: Acanthopleura granulata; assembly: GCA_016165875.1. NCBI lineage: Eukaryota > Metazoa > Mollusca > Polyplacophora > Chitonida > Chitonidae > Acanthopleura > Acanthopleura granulata. The sequence continues at coordinate 17,208,222 of JABBOT010000008.1, forward strand.
ATCGGTGCCCATGGAGTACAACCACCTGCAGGGGGTGCAGATCACGGTGCTGAGGAACCGCCTGGTACTGCTGCACCACTTCTCTGACCTCTTCTGTCCCTCCACCTGCATGTTTGACCTGCAGGACTCGACCAGTGATGTGGACCGAGGGGACGGCAGTATGACTGGGCTTGACGCCCTCAGAGGAGTCCTCGTGTCCTCCGCTAAGGTACAGTGAAGTTGTTGTGCTGAAGCATACATTTTTGTATGTTTTATAAAATAAGCTTAAAGTTTTTCTTAAGAATTTCCACCTTTGTGTGGTATAATGAGAGACATAGTTAGGAAGAAACATATTTACATACGTGCAAAAACCATCATAGTTTTGTTTATTAATTTTCTACCAACATCTGTTTTCTGTTCAATCAGGAGACTGCCTTCAGGAAGGTTGTGCAGGCAACCATGATCAGAGACAGACAACATGGTCCTGTGGTGGAGCTCAACAGAATACAGGTGATAGCCTGGCTACTGGTTCACAAGTGACCAAGTTTACTTTGTGTATATATGTGAAATTGATCCTTTAAAAAGTCGGGTTTTTAGTTTAATTGTCAAGTAACTTGGTACACTATTACTTCACTGTTAAAGGAATGTTTCATTATTGCAGAGAAACGGTCATTGCTATTCTCACTGTTCACGGGGCTGCTGGAGATAAGAAAGATTGGTTGAGAGTGTTCATGAGTCTGTTTGCTCAGTGTTGTATATGATGAAGACCACTTGTCTTTTGCCAGTGTTGCATATAAATCTGTATGAACCTCATGGGAAGATTCTTCAGTAACTTGCCAAAGGTTTGTGGTTTATCCCAAACATTGTATGTGTCTCTTTCCTTACTGCCTTCTGTCGTATTTTGTGACCAACAAATTCTTGAGAAGGGCTTTCAAATGTAAATTACATGTCATTGTTTGTGTGGTTGTAGCCCTCGGCTGAACCTGCTGTTTGTGTCTTCCACAGGTAAAGCGTTCCCGTGGAAGAGGTGGACTGGCTGGACCAGACGGGATCAAGACCGTGTTTGGTCAGATGTCCACCAAGATCGGGGTGTTTGGCGCCGATGTTCTCATGCTGCCTCACAGAGTCTGGAAGGTCAAGTTTGTAGGTGAGGGAACTGTGTTAAGGCCATGCTACTGGCTACACTGGTAAATCATTAGCTATGCATATCTGTAGGAGGTCAGGTTTGTGTGAACCTGTGTCCAGATCATGCTATCATGTGTCTCTTCTGCACTGTTTAATCATTAGCGCTTCATCCTGTTTCTTCTGTGTGACAAAATGAAACAAACTGTAGACTGTGTTCAGACATGCTGCACTTTGTGAACACAGCTTTTCCCAATATAGAAGATCCTGTGGATCAGCCAGGTAAAGTGTTTTGTTCTCATCTCAGGTGAGAGCGTGGATGACTGTGGAGGAGGGTACAGTGAATCCATCGCCGAGATGTGTGACGAGTTACAGAATGGTTCTCTCCCTTTGCTGATCGTCACCCCAAATGGTCGGGACGAGTCCGGGGCTAACAGGGACTGCTTCCTGCTGAACCCCATGTTGAAAAGCCCACAACAACAGAGCATGTTCAGGTTCCTCGGTAAGTAGACACGGCTTCAGAACTGCTGATGTGAACAATTTTAGCCTCAGTCAGCAAGCTAGCCAGTCGGATTCAAGAATACATTTATTTTTTGCTTAAAAACGTCAACTTTTATTATATGTTAGCCATAATACCTTTTCCATCGATGTTCCAAGTGCAGGATTTCAATCAACACGTCCTCTTGTCACTTCCTTTGTCTGCACACTCGAGTTCAGACTTGTGGGCTGGAGGTTCTTCAGTGCTAATATAGCTCTACTATGTCTTCACCTAAGAAGCTGCCTCATCAGTGCAACTGATGTAGCCAATTTATGATCGCACAGAGCTTCATTGCTGCTGCATAAAATGTCAGCAGGGTCACTGTAGTGAAAGAAATCGTTGCGGGAAGTGCAAAGAATGGCCGCCGGAGCAATGGGAAATGTATATAGAACTAACATCTCAGCCTGCTAAACCTGGTAAGCCTGTTGTTCAATCAACGAGTCAAGCCACCAGCCAAGAGGTGATAAATCAAACATTTGTGACCTTCATGTCGATAATGTCTGAGAAGATGAACACCATACAGGGAGCATTGTCTGCTGATTTGGTGCCGTCTTACACCCAGGACAGTTCCGAATCAAAGACCACTACTCCTCAGTCTTCAAGTAAACAAAAGAAGACTAAGAAAAGAAAGCATGAGAGAAGGGCAGAAAACTGACCTGCAGTCACGTGAGTCACATGAACCCTTTCTATTGCGCAAACAGTCGCTGGGCCATCGGGTTCTTGTTAACCATTGCGAAGTCCGACCATCTGGGGAGATCTGTCCGGGGCCGCTCCCAGAAAGGCCGTCAAATAGGATTGTCCTATCCTGATTCAAGAGGCCACATATGATTCCATTACAAATCAAGACATGCCATTTTCAGCCAAGATAACCTCATTGTACCAGCATCGGCTGGACATAAAGCCGCCGCCTCCAAGCCAGAGCAATTCTGGGAGATATTGGGCAGCATCAGGTCTGTCAAAACCCAATTCTTCTTTGGAGATTCGATCACATCTGGAGTCACCTATGTGGTCAAATTGATGAAGGAGGCATTTGCCAAATAGAAGGATTATATATGACCGCCTTTATAGGATACAATCTATCCTTCCAGCTTGTCATCGATCTCATTGCATGAGATAAGGGCACTATGGTCAGCCTGGCACAATGCTTCAATCGCAGACATCATGCAGGCTTGCTATTGAAAATCACAATCCACATTTGTGAATTTCTACCTCAGCTTATCCACATGTAACTGATAACATATCCTCCTTAGGGCCATTAGTCGCTGCTCAGTTTGTTGCCAGCCAGTGAACTACAGCCTTCGATGCATGTTTAGGGCAGACATAATGTACATGTTGTCTTTTTCTTGGCAATATTTGGGTGGGTTCTGACACCACATCACACACACTTTGGGTGAAGGTCTAGTCAGTTACTCCCTCCTGCCCTGTTGGGAACGTGGCTGACGTGAAATAAAAGGTTACATTTTCAAGCAAAAAACAGGGGACATTTATAAACAATGTGTCCTGTTTTTAATTAGAAACAAACCTTTCATCACATATATACCCTCCGTTACTCGCCACATAACTTACACAACTCACACATCTGTTCAGTGTGCTGGTATAAGGAAGTGACAGAAGAGTTCAGGTCACATGTGTTGTGACCGGCATGTGGGTTGCTGGAAATTTTGCCTATGGAACATCTATGAAAAAGGTATTATGGCTAACACGTAATAAAAGGATTGTTTTTAATTAAAAACAGGACACATTGTTTATAAATGTTCTCTATTTGCACACTGCTGTACATGTAGTTGGTAAATACCAAGGAACTCATGGTGGTTAATGAGTTTACTCAAAACTTGGCCTGTTTGTGGGAAGGTCTGCCAGCAGCCTGCATGTGGTCGTGGGTTTCCAGCCCGGTTTCCCCCCATCATAATGCTGGCAGTCGTCCTATAAGTTAAATATTCTGGGGTATGGCTTAAACTCTGATCAGTTAAATCAAAACATGGTGTTCATTAGATATTCACCACAAGTGTGTGATTGAAATGTACTTCAAGCACTGCAGTTTTCTACCAATTTCCCATTATTTGTAGTGTATCTGATGTGCTGTTGTTGTTGCTGTGACAGGTATGATGTTTGGCATTGCCATCAGGACTGGCAGCCCTCTAAGCCTGAACATGGCTGAGCCTGTATGGAAGCAACTGGCTGGCATGGCCCTGTCTATCTCAGATCTCACGGAGGTCGACAAGGACTTTGTCCCAGGTACGTGTAGTTATAGTGCAGAATGGAATGTTTTCTTGTGAAGACACTCTGTGACAGGGAGACACCATAACAATTTAAACAAGAAGATACTGGACAAAGCTCACTTAACCATGATGACATGATACTGTTGACTTTTCAGTTACCTGTAGTTAAAAAAGCTTACCACTTTTGCATATGTGAAGAATTCTGGTGTATGGCATTAAACTTATAAATAGAACGTGAGTAGTAAACAGATGAGCAAATTGTACCCAGAGGAGCCGTTGCAGGTGCAGGGTTTTATGTTACGACACACTTCTCGACTAACCTGTGTTTTTGTTGTGGCTGTTGTGCAGGATTAATGTGTATTAAGGAGATGGATGACCTGTCGTTGAGGTCAGCAGACATGCCCTTCAGCGTGCCCAGCTCAGCAGGGCAGGAGGTACAGCTCAGCTCCAAGTACTGCCGTATATCACCTGAGAACAAGGCTGAGTACATCCGCCTGGCCATGGAGTACAGGTGAGGGACTGAGTTGTTCCCTTTGATGCAGATGTACATGTATACACAGTTGGGTCAACAAGCTGTAAACATGGCCGTCTTGACGACTGCAACATTTCTTTTCATGTCCATTGCAGCGTAAATGTCTGGTTCCAACCCTCAGAATCTTATTTCAAAAGAAGGACAAGAAACAATAAAGTGACCACTATCAGATAAACCACTCAGAATTCTTGTTTTTGTTATTTTATGTAATATGATAAGGCTTAGAGCAGTCCTTTTTCATCCTGAATCAGGTATTATACAATAGCTGTGGGTGAACCAACAAACGTTTTTTGTGTTCCTATATGAAGAAAATAATGATAGTGATTGTTGTTCTTACTAAGCGTGGCCATACCGTACTCTTTCTCTGAGATCACTAGTAATCAGGGTTTGAGTGTTTACCTGACTGGCTGTCTGACTGTTTGCCTGACTGTTTGCTTGAGTGTTTGTCTGACTGTTTGCCTGTTTGACTGACGGGTTGACTTTTTACCTGACCAGTTGCCTGACAGCCTGAGTGTTTGTCTGACTGTTTGCCTGTTTGACTGACGGGTTGACTTTTTACCTGACCAGTTGCCTGACTGCTTGGCTGTTTGCCTGACTATTTTTCTGACTGGATGTATGGCCGTTTGACTGATTCCCTGACTGGTTGTCTGATTGTTTGTCTGACTGGATGTCTGACTGTTCGCTTGTTTGACTGATTGTCTGTCTGTTTGCCTGGCTTTTTGCTTGTTTGCCTGTTTGTCTGCCTGTTTGTCTGACTGTGTCTGACTCTTTGCCTGACTGGTTGCCTGATTGTTTGATTGTTTGCCTGTTTGGTTGTCTGACTGATTTTCTGACTATTTGCATGACTGGTTGTCTGACTGATTGTCTGTCTGTTTACAATTTGCCTTTTTGTCTGACTTGTTGCCTGACTGTTTTCAGACTGTTTTTCTGACTTGTTGTCTGACTTTGTGCATGACTGGTTGTTTGACTGTTTGCCTGACTGGTTGTGTGATTGCTTGTCTGACTGTTTCAGGCTGCACGAGTTTGATGATCAGGTCCAGTGGGTGAGAGAAGGTATGGCCAAGATCATCCCAGTGCCTCTTCTTTCTCTCTTCACTGGCTATGAACTGGAAACAATGGTGAGTTTTTGATCAATCAGCAGTGGCAACTTCTTTTTCCTACTGTATTCACACATGTAACTGGCGCACCCATAGCTGAAGAGTTAAATTCTAGGGAAAAAAATTAAAAAAAAAAATACTATATCTGTATGCTCTGAAAAGTAGTTTGGGGGATACAGCCCTGCCACCATCCATTTGTACCTTAATTTGATAACTCTTGATGATTTGATTAGACATTTTTATATAAGCAAACATGCCACAACCATGTTTACACAGCATTCTGTGATTTTCCATGTTGACCTGTCAAATTTGACTTAATGATGACAACAGGACAAGGGGGGAGGGAGGCCCGTGGCTCAGACGGTTAGCACGCTTTCACAGCATAATGACCCGAAGCCTCCCACCAATGCGGTCACTGTGAGTTTAAGACCAGCTCATGCTGGCTTTCTCTCCGGCCGTACGTGGGAAGGTCTGCCAGCAACCTGCAGATGGTCGTGGGTTTCCCCCGGGCTCTGCTCGGTTTCGTCCTACCATAATGCTGGCCGCTGTCGTATAAGTGAAATATTCTTGAGTACGACATAAAAACACCAATCAAATAAATGAATCAAATAAATAAATCAACAGGACAAGGAGTTGTCGAGTTCTCAGATCATAAGAACATGGCATAAGAAGACTTTTGGCCACAGGCTGCATAAAGTACAGTGCAATTCTGGTTTGGTTTTCCCCCCAAAATGGTTATCTCTTGTGTAACATCTCTTTTTGTTTATTGGGTTAAAATTAATCATAGATGTTACCTGGTGAAGATCGATGGTTTACACCTGCTACTCCTGTGAAATTTAGCAGACTCTACCTCAGATAATTTTTTTTCCCCAAAATCTGAATGGCTGCAGACAGAATATTGTTCTTGACTAACCATGGGGTTGTTGTTGTCCAGGTTTGTGGCAGCCCAGACATTCCTCTAAACCTGCTGAAATCTGTGGCCACCTACAAAGGGATCGACGCCACAGCATCTCTGATTCAGTGGTTCTGGGAAGTGATGGAGGAGTTCAGCACGACTGAACGCTCGCTCTTCCTGCGCTTTGTTTGGGGGCGCACACGCTTACCCCGCACAATCGCAGACTTCAGGGGCAGGGACTTCGTCCTGCAGGTAACCTTTTCTGACCTTTATAATCAAGTCTGTGTGCTCCTTTTCTATGAACCAAAAAGCTGGAAACCTTTACCTCTTCATTGTGGCGATATGCCGCTGATATGTTTTTGTTCAAAGGGGCAGTTTTAGAATATATTGTAGCATTACACATAACAGAACTATTTTTCCTAGTTTCTCTCACATTTTGTCTCACCTGTGCACTTCATGGCCTAGCATACAGGAAGAGCTCTTTCCAGTCTGATTAAAATGTTCATTTTGGGAAGTTACAGTTATAGTCATTCAGCATACAGAAATGGTGGAGGAAAGTTAGGTTTATCCTTAACAATACGTAATATTTAGGTTGCTTCCAAAAGAAGGGAAAAAAAACATTTGTGTTTCTGCAAATCAGTAACCAGAACTTTATAAAGTAAAGAACAAATGAATAGTATAAAGATCTGTGTGAGTCAGGGAGATGGAGTCCAGAAAAGAAAGGTGTCACCATAGTGCCTAGACATAGTGTAGTGTATTGAGTGGAGCAATGAACTGAACAAATGGTTCTAAGTTCACAGCTCAAAAGGTTTCCATATACATAAAAAGATTGTCTGTCACATACATAGACATGTATGCCCTGTAACTGGTGAACTGTAAATTAGAAAAAACAATAAAAATCAGCTGGTGAAAAAAAAAAAAGACTGTCCATCACATTTAATCAAATGTATGTACAGTACTGTAAATGATGAAGAGTGTAGCCAATAAATTCTAGCCCTAAAGTTTAGCCGATTTGGTTTCGCGGAAAAGAGAAAAGAAGAGTGATCAGAGCCCAGCTGTGCAGTAAGGACAGGTGACAGTGTGGCCGCTGGTCTGTGCCGCATGGGGTAAACTCCCCGGGCATGAACTGATTGAGGGGTGTCTATCTACACCAACATGCTATGTCATTGTGAATTGTATGCTTTTTAAAGACTTTCCATTTTCACATAGGAGTTCTGTTTTGTTTCTTATGAATTTAACTAAAGAAAATGTTGAGTGAAATCTGACAAACTTAGTCGTCTCTCACACCATCCGAGTGTAACGATGTATGTTACTGAAACTAAACTGTTCAAAGCATGGGTATGGAGGCCCCAATTTCTGGACTTTCATAATACTGGATAGCAACTGCTAAATCTTACCACCAACTCCTCAGAAAGAAAAAAAACCTTAAAGCTTGCAGTATTTCCTGCAAAGACTGTACATCTGTAAATCCAGGGATTACAATCTGTCACTTCTTGACAGGTAATTTTTCATAAGAATGCCACTGCGCACAGCCGTGGGAGACATCCACACCTGTGAGTTCAGTCTGTTGGAATTACTGTATTACGTTTAAAGACTAAACTGTATACTACCACTGGATTTTGCAGCGTTTATAGAGTTGAGGTTTGTGCAAAAATGGAACTCTGCAGCCGCACTCATAATCCTTACAAAGTTACAACAACAAGTTAATGCATTTGTATCGGCTTATGTCTGTAAATTCATCCATATATGCATGTCTTTGTGAGGTCTTACATAAACGTAAGGGTGTTGCGTTTCCAGTAAAATTCCGAAGGTAATTGAAACAGCAGAAAATGGATGACAAGCCAATTCCAGCTACTCTCTGTCATTATTTGTGTAGTGATTTAGTGACCCTCTGGTATATGTATAAATAATCCTATCCATCGTTTAGTCATGCTGTAAAATACCTGCACGCTGATCGTTGTTCAGTGAAGCGGGAGTGTGTTGCTTGGTTTTGTCAACAAACTCCTCTCACCCAACTGGTACCGAGCTGTGATCATTTGGCAATGATAACAACTAGTTGCAGGGAGTCATGGGATACAGTGTATGAGATTTTCGGCCAAACTTTACATCATATACGGTACATGTATATTAATGTTGTTGAGGCCTCTTTGGCCCGTTGTTTAGAGCTGGTGCAGCATCATGATCCAGGTGCCTGTCAACAATGCCATGGTTGTGAGTTCAAGTGCAGCTCAATCTGGCCTCCTGTCCGTTTGTACCTGGGAAGGTCTGCCATCAATCTGTGGATGGTCGTGGGTTTCTGCCCGGTTTCCCCCACCATAATGCAGGCCACCGTCATATAAGTGAAATATTTTTGAGTACGGCATAAAACACCAATCAAATTATTAAATAAATAACTACAAATTTTGTTGTTGTTGCCAGGTGTTGGACAAGTACAACCCGCCTGACCACTTCCTGCCGGAGAGCTACACCTGCTTCTTTCTGCTGAAAATGCCTCGCTACTCCTGCAAGGAAGTGCTTCGGGAGAAACTCAAGTACGCCATCCACTTCTGTAAGTCCATTGACACGGACGACTACGCACGAGTGGCGCTTACAGGTGACGGCCTGGACCCGGACTCTCCCGATGGGAGCGAGGATTCCGATTACCCTGATATCTGCGAGTCAGAAGGAGAGGTAATGGACTCTGATGGCATATGAGGGCTACATCACACTGTTAAGGAGCCTTGGTCAGCTGTCGCAGTTTTATCTGGCATCAACATGAAAGAAGGATTCTAGTCTTTAAAATCGAACTTTTGTGAGAATGAGAGAACCGATTTTATGTGAACCAAGTTTGTTGGTGAGCTGACTTAGAGCTTACATTTTTCAAATTCATTCAAATGTTGTGACAGTTTGCTTGTTCTCGGAGTAAGTGAGGGTTTACTCGCTCCTTTATCAGTGGCAGTTTCTGTGGCATAAGTCCAGTGAGAACTAGCCTCTGCCAGGTCATCTATTCAGCTCCAGTAGCTTTTGTAACGTTATGATACATTGTTAAGGTTGCTTGTGCTTCTATATTCCTAACTTTTTACGGCTTACAAGTTAGCTTTTTTCAACTGGGCAGAATGGCTTTTAACCCACAAGTTACTTGTGACTTCTTTTTAGGTCAGTATTTGTTCAGTATTTATTAGTAGGCCTATGTTTTTGTTTTATTAATGTAAACAGTTGTTTGGTGAGAGATAACAAGATTTTATGGGATTATATCAGAGTACAGCTGTTAAAGGAGCGAGTCTCTCAAATGATGTAAATATTAAATTCAGTTGATTATTACCATCTCAAGGTCTCCCACTGTTACAAGCTGTAAACAATTCTTTAATCATTGACTGAAACATTTTGGATTTTTTCCCTGCGAGTAAATGAATTGTCCAAACAGGGTCATTTTATTTTTATGTATCACTGTAGCCTGGACAGGAGCTTGGTCCTCTAGGTTTTACTGAACTATCAGACACTGTTCAGCTTGAGCAGTGCGTGTATTATCTGGCATGATAACTTGTGACGATGGTTTAGGACATAGATCACGTCCTTGAAATATCTTTAAACTTAATCCAGTCTTCGCAGAGCAGTTGGAAGGAATATGAAGTTTATTCTCCTTTCTTTATGGTGTTGACCAATTTTCATTTAAATTCTCAGCGATTTCATTTTCAGTTGATCTCAGGCTGTTATAATCCACATTATTATGAACTAACGTTAGTGTTTCGGAAAATGATCGCAGACGTCTCGGGATGAGAAAGCACTCAACCATCGCAGACGTCTCGGGATGAGAAAGCACTCAACCATCGCAGACGTCTCGGGATGAGAAAGCACTCAACCATTTCAAGTCCAAACCAGAAACCACAAAATACATGTATGAATGTAAATTTCAACCTTAGCTGTATTTCTTCTGATAATGACTGGATTAAAGTAAAAAAAACTTGGTAGTCATCAAAACGCATTTTGTCCGAGTTACCGGGCTTTATGTGTGACACGTGTAATAGGGGAAGGTGATCATCGTGATAACTTTTAATAACAGTATTACTTTGAACAAAAGATTTAGTTTACCCCGAATTTCATCACACAGTAGGGGAGAGGGCTTCCTTGCGCAAGCTGCATAGTATACACGTATCTTTTTTTTCACGGACATTTGCTTACATTTGGAAAGTTTCGTCTGTTATGTTGTTATTATTATATGGTTTTCTTTTGAAGATAAACTTTGTATATATTGTAAATTTATGCATTGTCATCACAAGTCAGCTTAGCAGGTATTTCAAACATTTCACTTTGTACTTGTCATTTGCTGAATGTTCTTGAGCTTTCATCGTAGTCATTATCATCATTCACAGGTACTGTTATTTATCAGACGAACATGGGTTGGAGTATCGGTATTTGGCTGTGTTGTCAAAGTCTGACAGTTGTATTATTGGACACAGTGTTGTCACAATTTGCCCACGTTGAGTTGCAAAAACAAGCTATATTTGGTCTGGATATAGGCTGTAATTTATTGTTATATGTGTCAATGCTGAGCCGTTGTCTGTTGCATTGTTTATGATGTGTGAAATTAAATAAACAGTGTCGTCAAATCCCAAGTGTAACAGTGACATCAGTTGTGTTAGTTTCTTCTACCAAACAGTGTGCAGTGGGTTTCGAAATATGTTATGACAAGTAATGTCATTTTGCGATCTGACATTGTCACTGTTCACCACGGTGGGGTCAATTTGCCAATTTTATAATAGTCGTTTATAGAAGATAGAAAGTATTTTTACAGGATTACCCTGATCTTCAGAATTGTGTTCTTCAGTGGGTTTGATTCCCAGTAATGCAAAAATAATACCCTGCCAATAGTTTGATCTAAACAAAAGTACAGGCAAGTTAAAAGACAGGCAAGTAGCCCTACCATGCTCTACAGAGACGTCACAATGCATCCACAACGCATCGGTACGTAAACTCAAAACTGGGTACATCATGGAATTCTGGTGGCTGGGTCATGGCTCAGTGCTAAGGTGCAAGTTCAATCCCAGCTTTGGACAGAGAATTTCTGGATTCATAGTTCATCATTCAGCTTTGTGTTGGCGATTTTATGACGTGGACCCATTTGTTAAACACCATTTATAATTTAATAATATTCCCCACCGTTCACTACAATATGGAGATATACAGAGGGCCAAAGTTCCACTTTTCTATATGTTTTTTGACAAACCTCACTGCAAGTATCATTTTGATGCCAGAACAATTCACAAGATGAAAAGACCACTGCCCAAAATTTGGATTTAAACACACACCCATTCCAAAAGTAGGCAGAATTCTGAACCACAGCAATCACTGATCATTTAATACTAAAGGCCATGATTAGCTCACACTCACACCCTGGAATTTGCCATATCTACATGTCAAAGTCAAAAGAAAATAACACAAACTTTACAGGATTCAATTCACAGAAAAAATTCCCACTCTGTGAATGTGAAAATGGTGTGCGTATGTGTGTCACATATCAGTAACTTGCCCAAGCTGGATTGTTTGCCCAATACAGTGTGGTTTCCTCTGTCTATAAAACTGAACGTTTACCCAAATACAGTCTGGTTTCCTCCGTCTATAAAACTGAACGCCAGCATTTAAGTGAAAACTTCTTGTGCATTCAATGCAAATGATCATTCCCTGATGAACAACAGCAACAACGGTTATGTGAAGTAATAAACATTTATTGTACTGAATAAAACAAACTCTTCAATTAGACAGCACATACATCCACATGTATGGTGTAACATGAACGCAGTGAACAAGTACAAAATATCTGACAACTACTACATGTACAAATACATTAACTGATCTCGTGGACAACTAAGCATTAAAATGCCATAGCCTAGATATATCAATGTCTAAACATTATAAACATTTAAGTAAAAGAAAATCTCAGATCTACAGCAATAATACACTCCAAGCTGACATGGAACACTGAAGAGTCTATCAAGCACATGGTTTCACAGATTTGCAAGCAGTATATGTACACACATATTATCAACAGTGATGTGTCGTAAACAAACCCATATGACAAAACAGGACCGTACCACTGTTAACCAGTTTCCCAGATCTTCAATCAACACAAGTAAATGGTCATGTTACAAACCATCAAATCAGAATTTTGTAAAACTTGACATAGAGCAGAAATCCTACTTTATTCTATAAAAGTACTAAACTGGGAGATTACTGCACTTCTTAGTAGTAAGAATTCAAGAGGAGATATTTAACAAGAAGATTAAGTTACCATTCCACCATTAAATTTTTAAATATTTTTTTTTAAATATCACACTCTGACAATCAGAATACATCGTTGTAAATCCTTAACTCGCACGAGGAATTGCATGACCTGACAGTAGATAACAAGATATTTACATCCGCACTTCCACATTAGGCTATACAAGATACATGTATAAATTTTCCAGTCCAGTCTGCTTCAAATAGTTCACCAAAAAGACTGGAAAAGGAATAATATTCTCCCACTTTCTGCATATATAATTTGAAATGTTGTTCTGGTAACACCTGAACCCACGGTGGATACAATTTCATTTTTAAAATTAAAAAAAAAACACGAAAAAAAAGGGCAAAATACTTTTTAAGCATGAGTGATAAGACGAGATGCACATTTCAAAATGACTGAAATAATAAACTGGTAATGGCATGGATAAAGCACTATGGTGCAAATTGCCTATCAGATCTCATTACATGAACCCCATATCAACTGTCATAACCAACAAAGCCTTTTAACAGATCTTCTTGCACCTAGTATCAACAAAAAAGAAGAGCATCAATACTGCCTAACTTGAAGAAAATTAATAACTTCATTGATCTGTTTTAAAAGCAATTTCGAACAGGAAAACACTTCACATATAATTTTAAAATATGCACCACCATTCAAGCATAAACACAGTCCGTACCACTACTTCACATTCTTAAGTTAGATGAGTGTATTTAACTGGACACTGATTTCTTCTCAAGTCATATTCCTATACACTGTAAGACTGTTACTGTACACCTAAACAAAATTCATGCCTTACAACTGAATTAAAATCATACTGTCCTAATTTTCAATGATCAGTTCTGCATATGTGGGCCGAACCAACTTAATATTCTGAAGCACCAGCAAGTTCTAGCCCCTCAGTTACAACACTCTTTTGCATTCAACAATTTTCACATTTAAGAAACAAAACCTGATATCTGATTTCATTTATTCTGATTGTGAAAAGCATTTGCTCATTTGTTTTTTCATGCAGGCAAACATCTGATGCAAGAAAAGTTAGAACTAATATTGTTTTTTTCCCATATAAACTGTTTTCTGCCATTAGCTCTACAAACCATGGGTAGAAGTAATCAGAGATTCCACCATGAGACTGTCGTACCCTTGTTGCATATTAACCGTGGAATGATGTTCTAAAGCACTGTTTGTAACAGGAGCTGTCAATGCCAAGGCCCACTGGTTGCCATGGTTTCCACTGCTGGTGACTTGGTTGCCTTGAAAACTGTTGCCTAGCTTCTGGTTAGTGTTTGGACAGTGCCGACCGTTAACGTGTGCATTACTGAAACCGTTCAATGATGGGTTTGACTGTTCAAGTCCTGCAAAAAAAAAGAGAACAAAGAAAAAAAAAGAATTCTTTATTAGCACTTCATTCTACTCAACAATACTCACTTGCAACAGCTAGGTTTTTATGAGAATTTAGACCCAGCCAGTGGCAAATGCACACACTTCAATGAAATGCACAAAAACCAGTTTTCGTTTTCACAGGTTCTAACCAAGACTCCTCGTGTGCACAAGTCTAAATGTTTATGCTGCACATCTCTATTCCAACTTTTATCACACTGAAAGCCTTTCAAAATTCCCTTTTACGCCTATTGAGACTATAGATCATAAATAAAATCTAGTGAATTTACTGTTCACAAGGTATTTATTTCAGGCATATTCAAGGGCCTTACTGATTACACTCATATCTACTCCATATGAACCACAGTCAGGTTTGTCCCCTCATAAGCCATACACTTGAGTCATTAGGGTAGTTCTGAAAACTGTACTCTTGGCCAAGCCTTTTTTAACTAGGAATCTAAAACAAAACCTTCTTTGTTTATTTGCATGTATACTTTTATATGTGAAAAAGTTAACAACTTCTATCGTCCACATCAATTCCATTCTTGTGCCAGGAATGTCTTCCACTTCAGTAGGTCTTAACCAGTAGGTTACAAGTATTTAAATTATCTGAAAATATGTTTGAAGAACCAGGTCCAGAGGTTGGTCATCATACATCATATGGGTAAACTTTTACTATAACAACACTACTGAGTCCAGTCCAAGTGCAGGGCAATGTCTTGTTTACACATGGTAGTTACAGTCAACTTTGCCTACAACTGGACTGTGAAATGATCATTCCTACAGCAGATACAAGTCTACACATGACACATCATATTCCAAATAGAATAAAAATTTTCTTTTCACAATGACCTCCCACTTCATAACACAAAATGTCTCAGTATTTCTGAACAACACTTAATCCTAGTCCTTCCTGCTCCAGGTCGGCATTTGATTACGTATCGTGTTCCAAATCTGGGAGATTCCAGTTGATGTTTCTCGAAAATTTGATAGCAAAAATGTGAATGAAGAAGAAATACAGTTCGGCTTTTAATGACGTATCATGACAACTGTCTCCACATGCTCTTGAATCTTGTTTTGTGCATTTTGAAATTCGAATTTAAACCTGTCAGTTTCCATAAATCATAACTTCAGCTTATTAGGATATATATACTTTTTTTCATGAGGTGTCTGAATATAGATAATGTACAATAATAGTTGTGGCTTACTTATATAGACCATCTGCTACTTCTTTTTTTGTAAACAGAATAGCAATTCTATACCAAAGTACATGTGTCCTGGCATGGCATAGCCTGGAAAGGCTTTAGGTCTGTAGAAAAGCCCTGAATAGATCCACTGACCTGGAGCAATTATCTGGAGGGTTTAGTGTGGTGAGGTGCTGTTTAAAGATAGTGACTGTTCAGCTGTGCACAGCGTACAGCCAGGCGCGGGGATGGGTGCAGTCCATTACCCTGTGTGCCGTTGCGATGGAAGGCAGGCGGTGGTACCTCAGCGACAGTTGAAATTCGGCCAAAATTGGGATTGACAAACTTCTGAGGCAGGATCGTGACGGCCTCGACTCCATCCACACTGATGAGGGAGGGGGTCAGGTCCTCATCGCTCCCTGAAACCAGCAGACAACGACATGACATTCACAGGTGAGGGGGCATAACACTGGGGGTCAGGTACCAGTGTACTGACCCTGTCCCGCCCTACCTCACACAGACTAATTACCCTCCCGTTGCATGCCCTTAGTGGGCCCCTTTTGGTATCTTAGCATCAAACCAGTTACAAACCTCTCACAACTCACTCTACACTCTACTGTAACGCTGCTGTCCGCTCTGCCAGTTGGGATTGGGGGAAAGTTAAGCTCACATCAAGGTGTATTGTCAAAGAGATGTATTATCACCTGGACAGATTTCATCAAGAACAGGACTACTAGCTGTGCATTCAAAATCTCCCAGCCCCTCCCAAAATGTTTCTACCTCTGGTCCTTTGCAAAACAAATCAATGTTATAAATTAAGATATTTCAATACATTAACATAGCACTGAACTTGAATGTAATTACTCTGTCAAAGATATGTCTAGTTACAATTTCACTTCTACAGGCCTCCAGAAAACTATCATGTTTCTTCTTTTTTTTTTCAAAATATCTCAAAACAGCCTGCTGTTCACACCATAATGTAACACTGAAATATATGAAGTCTGACAGGCTGGATCTTCTTTTTCTTTTTTTTTCCAGGTCTTAGCCATGAAAGAAAACTATCATGTTTTTTTTTCCAAAATATCACAAAGCAGCCTGTTTTTCACACCATAATCTAACACTGAATTATATGAAGCCTGACAGGCTTTTGTACATCTTAGCCAAAAAATTTAACATACATTTATTAATTTTAATACTCTTGGATATTCAACACGCATTGAATGAATCATTGTCTCTAGACAGCATGTCGGCAATATTTCAGCCCCAGTATGGCGATTTATTTTTAAGGAGGATTCATGTCTACTTACACAAAGATTTCTCATACAAAGTTGCAACTACCATAGCAAGTAGCAATGTAGCCATCATGTCACTATGACAGTTACATACTCGTAATGGCAAGAGATATTTGTCACCGCAGACTTTGATTCTTTACAGCATAATGGAGAGCTGATTGGATGACATGTCATCCAACGGATGTCAACTCATGATGTCACATGCATCTCTCAGTCAGTGCTCTAATAAAATCTCCCTGGACAATATTGCGAATTTCCAGATCCAGGAATTGTCCACTTGGGAACTGTAAGCTCAATTTGTTTATAGCATTCTTTCTTTTCTTTTTTTTTTCTATCATCTTTTTGCATGAAACAATTTTGTCAATAAGGACAATTTTAAACAACCCCCCCCCCCAAAAAAAAAAAAACAATTAATAAAAACCATCCTCATCAAAAGAAAATGTGATGAAAATTAAAGTCATCTTGAGTCAAAGTTCAAACCCATTCATTGTGGTACCTGTATGTTTCTCACGTTTAAAGCTGAATTCGCACAATGCCATTTGTCAGATCAACTCTTCAAATTCAACAAGTTGAGTGCAAATAGGATAAATTTATTTCCTAAGCCTTTTTTACCAGTGCAATTTTGCCAAATGTCCTAATATTGTCCTTCGACTGGTCAAATTTGATAGGTTGACATGACAAGTGCACTTTGTGAATACAACTTAAGCAAAACTCATACCTGTACATATCTAGTATGTTAAAAGATCTATCTCTTTGTACTAGGAAAATTAAATACCTTTATCCCTACCCCGCTCAGGTAGAAAAAAAAAATATATAACACCTAAAAATGACTTATTCTTGATGAAACTTTCGTCCAGATGATAACAAATATGTTACAGCCCTGTACCATTTGTAACTCCTTCATTCTAAAACATTCAATGTCCACAGTCCATCTGATAAAACCCAAACCTCGTTGTGTGATGTTGAGCATGCATGCTGCTGACGAGGAACTTATTTCAAGAACATACCTTTTGATTTGATGATGCAGTGCACTAATGTTATATAAAATTATATAAAAAATACTCCCTAAACACCTGGGTCACCTCGGTCCGGTTTCAAGAAATTTCTTAAGTTCAGTAAATCGCTGAAGTCAGTAGCTTTTTGCACAAGTCTAACCCCGAGTGTTTCTTAAAGAATCTCAAGTCAAACTCTTGATACTTCTCTTAAGTTGCTCAGCTAAGCAAATCACTTTTGCTTCTGCCAAAAATCTCAAGAAGTTTCGTAAATCCAGATCCAGGAATTCTCTGTATTTATTGCTTATGCAAGATTATTAAAATTGTAACCACTGGTAGAGACTAGGCCACGCCAAAATGTTAAGGTAACACAATAATTAAAGGGTTATAAGTTTAACAGTAAGCTGATTAAGGTAGGCAAAGCTGGTGGTTATGTGCAAGAAATGAAAGCATTGTAATATTTGACAGCTGCTGTGATTTTGATTATAGAATACATCAAACATGTACAATTAATACCCTGTTCATTTCAAAAAATGTCATCAACAAAACTACGACTAAAGTGAAGAGCTGATAGCCTGTTTGTGTTTTTTTCTACTACGGCAAATATATGACACATAATACTCATCTTCCATAATTTGATTCAAATTAAAAAAAAAAAACAGAAAAAACTCCTGTCTTTTGAATTACCCTTTCCTCATTGACATCCAGTTTAAATTCCAGTTATACAAGTAACATATCTTCCTCAGCCATCACAACAGCCTGTGATCTAAAGTCCACATGTTGCTACTGGAGTAATGGAGACCTACACACTCAGGACCTGCTGATTTATACACAGTCAGTGACATTTGTGTTTTATATGAAGTTTATGAAATTCCAGAAAATGTGGAGAGTGCCTGACATGAATTTGAATAATGCTGAGTCACAAATTTCTTAGGCCTTCAAAAGGATAATTTAAGTGGAGAGAAAGCAAGCAGAGTAAAAACCAGAAGTTTGAACAGCTACATATTTATTCAGCACTATACTATTTAGGTGGAAAGAATGCAGGACAAAACAAGGAACTACTCAAGAGGTAAGTGATCAGTAAGAGTAGAAGTTACAGGAGTGATAGGGCTATAAAACAATACTGCATGCCGAGAAAAAGAGCCTGGAGAAATCTGAGAACCTATGCAAATCACATACAAATAGATGTGACATTCTGTGTTATATCCCTAAGTAAGTTACTCATTTTGTCTGATTCCACAAATTTTGCTGATCTAAGAGAGATGCCTTGAGGTTTGTTTGGAATGTAGGATATACATCTGGAAAGATGTGAGTTTTGTCACAAAAAGTAATATTACATAAACTTTATTTGCTTTCAAATATGGTAATTTTCAGAGAATCTGAATCATCAGGACAAATACAGCTCTGCTCTACTGCACACTTTATTTGTGGAGTATAGTCATTTGTCAACTCAAAACACTGGAGAATAAAGTCGCTCCTCAACTCGAATCAGTGGATTTTGAAGTCATTTGTCAACTCAAAACAATGAATTATAAAGTCATTGCTCAACTAGAATCACTAGATTCTGAAGTCAACTGTCAACACAAAACAGGTGGGTATGAAGTCATTAGTTAAACAGTGGAGTATAATGTCATTTGTCAACTCAAAAAGGTTAAGTATAAAGTAATTGCTCAACTCGAAACAGTGGAGTATAAAGTCATTTGTCAACTCAAAACAATGGAGTATAAAGTCATTTGTCAACACAAAACAGTAGAGAATGAAGTCATAAAAGTTTGTCAGTTGAAAACAAGTATAACCTCACTTGTCACCTTAAGAGAATGAAGCATGGAGTCCTTCATCCACTCATGCAGTAACAAGTCTTTCGTGACCTCCGAACAGTGTAGTATGCAGAATATATTTTCAAAATTGTTGTTCGCAAGTCTAACAAGATATATATATCAGATGGACTTACAGTGTACATGTAACCAAGAAATGTAGGTGGGATGTGCCACAGCATTTGTTATTTGTGAGAAATATCCTATACACTACCCTTATACCAAACAGTGCAGAATAATGGCGTAATTTGCTTAATGGTTTTTGTTTTCAACTACCCCGTAACCTGGATAAAGCTGAAAGTGTTAGGGTCGAGGGGTAGAAATCACAATTTAAAAAAGGCCCTGTAATACGAAAACTTGTAAAAAAAAGGAAACGCAGAGACAATTAAACAGGCACCCAGTGAGGGGGTGTTCAAGCAAATTGGGCAAGATGTAGGAAATGAAAGACTTTCGAACGAAACGAAATTGCCGAGGGTTTTGACAGACTGTGGACATTTGAATTAACAATGAGCAAATCTCTCATGCAATCAGTATTTACTGTTCGGTTCAAAATCTCAACTGGCAGCAAACCTGAAAGTTAAAAACATCAGGAAGATTTAGACAGTCTGAACTTTCTGAAAACCACAGAGAAGCTTTCATCGGGTGCTTCAACCCAAATGGTGGGCTTTAGCTTATCGTCACTGCTAACTAAACCAAAACGGGGACAGTATATTTCACACAGCCAAATGAAAAATACCAATAGCACAGGTATCTTTATTCTCTCAATCAAGCTGAAGTGGTTATTTTGGCATTTAGCCTTATGCAAATTTACATATCAACATGGAAGAAAGCCATCTGTAGTTTTCCAAGCACTCAATTCATTAAGAGATATCACTTAATCTACATGTAAGACAAAGCTCATTCAGTTGATCTTAAACACAAATAACACGTTCTTTCCCAGCAAAAAATAGATTTCGCTCTTACAAGAAAATAACGAGATGGCTTCACACCTATAGCCAAATATAATCCAGGACTTGGAAACAAGCAGTTTAGGATAACTTCAATGCCAAAGATTTCCTTTTTTCAAAAAATGTTTATGAAACTCTCTGAAACTTCATATCTATGTGTACTGTTCACAAAGGATTATGAAAAAAAAAAAAAATGACACTGAGAAAAATTTAAAGGATTCTCAAAAACAAAATCCACAAAATCTATCCGTTAATACCTAATGTTTGGGGGACTACAGTATTTCCTATAGTGTCGTGATACAACCTCCACACAAAATGTTAAGGTACACTTGCTTAGACCTGCAAGCTTCACAGAACACAATCTTTACTCTAATGAAAAGATGTCAAATGACACCTATCAATAAAAAGAGTCAATTTCTAGTCAGAGTACATAGTAGATATTCACAACTGGCAAATTTGAGGTCAATAAGGAAAAAAAAATCAAGCTTGCATTTGAGCCAATCTTGTTTGCAGACAAACCCAATTAAACAAAACTTTGAGGTTGGTAAAACAAAAAGATTTCAAGCTTGCATTTGAGCCAAAATGCTGAATATTTCTTGAAAATCTGATGTCATTAAAAAAAGATGATTTCAAGCTTTCATCTGAGCCAAAAAGGTGAAGTTTGAGGTCATTAAAAAAAATTTTCAAGCTTGGTAAATGGTATTCATTTCTTGCCTGCAGACCAAGCTTATATTTGAGATAAAATTGATCTTGGTCTTCTTCGAACACTAGGCTTACTTTTCAGCCAAAATAGTGAATATTTCTAGTTGATGGACTATACATTTCAGATGCAATGCTAAACTTTATGTGTACAAGAAAAAAATGCTAAAATACGCTGAATGATTAAGAACATGTCAGACATTTCATATCATTAATATTAATCCTTAGCCACTATCTAGAAAACCAAAACATTTTAACTAGCCTTACAAATGGGTCATAAATCAAAAATTACACCTAATTTGTGAAAGTAGCCCAGTTTCCAAGTCCGCAGCAATGTTGGCAATCGTAAAAGCCATCTACGTTATTTACCTAAGTCTCTTGAACAACTTCGCCAGTGCTAATTTCTAACCACACCCCTCATACCACCCCACCCCCATCCCAATCCTGACAGCTACAGTCTAAAGCCAAGTCCAGCACAGTCAAGTTAAGGCCTACTAAGACAGAAAAGATATTCACTAGGCTATGTCTTCCTGGCTCTCCTACAAATCTCGATCCTTGTCTTGGAACATCAAAGACTGAGCGATCATGCAGAGCGATCAGAATTGTGTCTGATCACAGAGGTGTGGGAATCTTACAGCTTTGCTGACCATCATCATCTGGACATCACAGCCTGCCATATCGGCCATCGAGTCACTGAGCGTTACGATGTCTCTTCAAAGACTCCTGTGTCATCATAGGCAGCTTTTTGTATAATCGTTGGAATTTTTTTCCCAGCAGCATACCGTTTATCCCTTCAGCTTAACATTCGAGGGTTTCTTCCAAGACATCCAAAATTTCAGCTCAAAGGTTTATCCCGTTACCCCCGCAACTTGCACAATATTTGCTGTTGTTGTTGTTGTTTTGGGTTTTTTTTGGTTTTTTTTGTTGTCTTTTTTAACATGACCTCCACGTTTCATATTTGTTCCGATCTAACAATCACATCTTTACCGCATGATTTCAGGACCTGTTCCTTAAATAACAGCGAGGATTTTATGACCAAGGTGAATTAGCAATTGTCGTGTTAAGGCAACTTTACAGTGACGACAGCTCGTTTGGCACATCTCGGCAGCCTGAATTCACGCGAGGCGAAATGTCATCTCACATAAAAGCCCAGGTTTGGTACATGGCCCCACAAGTCGGCTTCATCTCATTCCCGCGGGGAAAGGTCAGGGGCTCAGTGGAAATGGACAGAACGGCCGTGTATGAACTGAGAACATCGCTCTCTCTATCCCAGTCTATGCTGACATGATGGCCCTCTGGGTCTGCAGTGAAAGATGTCAGCCAACATATGTACACATCTTAATGCCATGCCCAAAGCCCCGTCAAACATCTACAAAGCTTAATCCCACATGAATTTTTGTAAACAGAAGCTGCAGGGTCTGGTCTGAGAGCAGCAGAGTAATAGTTTGATCGCCTGTTTATATTTATTAATGACACCCCTAAACTACACACTTCGTTATCCCCTCGACCCCCTGCCCCCACCCCGTCATCTCAACCACCCACATAACAACCTAATATACAATATGTGTCCACCTTGGGTTTCCTGGTTACATAAAGTCTATATCACCATGGTCGGGTATGGCAATGCACAGAAATTTAAGATGAAAGACAAATTAAAGAAAACCCAACGACCGCATTCGAGCGCTGTTAACAGATTAGTGTACGTGTTCATGGAGTGGCACTTTCTGAGGACATTAAAACTACACCCTAACATCTTTTGCCGTTTTGCGTAGATGACTACATGTACCTTTGAAAAGTAACCATCTATCTGACAGAGAAATAAATAAGTCAAACATAAGCTTTGGTTGAAGTACATTTAGGCAGCTACCTACACCTTTCTCTATAAAAGTAGCTGGCTTCAGGTAACTGAATTATGATAATCCTTTTGCCTGTATTTGCTCAAATTCTCTTACTCGTGTTTAAAATGAATTTTCATGTCTCTACATCACCTTTCCAAATTTTTATTCACTGATAAAAACCTTTGGCAATAAAAATGCTGAAATTTCTTTATCATCCCCTCAACTATTCACAGGACAGAGAAACTGAACTGTGCAGTCAAATTGCACGGCCGGACTTCCTTCAATTTTTAACATTTATTTGCTCAGTAATGGGGTACTTATTAACTGTTGAATTTTCAGACAAATACACACATATAAACAGAACTTTTCCTGTTGGTTCCTTATTAAATGTGCATTAAAGCAGCATTATTAAATGAAACTTTCCAAAAGACTTTCCAAATGTGATGCACAAAAAGAGAATTGGTCAGCTGAAGATCTTGTTTAATGGATTTATATTAGATACGAGACTGTAAAGCACACAGATATGTATACAATGTATATGCACTGTAATAACCGAAAATAGTAGTAATAAAAAAAAAATGCAATAAAAAGGCGACTGTCCAATGTTTTAAATTTTGATTATTTTTTTAAACGTATACATCGATTGCATAAGCAAACTATGATCTTGTCATGTCAACTCAGACAAGTGACTATTTTGTTGTGTATTAAAACATAACAGTAAATGTATTTTTCGTCAATCTATCCTGAATATGTTCATCTGCACCATAAAACAGGCACCGAGAATGGAATATGGAGGTTTGCTACGGGAACTTGATGTGTTAGACACACTTTAATATCCTTCAAGGCTTCATTTTCACATGATTAGTACCCAAAATGTCTAGACTGATGTCAATGCAAATATCAAAATCTCATAATCTTCTACCAAACTGTAAACACGCTATGAACACTTACAATAATGCTGCTGGGTGCCACTCAAAATGAGAACTGACTCACATTCATGTTTGTGTAACACAAACAAAGCTTCCATAACACGAGCATTCTTAGTTTGAAATAAATGAGCCATTTATGACATTTTTCACACATTGCCATTGCAGACCTGGGTCACTGCACAGCTGAAAGGAATGTCAACTTGAATAATGAAACAATGATTATCATTAAAAAAAAATGTAATGAAAACTATGTAGAAATAATAATAATAATAATAAAAATCATGAGAAACCCAAAACAAAATCATAAAAACTATTTACTAATGCATGACAGTGAGGATGTTCAGACGAATGGGTGAGACAGCTGAATGACACCAAAAAAAAAATAAATAAATAAAAGATACTTAAAAAAAACAAAACAAAAAAAAACATGTAAAAATTTTTAGAAGCAAGAAAGTCATTAACTGAAACTTCGGTGAAAAGTTATTGTGTTTCAGGTTTAAATGTTAAAAATATAGGAAAAGTAATTCCACCTTTAAACTTAAGTTACCCTTTCTAAAATTTGAAACATTCCTATAGATGAACTTTTTTGTCAGTTTTAGAGTACGCCTTTCTGGATGGAAAATGTTCTAAATTAATACCGAATTCAATGTTGGCTACTGATGCATTTTTACTAATTTGACCAAGGAAATTAAACAATAAAGAGTAGAGAGTAAACACAAAGAGCATGAACTGGTTTGTTTTCCAGATTTCAAATAATTGCTGTATTTATTGCACTTTATCTAATGCCATGACTTTCAACCAAATACTTATGTGAATGACAGAGGAATACAATCGTTGCAATTCTACAAGGTAAAGTTCAAGGGACAAAACCATTGACTGCAGTTAAGGAAACAATTCAAGAAATTTTATCTGCTTTAACACACAATTTGAAACACTTGCCTTATAACTTTGACTTTATTTATATAATGTGTACAGCTGTGGCCAGTGAACAGAACCCTGGAAAATGGGTGTGTGATAAAAAGTAGTAGAAATTCAAAAACAAGTGCATGAATGAAAATTACTTCATGATGAATTGCAAATGAAATGAAAACTACAATATGGAATTTTATTAACTGAAAAGAAAAACATGAATATATGTATGTGAAACATTGCTGTTTTCTTCCACTGACCAGTTAACAAAAACAAATGCTTTGCTAAGAAGTTCAGCTTTTGTTGTGGCATATTTTCCAAAGTCTGGATAACTGGTACATGGAAATGTACTGTATGACAAAGCAGGTAAAATACTGAAGGCATTTTCTGCGCAGAAGTTTCTAGTTATTTAAAAATAAAATATAACACAGGAATTGAGTCTGCACAAAATAACAACGCATGCAAAAGTGTATGTATGTAAATAAATATGAAAACAAACAAAAATGTTAACAAAAACAAAGTGTAAAGATGTACCATATGGCAAGAATGCAGGTGTTCACTGATGATGCTAACAATGGGATGAGATGAAAATGAAACGAATGACTGACTTAACACAGGAGCTAAAAATAAATAAAACTAGAACAGGTGGAAATGCTATGAGAAAAAAATGAAATCTAACAGTACATGTAATTTAAAATAAATGACAATTGTAAGAAACATGACATACATAATAACTAAACAGCTAAAATACCCGTAAAAAGTTCTGGCTAACATATTGCGTTGCCGCAGATTCACTTGAAGCTCTTTCAGAAACATTCCATAATTAACCAATAAGGCCTTACAACAAGGTTGTTTCAAACATTTACACAGTCGCCTACGTGTTACCAATGTAGCAGTGGTCTTTATTTCGCCAAACTAAATGCAGGTGTTCTAGCAGCGAAACTGATGTAAAGTTAACATTGAGAGCCGAGCACGCGCTGTGACAAGTGTGCCTTTGTTGCCCAAGAAAGTATTACAGGATAGTTAACTCAGTACTACATTACCACATTATATTTATTTACATTACCACCTTACCAACATGTTCGCTGCACATTTAATTTTGTTCATAATAACCTAAAAATTACGTATTGCATAGTTCTACAATATCACTGCCTCACTACATGAGTTGATATCGGATAAATTTATAAGACATGACTGAAAGTTAAAAAAACTTTTGTGCCTCAAGAGATGAAAGTTAGGTTTGGCTAAATAAAATCACACAAGAAACCAAACAGTAACAAATCATAAAATGTGTAATGGGTAACACTGGTATCAATAATTGCTTGTAAAACATGTGAGTAATTCAGGCCACTATAAAATATTTAGCATCTTTCCTTACAGATAGTAGGCAGTCCCCTTGTTTGGTTTTTTGCTGTTTTTTTTTTTGTTTGTTTGGTTGGTTTGACAAATTGAGTTACCATACAACTCTAAATTATTAATGCTTTAATATTTCACATACATGTAAATAATGTGACAATCATTATTGCATTTTTATATGGATCTACTGAAGGGAGGATAAAACAGTAAACATTACGGGTCAGAGTGATGGATACAGGGTTTTGTTAGGTCTCTTCATTGACGATTTATTACAAAAAGGTCAAATGAAGTTCAACATCTTGACATTTGGACAATTCTGCACTTTAAAGCCGATTTTAAACGAATCAAGTAAAATTTGATCATTTTTAAGCTTGAATTGGGCTATTCTGTCTAATAATATCCTACATGTATTCATATAACACATTCTTCTAAAAAATCAAGGGATAAAAATCCCTGGATCCATCACTGATTCAAGTTCTCAAAACTTAATAAAGGATTTCATCTATTTGATAAACATGTATGAGTTTATATTTTTTAACTGAGAGAATACATTTATGCCCTTCAAGACACTCATATTATGAGTAACATGACTTGAAACAACCTTTAATGCCCTTCATGATAAAATTTTAATCAGTAACACATCATGGTATATTCTGAATCCATGTAGAAAGAGTTTCAGTGGTTACTGAGCAAGCTCAGAGACAAATCTTACATGTTACGAGCCACAAGCAAAATCCTTTGACCTGAGGGGTCTGAATTTAACTTGTACAAACAATTCACAACATTTTGGAATCAAAACTTATTCCCTTTTGTTTTAACCCAGGATGCTCGGACCACATAGAGCAAAGAATTTTGCAGCTGTGATATTAGAATAACACTAAACAATCATGAAAACACATGACTATATGTAAGTACACTAAACTGATTCATGAAACTTATACACTGAAATTAAAACATGTATCTTTCAACTTCTTATTCCCCACCATATCCATCTGTATTTCCTCATTCTCCACAAGCAGCTGCACCAATGAGCTTTATCTTGTGCAATTAATAAGAAATCTGATCCAAGAAGTGGTTTTTCAAGAAGGAACACAAAACTGTATTAAAATTCACAAGTTTGGAGAATGCACTTCAGGGTAAAGCCCCAGGTTACAGAACTGCTTGTTGCACACAAATTTCCCCTGATACACACACACTCATTCACCCGGGAGACCTGTGAAAAGACAATCAAGATTAAACATGTCAACCAAGACAAATTAGAACGACGAGACTTTACTTTTAGCAATTAATATATAAATAAGAACACATTCAGGTGTGATCAACTCTGAAGCAGGTAAAATTTACTCCAAGCAAAATATATACATTTCATCATCACAAATAGATGTGAAAGGCTGAAGGATTCACAAATAAAGATCACCAAACACAAACACTTTAGTATTTTGCGGATAAACAAGCTAGAAAATACTCCATGTTGAAAAAAGTGAATCATCATATGTGCTTTTGCAGTAATTTATTGACTACCAAGATATTGAATCTAAGAAAAAAAAATGTCCTTCAATAATTTAACAAATTCTTATATTTTTCACTCCTTACGAAATTATTCAAAAGTAAACTGATTTTAAAATTTTCTAGTCACTGAGCTGTTTTTAATAAAGAAAATCACAAACTGCTTTTTTTAATGCATACAATAAGTAAATCTGAATAAAAACAATTTTGGTCTATAAACCATGACACAAAGAAAATAAATGTTGGGCTAGTAATGTTTCACCTTGTCAACCTTTCTTGTCCTACATGTACCTAACTTGTTAAAATTTAGACATGTCTAGACGTAGTCTAAGACACACAAAGATCCTTCAATCTTCACATCATGAAACAGACCATTAGACAAAGCTTTTGGTTTAAGCGCAAACATTCACCACTGTGCCCTCAAACTCACCAAAGAATTTCCAAGAGTTCACAAATTTATCATGAATGCAGTAAATTTCAAATAGTTTAGTCTTGCCTAAAACTACTGAGACATGAGTCAAATCAACAGACTTCGCATCACATATATTCCCTCTTAGTCCAGAAACATCAGAGACGTCATATAAGCTCTGTCTTGTTAAAGCTGCTTCAATACTGAGACATGTCCAGAAATATTCGTGGAAATGGAGTAAGCATTTGATGAATAAGTCATTTTTTTTATTTCATTTATGAGATGAACTTTCACGATAACTGCTGTACTTAGTTTTACTTGGCTCTGTAGTTCAAAAGTCTGAAGACACAGTCTGCACCAGCTGAATGAAGTCTGGCTAAAATAAAAATCAGCTTCACTGATATGAACAGATTACTTTCTTAAATCCCTATTTGCTTCATTAACCAGAATGCCGTATTAAGCACTAACAAACCCTATTCTTTCTAACAGGGTTCGGTTATGCCCAGCAATGAATTTCATAAATATGACACAAACTACTTACTGTTTCCTGTTTTTCTTTTCTTCTTTTTGTTTTCTGTTTGGAATGGAGGTCTTTACTCTTGTGTACACATTTCTGTTTTCTACAGCCTTCAAACAACTGATGCAGGGATCATTTACGACAAAGGAAGACAGGCATAACAGCCTTTGATCCATGGGAGGTTATCAAACGTTTGCTTTACAAAACTGCTGACCTACCTCCTCTGCGGATTCTCTTCAAACACTCTATATCTACTTCCTCTCTGCCCCTTTTCCTCCCTGCCACAGGCACATGATTGTGGACGACCCCAGAGTCCAGCAGGACATCCCCATTCGGGGTCCCATCACCCCTTCCTCCTGCTCCGGGGAAATAAGGCATCCCTCCTGCGGCCTCTTCTGTCATCATGGTGTCACCCGTATCCATGGCATCCTCATCCATTGCATGTGACACTCCGTTGGATGTCCCATTCAGGTGAGAGGGAGGAATGACTCCTCCATTCAGGCCCTGCGAGATCACAGCAAGCTTTTGTTGGTTGGGAGCATGATGGCAGTCTGCAGCATTCAGGGCAGGGGCAAGAGGCCCTGGCGGCAACAGGTCCTGGAATATACCCCTGGGGGGCTGCTGTAACTGTTGAGCCTTCTCCAGGTACTTAGCACACTCCGGAAAGCCACATGTTATGGCAAGCTGTGCAGCTGTCTGACTGTTGTAATTCAGTGTGCTGAAATATTAAAATGGGTAAGAATACATTCATTAAATGAGTAAATGAAGTCATGGACGAAATTTCAAGTCATTTACGGTACATTTTACAGCAAATAGTTTATTTACTTAGTTATCTGATTGGTATTCTAAAGAATATTTCACTTCTACGACGACAGCCAGCATTGGGGCCTGGGGGTAAATATTTTAACAGACATACATGTATGTATTCTTTTAAATTCATCATAACATGTATTTCATCAAATTCATGGCCAGAACATTTACACATCGATTGGCTTTCTACCCGAGAAGTCTGGAGTTCTGCCCAACGTGAAAATGTTCCACACCTTCCACTGCTTGTACATGTACATAAAGTAAGCACCATGGTGACACGACTGCCCTGTGTCTGTATACAAGTAGGCACGTACCTCAGGTTAGAGCCCTGTGACACCAGTAAGCTGACACACTCCATACTTCCTGTTCTGGCTGCCTTGTGCAGTGCCGTCTCTCCTAGGTAGTCCTGCAATAACAATAATAAGTTTATCACATATCTATACTCTGTTGTTCATGTATTTTATTTTCACAATTTACAGATACTTCTGTGTGGTTCTGAAGATATATACAGTACATTTACCATAACAATTTTGATCCTGTTGTACGCAGTACAAGCAAGTTTTGAGATAACTACACTAGTTCTGGTTTTAACACTCAGGAAGATGGGAAAAACTCTGAGCACAACTTAAACTCACTGTATCCACATTCTCACATTTACATGTATGTACCTTTGCCACTGTATTTAACTTTGACTTAAACCCTGCTGACTTGGTTTACCTGACAGCTGAGATCTGCCCCCGACTGTATTAGCCAGCTTAGACACTGTGGGTGACAGGCAAAGGCTGCCAGGTGGGTGGGAGTTTGCTGAAACTGGCCAGTACGTGTGCTTATCTGGGGAAATCCCTTACTTTCCATGTAGGAAAGCAGTCTTCTCAAACACGCCAGCTTTACCAGGTGATGGGAGAGAAAACAAAGAGAGAGAGATTGTGTTAGAAAGGCTACCAACCTGTCGATTAATCTGAGCCCCACGCTGAAGCAGCCACTGCAGACAGTGGCCATGACCCCCAAAAGCTGCTATATGCAAAGGAGACTGGTGGAAGCGGAATGTGGAGATATTGCAGCTGACTTCCCCATGCTCTATCAGTCGTACAAGGCAGGGTAACTAAAACATAATAGGTAACCAGTGTACAACGCCAATCAAATAAAGAAGAGCAAATTCTGATAAAATACTAATCATGTACTTGTACATGTTGATTTCACCTAAAGTTTAGCTTTCTTCAAGTGACAACTTTTGCAGGATTCTGACTGATTCATTCACATTACAGGGCCAGTTAAGAGGTTAGTTTAATTTTTTATCAGAAAAGCTTTATGTGACAGTGTTGGTATCAAAATTATCAGTTTAAGGCCTTCATGTACTTATGAAAGTTCATTTTACATAACAATTTTTACATGACAAACTTATGGGGAAATATAGTAATCCATGTAACAGAATTTAAGGACACTAGAACTCCTCAGGGGTGAAATTTGTTAATTTTTTTCGTATTTCATATATTCTTATTCTCCATTTTCCTATCTTTCCTCTCAGTTAAAGATGAAAATAAATTCAAAGTGAAAATACGTTAAATTTGACAAAAAGTATAACATGTTGTGAACCAAGGCAGGTGTGTTTTCTTAGTTCCCCCCTTATTAGGGGGATTAGCTCACTCAGAGGGGTTACCTGCTGTGAGTAGAAATGTCTCTGGTAAATGTGTATTGCCTCATGCTATATGGCTGTACCTCGCTACTTGTCCAAACTACCCAAGCAGATCTATTGACTAAAAGAACAGCCTTAATCATGCCACCAGAGTGCCAGTGGGGGTATAGGTTCATGAACACATTCTAGCAGCTTTTGCTCAGAACTTCCAAGATAAAACATCAATATATACTGTCTTGGAGCATAATTTAAGTTTTAACTTTCAACAGAAGTAGGTTGATATGTTTACATTTTAACTGGGGATAATTCTTGATTAAAATCAATTTAGAAACGAATTAATGACAAATTTCATCACACATAATTTTAATCCAGATATTTTGATCTTTTTGTCCCTTTCTACTTTTGAGACAGTTGTGTGACGAAATGCTTTTATTTCTCACTTATTTTTCAACATAATGCCCTGAAATTTGGCATACATGTAGCTAAATACTTAAGCTAATAAATGGTCCCACAAATTTTGGATATCTTTCCTAACTTTAAAGATATCAGTAAAAGAATATCAAACTTTCAAAAACTTTTTAAATTCTGGGAAGTTTTAAGTTTAAATGGTTACTCAGAACAATCTAAGATGAATATCAAAAATCTATGGGACAATTTTTTATTTTAAATAGTAGCCTATCCCCTTGAGCAAGAAAAATTAGAAAATTCTGAAAATAGTTCAAAAATACCATTTTGAAAAAGAGCTCAATTTTTCTTTCAAACTTCCTCATTATGTTGATTAATATTAAAGTTGGTAAATTTTCAAAGCTTTTTTGAAACCAGCAGTCATTTAGCTTTCAGAATATATATACATATGGCCATATTTGATCAATAGTTCGGGCTACACAATCTGAATGTGAAATTTTGCTCGCGAGGGATTCTAGTATCTTTAAGAACTAATCTAGTTCTAATATCATACAATTCTAACAGACTTTCAGCACTAACTGACCTAGCTACAAAATGCATGTATAAGTCATCGACAAATTTTTTTTCTTATTTGCAAACAGAATTAAATTTCAATTTGGAAAGTAAAAGAATCTGTTTATAGGTTAAATGGCCAAGAAAAGTAAGGAGGGCTAATTCACAACATGAGTCTTATATGCAAATGGCTGCTTATAGCCTTTGTTCAGTCAAATACTTTTCAGACATGCAGTGGTACCAAAATGCCAACCTTTGTCTATCAAACTACCCTCACCACATGTTACTTTGGGGTCACTTGGCATAAACAGGAGAATTCAATTCAGCAAAAGGGCTACTACATAAACATCACTTTAAGAGAATAGCTTAAAGAGTGTTAGAAGAAAAGTAAAGCTGACTTTAACTATAACCATCATTGATTTCGAAAAGCAAGTTCTTCATTCCTGCTAAAGTTTTGAAGCCCAAATAGTTTTGAGAACTGAAATGGCTCTATATATGGCCCTTAATGCTATTTAAACTTAACCTGGGCAGCAGTGAGGTTGGACGCCAGTATGTTGTCATTATGATCAAAAGTTCACAATACCCCTGGTATATCCAAGATAAATACAAAACACTACTCCCTACATAATCCACAATGAGTTGGAAATGAATTTTTTGTAGCTATTTACAAACCTCTACACTTCTTCTCATGCTAGAAGAAAAAAGGCTCGTGATTCACCTTGTCACGGAGTGAATGCTCAATGGCGATCAAAAAGCCATCTAGCTTTTGATTTTGGGCAGCCGTCAAGTAGTTTCACGTTTCACATATTCATGGTTTCATGGAAATGCTGAAGTACGCATATTCCCAAAGCTCAGCCAAGCATGAACGGCCACCAAAAGTCTGGACTTCAATACGAAATGGCTTGTCAAATGGCATTAAATATTCACACCAAAAAAAATACTATGAAATGGATATCTTCAGTGCGAGTATGTTGTTTTGATAAACATTTAATAATTATAAAGCTAATGAAACTTGACTGGTTGTTTCCGGTCATGAGAATTTTTCACAAGAATAAGGGCGGGGTGCCAGTTTTCATTATTCGTTATTAATTATTTATATACTGGTACTGGAAAAACGCTCGACTACAGATGAAATTCCCCTTCATTTCCCTTTATGTACTAAATGACTTAGAGTTACCCGCCTTTATATGCGCCCCACCAAGTTCTAGACAGTGGCCAGACAAAGCTTCATACCATGCACAGGTTGAAAAAGAGCAAATGTGACAGGCCGTCACTATAAGTATGTAAGGTTACCTCCCCTTCTCAGACCTCTCGCGCGGGAGATAGAGGCGCTGGTATAGCTCAGCGTTCCAGATTGCTGTTCACAGCTGTAACCAGTATTATTCTGCCTGCCTTTGACGTTATGGTCAGTCTGCATGATGAGCAGTGAGGTAATTTTACAAGTATTTGTTATTATTTCAAGTTAAGAGCCTAAATGTACAATTAAATGTTTTGCATAATGCTGCGTTTATGGTTAACATGTATACTGTACATGTTCAGCTCTCCGAGCTAAATGAGTGCATACTACATATGATTTAGCTGTTATGTGGATGTGTGTAGCGTTGTTGAGACACTGGTGGAGTATAGCATTTGGATGTTGCGGGAAGTTGAACTGTTGTTGAACCATGGACGTTTCAGTGAGAATCACTGTGTCTAAGTGAACCCCATTCGGCTAGAAATTTAAAGAGTTATGAGTCATCATATCGGTCCATGTATATAGTGTTCATTGTTACCTAAAGTATGTTACAGTTAGTTCTACTGGATATTGAGGTGTTGTCATTATTGACCAAGTGTCATAAGGGTTTCATTTCATTAATGTTTTGCCATAGTGTAGCAACAAATATTTTCTTTTGTTTATAAATGTCTTCAATTGATATAAATGTAATTTTGGAGTTAACAGTTATTTCATTAAAAGCTGGTATTACATGGGAGCACTAAAGTGCAGGTTCAATGATATTTTGAGACGTGGCGTAAGTAAACTCATGGCTGTAAATTAATAAGATTATAAGTGCATTAAATTTCTGACAATCTTTACCATTTGTTCTACAGTATACCACAACACTGCACAATAATGTATGTGAATGTTTTTTGGGGGGTAACCACTATATTTTGCTCAAGTGATCAATGTAGTGCGATTAATTGCTTTAAATAGCTCCCGATAAAGTCGTATTACTACACTGGGTATACTGAAAGGTTCTGAGCTCTAGGTGCAAAGTTTTTGCAGAGATCTAATCAAATTGTTCCATCATTATACAGGTTCCATGAGGTACCCACCCCTGGTCCCTTCTGTCCCTGTTTTACTGTCACTGAATAAATTTGACCATGTACAGCAGCCTATGATGGTGTTCTTATTATTTTGTGACATTTCTTCCATGAGCGGACCTAACCGGTCACACAAAGTTCCACAACATATTGTGTAAATGAAGTCATGAGTTACTAAAAAATGGGTAAATAATAAAAAAAATTGGAAATGACGAAAACATGATGCAGGTAGTAAAAACAGATGCAGGCGGTGACGGGAAACTAGCAATCAAGTTTCAATTGCCTAAGGTAGAAATTAATATTTCTGACTGTAGACTTTAAATGTTTCTCATCACGTCAGTATATATGGGTACTAGCAGAGTTTGAATGGCTTTCTAAAGTAAAATCACTCATAGGGCATGTAGTCACCTTAACAAATAATTAAGTTTGTTAAATGCAAATGCTTTTAACTTCCCTCCTGAATTAGGCAAACTTTTAAGTTTAAGAGTGATACAGGTCACAAAAAAATTTCTTTATGAACTTTCTTGATGACATGATCGGATCAGATAAGCACGTGTCTCACTCCACTCTAGACAGTAGTGTACTGGAATGCTAATGAGCTATATGGTACTGGATCTCAAGTCAGTGTAAAATCTATGTGTTTCAACTCGACAGTCCAAGCTTTGTAATGTATCAAATTCACAGTACATTGATCAACTAATTCACAACATGATCACACACTCTGTGTTAACGCATTACCTTTCCAAAATACGCCGCCCAGTGCGTCGGTGTCCATCCATAGAACGTGTCTTCCTGGAAAAGGCCATTGGAAGGTCCGAGTTCATTTTGCTCGCCTAACAAAGCCGCCACTGTCTGCACGTCACCATCGCGGCAGGCCCGGTGAAGAGGAAACTGTTGTTGTAGAATTTCCTCACTCGTATTACCCCACGATCCCATTGAAAATGACTTTTAAAAACTTTAAATATCTACCGATAAAATATCTCGAAAGATAACATAAATAACAACACAGGTAAATAAGAATAACTTTCACGCCAAGATCAACATCATCTTCCTTCCCTTTCACACATGTTTATTTGAGCATCTCAGTTCTCCATGGACGCGGTAGATCGCAGACTATTACTACTATTGAATGATCACCTCGAACACTCCCGGGTACGTGGAGAGCGACGGATTCTTCACAAGTACCATGTGATATGTTCGAGACTAGCGCGGGATTTGAATAAATTTAGGTCAGGGACTTGGTCACGTGAGAAAACAGACAACACGAACAGCATGTAAAAAATGAGAAGTTGACAGGCTCCAGCGAACAGAGGTAGATACGCTCTCCCATTGATTAGAAACAGATGTAGATTGTGTGCAGAAGCGATAGGTATCTCCTAATATTACGTTTGGGTTCCCTCAGATATGTCACGTTACACGTCACCGGATTTCTGTTGTTTCGATTTGTTGTTGTTGTAAAATTTTGTTATTGTAACTGGCCTGTCTTCCCGTTGAGATCCATCCTAAATCTTAAACCTAGAACAACGCGTAATATGACTGATATCATCAGAGATCAAACTGGATGCTGTATTACCTTGTTTACCTCAAGACTGATTCATTATTAATGTTTCAGGCCAAACTAATCTGCGGCAGTGTGTCCAGCTGTTAAAAATATAACAGTAAACAAAATGTACATATGAATGTCAATTTTAATGCGGCAGAACAAACCAAGGAACTTTGTATACTCAGTGAATTACGTCATTCGCATTGTGCCGTTTCAATCATCAGCATTAAACTGCTATAAAGTAAAGGAATTTGTGTGCGCAATGAATATTGCCTTCCCTTGCGGTCGCTGTCTCATATAAATGTACCCTTATGAATTAGACATTGTATGCTACCAATACGCCATTTCAAAAACCAGGGATATTTTCCTTCTGTATTTAGACGCTGCCTAGCTTTTAAAATCTGTATGTTCCTCAATGAACAATGATTAGCTGAGGGGATCACACAGTGCAGGATTTTTAAAACCCTTCTGTTAAGCCCACATTGCTAGTTTTAGGCAGTGGCCCCATTATTAACTACTTGCTGATCGCTAAACGTTTTTGTTCATTGTAAATTCTCTGCACTGTGGGAGTTTTCAGCTTTTGAGCTTCCCTATATAACAGTGTGAATCTTGCATCAAAAAACTCAACATCATGGAGATTACCGGATTCTTTTGATGGCTGACTAAGCATGGCGAACTGCGAGAATTTTTGACCTAAGCAGTGGTCTAAATACCAGATATAGCGCTAACACAATTGTTTTAAAACCGCTGTGACATGCGATCCCCTTGGCTGATTGAGGAACATACAGATTTTAAAGACTAGGCAGCGTCTAAATACAGATAGGAAAATACCCCCGGTTTTTCAAATCGACCTGTTTTAGACTTATACATAGTATACAACATATCATTCATTAGGCTAATATCAGTTCAGCATATCTCAAAGACAATGCACATTTTGATTAGGTATGCAGTAGATACAGGAATGCAGTTCTCCTAGGGAGAGCTACAGTGGGAAGCCTGCAGACATAGAGCAGCTGTAGCCAATCCAAAAATTGGCTAATATTATGAAGACTGGGGGGTCTCATTTGGTGAGGAGGTACCTCTTGTGGAGGTGAAATATTAGCATTTGGAAGCTGCGGTGAATAAGTATACCTTAAAATGCATCACAAGACGTAGTTTTATTGAAACCAGGCATTTTTATTGAATGCTTTAGACAAAGATCCGTGTCTAATTAGCTAAGTCACCCACCTAACTTTGTTAGCTTTTGCTCTGTAGCTCTCCATCTAGCTGTCACTAAATTTAAAAAGCAGAGCGGCTGCTCTGTATCTCGTACTACATGGGATCTGTGCAAACCTTAATGGTTAATGGCGGCTAGTCGAAGTTACATGTAAGGTAACATAAACAGAGGACGTGTTCAAGATGCATGTGTTCTGTTATTCAGTCATAATATCCAAAATTTAACATTACAAATTATGTCGTATCATGCTTTCAATTTTCATCGGATTTACCTTGTTTTCCTTGTGCTAACAGTTCTTACTGTCATTAATACTTTGTTTTTATGGCAAGTTTTAAATTGATGTGTTTAGGTGCCTGGGATGTAGTACGCGGTAGTTGCTGGCACAATGAAGTTGTCAGTAGTTGTTGGGATTGGCGTGGCCGTTGTTGCAGTTTTTTTCCACTTCTCGCTGCTTAGACTGGCCTTTGTCGCATCACTCTATTTGATGGTATGTGTCCTGGGGGTTTGGTGGGGGATGTCATGGACCTTGGTCAGGGGGAAAACCTACCACCCACCCCCTGCTGTTAAAGATGTGAGCACTGTCAACAAGCTGCTCAAGAGTTTGATGGTAAGCGTGCTAATTCCAAATCATTTCTTTGTGAGTTGCTATGATTAAGTTTTACTTAGATGTATCACGTGTACTTGATCCAAAATTTATTTGTTACTTATTTTACATGATTCTGGGAATTCTATACATATTAGAAAGGTGTTTTGATGTTTGTTTGAAAGGTATATATAGTATGGTATTCTACAGAGAAAAATGCAAGTTGCGACACCAAAAGTAATGTTTTGTAAGTTTCATGTACCTGTAAACAAACCTTTTCTGTGTGAAATATTTGGTGAAATTACAGTAATCTTTTGATCATAATATGGAGTTGTGAAATGTGTTGGAAAAAGTTAAGTAGTTATCTAATGCATTTTAAATATCTTCAGATCTTAAGTGAGGATATAATTTAAGATCAGCTCATGCTGGCTTCCTCTCTGGTTATGTGTGGGAAGATCTGCGAGCAACCTGTGGATGGCTGTGGGTTTCCCTGGGGTTCTGCCCGGTTTCCTGCCACCATAATGCCGGCAGCTGTCATATAAGTGAAATATTCTTGAGTACAGCATAAAACTCCAATCAGATAAATAAATAAGTAAACAAATGAGGATAAGTACTGGACTGACATTTCTTATCTTCTACCTGCATGTGTATATATTACAGTTATATCCCATTAAAGAGTATTTAAATACCTCAAGGCCTGTCTACGCAAGTTTTCAAGAATTTGTTTCACTTGTCTTTATGAGAATGTTAAACAAATGTGATTATTCTGTGTGAGCAGGAGTCCAAGGCCAATGCCATTCCCGACCAGAGGAAGGTCGTGATCTCCAGAAGTATGGACCTGGCTATCCAGGAAGTCTTGGATCTGATTCAGAGGGACTTCATCCTCAGCTGGTATACACAGCTCGGCAAGGATGAAAAAAACTTCACCACTCTGATACAGTAGGTTCTCTGCGACTATGTCTCGTGCTCAGTCCGAGGTGTTTCATGATTTACAATAAACTAGCCCTGGCAGTTATATCGGGCTTTCAGTAGTAGGCTTACTGGCTTCTATGTTTACAGATGAATGCAGAGAATTCCTTGTTGCTTTTACTGTAGTGTACTCCATCTCCAGGTACATGTTTTATGTTTAATACTTGTACTTGTACAAGTAACAGCTTAGAATGTAGTTGACCACTGTTGACCACTAATTCTCAGATAGTTCAATTCTTATGTTTCACAGTTGTTTAACATATGCAGGTAAAATGCTGTTTATTGTCCCTATGTATTTCCCTATCAGGAATGAGACATGGTTGGTGATCGAGGAATTAAGTAAGCGACTGTCCAAAATTGACTGGGTGAACTTCATCACTCAGTCTGTCGTCTCTACTCTCTACACTCACTTCAGAGATATCAGATTTGCTGCCAGGAGGTGGGTGCCAGCAATTCTCCCCCTATTATTGATTTGTGTTTTCAAGTAATCCTTAAAAATGTAGATTAAGTGCTGAAGGATTGTTTCTCTCACTGACTGGCTTTAGCAATCTGGAATCTGTTTTGCTGTAAATGTATCAGATTCCGCTAACATTTTTTTTTTCAATTTCCGCAATTTAAAAATACTTTTACCCTGGAAAACAACCATGTTTTCTCCACGTAGTAGACTTATGGACCTTACACAATTTAACATTAATCAGTGTTGAGCAACCTTTAAAGTAATGAACAGTTTGAACAAATAAAAGATTGTGAGATGTAGACTGATCGTTTGAGACGTGGAAATACAGTCACTTTTTGGATATTAATAATGTTATATAGCAATACATGTAAGTCCTGTGTAAATAAGGGTTCCCAAATTTGTATTTGAATGAATACTTGCAGAACAAAAGAAGCAGAGAGTCAACCGAAGTTCATACTCCATCCCTGTATGGAGAGTGAAGACAGCCAGACAGAGTTTCTGAGAAAGATCTGTGATGTTCTGTTGGTCATCCTCTTGCCCACTCGCTACTCTACCTTGCCAAGTGCCAGACATCTCCTGCGTGAAATCCTCACTCTCTCAGGTAGGCCGTCCTGAATTTATCATTGTACCATAGTATTTCTGAGCACGGTAGACAATGTAGTATATCTCTGATCATTATGACCTCGACAAGATGATGGTAGTGTTTTAGCACACCATATTATTATCTCTCATATGCATGTGATTTTGACATCACCATTATGGTAGGTTAGCTCGCCATTACTCTGGTCAGTAATTGTGCTATCATTATTGTTTTCACCCGAACTTATAAACAGCACATGTATGCATTACTCCATGTAATTTACATGATATTATCAGTATAAGCATATCTTTAATACATAACCCTGATTTTATCATTGGAGTAGTCCAGACCACAATATCTCATAATCTGTTACCCAGGCAGGCGTCTTCGGTTGTTTTCCACCCCAACATATTAATTAATGGTTTTTGGCCCTGGCATCATCAGTGTGGTCTTCAAAGCCACCACATCGATGCTGTGCTACGCAGACATTTTCACAGTAGTGATTTTAGGTTCTGTGGTTTGTGAGCCTGATATCAGCGTTTTTGTGTTTTAATCCACCTAATCTAGAATATTTTGCTATGACATCATTATTTCACTGTTCTGTTTTATATCTTTGGTATGTGAGCATAGCATCATCATTTTTGTGTTTTGTAAACCGTGCAAATCTGTGATTGCTTTAACTGTTCATCATTCCATTGCAGTGTTTCAGCCAACCATATGCATGGTTTGTGACCCAGATTACATCAACCAGAAGCTCTTGGACTATCTGGAATACAGGGAGAAATTATCTGAGGACACAAGAAAGACTTACACCTATGCTGCTACATACGAGGACTTCATGAAGATGATAGAGAAGTGTGAGGACATAGAGCACCTCAAGCAAATCAGGTAATTAGATAAGAGGACACAGAGCACCACAGGCAAATCAGGTAATTAGAGAAGAGGACACAGAGCACCACAGGCAAATCAGGTAGATAAGATATGAGGGATAGAGCACCTCAAGCAAATCCTGTAATTAGATAAGAGGGATAGAGCACCTCAAGCAAATCAATAAGATAAGAAGTATAGAGCACCTCAAGCAAATCCTGTAATTAGATAAGAGGATATAGAGCACCTCAAGCAAATCAATAAGATAAGAAGTATAGAGCACCTCAAGCAAATCAAGTAATTAGATAAGAGGGATAGAGCACCTCAAGCAGATCAATAAGATAAGAAGTATAGAGCACCTCAAGCAAATCCTGTAATTATATAAGAGGATATAGAGCACCTCAAGCAAATCAATAAGATAAGAAGTATAGAGCACCTCAAGCAAATCAGGTAGTTGGATAAGATGATATAGAGCACCTCAGGCAAATCAGGTAGTTAAATAAGAGGACAGCGAGCACCTCAAGTAAATCTGGTAGATAAGAGGATATAGAGCACCTCAAGCAAACCTTGAAGCATATCTTTATTACATAACCCTGATTTTATCATTGGAGTAGTCCAGACCACAATATCTCATAATCTGTTACCCAGGCAGGCATCTTCGGTTGTGTTCCACCCCAACATATTAATTAATGGTTTTTGGCCCTGGCATCATCAGTGTGGTGTACGAAGCCACCATATCTATGCTGTGTTACGCGGACATTTTTACAGGTTGTTAGATAAGAGGACAGAGCACCTTAAGCAAATCAAGTAGTTAAATAAGAGGACCTAGAGCACCTGAAGCCAATCAGGTAGTTAGATATAGAGCACTTTATCAGTCATAGCAGCCTGGCATAACCAACGAAATAACTGCTTGACTTAGCACTTAGTGTGCCTATATAATACAGTTGTCAAGGAGGGGATGGAACAGTAAAGCATAGTGCCAAAAATCCTGCTGTGATAA
This sequence comes from Acanthopleura granulata, assembly GCA_016165875.1. Taxonomy (NCBI): domain Eukaryota; kingdom Metazoa; phylum Mollusca; class Polyplacophora; order Chitonida; family Chitonidae; genus Acanthopleura; species Acanthopleura granulata. Next base: position 17,249,548 of record JABBOT010000008.1, read on the forward strand.
CTATTTTTTATTTTGCAGATTTAACATTATCACAGAAATCATGCAAGCCACAACAATCAGCAACCTGAAAAGGGCTAAAGGGATAGATACAGGTATTGTTCCCTTTAGTTTACCTACAACAGACATTCATATATTTTCACATGATGATTCATTTTACATCTTTTAAAAATGTCTGAATTCATGTGCACTCGTATGTTCTGGACATTGCAAAGTTTGTGCACACGAATGAGTGAAAAAATTGATGTAAAAGCAGTTGAGCAAATGTCTTGTGTCTATGTCTACAGGTAAAGCTACCTCGCCAAAGGGTACAGCTAAAGGGGATCTTCTCAAAGCCAGGAATCTGAAGAGATACATCAATCAGGTATTTAACAAGTAATTTTTAGCTTGCTGTTACTAAGTAAATGTGTCTGTGTTAGCGTTTGAATAATTATTTTTTGCTAATGTCAGCTGTCCTGTTGACTTTGGCTGCAATTTAAACCAAAACACTTATGGTTGAGCTTACAGGTTTCTCTTAAGCATTATTGTAATATGTTTTCTTAAGAAGGTATTACAACTAAAATCTACCTTGTGTTCTTAAACTTTCTGTTGATATCCTGAAATTTGATGTCAAACAATAGAAACTTTTACAAATGAAATTAAGGTCGTGTGGAATTGGTAATTCTTCAGCTATGCCCAAAAGGCATTAGTTTTTGTATAAATTTTCTGGTTGAATTAGCATGTCCTTGTTTTGATTTAAAGCCGATTGTGGTCTGTGCAACACAAAAAAAATGAAGAAAGAAAAGAAAAAACAACATAGTAAATTAGTTCTTTCCTAGGTGATATGTGTACATTAAATGTTATCCATGTTTTCATTCAAAGCTGACGGTGGCAAAGAGTCGATGTGAGAAGCTGATTCATTCTCTTGGAGGCCCAGATTACAAGTACTACACGGAGAGTGCTGATGTGGAGGGGGTGTTCCCAGGGCAGAAGGTTGCAATCCTCGGTTGTATGGCTAAATATTGCATTCATAGAATTGCACAGTGGTGTCTGATTGGTCGGAGCTTCCACCTCTAAAACAGTAAATCTGAGTTCAATCCTGCGATTAGTTGGATTTAAATATTTCTTTCTGTTTTACAGTTTGGAGTCTGACTTGATTGATGTCAAATTTTAACATGACGATTTTATTGTGACATGAACAACTATAAATTTGGCAGTCTTATTTTATGTGTTTATGGTAAGTATAATGGAAAAGGGCAATTTCTGGTCAGACCACAATTTACTGTGTCTGGGTGGTGTTTCAGGTCTACTCTCTTTGGCATGGAGGCCATTAAACCATTACAAGGACATGTATGTGATAGGTGTGATAGGGCTTACCAGCTGGGGATTTGGACCAGCAGTCTCTGGGCTTAGAGTCCACTAGACTGAATGGAAATTCCCTCCAGCCCAGAGGTAGATGACGCTTATATTTCACCTTATTACACGGGACTGTAGTAATGTTTATAGCTACGTATTGCTGTGCTTCAGGTCCTGTCTTTCTCAGTTATAATGGACACACCAGCAGCCAGGGAGAGCTTCCTCAAGTACCTGAGAAAAGATGACAGCGAAGCGCTTTTAAGGTGTGGTTAAATTTCAGTTATATTTGTGTATCTAAATGTAGAAAATCTTTTTATCTTACAGCACATGTTGTTGCCTTTCTTACACCAGAGGACAAGCATTTGTTGTGAGATATGGTTAAATGATGTTTCATTTTAAATGGACTGCCTGGGTGGTCTAGTGGTTAGAACGTCCACCTCGAGGCCGGAAGATCCATGTTCAAGCCCAGGTCAGGTCATACCCAAGACTTTAAAAATAGTACTTGTTGCTGCCTCACTTGACGCTCAACATTGAGAGGTTAGTGCAAGGAAACAGGACTGATGGGCCCAGTGACAGTATAGTGTGACTGGTTGGGGTGTCATGTCTGGGGTCTTCGGCATGATGTTCAGGTGGCGGTAGCACTGACTCGCCCTGCCACAATAAACACACTATATGCTCACATCAGAAGGACTCGTCGTCGTCGTATGACTGAAACATCGTGAAGTGCGACGTTAATCCCCAAGCACCTTCTCACTCACTCATTCATTTTAAATTTTAAATTTGTTCCACCAAATGTAATTCGGGTCAAAGCTGCGTAGTCTGTTGTTCATTCCTGCACTTACGATGACATTTTGTGTGCAAACTGATAACATATTACTATTGCAGTTCAAGAGAACAATACTCAAGTTGGCCACATGGGACCAATTGGCCATTGTCTGGGAAAAGGCATCCCGTTATTTTTTTGTCTGTAAGGTGTATCATGTTTTTGATGATAGATGCATTATATTTTGTTTATTACTTTAGGTTTTGGATTGGAGTGGAAAGCCTGAAGGCTGCTGATAAGGTATTAGTTCTGTCTGTTGTGAGAAATAGTTGTTCTTTAGTTAAGACATCAGAAGAAATGCCTTATTTGTGTATTACTGGACAATGAGCTTTACCTGAAAAGGATGGGTTTTTAGTATAAGAAACTCTTAATATCTGTATTTTGGTAACTCCATTTTCTGTTTGTATTTAGAAATGTCCTGAGTTAACAGGTAATGTTAGCAATATTATTTCCTACATCAAAGTGTCCACTACAAATAAATAGAACATTTTTAAGCACCCATAAGTATGTTTTCGCTTTTGTGTCATTCACAAATTCTAAATTCCTCTGAGAGTGTTCATGAGTTGATAACCTCCGCCTTTAATGGATGGTTTTTAGATGAGCAGGAAACTCCACTTTCTAGTTTACTTAAGAATTCCTTATACAGATAGGTTTGTATTTTATATGTAGAAAACTTATCCCCAGCTGGCCAAAAGGGCTTTTATCAGAGATTCATAGAGGTTGTTTTATATTTGTGCAGAAAAATCGTCACCAGCTTGCCAGTGATCTATACCAGAGATTCATAGCTGGTCCTATTAGCATGGTGAAGAATGACATCAAAGCTAACCTGAAGGCCATGGAAGCTTTCCTGCTGGGCAATGGGGTATGTTCTGTCAACCATGTTGTCCACCAAAGGGGAGTGAGGTATAGCACATTGAGTCAGTCAAGTCTGCTCGGATACATCTCTCTTGTCGGTAGTGTGTCAGTTTGTTGAAGAGCACTTATCGTCCTCGTGACCATTCATATATGGTGTGCATAAATGAATGGGTACGTCATGTGGGAAAGTGTGTAGGTAACTTGTAGGTAAAGGTGCGTGATTTTCTCCTCCCCCCAAAACTCACCACCATTGTACAAGTGAAAAATTCTTGAGTATTGCATTTGCTATCCCGTCTCTTTGAACTTAGTTTTCTTTTCTACTGGACTCATCGACCATTATCCTTTAAGACAGACATCTCCATTTCACATACAACACCAATCAAGAACAAACATTGGCCAATAAAATATTGTCCTATGAAGTGTGAAAAGTTTGAAAATTCTTAAATGTTCACCGTGTCTTGTACATGTATATGTCTCCTTACTTCATCCATTGTACCATGTTTATGGTTAATCAGGGTCCTGATGGATTTTACCTGGCCCAGGCTCAGGTGTACCACATCCTAGAAGAGAAGTTTTACCCGTCCTTCATTGTCAGTGATATCTACCATCGTTACATCTCCACGGTAGAGGAGGACGCCTGGGATTCGGAGGCCACGTCTAATAAAGGTGACCAGTTCAGTCCCAGCCTGGCCTCCGTGCCTCGCGGTGCCATCGTGGTGGTAGTAAGTCCTTGGCAAGGTTCTTGTGGTGGTTTGGGTGACTATATGTGACATGAAATATGTGGGAGACCACTTGTCTTCCACCATTGTGACATGTATACATCTTTTTTAGGGTGAAGATCTGTGTGTCAAACATGAGAAGAGTTTGTCAGTTACTTACCAGTGGCTGGTGGTTTTGTCACTGTGCTCATGGTTTCTCCACGCATAAAACTAATTGCTGTCTTATGCATTAAAATTTTTTAGTAATTTGTGAGCTGTCAAAGGAGCAGCTATGCCTGGGTTTAAGCATGAATTCCTGGCAGTTCTTGGCAAGTTCTGTTTAACTTAGAGGTGGAGAAAACATAAAAATGACATGAAGTTTAGATGAAAGAGTGCAAAAAGTTAGTTGTAAATGGTTTTGAATCTTTTTTTTTGATTTTTCTTTATGGAGAAAAAGACACTTAAATAAAATTTTGCATAGTGTGTATTTGAGACCACCTTTTGGTATATATAATCTTTGTGTAATAATGTTAAAAATGAGGGTGTTACACATGTTTAATAAATATTTTTGCACCAGAATTTGTCGCTTTCAGCTAACAAATGTGTTCAACCTGGAATTGGATCATATTTATATTTTTAATATGTTCATAAATTTTGTCATAATTCAGGATAATGCAAATGTTTGGATATAAACAACAAATTTACATTCAAATAAATTTGTTAGGCATGCATCACATCCTTATTTAGAACATAATTATGCAGTGGCATGGCCCCATGCCTCTCACCAATGCAGTCGCTGTGAGTTCAAGTCCAGCTCATGCTGGCTTCCTCTCAGGCCATACATGGGAAGTTCCACCAGCAACCTGCTGATGGTCATGGGTTTCCACAGGGCTCTGCCTGGTTTCCTGCAGCCATAATGCTGGCTGCTGTTGTATAAGCGAAATATCCTCGAGTATGGCGTAAAATGCCAATCAAATTAATAAATAAATAAATATACAATGGTGATAAATACCAAAAGTTGGTTCCAAATACCCACCATACAAAAATATTTTCAGATACCTTTTCTCCTGAAATAAAATATCCGAAATATAATTTATTTATTTATTTGGCGGCAGCCAGGGAGGGAAGAAACCGAGCAGAGGCCGCGAGAAACCCACGACCATCAGCAGGTTTAAAAAATATTAAAGGCCATATTTGCAAATAAATTTTACCCTCTTTCATCTGATTTTGGGATCATTTTTATGCTTTTGTTTCCTTTAAGTCACACTTTATCAATTTGGTACGAGCTAGAAACTTTCGGTATGTGTAAAATGTTAAAAAGGCAAGAAAAAGTAATCACTATTTAGGATGTGATAGAGAATGTGAAGTCAAGATAACGGAATGAATCCGTCCACACCTGTCGAACATAGAACAGAAGCCTAATTTGCATGCGCATCAGAAGAAAAGTTAAGACGGACTTATTGGAATACAGACACAAGTGCAAACAATAGTTGTGATGACCATCTTCATTACATGTAATTTTTCTTCCTACCTGAAATATCACGTCTGAAAAACAGCCTTTGTAAGAAGAACAGGTGATCAAGTGAGTTAGTCAAAGTTACTCAATTGAATGATTAGTCACGTGGTTATGTCAAGCTGGTGATGACTTTGTAATCACCAGGTGAGCTGAGCGCTGAGTTACACCAGGGTGAGGGAGAGCTTACTGATGATGCGACGGCCATCGTCTCCCAATCCTTCCATGCACAGCAGCTGTTGGAACAGCTCAGCGAGAAAATCTCTAACAAGATGCATGCTCTTCATGCCCTCAAGTCCTCGCAGAAGGCAGACGAGAAGGTAAATGGAGTACAGTTCAATAATATTTGTGTGTAGTTCATTGATGTGAGTGACATGATGTATGTTAAACTGAAGAAATGCTTATTTATTTATTTATTTATTTGATGGGTGTTTTATACCATACTCAAGAATATTTGAATTATACCACTGTGACCAGCATTATGGTGGGAGGAAGCCGTGCAGGGCCTGAGGGAAATGTACTCCCATACACAGGTTGCTGGCAGACCTTCCCACCTACAGCCGGACAGGAAGCCAGGATGAGCTAGACTTGAACTCACAGAGACCACATTGGTCATGGAGGTCCCCTGAAGAAATACTAGATATGATATTCTGGAAGAAATACTATTTAAGATATTTTTGAAGAAAACTACCATGTATTTTTTTAAAAAGCTAGATATTTTTGTGGAAAAATACTAGATATTTTTGAAGATACACTAGAGGAGATTTTCATGTAGATACTCATTGAAAAAAAACCAAACCTATCATGTTTGAGTAATTTCTTTTGCTTTTTTGGTTCATCAGCATTTCTTCGCAATGTGAAATCTATCATAATAATAACAATAATGATAATGTCTTTATTTTCTGTGGGTAATACAACTTGTGGAGGCCCTACACAAACACACATATATAAACTTTGACACAGTATACTAGTTCAACGAAAATGAAGTGAAGTACAAAAATTATCATAATATTTAAAGAAATATATGGTAAATTGGGCTACAGCTGTTTCTAAGCTAGTCACGGGAACTATGTACAAGGCAGATTATACCTGTGTTATTGTGTTTGTATTTTGTTTTCTTTTCTTGTTTTCCCAAAATGTTCAGAGGGAATTATTTATTACACACAGGAAAGTTTAGGCTGTGCAATAGATATATCTGTAGTTAGTTGGTGGAGTGCTGTATTTGGACATTAGACAGATATATGGAGCCTCTGAGAGAGTTAGTTTGCTAGTGCAGCGTAATGACCCAGGAACCTCTCACCAAGTGAGAGCTCAAGTCCAGATTAGCCTGGCTTCCTCGCCAGTTATATATGGGAAGGTCTGCCAGCAACCTGTGCATTGTTTTGGGTTCCTGCCCTGCGGGCTCTGTTCAGTTTCCTCCCTCTACAATGCTGGCCGCTGTCATATAAGTGAAATATTCTTGAGTACAGCATAAAGCTCCAATCAAACAAGTAAATAATTAGACTGATATAAATGTTTTTCTGAAGAAGCAGCTACTTTAAACATTCGAATATGTGAAGAACTATCTGGTACTTTGTATTGTGGAGAGTGATGATTGGTAGCATTAGTGTCTCGTTTTTTCCTTTGGTGCATACGTAGATTTTGAAACTGCGAGAAGACATGGAAAAGGAGCTTGAGAACTTGAAGCTGGAGAGACGTCAGTTAGAGTTTCACATAGAGAGAACAGACGTGTGGTGTGAGAATGTGGGAAGGTGGAGGGCTACTATACACACTGCAGAGGTGAGTCACAGAGAGATGTCAGAAAAGGAAGAACAGACGTTTGGCATAAAGCTAACACCAGGTTAAGCCACGTGCTAGTTACTGTACCGAACTTGTAAATTTCACTCCATATTCATATGAATCAGGATGAAGTCAGATGAAGTTACACCCTGGGTGCAATCATAACCTGGTAGGTTTATTCATCGATGAACAGATATTTATTTATTTATTTATTTGATTGGTGTTTTATGCTGTACTCAAGAATATTTCACTTATACAACGGCGGCCAGCATTATGGTGGGAGGAAACTGGGCGGAGGAAACCCACAACCATCCACAGCTCCTGGCACACCTTCCCACATACGGCTGGAGAGGAAGACAGCGTGAGCTGGGCTTGAACTCACAGCGACCACATTGGTGGGAGGCTTTGGTCATTGCGCTGCGTTAGCACGCTAGGGGAATGAGCCACGGAGACCCCGATGAACAGATATTCACAATCTGTGGGCAGCTGTGCCTTTAGTTTTATGTACCAGTCAGCCAGGTAGAATGAATCCATGCCCTTGTCAGGAAAGGGTTTTTGCTTCTGTGTGACTCCACCTCATTATAACACTATTTTGGGGGCAACATATCTGCTTACCATGTTTATAAGCTGGGGAGTGCTTTGTTTGATCACTTATAATTTGTGAAAAAAAAAAATCGAATGGACAAATGGGGAGTTTCGAGTTTGAACCCTTTTGTTACTAAAAGTAAACAGACTCCCACTGTATCATGTGACATGTCAAAAATTTTAGGCAACGTTTGGTGACTTAACTCTACTGATCAGCTATTTCACTGTGTTCAGGAGATACAAATGTTCCTTAGATCACAAACTGTCAGCACCTCAATTTTAACCATGGTTTGGTGGCAATTTTTACACACTCATGTTACAATAAATGTAATCTGAAATAGTTGCCTGACATTTTTGTCAAGTCGCACAGTACAGTAGGACTTTTACTACCTGTAGCGACAGAAGAGTTCGAACTCGAAACTCCTCTGTTGATGGTGGATGCTCATGGTAAGTCTAATTAATATGATATCTCATGGCTCTAAGTGAAAAACTGTATGATTACCAAGCTTATGAATTTAGAGGAGAAACACAATTGGAAAGGTTTCTTAACTTCTTAAAGGATGTGCATATGTGTACAACAACATCTTAAAAAATGTTAAAGACAGACACATTTGTGATGGTGTTATATTGAATCACATGTCAGATTGAAGCGTGTTGCACTGAGGGAGAGGTCGGCGAAGAAAAGCATGTGCTGTTAGATGTTTCACTTCCTGTTTACACGACAAGACTCGACTGCTTGACTTGCCTAGCTAAAAACGCAACAGCTTTATAAATACATGAACATGTAAGCTAACTAGTTGTTTTTCTGTTTTCCACAGATTGTTCAGGAGGGTGACAAGGTGGTGCCGTACTTCACTATCCTGGTCCATTTGCCAGGGGACGCTGCACCACCCACGCAGAACCCACGGCCTGCCAGTCATGGGTGGGTGGTGTCCCATAACCTCAGTGACTTCCACAACTTACATGTCAAACTCATGCAGGTAATGGCTTAAAATGACATTAATTCCTAAACCTTTTCACATATGAAAGAGCAACTTTCTGTGCAATTTAGGCATGTTTTAATTTGATTTTGGAGATCAAACAACATTGGTTGAATTGGCCAGTTTAAGGGCTGCACAAAAAGTATTTTATCCGTTAACACAGAAAAGGGCTTCAGAAATATGCTTAAGTAAACACCTTGCAAACATGCAAAAAGGTTGGAGAATTACAGTACATTCATACATTAACACAGGAACGGTCACTTTTAGAAACATGAAAGACTCCAGTATGAAGAATAAAAACAACAGCGGCAACGACAATGTGATAGGCAGTGCTGACATCTATAACATTATGACATCTAGCCTCTTGTAAGTTGACTAGATTTTACTGTAATTTCTCATGTAAATACTTAAATTGTAGCAAGTTACACCAGCATGACTGCAGCAGAGTTATGCCTAAAAAATAAAATAAGCAGTGAAATATGTATGTATGTAAATGTTCTTGAAATATTTCACTGAGAAAAATCCACCAGATTGTCACGATGTAGTTACCTGTTTCCTTTACCTAGGATATTTTGTGCCATTATGTGACTAACAGTCACATAATTACAACACTGCTCATATAAACAAAATAAAAATCAGATTTGAAGTGTCTGCCCTTTTTTTTGGGGGGTATCGAATGATATATGAGCTATTCAATGACCAATCCAAATGCCAATTTGGTTTCAGATTGGCAGTTGGTTAAGGAAGAGAGAGCTTCCCACTGTCAACTGGTTCAGGTCTGTGGATTCAGCCTTCTTGGAGAAAGCAAAAGCAGCAGTGCAGGATTTCCTGGTGGTGAGTGGGCGTAGGGTTGATTCTTTTTCTCTCTCCGAGCTCTCTGGATTAGGTGTAAAAGAATAAGCACGAACTGCAAATTTCACCAGAACTCACGAGAAGTTGAGAATCAGATGCCCCAGTGCCTGTAGCTTTGACACAGACAAACGGGAATATTGAGTATTTGTAACTGTTTTTCATATCCATCAGTAAGGTAGACTGGCATTCAGGTCATGAGGTGCAAACCTCCTTGAGCTACATTCTTTTCAAATTTAAAAAATGAATCTACAAGAAATCCTCCGTAAAAATATTTTGTACCTCCAGCTGGTAGCCGTGATTGTCATGTGACTCACCACAACTAAGCCACCTTGACAGAACGTAGAGGTTGGAGATCTCCAAACTCCACATTGTAGTACATTCGGTTAAAAGAAATGGATCGGAGAGGCCTGGTCTCTCCAGAGAGAGAAAAAGAATGAACTCTTAGTGTGCTGTTGTAGACAAAGTGTGTTGATGGATGTGGTGATGTAAGAATGTGCCGCTGTGGCAGTGCTGCTGTAAGGGTGTGATGTAAAAGTGTATTGCAGTAAGGCTGCATGTGCTGCTGTAAGGGTGTGATGTAAAAGTGCATTGCAGTAAGGCTGCCTGTGGTGCTGTAAGGGTGTGATGTAAAAGTGCATTGCAGTAAGGCTGCCTGTGGTGCTGTAAGGGTGTGATGTAAAAGTGTATTGCAGTAAGGCTGCATGTGGTGCTGTAAGGGTGTGATGTAAAAGTGCATTGCAGTAAGGCTGCCTGTGGTGCTGTAAGGGTGTGATGTAAAAGTGCATTGCAGTAAGGCTGCCTGTGGTGCTGTAAGGGTGTGATGTAAAAGTGTATTGCAGTAAGGCTGCCTGTGGTGCTGTAAGGGTGTGATGTAAAAGTGCATTGCAGTAAGGCTGCCTGCGGTGCTGTAAAAGCGTGCTTATCTAGGAATGAGTTGTTCATAAGCTGTTCTGCTGTGGAGTGTGCAGGTGTACGAATGTGTTTCTTGCTTACCGTGCATACTTATCTTGGAACAGAGTTCAAAACAGTAGAAGATTACTCTGTGTGCATTAATTTTAGCACGCATTTTAGCATAAGTATTTATCTTGTTTACTTAGAGTAACATTTGTAATGCATGCCTTCATCCTTTACCACTTCTTGTTTTTTGTGTTCTATCGAAGTAAAAAAAGTTATGGGACCCAGACTCTAGTCTTTGTCAATAGTCCTGTCTGGGAAATGGTGAGGTGAAGTGGTATCTTCAAAAGTGAAAAGTGACCAAGTTTCACAGACAGATAGACAGATGCTACACGCCTTCTTTGTGATAATTACAGTTTGTTGCTTACAGAACACTTTCTGCTTGTCCAGTCACCGTCTTTGTTCCTTCATGTGTGTTGTGTAGGCTGTGCTGAAGGATGACAGGATGGTCCAGAGTGAGGCGCTGTATGCCTTCCTCACCCCTACCCCAGAGTACTTAAAACAGGCTCTACCAGAGAAAAAGAGCAAGTTCTTTCTGGCCAACCTCTTCAAAACGTAAGGGCTGGTAATATATGCACCTGCAGATTGTGACAGCAGATCCTTGGTAAACGATTTATTTGTTATTAAAACAGATCAAAGAGTGGGGTATTTTCCTGATGACAGTGTCATATTGTTATATCTGCGTGACTGAGTTTTGAGCACAAAAGAAGACAAAATAAATAAATAAATGAAACTAGATATTGTCAGATGTATGAAAAATCTGCTACTCAGCATGTCTGGTATCAAAGTTTGTTGAAAATTTGTACTGAATTAAAGCTTTTACACTTGAACTTATGTTTACCACTTGAACTGTTATGTGTGTTGCAAGACTGGTACCGAAGAATACTCTTTTTTTTCTTTTTCTTTTTTAGGAGAATCAAGGAATAGATATAAAACCTGTTATTTAATCATGCGATGCATCTCTAGAAATATACAAAATGATGAATTTCTAATGTCATGAATGTAGGTATGAACTAGGATATATAATGTGACCATTTTTTTTTTGGACATTTTAGCACGTCTACCAGCCGAGACACTGAAGGAGATGGCTATGGGGATCTGATGTTTGCTGGAGATGATAGGTATATGTATGTCAAATAGACAGATGTGCTAGAGCAGCGCAATGACTCCAGAGCCTCTCACCAATGCTGTCACTGTGAGTTTCCTCTCAGCCCGGTTTGTGGGAACGTCTACCAGCAACTGCGGATGGTTGAGGGTTTTCCACAGGTTCTGCCCAGTTTCCTCCCATCATAATGCTGGCCGCCGTCGTATGAGTGAAATATTCACTGTGAGTACGGCGTAAAACACCAATCAAATAAATAAATAAAACTTATTTGATTGGGGCTTGCTTGATTGGGGTTGAATGTCGCTTCTGCAGCACTCTCGTCATATCTCATTTGTGTCCACGTAGAAAGTCGGAAACAATGCAGACATATTTCAAGTGCTGGTCACTGCTGGTCAATCAAGGTAGAGCCATGCTCAGATTTTAGGAATTGAATCCAAGATCTGCGGTTTATGAGGCAGACCCTCTGTCCTTCACAACACCTCGGTAATGTTATCTTTTGTTTAACATATTTACTAGCAGGCTGCTGTTTTCAGATTTTGCTGGGAAAAGGTGACAAAGTTTGTGTGACTGTTAGCTGCAGTATGATCACAGAATTCTCACAAGATTAGACATGCCTGTAGATGAAGTAGCTTTTAACCTATTGATTGTGCGTTGATGTTTGTATGGGGAATAATGTAGCCTTCAACATTATCTATGTTGGCAAGGATTATAGAACATTCTGGTCTTGTTGCCTGTTTAGAGTGCTTTCACCAATGTTAAGCCTTGTCTATATGTGGCAATGTATTTATGTGACATGCTGCAGTTCAAAATGATTTCTATCTTTGGATATAATAAATGGAAGTAATAATGTACGTATAAGCTTGTAAGACATCTTCAGAGTGTCATTTTGTCTTTTCAATCTCCGGCTATCTTTGATCAGAAAGGACATGATTCACGTAGCGTGAATTGTTAAAGCTACATTTACATAGAGGTGGTAATTGGTGACACTTACATGTATTGTGGATTCTGTACTGCAGTTCGAAAGAAGACCGCTCCAAAGATTCTATTGCAGAGCCATTGTATGGACTGATTAGGGAGGTGTTTGAGCTGAGTGGCATGTTCAAGTGGCTGAGGAAGAGCTTCATCGTGTTTGTGGAGGTGACATTTGGACGATCAATTAACAGGTAAACACAAGTTAGTGGAGTCACTTTAATTCAATCTCTCGTTTTTTCCTGGGCAAGGTAAGAACTGTGTTCATTTCAGATCAGATAGCTGTAAGGCCATTCTTAAAAATATGTTCGCTGGGCATAACCCAACCTACCCTACCCTTCAAACAAACATCCCTGTTTTGATCGAGGTTTTTTTTTTTTTCTCTCCATGTTTATTTCTGTAAAATCCTATCTTTTTCAAGAGCCATAATAATAATAATAAAAATTCCCTATTAACGGACCCTATTTTTTTCTCAAGGGGTCCGGTTACGCCTAGCAGACAGTTTTTTAAGGATAACTTTATGAAATATGGGTGAAAAAGATGGGATGATAGTGATGTGATTTCTGTGGATGATAGTGATGTGATTTCTGTGGATGGTAGTGATGTGATTTCTGTGGATGGTAGTGATGTGGTAGTGATGTGATTTCTGTGGATGATAGTGATGTGATTTCTGTGGATGATAGTGGTGTGATTTCTGTGGATGGTAGTGATGTGATTTCTGTGGATGGTAGTGATGTGATTTCTGTGGATGGTAGTGATGTGATTTCTGTGGATGATAGCGATGTGATTTCTGTGGATGATAGTGATGTGATTTCTGTGGATGATAGTGATGTGATTTCTGTGGATGGTAGTGATGTGATTTCTGTGATGATAGTGATCTGATATCTGTGGATGATAGTGATGTGATTTCTGTGGATGATAGTGATGTGATTTCTGTGATGATAGTGATCTGATTTCTGTGGATGATAGTGATGTGATTTCTGTGGATGGTAGTGATGTGATTTCTGTGGATGATAGTGATCTGATATCTGGGGATGATAGTGATGTGATTTCTGTGGATGATAGTGATGTGATTTCTGTGATGATAGTGATGTGATTTCTGTGGATGATAGTTGATCTGATTTCTGTGATGATAGTGATCTGATTTCTGTGGATGATAGTGATGTGATTTCTGATTTCTGTGGATGATAGTGATGTGATTTCTGTGGATTCTTCAGATTCGTATGGTAATTGACTACATGGTTTTGAATTTTTTACAAGAAAATGATTCATAGAAAAATCAGTCAAATCTGTTTTTTCTCCCTCGTAGAGGTTTGTAAGGTAACTGGTAAAGTATCCACTGGGCAAACATGTCTTCTAAGGTCATAAATCATATGACCAATACATCAAAGCTGCCACAGTATTTCTAATGCAGCTTTGAATCCCGGTGAACTTGAGTGTACAAGTGCAAATTCCCAACAGCTTCAACATCCACTCGTCAGGATTGGTGTGATTGTGCACTTATGCCCCTCAAATTGAGCTAAAGAACAGGATATTTCTCTCTGTTGCTCCACAGACAGCTGCGTGAGACAGTTGACTGGATTCTGTCCGAGTCCATGCTTATCTATTACATGCGGCTGTTCCGTGAGTCCATGTGGCCAGAGGGAGAGTTGGTGGGCTCGTTACCTGCCCGGACTGACGAGGAGAAGCTACAGACACGCCTACAGTCCAAACAGAAACTACTCAACAGTATACCAGGTATGGTCCCTCATTGTGTTTTCCTTCACTTACACTACATGGCCTAATATTTCGTCCATGACAGATATGCTTATTTTTGTAAATTGTGACAGTTGTGTTGATTGTAAAAAGCTGTTTTGAAGTTTGGTAGAGAGCTTTGGGTGATAGCCCTGTGGAAAAATGTAAGTTTCAGCTTCAAAGACAATATTTTATGGCAATTTACTTGCCTCTTAGAATGCATGTTTTTGGACGAAATTTTATATCATTTACAGTATTTTGTGCATTTGCAAGTTTAGACCAAGTATGGCTTCATAGTGCTCTGGTAATTTTGGAAAAAAAGGAAAGAAATTCCGGTGTGGAGTGGTTAGTATTTGCTTTGTAATGTCATGCTGTATGCATATCATGCTGTACTCATATCATGCTGTACTCGTATCATGCTGTACTCATATTATGCTGTAGTCATATCATGCTGTACTGATATCAAGCTGTACGCATATCATGTTGTACTCATATCATGCTGTACGCATATTGTGTTCCTTCTTCAAATTGAAAATTGGAAAAGTACAACGTTGTTGTTGATCTAATGTACAGGTGTAATGGTGGATCTTACTGAACACTTGTAATAGACCATACGCGGAGTACCTTACACTATGAATGAAGGGTTAGGGCAAGGTTGGCAGACATCCCATATTCCCGATATTGTCCGGAAAAAAAAAAGAATGATTAAGTGGTGTGTGGGAATCATAAAGGACTGGTTTGATCCGAAAAATGACAACCAATGACCTATTTACTTGTACGAGATCTGTGCCTATGAAACACAGTAAAGCCACCTCTGTGATGTTTTGTCAGATGCTGTGAAGAGTTTGGTAGGCGATACCAATGCCAGACAAGGCACCATCAAGATGTTTGAGGTTTTGCAGGACTCCAGGCTTAACAAGCATCTTGTCTATGTGAGTAAAACCAGTCATTTGAGCTTACACATATACAGTGTCCCCCAAAAATGTACTCACTCTTTGACTGCCCATTACTCATGTATTTTGTTTTGTTGTAGGTGTTTATTGACATAAATACAAGTCTAATGAGTAAATTAAAGATTATTATTATTGTTATTTAGGGTTAGTTGCACCTGAATCAAGAACAAAAAATATGTGAGTAAAGGGTGAGTACATTTTTTGGAGATATGTACAACCGAGACAGATTTGATGAACTTCTGAAGTCGTCTTTTGTCTTTGCTCAGCCAGGTAGTGTTGCTCTTGTGACAGTTAATTAGTGTATGACCAATGTAGTCAAATCCAGCTCTCGCTGCTTCAACTGCAGCCTGATGCCCATGTGTCAGGTGCAGCGAAAAGGGTAGGTTTTCCACGGAGTTCTTCCACCCATAAACCTGAACACAGATGTTATAGCGGTTCTGCAGGATGACAAGAACAGACCATTGAAAATATGTCGGGGCCTCCGTGGCTCAGTCGGTTAGCGCGCTATTGCAGCACAATGACCCAAGCCTCCCACCAATGCGGTCGCCGCGAGTTCCCTTTGACCCTGCTTGGTTTCCTCCCACCATAATGCTGGCCGCCGTCGTATGAGTGAAATATTCTTGAGCACAGCGTAAAACACCAATCAAATAAATAAATAAAAATATGTCTGTTGGGCATATCCCTGTCAACTCTTTCCGTGTAAAGGTCTTTTAAATTGCAGTCTTTGTCAGTAGTGAAAATTAAAAGAAAAAAATAACCTACCACTCCACCATACTGATCCGGTTCTGGTTACACCTAACACATATTTTTTTAAGGGTGGTCTCAAGTTAACAGTGTACATGTGTGACCAATAACAGGATACAATGGTTTGGGCCACAAAAACACTGAAGGGAAAGCTGTCATACATGTATAAAATACATGTGATATTAGAAAGAGTACAAAGAGCAAAGGAATACCTTGGTCATACTATATCTGGCCAAGTATATACATGGTATATACAGTACATCACCATGGATGCCTCTAATTGTAACACTGTGTTGGGTCGAAGCTTACCACCTAGTCAGCCCATACCTGCTTCTCCCTTGGCTCTCTTGATATCTCATATCGCTTCTTCGAATTAAGAAATCTACACTGCTAATATTCCACAGCCAATGCATCCATTCAGAAGGTGCTACAGGCTGCGATTTATTGCTGGTCTCTTGATTCTATGTCACCCGGATTGCCCGCCATTACACATGACCCCGGTTACTCGTCACATTTGGCTGAAAGGTCACATTGGAAATTTAACCACACGGAACTTTTACATCTCAAGACCAAATGTTCGATTTTGATTTTTTTCTTTTTCGGTTTGGTCCTATTCTGTGAATCATATGTGTTTTAATTTTAACTGCTCTGCCTCCTGGATAATGTCTATGACATACTAGCGCTTTTTGTCGGAATCAAATGAGCTTCAACAGGACCTTACTGCCAAATGTTGTGATGAGTAAATGAGGTCACATGCAATGGCGGGCAATCACGGTGACATGGAGTCTAGAGACTGGTAATGAATCGCGGACTGTAGCACCTTCTGCATGGATGCCTTGGCTGTAGAATGTTAGCAGTGTAGATTTTTTTAAGTCAAAGAAGCAATAGGAGACAGCAAGAGAGCCGTGGGAGAAGCGGGTATGGGCCAGTGTGGAGGTAAGCATAAACCGACAGTTTTTCAGTGAGAGGCATTCAGGGC
The DNA here is from genome assembly GCA_016165875.1 of Acanthopleura granulata. Taxonomy (NCBI): domain Eukaryota; kingdom Metazoa; phylum Mollusca; class Polyplacophora; order Chitonida; family Chitonidae; genus Acanthopleura; species Acanthopleura granulata. The sequence goes on from JABBOT010000008.1 coordinate 17,266,403, forward strand.
ATTGTGGTGTATACGTAAACACCATGCATATCCTTGGCTATCTGTATCTGGTAAATATTGGCACCACGAGATGTTCACGCAGCTGATGAAGCCGCCGTTTTGTGTGTTAGTGCTCCAGTGTAGACAGTGGTCATGCTGTAAAACTGTCACGGTTCTCTTGTTTCTGTCGTAGATATTGCTGCAGCAGTTCTTGGAGGAGTTGTGTCCAGAGTTGACTCAGAACCAAGGGGAGACAACTCAGCAGGCAGACGGTCTGCCTGCCTCATGACTGTGATAGATCAATGGTAGATATTAAGTACTCTAAGGCAGAGTTAATGGATATGGGTATGTCATTCCAGTGAATGGTTATTAGAAAATTAATGCGTATTATTATAAAGGATTTTTTTCCCATTTGTGATGACTTGATCAAGAAGAGCATGAGGATCCAGCATGGTATAAAAATAAACTACATGCACATTTTTTTTCTTGTGATTTATACAATTGCAACTGGCGGCATTAATTTAATAATTTAAAGTTTACATTGAATAATTTCCTGGACAATTATATATTGCAAGCTCTAGAATTTTCTTATGTTAAAAAAAAAAGGATAAAGCAGAGTAGTTTACAGCTATTGCAGTTTAACAGCGGAAAGGTATTCTCGCCTTTCGAGCGACTTTCAGTGCAATTTATAGACATTTTTCATTTGATTTTGGAGACCAAACTACATTGTTTGTATTGGAGAGTTTCAGGGCTTCACAAAAAGCATGATTGTATCAGTGAACACAGAATAATGTAAACAACATGCAAAAAGGTTGAAGAATGACAGTACACAGCCCGAGACTGGCTTGTGTGGATGGGAAGTGTTGAGCGATCACACCCCTTTCTGATCTACTATTTCATTGGTCAAGCACTTGCCAGTCATATTTATTCCCTGAAACCAGGACCATACAAAATGCATGATTAGTATGTCAAGTCAATTTTCAATCAAGCATGAAGATTTGTATTTGTTTTTCAAATAATGCCATTGCTAGAACTGAACTCTGAAAAGCGTGGCTTTAATGAAGGAAAATATCAGTGCTCTTAGGTTATAATGAATTACAAGCACAAATGTGTGTACACGTGTTCTTGAATAATTTGTGTATTTTATTAGTTATATCCAAACCTGTTTATTTTCCTTATTGAAGGGCAGTGCTATTTAGTCTGAGCAATGGTCTACTTATCATTTACAGGTGCTCAAGAAATCTAGTCAGGAGTTATGTTTTCATTGAAAGCAATTTAGCACAAGCTTGTGATTTTTATCATGTACTACATATCTCACACGATGTGGCGCCTAATATACTGCCAGTGTGGCATTAAACTTGAATCATTTTTCCTATTGCATATTGTCAGTCAGAGTTGGATTTTAACCCTGGATACTTGTGTCGATTGTCGTTCCCAGCCAAACTCACTAATTCTTCACTTACCCCAGTGGGTTATTGGCAGATTTTTCATCAGTCAACAGATGCTGCTGCAGTGATTTAGGACTTGACCATATGTCTTGTTGCACAGTTTTATTTCACATATGTATAGTCTACTCACTGTGACATTGTGCTAATGATGCTGTCGTAGAATCCACAGCGTCACTGAAATGAAGGCACATGCCCCACTTCGGACTTCTGACCGTATCCCATTCTTCTCTTACCCTAATTCTTGTAATCTTTCTGACATTAGTACTGCTTAAAGCAAAGAATTACTTTTTTCAGAAAATTAAAGATATGGATATGTTTATTAGATGGACTAACCCAGTGAGGTAAAAAATAGCCTGCCTGTTTCTGTTACATATTATATAATAACTAAAGAGGGCAGACCATGTGTTAAAATAATTAGAAGAATTGAGGTGTACAGTGGTCAGCGAATAAGAAACTCGAGTCAAGGGGTAGACGAACTTTTGGCAAGTTACTGACAGACTTTCTCTCGTGTGATGTACAGGAGTGCACACCATACAAGGGGAAGCAATCTCCAGTGAACGATAACACTGCAAACACCAACAAAGTTCAGTCACACAGAAGTATTACGTAAGGGGTTTCTCTGCAGAAACTGTTTATCGTTGGGTAGATTTACTGCGTTCTGCTGCACCTACACCGGACAGCCAGCATACATGTATAAGTGAAATATTCTCGGGTTTCACACAAATAAATTTAATTTCTCAATCCACAGAAAGGCAAGACTTCTGTTTTTATTGTTTCACCCACCAGAAGAGGGCCTGTATTTGAGCACTATGGCTGATTACAATGATTATGAGAGAATGGAAAAAAACAAGACAGATTCAAACTATTCGTAGATCCATTTCTCTAGAGATGGTTGCCAAGATGCCATTTCCTCCTCTTTAAACCAGAGCCCGATTTCCCGCTCAGCCGTCTTGACACTGTCACTGCCATGGATAATGTTCCTGTGAAAAGAGGTGGAAACAAATACTGATCTTTCACAAGTAATTAGTTGTGAAGTCATGGAGACAAATATTTACAACTCCATGCAGGAAATGTTTAGTTTAATTTGTCGATGTGTTATATTCATCAGCAATTCGGTAGGTTTCTCTTCCCCTCGTTGGCTACAAAGTCCCATGGGTTCAGCATTTAGTGATGTCATGACGTCATGTGGGCGACAAATGCAGTATACCACATGAAGCCATGCTTCATCACATTTATTGTTGGTCCCGTCATGAGTTGTGTCCCCTTGTAATCAATTTCGCCCGTCTGTTCGCTGTCAGTTTCATATACTTTAACATAACATATACACCTTGATTACATGCAGCTATATATACATAAATAGCCCCAATAAAAATGCATTGTAACTGAATAGTGTTACATAGGTTTTTAGTTCATGAATTGATTCCATTATTAGCACTTCATAATTGATTTCATTTACAAATTAATACACACCTTTGAAAAAAAAAAAATAAAATGGATTCATAATTTGGCATAGGTGCAAAAATTTATTACACGTGCGTATTTAATGGTGCTAACTGTAAATTTGCTTGGTATTGTACCTGTACTGAACCAAGACTGCAGCTAAAGCTCTGAATAGAGCAGGGCAATTTGTTCCACTTCTTTGGTTAAGTTTGTCTCTGTCATTCTACTTATGTTGTAAGCTTAGCTACAATACCATTTTAATGTGAAAAATTACACCATATCAATGCAGTTTTTCAGTTACAGTTACTAGTCAGTCAGAAAGATGCATGTAATCAGAAAATGTTGTTGGTGAAATGCCATCTTTCGGTAAATTCTATTCAAACATCAATTTCTCCACAGTGCATCAACAAACCACATTAGGGATGATCATGTCATTTTTATATCAGACTGGTTCTCAGAAGGTACGAAATAAAAATGCATTCAACAATAAAATAAATCAATCAAATTCATTTGAATTTTACATTTGCATATTCCACATGTAGATTCAGGAAAATTCCTAAAATCAGACAGCTCACAGACATACCTCCCTACATCAATCCCATAGTCCCCCCTGATAGTGCCAGGGTCGGAGGCACGTGGGTTTGTGGCACCCATCAGCTTCCTGGATGTATCCACCACCTCCAAACCTTCCCACACCTACAAAAGTTTTACTTGGGTTTTACGCCATACACAAGAATATTTCACTCAACCTACATAAGAATGGCTGTGTTTGAACAGATTTAACCACACAGAGGGTTTCACAGACTCAGTTTGTAGATTTTCTCCTGCATGGCTTACACTATTTAATTTATTTGATTGTTGTTTAACACCTCAAGGTTTACAGTAATACATATTACAACACAGCTTAAGCAAATGGTAACAGAAAGGAAAGTAGAAGCAAAATGACATTGTAACACGTAGAAATAGTTATATTTAACATTAAAACTTTAATTTTTGGTCCTGGTTTATGCTGAAACTCAAGAAGACTTCACTTACACTAGGGCAGCAACATTATGGCTGGAGGAAACCAGGCAGAGCGCAGGCAAAAGTTTGCAGGTTCTCGTGAATTGCAAATTTGAAAACAGATTGTGAAGGTTCATTCACGCAAATTCACACGTGGTTGGGCATGAATGCCATACAAATCCTCAAACTCAAATTTCAGTCCTTTCTGGTTGCTGGGTCAACTATAGATTTTTTTTTTTTTTTTTTTAACCCCATAATCTGGGCTAAAATTGAGAAATTGTGGGATTACATTTAAGATTAAGCCTTTTTGTGACCTTTTGGATCTAATCTGGTCACCCATTAAAGGTAAGAAAAATTCCTCCCATGTTATCTGCTTTGACTTCTGCAAGTCACTATTCATTCTTTTAGCAGATCAGTTCATTGAAATTAAGTGATATTAGCACCTACTTCTGCAGAAATTACGTTGAGAGTATTGTACAGGGACGTTTACAGTGACACAAATTGCAAACTACCCCGTGGTAACCTTCACAATTCAAGTATGGTGTGCAGAGTGATCTGTACTGTAGATTTTTATGGGCCTATCAGAGCAACAGAAGATTTCTGGCCAATTCCTTACCATGGGGACAACTGGTCCAGATGCAATGAAGTTAACAAGACCTTCATAAAAGGGCCTGCCCTTATGTTCCTCATAATGTTTTTCCAGAAGACTCCTTGGTGCCTGATAAAAACAGTCAAAATGGCTTGATTTATTTATTTATTTATCTGATTCATGTTTTATGCCGAACTGAAGAATATTTCACTTATACGACGGTGGCCAGCATTATGGTCGGAGGGAACTGGGCAGGGCCAGGCAGAAACCCACGACCATCCGCAGGTTGCTGGCAGACCTTCCAACGACCACCTGCAGGTTGCCGGCAGGCCTTCCCACGACCATCTGCAGGTTGCCGGCAGGCCTTCCCACGACCATCCGCAGGTTGCTGCCAGACCTTCCCACGACCATCTGCAGGTTGCTGGCAGGCCTTCCCACAACCATCTGCAGGTTGCTGGCAGGCCTTCCCACATACCAGTAAAAATGAACAAAATAAGTATGCTACATGTATAATGGTGGATTACAGATATATGGATGCATTTATTTCACGATATAATTCTGGGCTAGGTATCACAAAAGTTGGTTAATGAATGTTGCAAAACTTTTCTCGTATGGCACTACAATGCAGGTCATTAATGAAAACAAAAAAAAATGCATTTCCACAGATTTGTTCAAATAGCTGCAGCACCTGCTACAAACAGTAACCATTTATAATGTATGTGTATAAAGACGACACTAGGCTGATCCTATTTGCCTGTCAGTTTTATCCACACTGAACAACAGCCGAGAGCAGAGTACCACACATCTACTCTACATGTATACAATCACACCTGTACATCATCAAATTAATTAACTTCCTGGTAAGAAACAAGTCTAGCCATGTGCTTTAATTATGGCAAGAACCAAGTTACAGTATTTTCACAATCGATCCCGTATCCATGGCAACAGTGCCAACAGGCTCCATGGTAATACAATGTTATTTCGGATTCCAATCCATTCTCTGCTTCCAACAGAGAGTAGTGGCAGTCTTTCATTCTTATATACATCACCCTAACACTGCAAACACACAAAATGCAAACACATGAAGCCCACTACTCAATGGTGTTCAACTAGATACAGGAGCATCTCAAGCAGGCCCCTCTCTTAGTCATTAAAAAACCATACTCCACAATCCGCATTGGTCATTAACAAACATACTAAACAATCCACATTAGTCATTAACAAACAGTACTCCGCAATCCACATTAGTCATTAACAAACAGTACTCCACAATCCATATTAGTCATTAACAAACAGTACTCCACAATCCACATTAGTCATTAACAAACAGTACTCCACAATCCACATTAGTCATTAACAAACAGTACTCCACAATCCGCATTAGTCATTAACAAACATACTCCACAATCCACATTATTCATTAACAAACAGTACTCCGCAATCCACATTAGTCATTAACAAACAGTACTCCACAATCCATTTTAGTCATTAACAAACGGTACTCCACAATCCACATTAGTCATTAACAAACAGTACTCCACAATCCATATTAGTCATTAACAAACGGTACTCCACAATCCACATTAGTCATTAACAAACAGTACTCCACAATCCACATTAGTCATTAACAAACAGTACTCCACAATCCACATTTCAACAATGTATATAATTACTCAATATTACTAAATAATAAAGAGTCCAAGAAAATCTGCTGCTTATCTTTCTTGTTACTTTCTTTCATTCCCTGTAAACCCGACATCAATTTACAGGACACCTCTTTCCTTCAGGAATGGAACCAGAATAGTTTCTTTGTCCATCATGACAGTGCACATGGTATTTTATTCGGGTAGGGGGTGGGGGGAGGGGGGAGGAGAGGAGAGAATCTTGAGGTATTGTCAAAATGAGGGCAAACATGGTGGAGGAAATCATCCAGCTGATTCAATGAGTTTTATCTTCGGATTTCAATTTAATACAGAAGTAAGAATACATATAACAACACTTGGAGCCTAATTTAAATAGAGCGCTGCAAGCACTTCACTGTGCTTTCACCTTCCGCCAAGTTAAAGGGTAGGTAGTTAAAGGGTAGAATTGTGCTAAATCGATGGTGCCCAACTACATGAAGCTCTCTAACATTACCATCCCGTAAATACCGTGACAACCTGCAATGTAGGCATTATTTCGCCATTTGCCATGGCGAAGCAATCACATGGCCCTTCCACTATTCTACAACGCCATGGGAATGTCCCATTGAACATTAATAGTGCGAATTTGGCCAACTATTGTCCGGCTTTCACCTGACCAATTTGGCTCTGCTTCTGTGTTGCATTTTTTTCATTAGGTTGGAGGCTTTGCATCCTCTACAATATCCAGCCCCTAACGCCAACTGTTAAGCCATGACAAACTCCAGCTAACTCCACCTAAGCCTCGGTAAAGCACAAAGGCGCTATGTTTGATGACGCAAAGCATTATGGGAACAATACTCGCCTCTTCACCATCTCGACCTCAGTAAAATGTGTCCTAGGATTTACACTGTGTTATAGCAAGCTGTTCATTCTATGGAGCAATATCTAGACAATGGCGACATCTTCTTTAATGAACACCTGAAGTATTTCACATTTGTTTGCAACAACGGCTGCAAAGGTTGATGTTAAATAGCTGAGCATAAATTGCTAGGACGAAATTTAACGAGCTCTACATCTGGATGCTTGGCTTCATCAAACATGGCAAACCCTGGTGTTCGAGAACCGAGAGAGATTTTTATTCTCGAGTTTATTATGACTTAACAGTTTGCATTAGGGGTCCGAAATTGTAGCGGATGCAAAGCATCCAACCTAATGAGAAAAGTGCAACACAGAAGCAGAGCCAAACTGGTCGGTTGAAAGCCAGATGGTAGGTGGCCAAGTCTGCATTATTAGTGTTCAGTGGGACCTTTCCGTGGCTTTTTCGATTACTTGGCTATCCCTGGTGGTGCTCAGGAGCTGCCTCACTGTACCACGCAGGATAGCTAACCCTATCACAAAATATAAATTACAACCAATGGTACAAATTTATCTAATTTTGAAGACTTAATTTCGGACTTTTCGAGCTGAGGTTGGTGTCCTTCCACGAACCTAGTTACAACTAGTTCTTTACAACTTCCCTTAATTTTTAAAATTAAGTGATCTGGAATATTCGTAACTTGCATAGGATTAATTTCTCTTGATTATGTGAATGTGCTCATTTGAGTGTGGGAATATCTACTGGACTAGGTAGAATTTTACTCGACTTGTACTGATACAAAGAAGTAAAAGAACAACACACGAATAATTCCTTCCCCTAATAAATAGTAATGTAAATTCACATCAATACTAAGCCTGCAGTACTCGCGCACCAGGACTGCGTCATACAAACATGTCGGTTCTACACACGTGGCTCATTTCAACACTACCGGCTTCCGCTCAACGCACATAATTTTCATACCTTCATAAATTTCATGGCCACTAATTTGTAGCCCTTCTTCTCGAGTCGGGTGATGATCTCACCGACCAGTCCTCTCTCAACCCCATCGGGTTTAACCATCAGAAAGGTGCGTTCCCGTTGGGCTGACATTTCTTTAGAAAATGCGGAGAAGATTCCGAGAAGGGTGGCGACCATGCGGCTCTCCGGCACGAAAGGAAAGCGAGGTGAAGTGAAAGGGTCGACTGGCCTGGTCGACTAGGAATGTGTGACGTCAGGTGACGTCAGTCCGGGAGAAGTTGTCTCCCTTTAGTCCACCTCCCCCCCCCCAATCCCCCTTCCCACCAAGTTAATGCACACTGTGCAGTCATTATTGTGTTAGTAGGCCTAAAGAACCAAAATTGGGACACGCACTTCTTTCAGTCTCACCCCACCAGTCTCAATACCAATCTCTTTCTCCTACATTCTCTGATCTTAAGATACATTTTCTTAACCATGTTTTCCATTTAACAGGCATAACAAATATTCAACCAAACTCTGTAATGCCTAAATTTAGATCATTGGAACATAGTGAACTTAAAGGGAAACACCTCATAAAAATAAGTTATGGTGAGTGAAAAGAGCACAAAAATCTGTATCTGAAAATAGCTTCAGAAAATACGTTTAGATTTTTTTTTTTTACGACATTAAATGCAGTCAGATCTCTTGATTGTATGACGGGTAATATGGAGCCATATTGATGATGTGTGTCAACCGTGACGTCATATACCTTTTGCACACCTTAATGTTCAGGTCTGAATAAAATTCTTGTAAACCATACTCCTGTGATATGTCCCTTTGTGTAGAAAAGTGAATAAGATGTTTAGGGCCAGAGACAGGTACTCGTGGCGTCTGTTGACACACATGATCAAAATGGTCTATAAAACCCACCATACAATCAAAACATTCGACTGCATTTTAATTTGGTGAAAGAAATTCTGATAAAATATTTGGATGTATTTTCAAATACAGTTTTTAATGGTCTTTTTACTTACCATAGCTTAATTTTTTTCTTCAAAAATTTACCTGAAGTCATATTTTCAGTTGACCACATTCATGTTTGTTTAGGGCTCATTAACACTACCTGAGGCCAGTCCACAATGGTGTCTCCTTGCAGTAGGCCAGCCACAAAAAATGCTGACATATTTAAAGTGCTACCTCATTGGATTGCCATGCTGAAGATGCCGCCAAATGAACACCAATGTTATATCTAACTTTTTGAACTTTTATTGCCTTTGGTAAGAGTATATAGTTGGTCATCTTTCTGGCATGTGATTTGTATTTCATTTTAATTTGATTGATGTTTCACTCAGTGTTTAAGAATACTTCAGTACCAATAAGGCCTTTACGATGACGGTCAATTTTATAGATGGAGGATACCAAAGTGCCCTGAGGGAAAAACCACTGATTTTCACTGACTTTTTGTTTTTTTCCTAAAATAGTCAATTTTCACTTTCTGCACTTTCAGAGAATGTCCTCCTTGGTACCTTGAGATAAGCTGTTTTTAGACATTAATTAATTTCCAATTAAATACATTTGGACCTGAATGGGGAAAGTTAATGTAAGCATGAAAAGAAATGAGTATTACCATACATGGAGATAGAAGGGCACTTGATAAACTTCATGCGAAACAGACACTTTCATTTTATTTCATTCCAATCTCATCGATGGCAATTGTGACTTCAAAAAGATTGAAGTTTTGCAACAATGATATGCTATAAGCATGTTCATGAATGTTTGGAAAACAGGCTGCCCTAAAGTTGAATATTTATGAGTTTATGCATATTGCAAAAATATATCGCAAAGAAAAGTGCGATTTTTCGATCCAATTTGTCTTCATTAACTTATATATCAGCCTACAACATGCAAAGCTATACTGATTTAAGGCATAAACAAGTCACAACATAGAAATCCTCTCATATAGTGTCTAATTTGATTCCTGGGCTGTGACGTCCCAACAGAAGACTGACAATTCACTTTCGTATCACCAGGCTTTTATGAGGTCTACGTTTTTTCCCTGCCAAACCCTCAGTCTCAGAAAAACTTGTGGCCCAGTTTTCTTTATGTAATCATTTATTTGATTGGTTTTCCGCAATTTTTGCTGTGGGTGGAGCATATGAAACTGCCATTTTAAACCATGTGCTAAAGTTCTGTACTAAAAGATGCAAATGCCATCTTGGTACTGATGCTCTATAGGTCCAGTGTGTTTAACTTGTTTACAAAGTAACACTCTACATGAAAATAACCTGCCTTAGTGGTGAAAACTTACAAGCAGACGACTCATCCCCAACCATGCAAGAATAATGAAAACAAATGTAACAAATTAAAGAAAAATAGCGATTTATTTACAGAAATATGGAGGCCTCATGATGAAATGGAAAGAAAACAAAGTGAAAACATTTTGACATTTTTTCTTATGATAAAAAATACAAGATATTTAATAGCTCAGCATGTACAGCCCATTCTAGCAGTAAATATAAATCTGATCACTTAGCCAGTTCAGTATCCATGTATATGTGAAGGATATAAGATAAAAAATACATATAGTTCAAATAGATTCATCAATAATGCTGTTCAAAATTGTCAAAAATTCTGTTAAATATATTTGTGTATATATTATTTAATTTGCATTTGTCTTTCCTAATCGAGAAAAGTTTTTCACTTCATGACAGCTGAACGTGGAAGGGGGAAACTGGGTCAAACCTAATAGGGAAAAATCCCTCGCTTGTTCCCTTGTACCTGTCATTATCAGTTTATTACTTATTTGGTTGTTCCTTAATGCCATACTCAACAATATTTCACTGATACAACGGCTATCAGTTTTAAGAGTGCAGGAATCGGGAGAGCCCAGTGAAAACAAACTTTCCCACAACTGATGTACAGCTATACACAACATACTGGCACAGGAGAAGTAGTGTTTAACACACTACCCTTCTATAAACAGCCATACCAGCAGCACTAAAGGCTTAGTCAAAAGCAGAGACAGCAAGGAAATCTATCAACTTCCTGAATTTACACCTGCACCTTGTGTGAACTGGTGACTTGGATGCAGGACCCTTAGCCATTACACTGTGCTGTGGCCCACTCCCAACTCGATGAAAGCTGTGGAGAGCCAGTTTAGTCAGGTAGGGATTGGAAGGTTTGGGGTAAGGGATTTAGATTCCTGAATGCCAGTTGTCAGTGACAGCTAATTCTATGCCAGCTCTTCCCTTCTTCCAAACTGTAATAACACATCATGTAGTTTTATGATACATTTCACAGAATTTCTTAGCAACTGGAAAAAGCCTTCCTGCTTGCTTTTATAGACATATTACACATTAGGTGAAATAAAATAAAAAAAAAAAAAACCCTGAATACAACACAGACAGCAAGACAACAGGATGAAGTAAATCACAAGATTTAGGTACATCTGGTACATTTCATTTAGTATGTACGATATTGTCAACACATACATGTAGACCTACATGTTAACAGTAAATTATACGTATATTTATAGTAACGCCCATTTGAAATATATAGTAGAAAATCTATAAAGTAAATGAAGAGAGGACTTTAAAATACAAATGTAAAATGTAGAATCTCCCACACTGCATTTATTAGTTCACCAGTATGAAGAGGAATGGAAAGAACGACAAATGGCAGTTTCATCGTGTTCATCAGTGGTATCTACAAACATGACAATATTTTAAGGCACATATTTATCAAAGAACAAGAAATCTAAAATATCTTTTCAAATAACCATAGATGTAAATATTTGCATATTAAGACTTAATGGTTGTGTCAAAAGGAGTCTCTGACAAGAGTATCCAAAAAAACATGGCAGGAACCTTGTTGCTTGTCGACGCACACTTTAGTTCATACTCCAGCCCAAGATGACCAACAAGGTTAGTCCTGACACCCACACAGACACCAGTTTCCTCCACACTCACAATACCTCGCCTTAATGCGCAGTGGCGAGCTAACAAAAATGAATACTGGAAAAGAGAAACTGCACTAGACCGAAAACTCAAGTACGGGGAATGGAGAGTAATTCAATGCTTTGTGGAGTTAACATTGTGACCTGATTCTGCAATCACTGTTCCAGCTGGGGTGTCCTCAGAGGGAAGAACTGTTTCAGCCCTCAGCACACATGGACTCAAACCACTGATTGGTAGCGCTGTTCCACATTCCTGCATAGCAGTTCTGGAAAATGTCAATGTCAGTCCATAACCATTCAATGAGGCACAGTTATAAAGAGAGGTACAAAACTGAACACTACACATCAGTCTCTGCTTTTGGTGCGTAATGATAGTCAACGTTGTTCACATTGATGTAAGTATTGCTGATGTTCGTCCTTACACGCCCTTGCTGCATATTTTGTTCCAAGATGGCCACCATCTCTCGTATCTGTGAAGTCAGCTCCTCAAACTTGGGCCTGCTGTCTGGATCAGTCGTCCAACAGTTCAACATTATTTGGTATCTGAGACAGAACAAAAAGAGAAAATTTTGAAATTTCAAACACCATCATAGTGATACATCATCAATGAGGGTGTCCAGCTCCCTACAAATGGAAGCAAATCTTGTAACTCATAAAACTGCCATGCCCTCTACCTAACTGGACAGCAATACCAGTGATTTTAATAACACAACAAATCACAAGAATAATCACAGCTGGCATAATTTTCAGGTAGGTGGGGGTACTGTTGGTTTATGAGTTAGAAGATTTATTTATCTTGTGTCGAAAAATCCTTTTGGAATGAATGGTTAAGGCTTAACGCAACTTCGGTAATTCGCCTCTTTCAGGAAAATTGTGGCGACAAATATTCCTGCAGTCAACAAGACATGCAGTTGAAAAGCATCGATGCCTTATACACTTATAACACATTTAAGTCTCCTGCCTCCACAATCTTTACCCTACCTTCCCCAGCAGCACTAACAAGACTAAGACACCTACATATAGTTGCACTTTTTATTGTCTGAACGAGACAGACCATGTAGCTAGGAAATAAGCAGTATAAGTTGGAACACTAACAATCTGTGTGAAAAAAATAATATGGGATAACGTGTGAAAAGCCGATCCCACAGCTAAATCAACACTTACAGAGCATCTGGGCAGTAAGTCGGCTGAGGCATCCTTCGTCCCGCTCTCAGATAGCGAATCACATCCCAGTTATCCACCTCGGGGTAGGGGTTAACTCCCCTTGTCATCAGCTCCCACAACACCACTCCAAATGACCACTGGTCAACAAACACAATTCAGGCATCACAAAATTTTCTACAGTTGTGTGCAATTTGCAACTAAATATATGATCTATCTAAATAAGTCACTCACTTTATGACTATATTTTATTTCAACATTTTACCTGACTGTATTCATCATCTGCAATTTGATACAATGTATACTTTATCTAAATAAGTTGCCTAATTTACATGTTTATAATACCTGATAAAATACTTAACCGTATTAATCATAAGTTTTTCAGACAATATGGCCTATCCATACATATTTATGAAAAAAGTTATGTATATTTATTTTATACCAAGGCTGGTTAAGTATAAAAACAACAGCCAAAAGATTTTGATATTTGCACATTGTAACACAAAATGACACTGAAGAACATAACTCAGGTTATTACTGTAATGGTGTTAGATAGCTGCCATTGCTAGGCATGTATATACCATCCAATGCTGGACCCTACTCTGAAGTAAAGAACTTCACTTTTGTGTTGAAACATTGTACCTCATAACACTCTTATTGCAACAATACAGCTCGTGTTGTATTTGCTCACAGCCTACTACAGAAGGTGCTGCAGACCACTACACCTCTAAATCCCATCTTGAACATACCACATCTGTCTTGGAATTGTAGGTGCCCTTCTCCAAACTCTCAATGGCCATCCACTTCACAGGAAGCTTGGTCTTTTTATTATCGCTGCTGTAATAATCTTTTTCATAAATATCCCGGGACAATCCAAAGTCTGCCACCTTCACTGTCATGCTGTCGTCAAGCCTGTTAGGAGGAACAAGTAATACTGGGTTAGTACATGCCAAAATTTATATGTTGTACGGTAACATGTATAAGCTCCATGGATTATACAGCTTTGTGGATTATACAGCTTCTTGGACTATACTGGTACAGCGTCCAGTGTTATACAGTTTCACATGTTATACACCTTCGTGTGTTATACAGCTTCATGGATTATACACCTTCGTGCATTATACTGGTACAGCTTCCTGTGTTATACAGCTACATGTTATACACCTTCCTGTGTTATACACCTTCATGTTATACAGCATCATGGATTATACAGTTTCATGTGTTACACACCTTCCCGTGCTATACAGCGTCATGGCTTATACAGCATCATGGATTATACATCTTTGTGTGTTATACACCTTTGTGTTATACAGCATAATGGATTATACAGCTTTGTGTGTTATACAGCTTCATGGATTATACTGTTTCATGTGTAATACAGCTGTGTGTTACACAGCTTTGTGTCATGCAGTTTCATGGGCTATACTTCTTCATATATCATGAAGTTTCATATGTGAAACAGCTTCATGGACTATACTGGTACAGCTTCCTGTGTTATAGAGCTTCATGGACTATACTGGTACAGCTTCCTGTGTTATAGAGCTTCATGGACTATACTGGTACATCTTCCTGTGTTAAAGAGCTTCATGGACTATACTGGTACAGCTTCCTGTGTTATAGAGCTTCATGGACTGTACTGGTACAGCTTCCTGTGTTATGCAGTTTCAAGTGTTATACAGCTGTGTGTGTTATTGATACTGTGATTCATGTATTTTCATTGAAATCAGACAAAAACTGTATGAGGAGTAGTGATTTGAAAGATATGTTAACATATACTGAATGAATACACAAACAGACAGAAATCAACACTAAAAATTATGTATCTTTGATGTAGTCTACATTTCAATCAAACTGCGTTGAAATCGGTCAAAAACTGCGGGAGGAGAAGGATTTTGAAGGAAATGTTAATATGGCGGATAAACCAATGGACAGAGAGGCAACTAATCATCGGAACAGAAAGTCGATACTACCGATATGTATCTTGGGGTAGTTTTATTGAAATCATACAAAAACTGCAGGATTAGTAGCATTTTGAAAGAAATGTTAACATGGTGGACGAATGGATCGACAGACATTTCTGGATAAACAAACAGACCAACAGATGGACAACCACTCACTGAAATCGAAAATTGATACCACGAATTCCGTATCTTGATGTAGCCTACACTTGACCCAAGTTTGGTTGAAATGGGACAAAAACTGTAGGAGATGTAGTGTTTTGAAGGAAAAGTTAACATACGACAGAAAGACAGAACGCAGAACTCATTTATACATAACCTCTTCTGGTCTTCGAACAGTAGAGCTAAAAAATCACGACTTCTTCATTCCTTCTAAATGGATGTTCACTATTCTAACATTTTAATTGAACTGATCAGACAATGTACTAATAGTAACCATACAGCTATAGTTTGGGTTAACAATGGGTAGTTATCTACAACTGGTTCATAAGTTTTTCTCTTCAAACACACTACATGCATCAGATATTTACTGTAATTAATTCCCAATAAATTTTGCCTGTTGCCATAGAGTAGTAAAATTCATGTTAAGAAATCCAGCCCTTCAGAACTTACATGCAATTCCTAGCCGCCAGATCTCTGTGGACAAACTTCAGTTCTCCCAAATACTGCATTCCTTGAGCAATATCCACAGCAAACATGATCAGGTCCTTGACTGTAGGATTCTAAAGTGAAACCAAAATCAGAGATGCTCACTGACTTCCAAGAAAGAACAAAATAAAACCATGTAATTGCAAATACAGCTTAAAAACACATATAAAAGAGGAATAACTGCAATTTATCGTTTTTTCTATCAGTTTTGTGCAAAATGTGCGTTCACAAAATGGGTATGACCCAGCTACATTCAATCCACATGCTTTTTTTATCCGTGTGTTTGTATGTGCAAATAAGAAAGTGAACAAATGTGAACGCTGTGACTTATCCTTATTACTTGATAAATTTTCATGACATGAACCCATTCTGGTTGTATAACTCTCGAGTATTGTTCCTTACATTGTTTTCATCTCTGATATAAGTCAACAGGTCACCATGTTTCATATAGGGCAATATGACCAGAGGCATTTCGTCTTTGCCCAAGCAGATACCAATCAGGGTCAGGATATTGGCATGGTTAAAATCCTTCATTATCAATGCTTCATTCAGAAAAGATTTCACATCTATTTCTCTTGGACTGTCCTCTGCAGAAAATAGAACAAAACTTGGTTAATTGTTACAGTGATAACATTTAAAGTACAATGTGATAAATTGTGTCAAGGATGATATTACAATGATTACAAAACTACACGACTCTTTTAAAGTTACCAACATATGGGAAGTAGGTCAGCAGTTAGCACGTTTCACTCCATGTAAAGAGAACACAATTAACAAGTTAACAGGACTTACTATGTAAAGTCTTCACTGCCACTTTCATTGTGCTGTCGTTCTCAGCATCAAGCAGCACGCCTTCGTACACACAACCAAAATGACCTGAAATGAAAAAAAGTTTAAAAATATGTGAAAATTTCAACAATAAAATATGCCAACTGCATGTACTGTGATGTATGTCTGGTAGGATGTATCTTGCGAACATACTCATGCAATGTTATCATATGTAAATGACATAGCAACAAATTCAAATCTTTTTTTCGCTAAATGTAAAAAATCAGAAACCTAAAACAAGCCGGTTGTTGTCATTTTAATCAATTTTCCAGGCCTTCCAAGGAAACCCGAAGATCTACGCAGCCTGGAAATCTTAATTTCAAATTCCATGACCTTTCAAGAATGTTCTGAGACTGCATGAACCCGGCAGACAAGATGGGGCAGGATTTTTCACTTTGACAATTGCAATATGGGACAGGATCTAACACTTTTGACAGTTACAACATGGGACGTGATCTAACACTTTGACAATTACAACAATGGACAGGATCTGACATTCTGACAATTACAACACTGGCAGGATCTAACATTCTGACAGTTACAACATTAAATGGAATCTAACATCTTGACAAATCGAACATGGGAGAGGGTCTAACATTCTAGAGAGTGACAACATCGGACAGGATCTAACATTCTGACAGTTACAACATGGGACAGGATCTAACATTCTAGAGAGTGACAACATGGGGCAGGATCTTACATTCTGACAGTTACAACATGGGACAGGATCTAACATTTTTGACAGTTACAACATGGGACAGAATATAAAATTCTGACAGTGACAACATGGGACAGGAGCTAACATTCTGACAGTTACAACATGGGACAGAATATAAAATTCTGACAGTGACAACATGGGACAGGAGCTAACATTCTGACAGTTACAACATGGGACAGGATCTAACATTCTGACAATTACAACATGGGACAGGATCTAACATTCTGACAGTTACAACATGGGACAGAATATAAAATTCTGACAGTTACAACATGGGACAGGATCTAACATTCTGACAGTTACAACATGGGACAGAATATAAAATTCTGACAGTGACAACATGGGACAGGACATAACATTCTGACAGTTACAACATGGGACAGAATATAAAATTCTGACAGTTACAACATGGGACAGAATATAAAATTCTGACAGTTACAACATGGGACAGGATCTAACATTCTGACAGTTACAACATGGGACAGAATATAAAATTCTGACAGTGACAACATGGGACAGGATCTAACATTCTGACAGTGACAACATGGGACAGGATCTAACATTCTGACAGTTAAAACATGGAACAGGATCTAACATTTTTGACAATCACTACATGGGGTAAGGACCTAACATTCTGACAGTTAAAATATTGCATGGAATCTAACATTTTTACAGTTACAACATGGGTGAGGATTTAACATTCTAACAGTTACAACATGGGTTCAGGAGCTAACATTCTGACATTTACAACATGGGTCAGTATGTAACATTCTGACAGTTACAACATGGAATAGTATCTGACATTCTGACAGTTACAACACGGGATAGGATCTAACCATTTTGGCAATTACAACATGTGAGAGGATCTAAACACTTTGACAGTTACAATTTGGTACAGGATCTAACATTCTGGCAGTCACAATATGGGGTCAGGATCTAACACTCTGACAGTTATGACATGGGACAGGATCTAACACTCTGACAGTTATGACATGGGACAGGATCTAACACTCTGACAGTTATGACATGGGACAGGATCTAACATTCTGACAGTTACAACATGGGACAGGATCTAACATTCTGACAGTCACAATATGGGGTCAGGATCTAACACTCTGACAGTTATGACATGGGACAGGATCTAACACTCTGACAGTTATGACATGGGACAGGATCTAACACTCTGACAGTTATGACATGGGACAGGATCTAACATTCTGACAGTTACAACATGGGACAGGATCTAACATTCTGGCAGTCACAATATGGGGTCAGGATCTAACACTCTGACAGTTATGACATGGGACAGGATCTAACACTCTGACAGTTATGACATGGGACAGGATCTAACACTCTGACAGTTACAACATGGGACAGGATCTAACATTCTGACAGTTACAAAATGGGACAGGATCTAACCATTTTGACACTTACAACGTGACAAGATCTAAACATTTCCTCTCAGGACAATCCTGACTAAATTTTCTGAATGTACCTCACGCAGACTCACCTTGTCCGAGGACATTCTTCAAATCCAGACAATCTCTATCGATTAACATTTTCTGACTCCTCAAAAGGGGCAGGATCTCACTGTCTTCCCCCAGGTTGTAGGGACTTTCCTCGCCTTCGAGTTCCTCCACGGCCTCTCCTCTGCCTGATCCTAGTCGTCTGGTATGGTGATAGTCTGCAGTAAATCACAGCAAACTTACAATAGTACAAACAACAGAGAAACGTCCAACACATCAAGCAGTATACATATACAGGAAAAAAGGGAATGAAAGAAAAAGAAAAAGAAAATTGTGAATTATAGAGGATCTTCATATTCATGGAGAAAGGTGTTAAGGACTGTCAAAATGGTGGCAGGTATACTTTCTAGGCCAGGAAACTACCAACCATTACTTTGTTACGATGTTTACTTGTTGGAAATGGGATTTAAAAGAATAACGTGTTATTATCACCATTATACTTTTTTAATACCGCCACTATATAATTTAATAATGATGGCCATACATAATACACTTGAGATTCCATGCGACGACACCAGTAGCCATATTCTACATGCTAGCACGCTTTCAGAATTAAACGTTCAACAAGCCACTCCATTAAAGTTGGGAAGCATACGCATGATAACGGGATGTTCACATCGGTTTGCAAAATAAAAGCCAGTGAGACAACAGTCTTAACAAAGTGATATGAAAATGTATCAGGCTGCATATGAAATTAAATAAAATTAACAAGCCCTTCAAATAAGGAAACGCAGATGTGCATTGTAGGCAAAACTAGACATGGTAAGCATAAACACTACACATTCCCAGTATTCTATAGCACTCATGCTCCTCCTGTGATAGCAATCAAATATTTCTTTTCAATCATTAATGAAGTGTTCACCACACAGTTACAGCTAGAATTACACTTTTAATTAAAGTAATAAAATTAATCAATTCAAATCTTCAGATTTAGTCATGGGCTTTCAGCAATAAGTAAGCACACACGTTTTTCCATGTTAGCACCAGATAGGTGTATTTACATCACACAAGCACTAGTATTTGTTCCTTATTTTAATAGAGATAGTGTTATTATAGCACATCAGGCCATCCTTGAAAAATTCTCTGTTGGGCTAAGCCTGACCCTATCCAAAAAAATATCATCAGCTGAGAGAAATTCCATTGTTTTTTTTTTTTCCTGTTAATGAAACCCAGAGGCATCATGAAAGAAATTAACATTGAGAGAGAAATAAAACACTGCTGTTGCTGCTCTGGTTTTACTCTCCATGTTGTATGATGAAATATATTATATATAATATAAGTATACAATATATTTTTGTCAAACAAAGGTTCCATCACGTCCATTTTTTGTTTATTTATTTGATTGGTGTTTTACACTGGGCTCAAGAATATTTCACTTGTATGACAGCTGTCAGCATTATGGTGGGAGGAAACCGAGCAGAGCCCGGTGGAAATCCACAACCATCCACAGGTTGCCGGTGGGCCTTCCCACATACAGCCAGAGATCAAGTCAGCATGAGCTGGACTTGAACTCACAGTGACTGCATTGGTGGGAGGTTTCAGGGTCATTGTGCTGCACTAGCGCGCTGACTGACTGAGCCACGTCGATTAGTATAATATGCAAAGCACTCAATATTAAAACATAAGCTGTGCCTTATACTGCTTTATAGACCGAAGAGTAAGGCCATACTAAAAAAATTCTTTGTTGGAGGATAACCCAAAAGTATTCAAAAATCTAAAGTAGCCGGTGGGGAAATTTTTTTTTATTTTACTCTGGCTAATAATGAAGAAGATTTTAAAGAAATTTACATGTGAAATAAGAGAAAAATTTTTGAAAAATAAAAAACAGAAATTCCATCAAAAACACCCAAAGACATCATAGTAAGGCACATTCTTACGAATTTCTTTAAGAATGACATAAAAGAAATGAATTTTGAATGATGGCCTTATGATCTATAGCAGTGGCATTTTTTAGTGCATTCCTATAACTACTACAGAGGAAAAGCATTTTCCCAGCTATGAATCATTAGATAACAGAAAAAACACCAAACCCATATTAGTATAAATTCCTAATTTAAGTTCCTACATTCTCTCTGGTTGTCCAAATCATCAGAACATGGGCATATTCCAATTCTGGAACAACTGGCAAACTACTGGGTGAGAACTTACAACTTTTCCATCATTGCTTTCATGCTCTCATACATGCACCATTCTCAGATATGCATACCAGGGAAAAGTTTTAAAAAATCATTTCACAAAATTCACAAAAGAAAGCAACATAGTTTTCAACCTGCTTAATGTATGCCATTGTTAAAACTATCAAATTCCTAAAACGTCTACATGTACTACCATCCAAAATATTGGCATGTCTGGTGTTAAATAACCTTTAGCTACATATGTGACCACATGTAAGATTATCTTTCAAATAATATAAAACTTTTTGATGAAATGTTTTAAACGAAAACTAAAAGAACACACACGAGTAGAAAAAGTTGCAGAGGTTGCTGTATGAGGGTGTGAAGGTATTATTAACAACGAAAGCAAGCTCTACTTACCATTACGTAAATTGTACATACGCTGTCCAGAGCTGTAGCCTTCGATGCTGGTCACGTCTTGACCTGCCGTGTAGTTGACATTGTGGTCCGAGTGCTTTCTGAACGGACCAATCTTCTTCCTCTTCATCACAATAAGCAGGATGATGATGAAGATAACAACCAGAGTCAAGATGACAATGAGCACCACTACGCTCATGTTGATGACCGTCTGCGAGGTGTAGCGCAGCTCACCAATCTTGTACATCAAGTTCCCCACCTTAACCTGTCAAACAAACACATTTGCCTCATCTGACTGCATTAATACACTGATTTACTGTAAACCACCTAAAATTTCGACAAATAAATGTCATAAAATATTATATTATTTATACATCAGTGAATTTCCAGTATTTCCTTCACTCATAAAAGTGATATCTTCACTAGTTAGATATCACTTTTGTTATTACATTTTAGTATTACAGCACTGGTGACCTTGGCCCATCATCCAGACGCCATGACGTCAAAAAAAAACCATCATACTATACATAATACTAGACATCATGTATACTGCTACGACGTCACGCTAAGGTTCAGTCTTTGAAGGCCTGCAGCTAAAACATTGCTCAAGATTTCTTTCAATACACAAAATCACGACATTGTTAAAGTATAAATAATAAATAGAATATTTCACAGTGATGGTTGAATACCATAAATATTGTTCTCGTGAAAGGTGGAATGATAACTCACTCTACACTTGGCGTCTCGTGGGTTATCTTTTCTACCTCTCACCTGAGCAGTATTTTTGGTATTCAACCTTCATTGTGCAATATCCTCTACAATTCTGGTGCAGAATTCTACATTTTTCCAGTAGGACATCCTCCTACCTTCCAAAGAAACCTCAAAACAACTTTCTACAATCAACAACTTACTCAGAATCAGGAAAAACAAGCAACTTAGTCATGGACACAATTTTAAGTCCTTTTATTTCAATCCCATACTCGTGCGCCTTAGCCTCCTTTGGGGCATACTGTACCCTTTAAATATGTGCATATTCCAGTAGTACTGTATATACATATATCTAGAGCATAACAACCCTCCAGCTATGTAAAGCCAGGAGAGATATGTGTATTATCACTGCAGAGCTGTGAACATGTACCATGTAAAACTTCAGGAACATTCTTCTCAAATTCTGAGCAAGCACTTTTCTAAATACAGACCATTTCTCCAACAGTCCTACTTTCAACTGATATTTGTTTTTTCTGACCAGTTTTTTTAAAGATTTTCATCTGTTTTGGTTGCGTTTGAGTGTTCATTACATCGCTCTGAAAACTATTAACTGCTTCCTGGCTTGTACATGATCTCGCCAAATATGGCTGAGATAATACCCGCATGGTGTTAAGCCAAAATCATTCAACCATTCATTTCCATAGTCATAAACATGAATATAGACGTATATATAAACTACACTTACCTGTACTTTGCGATTTGGCTCATCAGAACTGATATAGATGGGTTTGGATAGAGGCACACAGTCCAGTTGTTCGTTCTGTATGCGGGACACATTACAAAAGCCATCTCCCACCTGAATGAGGACATCAGACTTGGCGTATCCCAGCAATAAGTTCTTGCCCTGG
Organism: Acanthopleura granulata; assembly: GCA_016165875.1. Classification (NCBI taxonomy): domain Eukaryota; kingdom Metazoa; phylum Mollusca; class Polyplacophora; order Chitonida; family Chitonidae; genus Acanthopleura; species Acanthopleura granulata. The sequence goes on from JABBOT010000008.1 coordinate 17,289,237, forward strand.
ATGGATTAACACAGCCCAAAACAAGAGTTCAGGTGGGCCCAATATACACAATAACAAATTTATCTGTTCTATATTCATATAGTAGATATAATGACCAACGCTGCCCACAAAGTATGTAATACTGAAGTACAACAGTATAGTTTACACATACACATCAAAAACGCTGAATGGCAGATAATAGCATTAGTATTCTGACCATATCATCTCTACAAAAAATACTGCCATGAAACAATTTTAACACAGCTTATTTATTTATTTATTTGATCAGTGTTATCAGGAAAGTGGATTAAGTATTGACAGTTATTATCGTAATTTGGGATTTACTCTTCCAGAGTCTAGTGCTGAAAACTGGAGGAAACTACTGATAGTTTCAAATCAGCAACCTCAAAATTAAGCAGTTAATTATCAGTAATGCATGTCAACCATCCAGACCATTCAGTCAACAGACCTCCCACCAGATAAACATTAGCAATACAAATGTGTGCATGGTGTTATCCCAGATTGACAGACCTTTAAGCTTAGGTACTCCTGGTCAATATTATAGAGGTAAAAATTCTCCGGGCCAGTGAATGGGAAGAACACTGGGTCTGGGTAGTAAGAGAACTGGCCCAAGTGACGGTTTGACGAGTCCAGGTAGAGCAGCTCATCCACGTTGTCCATGCGGAACCAGAGCTGTGCCTGAAGTGGTTCCGACGCGCTGATCTCCCACTGACCCATCACGCTGATGTTTGGTGACTGACATGTCATCCTCAGACCATCAGGGTGTGCTGTACACGGCTGCAATGTACAAGAACAACAACGTCATGAACGAGGGTCGGCAAAAAAACAAGGAATAAAGTTTCTTCGCACCAGTGAGTGGGATTACCCAGGCACCTCTGGCAAGCTACTGATGAACTTGCTTACTCAAACGTGACATGTTGCTGCAATAAAGGGCTAGTGGCCCAAACAGAAAGAAATGAAGACTCTATGACCGAAAATCTATATTTCTATTAGATAAGGTACCCATCCCTTTTTTAATACTACACATAAATCTGTCTAGTCTTCATGTCAAAATATTTAAACGCAACCTAAAATCCAAAGTTTCAAGTATCAAGAAATGTGCTACTAGAAAAATCTGTTACAACAGTCAACCAGTGCACATCGATGACATAAACCAAACAACTGAGCAAATATGGCCTGACAGATGTAATTCTACATTTAATGTCTGCACGTGTGTTTCAAGCCAGTATCACGACATGTAAACTGGACTCCAACCAAGCAGAGTTTCAATATGTCTACATTGGCTGTACATGTATAAACTATGATCTCACCTCTAACGGCTCCTTCGAGCGCATCCCAGCAATGGTTAGGCCTAATCGGGGCTCCTGAACCACATGGAGATTCTTACCAGTGATCGATAAAGTGACTCCACCGCTGAAAAAATGAATCATGCCTACATAGCATATTAACACGATGCTTGTCCCACTTCTGAAGGTTGAATATGTGCTGAGATCACAGATGCAGCCTGGTACAGGACTGGCTGACCGATTAAGCAGCTCTACAAGGCAGGATAATGTTGACAATCTATTCTTTAACACAGACGTCTTATCTTTCCATGTGGGGGATTCATTTAACCATGGATCTGAGTGTCAAATGACATGAAATGATATGCATTTAAATGTTGCTGCCCCTTTGAGCTTCTTATTTCTCCATAAGCAAATGAGGATGTGCTAATATTAAATAAGACAAGAAGTTGTCTCCCCAAAATGAGAAAAAAAAACATACATGTACAAAAATATAAATATGTTTCTTTTCATTTTTTTATAACTTATTTATTTCCATATAACCATTATATTGGTCTTCAGATTACTCTTCAGCCTTTAAACAGAAACCGATTTATTGAAATGAAATTCAAAAAATTACAAACTAAGTTGTAATGCACTATTAACGAAACCATAATAACTTGTAAAAAATATCAAGCAGGTGTATTTCCGTTGCAATATCATAATTCAGCATGATTACAAGCCCACGTTTTCATAACTCCTCAACTTTTTCGCATATGAAAGAGCAACTTTCAGTACGATTTATGCTCATTTCTTTATTTTGGACTCAAAACAGCACTGGATCGGTTGGCCAATTTCAGGGCTTCACAAAAAGTATAATTTTTAACAGTGAACACATAATATGCTTACATCAACATCATACAAACATAAGAAAAAATAAAAAAATTACAGAATTACAGCTTCTCGTTGCCACTAGTACCCCGTATTTAACACATGAATGTACCAGTATTCCTTACTAATAACTGCCACCTCTTACTAAACTCACCTTAGGAAACTTCTGCGAGGAGAGATCTGGGATATGATTGGATCAGACATGTAGTGGAAGTCTTCCGCACTGGCGAGTCGTTCCTTGTCAATTTCAACCAATACTTTTCCAGAAGAGGTCTCACTGAACTGGGATCGCTTTGACCTGGGTGGCTTGGCATTGTGGGTACTGCAGCGGATCAGCTCAGAGCGCAACCTTCACATGACGCAAAGTCAAGCAGGGTTAGATTAGTTTCAGTTTCAGACAAGTTGAACAAAAGAACTGAACAGCAAAAGACTTTAAAGCAATGTGTTATTACTTTTACTTTAATACGGCATAACAGCACCTATAAACACAGAGATCTATGGTACATGTAACTTAAATAAACAAATTGAAAGGATTTTTATCCCATGCTAAGATATGCAAAAAACTTAAGAATGGAGCGAGCTGGTTTTTGAACTTGATCTATATGATTTATTTATTTATTTCATTGGTGTTTTACGCCGTTCTCAAGAATATTTCACTTATACGACGGCGGCCAGCATTATAATGGGAGGAAACCGGGCAGAGCCAGGGGGAAACCCACGCCCATCCGCAGGTTGCTTGTAGACCTTCCCACATATGGCCGGAGAGGAAGCCAGCATGAGCTGGCCTTGAACTCACAGTGACTGCATTGGTGGGAGGCTTCAGTCATTGCGCTGCATCAGCGTGCTAACCGACTGAGCCATGGAGGCCCTGAACTTGATCTACTACACAAAACAAACAAAATTTCATCAAAATCAAGCAATGTTTCCAGCAGCTATGGCATACAAAACAAAAAAATTATTACATGTGCGACTTATGAATGCAAAGATTCAACTGGTTTTAGAGCTTGATCTGAGGTTCCATAATGTGAATCCGCACATAAAATTATACAAACATGAGATAATATTTAGTGCAGCATAGAAACCGAAGCATGACCGACAAACCTGTGGACAGATACAAATTAATATCCCTTGCTTTTCAAGAAAGTATGGGATAAAGAACTCCTTAGGAGAGAATGTCATTCTTGTTTCTTATTATTTTAGCAAATGTATCTAAGCAGTCAAATACAGGTGTGTCAAAACACACAAAAAAATCAACGCCTTGGACTACATACTCGAATATTTCACAAATAAGGAATGCAGCAGTGACCGTAATAGTTGACCCGATGTTCAGGTTTTTTCCTGTTATCGTCAAATTTGTCCCTCCAGACGCTGGGCCCATCAGGGGAGAGAACTTATACAGTTCTGGTTTCTGAATAAAAACAAAACATTGGACTCGTGATGAAAGAGAAAGCTATTGAATTTTGCATAATTACTATAAACGACTATAGCACAGAGAATTAAACCAGCGCAGGTGCATACTGACTGTAAAGAGAACACTGCTGTAGCCATGCACTATTTTGGTCAGGCTTTTTTGTCACTTTCTTTGGGTTTTAAAGTTACTTTCTTAATTTTTTTCAGCCATATCTCAAAAAGTCAATGGCATCAACATGTAGTGGAAAGCCCCACCAACGCCATCCTGAAAACTGAGTTTGTTGGGTGTAACCCGACTGCCCTTCACAAAAGGGCCCTACTCAAAAGTTTTCAGTGGTATTTTCAATAAACGTTTTCTGTTATTTTTCTCACCATGTCAATTTCCTTAAAATTTTTATCCTTTTCAAGAGTCAGAATTAAAACAAATGTATTCCCAACTGACTGAATCTACTTCTTATCAAAGGGAAGGGTTACACCCAACAAACAGTTTTTAAGGATGGCTGAACATAATATTTACAGCGCTGCCTCAATGAAATTGTAGGTCCGAAATGCCAGACATGACCTCTTATTCAGTAAGAAGGCAGACACAGGGGTCTGAACAGAACTTAACCAATCTGGCAAGTACAAAGGTTGACAATTTTAACAAATTTTGGCTTCCGCTTAATGGGAATTGAATTTGCTTGGGTCACTTAAATGCTGCTACCTGTACTTGCTCTAAATCCTACAGGAAAGTCTCAATCACGCCCTGATTCCTCTCTTCATCTTTAGTTGAGAACCACCATAGGATTTTAGCCATCTACATAGCCATGTGTCCAAGTGGTCAGGTGAAATAGAAATTTAGTGCTACATGTAGTTTGACCTCCTCTTTTCCAAACTTTTAACGAGAGAGACACGGGAAAGAATGAAATCTGGACACCCGGCTCAAAGACAAGGGCCTCAGGATGGGCTGTTTCGAAACTCTTTCACATTTCTAGCTATACTTCCTGAAAGGACCTCAAACGGGCTGTCCGGATACTCTCGCATTTCTAGCTATACTTCTTGAAAAGGGTTTCAAAATGTGCTGCTTGGACACCCTCTTTCACATTTCTAGCTAAAACCCCTGAAAACCACTCTACAGAATGATGGGAAGCTGTTTGACTAATGGTGTGAAAAGAGTGGCAAAAAGCTGCAACAACAACAACACAACAGAGGACTACTCACTTTGTGCTTGAAGACTTTGTTGGAGAAGGCTTGCCCGTTGATGTTGTACTTGACCTCTGTCCTGGTCACATCTTTGACATCCACCTTGATTAGGTTCTCGCTCTCAGCCTCTGTTGTACTTGTGGTGCACATAATCCTGTACCAAAACAAACATGTACGCTTAACACTGATGCCTTTACAAATACTCACAAATTCATATAACTGAAAAACTGTTGAGTACGGCATAATACTCAAGCATACATCCATACATGCTATAATGTATTCAAGAGAATTATTAAAGTAAGCAACAGTAGTTCACTACACCTGAGTTTCACACTGTTTTTACCACTGGTTTCTGTAAAACTTAATTAACCTGGGTCTGATTCTATGAAACTCAACTTAAGCAACATGACTTCAGTTAGTGGACTGCCTTAGCTGAGCCAGTTTTATCTAAGAGTATAAATACGTACGACTGGACAGGAAGCCAGCATGAGCTGGGCTTGAACACACAACAATCGCATTACAAATCTTTGAATCTTGAACCTTAAAAGAACAAACTGCACTTAAACGAAGTATGTATCATCTAAAAAACGTCACTTTGTGCTGATTCCAATTATTTTTTGACATTTTTTTAGTGATTAAAATGGAAATGAAGACTGAGGTGCTATGGTGGAGTTTTTGGGCCACACTGAACAGGCTGAAGAACAGTGACATCACAGATTCTTTTCAGCTTATTAGACCAGATTGCCAGAGACTTACATGTAAGTGATTTTAAAATGTAAACAAAAAATCTATATACATGAATAATGATATATTTCACACGAGCCATAATCCTTCTGAACTTGATTACCCGAGTGACATAAATTTTTGCTCAACATCTTCAATATCTCTTTCATCAACTATTTTACCGCACAGACAACAGATGGAAATACACAAATCTTACTGAGACATATTTCGACTGGAAAGTGAACACTGCTCCTTGCCAATCCAAACACTGACAGAGGCCTCCCTGTGGTTGGACCCAAAATTCTCTCCCTTTATGGTGATACTTGTCCCTCCTTTGGTTGGGCCGATGCTGGGTGAAAACTGAAAAAGGAATATTGGGTGTACATTACCACAACAAGGACAGAAATGAACTGTAAAACATCACTGACTGATAGGATAAGTGTCCTTTGACATCTACTAGTCCACCTTGATATTACTTGGTGCTTCAGTTCAACAAAGGAAAACATGATCAAACTGTTCTATGGTTTATTTTCATCCCATTCTATCTAGCATCTAGCAAAAGCCATGCCTTTAAACAGTTGTTTGTGAATGTAGGTACAATCACTGGTAACTGACCTAAAAGTAGAGACCAACTTAAAAAAAAATGCGCATCATCTGGAAGGCGATCTGACGCAGACTGTACATTACATGGATTTCATGAATGTTTTACATGTTTTTTTTCACACTGAATATAATGCAAAAACTATAAAAGGTGGATTCTTTTTTTGTGGCTAAACAGACTTGAACTGTTATATTTGCACATTAACTTTAAAATTAAATACCAATGTAGTACTACATGTATATTCATCTTCAACACTGAAATACAACAATTCAAGAATGTTTGGCAGCTAAAAAGAATCAAGGCCACTAGACTTCAGCTTTTTCAAAATAATTTTTTTAACCTCTTTTACAGTTCTCTTGTCCAGCTCACAAATGGAGTCAGTTATCACATGCTGCAAACCATCCAATAATATTTTGTCTATTTATTTTTCTGGTCTCCGAGGCATATTGGTACTCTGCCTTGTTCTCTGATAACTTGGTAATCAGGCTGTGTCAACGAAGATAGGAGCTACAGTACCTTTGTCAGCAGGTATGCTAGCGAAAAGCATGGTGAGGTAAACCCACTGATATTATGAACGTAGTTATTTGAAGATGGTGTGTTCTTTTAAATACTGATAAATCACAGGACAGTCACACTACTGCTTGTTAACCTCTGCCGGCCTGACCAGAAGAATGACTGATCAACTGACCAGTTTGTAACGCTGTACTGAAGATTTATCTTATTTATAGAAAGGTGGTCAGTGTGATGGAGGACAAAACTGGAGTGCTTGGGTTAAATCATCTGCCTCTGATGAACTCTCTCCCACGTGTATGCTGTACTGGAGCAGTCGCCTCACCTCCGCTGAACTTCATGTAAGAACGTCTATTTGGCTCCACGAGCTTTTCAGATTGCTCATCGCCACCAAGGTGCCAACACTGCTGGAGGAGGAGATATGTCCAAGACCTTCCTATGTGCAGTTAGGACAGGGTGAACACATTGTGTGTTCTGCTAGTCGAATAAACATTCTAACCAGGCTTCCACTGTCCCTCCCCTAATTATGCACCTAATAGGCGTCTCCAGTGACCCGTGTTACAAATAGGGTGTAAGCTATGTCAAACGTAATTGCCCTGACAACACACGCGGTAGAGGTATGGTGCCATGGGAGTCACACTTGACATAATGTTACATGTTCTTCACAACACAGGTGCCAGCCCTCTACAAAGGGAAGCAAATCTTGCAACTCAAGAAACAGCAGCTCCCTCCACCAACATATATGAATAACAATACCAGTGATTTCAATAACATAAGTCATCATGAACCTAGCATTGTTATTCAAGTATGCAGAAGGCCTGATTGTTTTATGAGTTAGAAGATTTGAATCTCGTTGTACAGTGTTAGAAAACCCCACTGAATCTTACATACATGTGCATTAAATAGCAAACATTAATAAACTTAACCCTTGTTAAGAAAGAACACATACTGTGAACAGCTCACACATATATTATAAATGCTTTCCGCCCACAACATTCTGGTGTGTTTCACATTAGGTAGTTTGTTGTGATGTGAGACAATTTATGTACAGTTACTTACTGAGTGTATCAATGGGACGCAGCGATCTCTATACCAGGGAGAGTTGCATTCTGGGTCATTCTGTACGGTGCATATGCCATCACACCAGCCACAGGGCAGGGGATCTCGCGACTGTATGCACTGTTCACACGTCTGGTGGATGCGACACGAGTCCATGGGGAAGCGATGAACCTGTCACAAAACAAGAATAGTTACGGTTAGATCAGCTGCCTCATTCATCCCTATAATTCTACTCACGCAAAAATCACTATGAATGATTTGCAAGTTGCTGAACGGTTCTGTCGAGATTCATCACTTGACAAATTAAACAAAAAAAAAAATCCCAAACTAGCAGTAAAACTGCAGCACTTCCCTGCATTTTCCATGCAACTTCAGATGACCATCTAAGCCAGAACTCCATGGATTTCATGTCAACAGGTTCAGATATATTGCATTTACAACAATTACACTAATTAGCCTGATTAATACAGACTTATACATTCAAACAGGTCGCACAGATCATCTATGCTTAATGTAGTGAATTTCCTTCATAATAGGTTCATACATACAGGTAGCAGACACAGCAGTGACTAAAATACTGTTAGCTATGCAAATTAAGTCAATATACACAAAGATGCTAAGATATGAAGGTCATAAAAATGGAAATGAACAGATGGACAGGGCCATGAAAATACTCATTAATTCTAATAGGCAAAGGAGTAAAAAGAAAAGATATTTAATTATGTTCCAAATACAAAATATGTGTAGCGCTATAATCATTCATTCCAATTTACCAAAACTCTGGCTGGCACAGTTTCATATTATTCAGCACTTAAAACCACAGCCTTCAGATAAAATACACACTTATACGTAAAATGAAAGACAATGCATGTTCAAAGTTTAGTTTCCCAAAAGGGTTGCACAATATTATGTTCATTTCAGTAAATGTATTTTTTTCTAACAGCTACTACAACAGCGGAAACTGACATTTGATCGTGCTCCATCGACTGGCATGAAACGTCGCCATTCTGTCTAGGCTGTGACGTACTTGTCTCAAGTGAGGAACACTCTTGTCACCTGAGACTGTAATAAGCTGCTATTGTTGTGTTTGTAACTTAACTATATGTGTCAATTTATACTATGACATAATCAAGAAACTTACTAGCACCACAACACAATGGTGTAGAAAAACTTTGTAGTGTTGTTCACACGTTTTATCATTAAAACATATAACATTTAAACAGTGTGCTGTCCCTATGTTATTACATATTACATTGACAGACAACTCAGGGCATTTACGTCATAGCTTGTAAACAGCTGATATCTCCTAGATCTCTGATTGGTCAATCCCTCATACGCTTGAAAGCATGGGTGCATTCAGATCCCTCTTTGGAAGCACAACACTCGACACTTCTCACGAAGATAATTCATCAACAAAACCATACAATTTTAAACATTTTTTCACAAGACAGAATTGTAAAATCTTTCTAATTAACAGTACCTCAGTCAAGAGCTGTCTTTTACTTTAATGGTTTAAACCACATTTCACTATGCAGCCACTTACAGCATGTGTTACTACAATCATCTAAAACTGAGAATTTTCAGTCTTAAGAAGCAAAGCACGACAGGTCTTCACAACAGTATAATTTGACCATTCTTGACAAAAACTTGTTCCGAATACTCACAGTATATTGATCACAGAGTAAAAAAACCATTATGCTGACTTGTAGTGGCAGTAGTACATATTTTTTCTTTTCTACCTCCGCTGACTCGATATTTGCCAGATGGCTTGGGAGTGTTAACACCGATTGCTTGGAATACTTGTATTATTCTATAAACCATACTAATGAACTTAAATTTCTCCAGACTTGACCACTGCTAATTTATTTATCCTGCTCTAAGCTAAACATTGCTTGCCACATGTCTCAGGCTAGCAACCTGCCTAGCATGGATCAGCCAGTGTTTACAGTAGCTTCCTACATGTAGAGTAATGTGCCTCCAAGTCCTCAATCTTTTCCCATATGAGAGAGCAACTGTCACTGCAATTTATTCACGTTTCCAATTTGACTTTGGAGGCAAAGCTAAACTAGTCGGGTCCACCAATTTCTGAACTTCACACACACAAAAAAGTATAATGTTATCAGTCTACACAGAATAATACTCTCAGAATGTTTGAAAAAAAAAAAAAACCATCTTGCCTACATGCAAAAAGGTAGCAGGATTACAGAGCCGGGGTACAAGGGTTATACTTGTGTGGAGATGGGAGTATACCCAGAGCCAGTCACCTTGCCCTAGGCTATCGCCTACAGGATGTATACATATGTAGTACCAGCAGACCTGCTGGCTGCAGCAGAGGAGTGGGGCAATTACACCTGACATGTAATTTCCAGCATAATTAATATCACATGACCCTGCAAGCCAGCTAGCCTCTAACTCACATCACTGAGCAAAAATACGACTCTCTGCCACATTTACAACACTGCCAGCGAGAGACGAAACCAAGTATTCATGACATAAGATTTACAGGTTCACAGTACATATTCTGTTGAAACAGCTAACATCTCCACAGCTAAACTGTACAAATTTACATGTACAAATAAACTTTAAACTCATTTAAAATGCCAGAGAATAGCTACTACAAACAGCTTTAAAAGCTCCTCTGCCAATCCACCATTTTGATAAAATTTTTTAACATCATATATATTTTAACATGGGCCGTTCAACTACCGAGGTGACTAAGTGCATGATAATACTGATCTTATACCACGTGTCGCAGCTATTTTGAAGGGCTTTTTTTAGCTTTTTATTATCTCCGTAGGGTATCAAGGCAAATTATATCATTATTTTATCAAATGAATGCACATGTCGTGTACGACTGCTGTCCAGTGACCAGAGTGAAAAAAATTACATGTATCTGAGGAGGTGATCAGATAACATCACTAACCTAGATTTGGGTTAGTGACACTTTTACATACTGTAAATTACATAATCCTGTGAGGTAATATGTACATGTATGAATTAGACAATGTCATCTGTCATGTGCATGCAGAAAGGGTCAAACTTATGAAGGCTGTATCTGTGTCCACGACTTGATCAGATCAACCAGCGTGTAGTTAGCAGGAACAGAAGTATCCAAATCATGTCCACAAACCGTCTGTACACATCCATGACACTGTGCATCTATAACTACAATTTTCCTTATTTCATTTCCAATAGGAAAAAGTGTTAAATCTACACATGTATGGATTCTTAAAATCATGGCAGAATGTAAAATAACAAAAACTTGTTACCAAGAGGTAAAAAGAAATTCCAACAGATTCCTTTTAATTCTATCCTCTTGATATATTTATTTATTTTTTATTTTGGGGGGGAATTTCTTTTGAAAGACACACACGAGATCTTGTGCAAAACACAGGGCATTCTCGTGCACATACACACGCAAGTTAGTACTCTACAAAGACGTGAGAATGCAGACACATCGTGACATGTTCTACGAACAGATTAATACTCCAGTTCTCTACAATGTGAAAGATATCAAGCAGACCCACGTCATCACCACGAGGCTCTGCTTTGCACACCTGGCATGTTGTTCCATCCAAGCACATGGAGGTTTTCCTTACGCTTCAGTCGTCAGTGTGCGTGGATGATGTACCCTACTTATTCTAATTTTGGGGACAGATAAAAGTACTGGTGAAAGCAAAACTTATGTTTCTCTCCCTGCTTTTTTTCTATCAGAAAAGTAAAGTATGGTTATGTTGTTCATTAGATCGATCAACAATGTGAGAAAAAAGTAACTGTGTGTCCCTGTTCCAATTACATGTCTATTGGCCAAAAAGGACAGACCACATGTTCCAAAAATTAGAAGAAATAGGGCAGGCTCATCCAGCATGCAGTATCCATTTAGAGCCGAAGCACGGGGGTAATTGGTCAATTTGTGTAAATGTCACCATGCCAAATGGAGCCATCGTTTTTAGGAGTGAAACAGAAACCAGATACCGCTATCTCTAGCACTAACAGCATGGCACTGGTATTACTCCTGAGCTCTGTGTACATGTAAGATATGTGAAGTACAACATGCTTCACACTCCACAGGGCTTATTTTTGAAGATATTGACCAAGTCCTCAATCAAAGGGTGACATTTTAGAACACGAAACACACTGTTAACTCGTGCGGCGCTTATGCGGCACTCGAAAAAGTGAGAGGTAGATTATTGCAGCTGGGCAATAATCCAACCTCCTGCAGCTTTGATAATTTATCTGCTTGACTGGCCACTGTCTTTGATTGCACCTTAACTTGCATATTCATTTTGCTTTGACAAAATCATGGCGATTAAGGCATTTATGGTTATAAAAGCCGAGTAGGTCATGTTGTTGTTTTAATCGCAATCACTAATGCCGTAATGGCAGCATGACTGACTGACCTTTCATACTGTTCAGCTGTCTGTAGGCCTAGTTCACAGTGTAAAACCTTGATGAGAATTCATATAGCCGTGTAACTGGTGCAGGGCCTTGCAGAGCATAAAAATGTTGATAAAAAATAACTAACTAACTAAATAAATAAACTGGACATCTGTAGGTCTGCTGATTGATCTCAGGAAATCTTTGGTGTCTTGTATCATGGCAGTAAAACAGATTTTTACCTCCATGCTTGTATGTAATGTGCACTGAGAGCCAACAATATACTGTAGATGTGGAACATATTGGCCATGTGCATCTTAGCCTGATGTAAGGCTGAAAATTACACCTTAGGTAAGCCTCTCATATTGGCCATGTGCATCTTAGCCTGATGTAAGGCTGAAAATTACACCTTAGGTAAGCCTCTCATTTTCAAATGCATGTCATGTTCACTAATAGGCCTATAGTCCCTCTTTATACTGCCAAACTGGTTATGCAACAAACGAAGCACTGGTCCCCAAGCTGGCCTTATAACCAGGGATAACAGTACTTGTATATTTTTCAGATTCTCTCTGCCGTTCTGAAATCGTTACTGAAAACCCTGTAAATACTAGTAATAAATCTGCGTATGTTTCGAATCCTAACAAACACACAAAGACTATGGTCATCCTTAAAGAAAGTCCTTCCTGGGTATAAGTCAACCTCGTCAGAAGTAATATGGTCAATCAGCAAGCTTATTCTGACTAAACAAAACAACAGCGAGTTTAATTAAATTAACACTGTGAGAAAGGTATTACAGTACATCAAAATGCAAATAAAAACTTAAAGACATAGGAGGAATAGGTTGGACCTATTTTTGGCCAGATTTTCAATTATGGGGTGATGTCTGTGAAATCAATACTGACACAATGAATGGAAGACTGACTGACTGATTATGACTTAACATCACGTCAGCAATACTTCCTTGACCTCATGGTGACATGACCCAGTGTTGTAGCAGCTCACCGTGTTTCCAGACAGAAGGTAAAGATGCTCCCGTGTTCGGTCAAAGGCCAGATCTTGCTCCACTCTCACCCCTGATCTCTGACTCAGATTATACGAGGCGTAAGGACCTTTCTCCAACTCATGGGATAACATCTGAAAACAGGTTAATAACACACTGGTACAATATAAGTTACATTTAAAGGCAAAGAGTAAAAAGCTAAACAGATAATGGACTGGCATATGTGAAACAAATGAAAGCAATACTTAGTAATATTTCCTTTTGATATACATGTATATACACGTACATATTACCTTTTTTCTTTCTGTGCAGATAATATATATTTTTTTTTTTTATCTGGCCTTCAAGGGACAATATGTAGTTGCATCAATGAATCGCAGCAGCTTTCTCACCTTTATTTTCTTCACAGAAGAAACTCTTCCATATATGTACTTCTGCATACAAAGACCTTTTATGTCATTAAATATTTGGTTGACAGAAATGTGAACAACTGCACAGGTATTCCTCACGCTTAGGCATCTTGCCACATTCATGTACATGTCATATCGATGGCTGACAAGTGGTGATCAAACGCCTGCCTTTCGTCACCACGATCACACAAGCAGTAAGAGCAGGGAAATCTACAAACTGCCTTTCTAAGGCTTGGATTGAACCCTAACCTAATGTGTCCTAGCGACTGAAAGGCAGACATCTTTACAGCCACTCATCCACGGCGGGCTCCCTTTGGTCTTTTGGTAGGGTGCCTGCTCACCTTGAAGATATAGCCATCATCTTGCCCAATGATGGTGATGGTCTTATTCATCCTGGTTGCCACGGCCACAGTTGTCATAAGCTTCCCAGACACAGTGTAGTTGGCCACTTGTGCTATACTGTCCTGTCCCTCAATAGCTTTGTTTACTGCTGTGGCATCATAACAGAAGTCGTCATCATAATCGATTTCGCTATACTTAGCTCTCTGGAAACAGAAAAAACAAAAACAGAGATTACTACCAGCAACTTCATCAATTTACAGCACTGTTTTGAATACATTTATACTTACCTATCTTATACATGTAAATGTACATGTACCAAGGTGGCTGGTGTGTGTACACATGTGCAAGTAAAACCACAGCACAGATTATTATCAGAACTGTAATCGGCAATTAGCACCGTTGTGTATCTCTGCACACGTTAAGCTTCACATATTGACTCTTCAGTGCAGTGAAGTCTTCTTGTCATAATAACAACGTATTTTGAAAGTCGTGTATTGCAAAGAGTCGTATGACACTATCATGTGAACAGACTCTGACATCTGGTAACAGCTGAAACAACACAAATTTATGTAAGGTGAAAACCAGAAAATCCTTACTCTAAGTACTGTATTTATTTGACTGTTATTTTTAAGACTGCCATATTTTTTTAGCATAATTTTTCACCTACACAATGACAATCAGTGTTACAGATGGAGGAAACTGTTGTGCCCATGGTAAACCACAAACCTTTGGCAAGTTACTGAAGAACATTTCCAAGACTGACGTTTACATTACCACTAATACGTATAACAAGTGTGAAAAGCGAATATAACTCACATCGCTGCGACAGTTGTGTTTGCCTGCCACCCATGGCAACCACTGGCCCTTCCCTAGGTAACAGTCCTTTAGTTGAGATATGAAGCTGGAGCGGACATATCTCATGCGGTACACACACAAGGCAGAACCAAAACTAGGGTCCGGAAAGCTGGATCCCGGATGGCTCTTCCCGAACGTCACATACAGCAGGTTTTCCTGCAGGAGTGTGCCTAAGTCTACAGCCGAGTACACGCTCTCCACCTGGTGGAGAAAAGCTGCCGTGGCTATGTTGTAAAGGATGCCATGTTTTCTGCACTCTAAAGGAATCTCCATGTAGTTCACATAATACTGATCTCCCTTGCATACTCGACCCAGACGCGTGTGAAAGTTCAAAGATTCAACCTTTTCACGTTGAACCGTAAGGAAATAGACAAAATTCCGCAGTTCGAACCCATATATTGTCTGTATCAAATACGCCTGTTTTAAATGACTGGAAATGTCTAACGCTGAAACCCACTGCATAGGCTTGTTCCTGAGGAGGTATTCAAATGTATATTTTTCTGCGCTATGCTGCAATACTCGACTGGCGAACATTTTCGAGGAGAGATTGATCGGTCGATTGTCATACGTGACGCCAGCATACAAAACGCGATCAGTTGTGTCTGGCGAGGTACCCTTACTGAAGAAAGCATATGTACGATTTTTGCTGCCGACGTAATTCAGCTGATTGTCCGGGTCTAGATCTCGTGACACGCTGATATTGGCTAACGAATGCACAGTGCACAAGCCCAGCCTAGCAGAACCACAAACCAACAAATTATCTCCTATTTCCAAAACACGACCGTAATTGTCGGTGGGAGTGCGGGGTATCTGGCAGGCTGACGGTGCAGGGCGACACACGTCGTTGTCGTCCACAGGCCCAGTGCTGACCACCTGGTTTAGCTGTAGATCAGGCGTCAATTTCAGAAGGATATTCTCCCCTGACACATAGACCCAAGACATCAGTTTCTTGAAGTCCTGCCCCACGGTGATCTGCTGTAGAGGGGCACTGGCCGTGTACGACTTCATGAACGGCCGGGGGGACACCACAGTGGCGACCCGACCGTGCGGCACCATGAGCAGACACATGAACAAGGCAACTAGTCGACTTAGAAAGCAGGAACATTTACACGGTTCAGCCATGGCTTTTATCCTTCACATTTCCAGAGAGATCCCTGTTGCAGCGGCTTACCCTAACACTTTGTTGTACGAAACAGTTTGCGCGACGTTTTAATACAAAAACTTATGTTTTCACTTCCACGGGAACTTGCCTTGGAAAATCTGTTCCACAATCCTTACTTTTATAATTTACATAATGTATATGATTCTGTTAAAATTTATATATCTAGTATCTTTCACACCTTTCTGCATCTCCTTGAAATGGCTAATCAGTGTGTTGTTTCATTCGTTTTTTTATAAAATATGTTGTTTCATAATAACAGCCTATCAATTTCCAAAATGTGTAACGAAAAACAGGATCAAACAACATTAAAAATCAATTTCTATAAAACTGAATGACACAAAAACAAAATGTGATAAAACTTTTAAAAAGTGTGAATAACGATAGAGTTAAAAATTTTCAAAAGGAAAGGAAACATCAACAGGACATGTAAGTATGAAAATGTGTATCTGATGCTAAGTAAAACACTCTGGCCTTGGACATTAAACCAGTTTCACACTCATTCATGGTCGAGACTTTATGAAGACCCATTCTCCTCTCCTCTGTTCAGATTTTTGTCTGGAAAGAGAAAACGTATTCATTTTAAGTGATTTGAAAATATATACAGGTATATGTACATGTACAAGGTCAGCATCTAAGCTGAGCACTTGAAACAATAACATGATCATGAAGAATGTGCTCTACATACACACTTATGTAAGGAGAAAAAATTTTCATTTACTTGTACTTATCTGACTAAGAGTTGAAAATCATGCTCAAGAATCTTTCAAATGGATGGCATAAACTGGAGTGTTCATAGTAAATTGTTGCCCTCAGCGGCAAAGCTAAGTGTAGGCAGATTCACCGGACAAATCTTCTGACTTACAGTTCCGCACTAGGAAGAGTTGACTCTAATGTGCGACTGAACAGTTGAGGGTCGAACGGATACGGTAACAACAGGGCTTCAATACTCAACCCCCTAGTGAGTCCCAGACATTAGCATGAAACCACTAGACCATAGAACACTACCACTTCACACTTCAATTCATCCAATGGACGTGTGCATGCAGTTCAAAAATTGTATCATGGTAGTTCGTCACAGATCTGGATCTTTTTCTTTTTTTTTTGGTCTTTTTGATCAATCTATATGCAGGTGTTGAATACATTTCCATTAACATCAAAATAGAGATAAACACCTTTACAGTTCACTACATGTACACCAAAGGTACATGAAGAGTAGTGTGACTCAAGGGCTTCAAAATGTCGCAACTTGGGCACAAAGCCATTCTACTTCTTAACTCAATCAGTCTGGGCGAATTCAAACTTTGTAGACGAATGATTTGGCAGTTATTGAAAGGAACAACTGTCGAACTTGCCATTACTTCACCAAATTCGTTCAATATTTTTTCTCTTCACATTGATTTACATGAAAAATGATAACGGATTTGGTAGCTTAGTCTTGGTGTTTTGCATCTTGGGCACACTCTATATCGTATCGGAAAAGATGCAATCTAAAGGCATGGGGTATTGGTATGGTAACTTTTACAACCCATCCAATCAAAGAGCTTGAATGTACAACTGATGAAAACACAGCAGTGTTACATGTGTGCTCACTGATAATCAGCTGGTACAACGCTTAGGCTGTTAACAGGAAGCTATAACTGGATCCCCCACATCCTTCTTGCAGTCTCAGAGGCCACTTGACCTGCAGATCAACCATTCAACTGCTTGTAACAGTACAATGGTCTATATACACATGTTTAAGTTGACAAAAGCAGTCACTAGGCTAGGAAATGGCGAGAAGCACACTGCTGTTATAACTATGCACCAAACTTAGACATCTAGACGGCTGTTTAATATCATTTGAAAAGGCATGAGGTAGGGCATATGTTAGCAGAACTGCTCGCTACAGGAATTTTGACTTTAATACATATATATATATATCTAGGAAATACAAGGACATGGTGTATATATTCGTTATAATTTCACTCAATCTTTCATTAACTAATCACCCTTTGATTCGAACTGTGGCACAGAAGTACGACAAATTGTGAAAAATCATGATACAGTAACATATAAATTACTTGTCATTTACGGAAAATCAGCAAGTTTCATATCATTTTTCACGAACTGTACACAACATTACATACAACAACCATTACTGTGTACCAAGCATGAATTCAAAAGTTGTTTGTTTGGGACATCCCTACACTAAAAACAAAACAAACAAAATATCCTGGGGTTGGGCTCTTTTATATTGAATTTGGGTAAGCATCTTAACTTTTGTAATTTTCTTCTTTACATTTTTTTAAGTAAAGCCTTCTGCATTTGACATATTGTTGAAGAAAAGTGACATAAGCATCAAGGATGAAAAACCTAAATCTGAACACAAAATCAGGTTTTCAGAAGGGAACTGTAATATTTTATCAATAGCCAGTAATGCATGATGCTGTGGTAAGCCTGTATTCCTGAAAAGATCCTCCTCATGCCCAGTGCTTATTGCCTCAAGTGCAGTGGTGTGTTTAGATTCCGGATTTAACTGCTGCTTAAGTGATAAGAGTTAAGAGAGTTGCTGTGGTGAGCATTAATGTCCATGTTTACTTAGCTGATGAATAATACACCGACATCCAGTACTGCATGGTGACTGTCACATATACTCTCACAATATAAGATACACTGTTCACCTTATACTCTCCTAGAAGCTATGGTTTTCTCTTTTTTTCTTCCGGAGTACGGCACATGTATAGGGTATTGTGACTTAAAGTTTTGCACTTGACTAAGTTGCACATTAGTCAACTCACTCTGAGTTCTGTTGATCTAAGAAAAGCGTTCTGAGGTTTATTTAATACATTTATTTTTATTTATCCCAGTGAAAATGTAAGTTTTCCAGTACAAAAAGTAATATTTTCTGAAAGTTATTTGCCTCTAAAAATACACTGATTGGGGAAATATTTTAGCTTACGTAGTACACCAAAATGCCAAATGACAACTTACAGAGATTTATCAGAAAAATTACAAAAAGTAAAAGACATCTGTGAAGTTTTCATTTATGAATTCAGTGATTATCTCCAAGTAGGTGCTGGCAATGGAGTTTACATGTGTTTTCTGATGTGTATCAGAATTATAACTAGTGTATCACCATAACTACCATACATGTAAAAGGATGTAAAATACATCAACTCTGACATTACAAAAATTCAGCTTAAAAAAAAATTCACAAAGTAGGTTATGTAGGCTTCATAAAAGAATTTCTTTACTAAAACCAATAACTGCTGGTAAAAAAAAAAAAAATAAACAATAAAGTGTTA
Source organism: Acanthopleura granulata (assembly GCA_016165875.1). Lineage (NCBI taxonomy): Eukaryota > Metazoa > Mollusca > Polyplacophora > Chitonida > Chitonidae > Acanthopleura > Acanthopleura granulata. Next base: position 17,308,305 of record JABBOT010000008.1, read on the forward strand.
AACTCTGGTTTATATATACATACAGTGCATATACATTATACATAATGTACAGATGTGCATTTATATATATAATCAGATGCGTAATTAATAAACAACGATATGGAGAAGTGAGTTAAGTTCGTTAAAACATTTTAATACCACCATTGAGCAGCACAGAGCATAATATGCCCCTATGTACATGAATGTGATAACGCTGAGCACATGGACAGTGACTATTCAAGATAATGATTTAAACCTCATTGTAACATGTCAACAAGAGTAAACACAGCTGTGTACAACAAATGTACACGTAATGAGATGGTCCAAGCATTAGGACAGGTCATGTCAAGGTGGTATTTAATTAAATCCCCATAGAGCTGGGCACTCTCTCCCACACCCCCGCCTTACATCAAACTTCATCATGTGAGCCAATGCTGGATCTGACCCTTCCAACAGTTTGCCACTACAGCACAACAATCTATTACAGTACTGGATACCAAAGCATGCTTCATAACATAGTAAAATCATTATGTTCCACTGAGTTTCACAAGTACATGCACACTGCAAGCCAATACTGTCATTTTGATTGTCTACATGTAATTGCGCCACATGTACATTACTAACAGAAGTGGTACTTACAAAAATGCCAGGCATCAATCAAAATAATTATGTCTCTACAACAACATGTTATATAGCTTCATACTACATGTAGCTGCCACTTACCAACTGCTAAATACAATAGGTAAAAAGTTCACGTCTTTTGTAGCACATTTAGGGTAACTTCATTTTTTATTCATTATTATTCTGTTTGAATCTAAACGTGACAACAGTTCATCTCTTTCCTCTATAACGAGGAGTTCAAGAGATACTGAGAACACTGACTGCTGAAGCATAGACTAACGGGCTTCTGAGAAGTGCGAGGATGCAAATGTATCCCCCCATCCCACCTACCTACGTGAGTTGACGAGAAAAAGAAACAGAAAAAAAAGCACCATTTCCAATGAAACTGGGAATTATCTTGCGGCCGCCAATAACTTGAAACAGTAATGTTTACCCTTTACTACGGGTTTACATCAAATTATATGGTCCTCATTCCAGCTACATACATGTCTCCACTCCCCTGGACTGAAGAACTGGTTGTGTACAATAATTTATATCGCATGGGGTACATCAAAAATATAATGACTGTCCCCCCCCCTCCAACAAAAAAAAAAACGGAGCATTCGGCAACAAATACGTTAACTTATATTATGTTGTCTACCCAGTCGAACACATCACATTCTGTACAAGTAAATAAAATAACAGATGTACTGAATTTACTTTACAGATCGGATTAATCTCTTGACAAGCGCAACAAGGTCAATGACTCCACTAGGATGTCGTTCCAAACGAAACCTGGAAGGTTGTATGAATTTCGTAGAAAGATGACAAGTTACTGGCTTTACAACTGATGTCAGAGAAACAGATGTAAAGAAATGATCGACACACGAAGTGTTAGCCATTGACAAAATCTAACCTGCTAAGTTAAAGGCTTACATCGCAACAAGTGGTGGTCCCCGACGTCGCCCCAAAACTTTACATTTTCGCCTTACCTACCTCGTAAACAGCGAGGACACTTGAGTTAATAGATCCTCCATCATCTCATCCGACTCCCTTCGTATGTTTAATAATTTCTCCTTGGTCTTTCTACTTCTTTTGGCCTAGAAATTCCCGGAACGGACATCCTAACTAAACTCTGCCGTCCCGTATCGGAAACTCATCCCAGCGGACCGGCTGATGACGTCATCCGGAAAAGTTTGTGCGGGTGACTCGTATGTTGCCCTAGGCCCGCGCGTTTGATTCATGAGTCAAGGCTTGCTTGTGTCTGTGTAAGCTATTTAGTTCTCACACACGGTTTAACAGAAAATAAACAGAAACAAATAAGAAGAATTTTATCTTGATTTACGATAGTCGGCAAGCATATTAAACATTTGTTGATAGGCTATGGTTATATGTATATATATAGGCCACATGATCCATGCAAACTGTAACAAAGCGGAATGCCGTTATTAATTGCACCAGCATATATACACGTGCTTGCTGTTGTTAATGGAAACTTCACCACCACGATATTGCAGTGCAGTTAACGATATTATAGTAATTTGCACTTCTTCGTGCTGCAGGCCTATACATCACATGATTACAATTAGGTCCATCTGACATCAAATGCAAACCTTAATAGCCAGAAATGGGAGGTTCCGGTCAAGCCATGTCCTTCAAAGGCTTACAACATACTTACAGCTTTATAAATCTCCATACGGAGAGCAGGCAGATAGCTTACTTGGAAAAGGCAAGCATGGGTTTTTTATTGTCTGATACGATATCTGGATCCGCATGCAGGCAAGCAAACCACTGCATGCTCGGAACCTGTGTTACCTGCGCATATCATATATAATGTATATAGGCAAATAGGCCTACGTGTATAAAACTGTATCACGACACAGCCACTCGATTAGACGGCTGTTATATTAGGGAAAACCCTATATATAGGTATATATACTCATTATATCCCCCGTCACGAAAAGGAACTTAATGATTTCACTATATATAACGATTTCCCATGTTGCTCTCTCTCTCTCTCTCTATATATATATATACACGTACATATATATTGTGAGAGCAACAAGGGTTATCGTTATACACCAGATCCCGCCCATCACTTTCCTAATTAGGGACGTATGAAATTATGGCCAGGATAGCCAAGTAACACTCGCAAATGGAGACACTGTCTCTGAAACGTCTTTCATAACGGCACAGAACACTCTGAAGAAGTGCCATTTCTTCAGGAAAACTATATGTTGATACATGAAACCGGAGTGCCCGGCAAGTCACTGACGTACATTCCCACGTGAGGCGTACAGATATGCCCACCATACTGATGAGAGGCAAGTGGTCTACAGTGAAGGGTAGACTACCCAAATGGCCACACAAGTGTCTTTGACCGCTTATCGTCACCAAGGTCCATGAATGGTGGGAGCCAGGTACAGAGGTATGTCCATGTCCCGCGGAATTAACCCGAGATCAAATCATATTCGAAATCGGTGGCGTTGCGTCTCAGACGTATAATGGCAAAGATTATTCTACAGGTCTGCCTTGTTTCCACAGAAAATTATATACTGGCGATATCGAGAGTGATTTCCTTTAAGCCCAATTCAAGCGCCTTGAAAAAAAAAAGGGATATAGTGGTTATCATTGATCAATAATAAAGGCAATAAAGCTACATTCTGTGGCTAGAACCCATTGATCTCACTTTTTAGTTTCCAAAAATTGCCGAGAGATCATTTCCAGCATAATATAGGATGACTCAGAATCCGGGGCATAAAGCCGGCCCCTTCCCCCATGCGCATACATGTCGTTACACCCAATTTTCAAATTGTATCTGCGTCATAAGAAAGCATCAAAATTGGCATAAGACTGTTTTAGAACCTATTGATTACTGTTAGCCCAGGAGCCCTCCGGAGTGTTAAGAAAAATTTCGTTTAAAACACCAAAACTCAAAAAGGCCGACATCAAAGACGAAAATTCGCTCTTCTCATGTCCTGGGAGTCTTGAGAAACCATGGCAGCTGTCAAATATGTGGCTTTGGGGTAGTAGAATTTTGCCTTGGAAATTATTTAATAGAACTGTACTTTTTAAAAATATTATAACACCATTAAATGGGAAATGTCCAATGAACATTTATACTTTTCATGGTGGAATATCTCCGAATAAAATAGTCACTAAACAAACTCAAATAACATGAACTCTTCGCTTTATTAGTTCCTAATTTTCCACACACTGTGTCAGAAACTTGTTTGACAAAGTACGAGAAATTACTCTGTGAACATAGTTTGCGATGTTCTGTGAAGTATATTTGCATTTGCAAAGGGGTGAACAGCCCAGATTTGCTTTGGTGCATTTGCCATTGGAACAGTCTCTTTTGCAGTAGAATTTTACAAGCTGACTCTGAAATTTCGGTCCAGACGGTGCTGCGTTTGTGTGCTGATCGTTTGGCAGGTTTTGGGGCAAATGAAACTCGCAAAAGTCTGAGAGGGAAGGAAGGAAGGATTGTATCTCATGTGCAAAGAACTCGGCCAATTCACTATCCCGTTTTTGCATAGATATGTACACATTTGACCAAAGAGTACCACGGTGTTCTGAAACACTTTGATCTTCTTCCCCTGTTTAGATTTTGTTGTGCGTTCAGGTTTTCTGAATAATGCTGGGATATTTCTCTTGATTGGGTGCTGGATAATTTGGCTGCTCGAAACAAGCACATTGTTGATGGAATCGTGATATTGTTTCGTACGTCCCCCCCCCCCCCAAAGGTGCGCGGTGCAGCTATCGCTGATTCATCCGGGCACTTGCTACTGTCAAGCGTCATCAGATCTGGAGAATTATCCAAAAAAAAAGGATTTCCCACTCGTCTGATGGTATCTGAGAGGCTGACAACCTGTGTTTGATAGATCATCTGTGTTGCGGGGCCTTGTTCGTAATGCTGCCAGTCCTCCGGGATATTTGTGTCATCATCGGGAGGAAAAAGTTCGTCAAATTATTTCAGCAGTCTCGTCATCTCTGGTCTTGAGAGCATCCATCGTCGGAAAGCAATAGGATTTTCTGAACCTTTCACAATTGTTCTGCTCATCAGCCTGGTCAGGTGGGACAGGAGGAGATCTATTTGTTGTCTTGGAGATTACTCAGTGAGAACACTTCGCAAAATTATTTTTGATAGTGGTGGACAAGGACTTCATACCCCAGATGTGGACAGGAATTCATCATGAGTACTCCATATGACGAGAGCAAAGAATATCGGCGGGAGTTCCTACCAAGACTTGCACATGTAGCGGAAAATTCTTCTCCCCGTGAGCCCTGATGAAAATGAGAATGAAAGTTTCTTATCTCATGATCAGGTCCCGATCGACGAAAGAAGGGCTCTCCTTTTGCTTGTCGATTTTCCAAGCTATGACAGTCTCTCCATCGAAGCCTGAATGGCATTTTGACCAGCAGTAGACATCAACATGTCGCGGTATCCAGCCCCTTTCTTCATAGCCTGAGAGAAATTAAGGCAGATTCTCTTTAACGTTGACCAACATGACTGCAGCCATGTTGGTTGGTATGATAGGAGTGGCCAATCTTTCGCGATGTTGATGACGAACCATACGTGAAGGACACTTATATACGCGATACTGGTAGAAGACAAGGTGTTTATTTAAATAAAATGCGCAAAAGGCCACGTACAGGAGAGGTGTCGATCACCTATCGACAATTTATTCTGCATTTATGTGAACTCTCCGAGCAAGACTGAAGACAGTCAATGTAGGCCTATACACTATGCAATCGGTCCACATTTATGGACTTTCGGTACTCGCGCATATTTCCCTCAAGACGTTAATTTAAATTACATATGGATGTACGGAGGAATCCAGTCTGAGCTCAGGGATAACCACTAAGGTTCACCACACAAACCAATGATATTATACGGACCACAGCCAAACTAGCGAGAGCGGGAATCGACAGCGTCACCACATTCGTATTGATCTACTCGTAACCCACATGGACGTAATCCATATACACGTAATAGCTGTCATCCAGAATATACGGTTAACTGTTAAAAAGGGTCGTGCATGCATGTATTGATTTTGGAAATCATTAAAATGGTAGCGGTTTAAGTGAACTGGACAAATTTTTGAAATCGATATGACTTTTTTGAACTGTCATCATTGGCAGTGTATAAGGTTTTCTCTTTACAACAGTTGGAGAGGGATATGGAATTTAGATTAACATTGCAGATTTCATTTCTTCATGGTTAACATCAGGGAACACACTGAAAATTTTTCCCTGACATACAACAAACAATCATTTTGTTACCAACATTCTGTTATACAACATAATGGTAAACCAATCTGCCAATTTATCATAAAGCAGAATGGTCAACCTCTGCCCATATTATTATTGTAAAGCAGAATGATAAACCAGTCTGCCCATTAAATAAACCATTCTGCCAATTAAATAAACCAGTCTGCCTATTAAACAAACCAGTCTGCCCATTAAATAAACCAGTCTGCCAGCTGACAAAAGTGAGGAAAAAAAACACCAACGAAAGTCAACAAGCAGAGAATACAATGATATTAAATATTTATTGTCATGGTTTGTTTGATTTCTCAATACTGTCTTACCACCAGTTTGGCGTCAGACCTGCACATCAGAGAAGTTTGACTAGAAACAAAAATGTAACAAACACACAGATGGAAGAAGCACACATCTGACAATGTGTGAATACAAAACAAGTAATAACATTGTTGTAACAAGCATTTGCACGGATTTATGCAAAATTTGTTTGTTTTCTTGCACATTTTTTTTACAAGCACTGGTAGGCTATATACACAATACAGAAGGAATAGCACTTACAAAAACAATATCTTTACAACAGCAACAACAACAAAAAAACTCAGAGCATTTGTTCCTTGGCTACTTTCCTTGAACACCATAAAAGTCATCAACCAATTCTTTCATTAGAATACCGCATACCTGACAGTTGTGTGGTGAGGGTCACTTTGTTGATATTCCCACCACAGTTACAGCCCAAGTGGGTGAGAGTCTGTACACAGGTCAGTACAAAAGCACACAGGTTATGCCTGGCTAAGGGCAAAGGAGGCTCATTCAGCATAAATCATTACCTTGTTGATCCATCAAGTAGCTCACCATAATGCAAAAGCATAGATACTCTGAAAAAACTGACAAATTGCATGTTTGACGTATCAAAATCGATGACAGATAAAATTTTGTCGAAACAAAACCAGGAGACATCTCATTTTTTTTTTGAGTATCTATGCTTTTGCGTTATGGTATACATCATTACACTGCTAGGTCATTTACCTTCATGAAAGTCCTGACTGTTTTTCTCTTCTTTACCTAACACTCTAACACACATAATCATGAGAGTTTCCATCCAAGAACTTGTACATGAAACAAACGTAAAAACTTTCAAATACACATTCATCAACTTCTTAAACATGTAGCTCTACTTTTATCCTCACACTGACTTTCCAGCCAATGGTAGCATGACAGCACCTGACAAAGGGCACATTGTATGTTTAAAAGTTAAGTCCCGGTTAACTACTGAACAGTACACACATGTTGAGTCTTTTGAGCTCGAGGACTATTTGCTGACAAAATTTTATGTCTCGCCTAGTTAGAATCTTTTTTGCCTTCAGCCAATCCTTGTCATCCTTTGCAACAAATGTCCTCCACAACATCAGTAGGTATCAAATCTTTCAACTTGCAAATGTATCACTAAGTACAAGAGTGAGCACCAGAGCTGGGCAAGATACCAGTTCTTGCAGTCTAAAGCTAAACCCAAACCACAGCAAAACGATGATACAACTAACAAACTTGCTGTACTTCAATACATCCCAATACTGTCAGTGTTTTGGAGATTCTTGGCCACAGCGTCCATCTTTACATGTAGTACACATCCACCTGATGATCACAAAATTCCTGTTCTCCCAGATTGTCACTGCACAGGTGCCCTATACAGGTGGTTCTGTTCACTGAACCTGCCGGCCATGCAGCTAAACTACAAACTATGCCCCACTGATATCAGCTAAAGAGTGTTCAGAGCATGAGCTCCTCAGATCAGTGATATCAGCTCAGTGGACCTTTGACATCAGCTCATAAAATCTTGCATGTCCGCTCAAAGAACATGGGATATGATCTCAGAGCATCTCTGATTCCCCCAGTATTATGACAGAGCACTCGGGTTCTTCCCTCTCTTGCATGGTCTGGTTGGTGGAGCTGATCTGTGACCAGACCATCTCCAGCTGCACGTGGAGGTTCATCAGCTGACTGTGCAACTCACCAAGGTCAAGGTCGACCTTTGTCATCACAAACACTCCTACAACAACAACAACGGAAAGTCATTTGGATTGTAGAATGAATGGATGAATGTTTATGGCTTAATGCCACATCGGCAATATCTCAGCCATATTGTGGCGAGAACATGGGCTGTAGACTTCCTGAGAATAAGAACATGTTCATTCATTACACCGCTGTCCTGGGAAATGAAAAATACACACAATATATTTGTTCCGAGAGCTTACCAGAGGTGATAAAACAGTATGCATTTACTGGAATGGATTTGTCTCATGCTGCCACTGTACTCTTTGGTGTGTAGATCGGAGAATCTCTCAAAGCTGACAGTCATTCTCCCAGCCCTGTCATGTTCCTCTGTACATTGGTGTGTAAATCAGAGAATCTCTCAAAGCTGATAATCATTCTCCCAGCCCTGTCATGTTCCTCTGTACATGTAATTGCATGACCATTTATCAGCCATTCCCCAACAACAGATATTGAGTAGGGATATAACATCGTCCTCCCAGTCCTGTAATATTCCTTTGTACTCACCTGATTGTTTCTCAGTCAATCCCCAACAGCAGATATTGAGTAGGGCTACACCATCATCCTCCCAGCCCTGTGATATTCCTCTGTACTCACCTGATTGTTTCTCAGCCAATCCCTGACAGCACATATTGAGTAGGGCTACAACGTCGTCCTCACAGCCCTGTCATATTCCTCTGTACTTACCTGATCGTTTCTCAGCCAATCCTCACCAGTAGATACTGATTAGGGCTACAATGTCGTCCCTCCAGGGCTGTCACATTCCTCTGTACTCACCTGATCATTCCTCAGCCAATCTCTGGCAGCAGATATTCAGTAGGGCTACCATGTCGTCCCTCCAGGGCTGTCACATTCCTCTGTACTCACCTGATCGTTCATCAGCCAGTCTCCAACAGTAGATATTGAGTAGGGCTATAATGCCATCCTCCCAGCCCTGTCATTTTCCTCTGCAGTCACCTGATCACTTATCAGCCAATCTCTGACAGTAGACATTGACATACAATGTCATCCTCACAGCCCTGGCATATTCCTCTGTACTCACCTGATCGTTTATCAGCCAATCTCTGACAGTAGACATTGATATACAATGTCATCCTCACAGCCCTGGCATATTCCTCTGTACTCACCTGATCGTTTATCAGCCAATCTCTGACAGTAGACGTTGATATACAATGTCATCCTCACAGCCCTGGCATATTCCTCTGTACTCACCTGATCGTTTATCAGCCAATCTCTGGCAGTAGATATTGAGTAGGGCTACAATGGCATCCTCCCATCCCAGCCATATTCCGCTGTAATCACCTGATCTTTTATACGCTTTACATCAACAGATATTGAGTAAAGCCACAATGTCATCCCCCTGGCCCTGTCATATTCCTCTGTACTCACCTGATCGTTTATCAGCCAATCCCCGACAGTAAATATTGAGTAAAGCCACAATGTCGTCCTCGCAGCCTTGGCCAAAGAGGTCTAGTGGGCATGATGCTCTGCAGCAATAAAAAATGGAGTTTACTTGAGGCAACTGAAGAGTGAATCTAAACTGTATAATACCACATCTACACATTCTTTTCTTCACTATTTTGGCGCACACACACATTTAAGACAAGAGAATTAGAAATTTTTACCATAAATTTAACATAAAAGGATTAACAACCCCAACCACCACCCACCGGTCAAAACCTCAACAACAGTTCTAACCAAATCTGAGGTAACAGGGCCACAACATAAATTCAATGTGATTACCACATCTTCTGTTCTTATACTTCAGGCAAAACTGAATTTTTAAGAAAGAAATCTTAAATAATACTATCAGTCAAACAATAGCAGATGGGGACAGAACTGCTGATATGTACGAGTAACACAGTGTGGTTGGCTTGCCTGTATGCCCTGAGTAGCTGTATGGCCTTGAGGTAGCGTTCTCCGTTCAGGTACTCGGCCAGACTGGTCAGTGCCTCTTGTCTTGACACCACCTTACTGTCCACCTGTAGAGGCGACACCTGACCGTGCTCCATCTCTCTAGCTGCCTGGGTCAGTTCTGAGCGCACCATCGTCACCGGGATGGAAAAGTCAACCACCTGACAAACCAAAACATCTACAAAGCTAAAGCCAGTCTGCCAGATTCAAAACATCAAGTCTGGGTCAGTTCTGACACCACTGCCATCATGGGGATGGGAAAGTCAACCGCCGGAAAAACCAAAACATCGACAAAGCTAAAGCCAATCTGCCAGATTCAAAACATCAAGTCTGGGTCAGTTCTGACACCACTGCCATCATGGGGATGGGAAAGTCAACCGCCGGAAAAACCAAAACATCAATAAAGCTAAAGCCAATCTGCCAGATTCAAAACATCAAGTCTGGGTCAGTTCTGACACCACTGCCATCATGGGGATGGGAAAGTCAACCGCCGGAAAAACCAAAACATCAATAAGGATAAAGCCAATCTGCCAGATTCAAAACATCAAGTCTGGGTCAGTTCTGACACCACTGCCATCATGGGGATGGGAAAGTCAACCGCCGGAAAAACCAAAACATCAATAAGGATAAAGCCAATCTGCCAGATTCAAAACATCAAGCCTGGGTCAGTTCTGACACCACTGCCATCATGGGGATGGGAAAGTCAACCGCCGGAAAAACCAAAACATCAACAACGCTAAAGCCAATCTGCCAGATTCAAAACATCAAGTCTGGGTCAGTTCTGACACCACTGCCATCATGGGGATGGGAAAGTCAACCGCCGGAAAAACCAAAACATCGACAAAGCTAAAGCCAATCTGCCAGATTCAAAACATCAAGCCTGGGTCAGTTCTGACACCACTGCCATCACAGGGATGGGAAAGTCAACCGCCGGAAAAACCAAAACATCGACAAAGCTAAAGCCAATCTGCCAGATTCAAAACATCAAGTCTGGGTCAGTTCTGACACCACTGCCATCATAGGGATGGGAAAGTCAACCGCCGGAAAAACCAAAACATCAATAAGGATAAAGCCAATCTGCCAGATTCAAAACATCAAGCCTGGATCAGTTCTGACACCACTGCCATCATGGGGATGGGAAAGTCAACCGCCGGAAAAACCAAAACATCGACAAAGCTAAAGCCAATCTGCCAGATTCAAAACATCAAGTCTGGGTCAGTTCTGACACCACTGCCACCATGGGGATGGGAAAGTCAACCGCCGGAAAAACCAAAACATCAATAAGGATAAAGCCAATCTGCCAGATTCAAAACATCAAGCCTGGGTCAGTTCTGACACCACTGCCATCATGGGGATGGGAAAGTCAACCGCCGGAAAAACCAAAACATCGACAAAGCTAAAGCCAATCTGCCAGATTCAAAACATCAAGTCTGGGTCAGTTCTGACACCACTGCCATCATGGGGATGGGAAAGTCAACCGCCGGAAAAACCAAAACATCGACAAAGCTAAAGCCAATCTGCCAGATTCAAAACATCAAGCCTGGGTCAGTTCTGACACCACTGCCATCACAGGGATGGGAAAGTCAACCGCCGGAAAAACCAAAACATCGACAAAGCTAAAGCCAATCTGCCAGATTCAAAACATCAAGTCTGGGTCAGTTCTGACACCACTGCCATCATGGGGATGGGAAAGTCAACCGCCGGAAAAACCAAAACATCGACAACGCTAAAGCCAATCTGCCAGATTCAAAACATCAAGTCTGGGTCAGTTCTGACACCACTGCCATCATGGGGATGGGAAAGTCAACCGCCGGAAAAACCAAAACATCAATAAAGATAAAGCCAATCTGCCAGATTCAAAACATCAAGTCTGGGTCAGTTCTGACACCACTGCCATCATGGGGATGGGAAAGTCAACCGCCGGAAAAACCAAAACATCAATAAGGATAAAGCCAATCTGCCAGATTCAAAACATCAAGTCTGGGTCAGTTCTGACACCACTGCCATCATGGGGATGGGAAAGTCAACCGCCGGAAAAACCAAAACATCAATAAGGATAAAGCCAATCTGCCAGAACCAAAATATGAAGCCTGGATCAGTTCTGACACCACTGCCATCACAGGGATGGGAAAGTCAACTGCCGGAAAAACCAAAACATCAACAACGCTAAAGCCAATCTGCCAGATTCAAAACATCAAGTCTGGGTCAGTTCTGACACCACTGCCATCATGGGGATGGGAAAGTCAACTGCTGAAAAAACCAAAACATCGACAAAGCTAAAGCCAATCTGCCAGAACCAAAATATGAAGCCTGGATCAGTTCTGACACCACTGCCCTCAAAGGGATGGGAAAGTCAACCGCCTGACAAACCAAAACATCAATAAAGCCTTATGCCGAACCAACTGCAATTTACATCACGGTTTAACTTTAGTTTGCTTTTAACTTGCCCACAGCATGACAGTGTCTTCTTGTAGCAGGCTGGCTTTAATGCTGACATATTACCCACACTGCCACACTGGAATTCCACGATGAGGACACCTGGACCTTTTAATCCTGCCATTTAAATGAGAATTGACCAGTTTTATCCTAATTCCTTAACCTTTTCGAATATGAAAGGGCAACTTTCCATGCAATTTATGGACATATTTCATTTGTTTTTTGGGGTAAAAAACTATATCTGTTAGATTGGCCAATTTCAGGGAGGCAGAAAAAGTATAATGTCATGAGTTAACACTTAAAAATGCTTTAAATAAACACCTTGCAAACATGTAAAAAGGTTTAAGAATTACAGTACGTGTTACAAACCTATTCACAGCACCTATTCACTTTATTTGTCTTCATAAAGCAGTTTTTCTTGCATTTTAATATTACAAGGCAGATACAAAATCTCACCTAAGAAAGATAATAGGCTATGTACAATATTTCCTTAAATCTGGCTCAGATGGAGAATGAGTACGACACAAAAATCATTCCATCCAAGCACAGGCACCTCATATAATTATGCCTTTCAATTATTTGCCTCGGCACGTATTGACTGGAACGCTGTGCTCACCTGTGGTGAGCTGGTGACTGTGTGGAACACATCCAGTAACTTCATGTAATTCTCAAACAGCAGCACCAGCTGGAAGTGAAGCTTGTACAGCCGACGACACAGCTCCATTTTCTGTCAGAGAGAAACAAAACGTTCTTTGACTGAGTGTCAATTTGCTTTGATTTGCCGTGAATGCCAAGTTAAAGAATTTTTCACTTCACATGATGGCTGTCAAGTTTTGTTGGTGGGCGAATAGGAGTGCCTGGAGTAAAGCACTAACCTTCGCCAGGTACCTGACAACCCTTTCTACCGTTGTACTGATTTCCTTAGGTAATGTTTACTTCATATTTTTATCACTCTCAACACAGTACACATATAACTATATGTAGTAACAATATTGTTTTTTAAAATTTTTAGCAATATTGTAAGTCTTCTGGACAATGAATATGTTTTGTTCTTTAATTTTAAAAGTATATCAAAAATGCTCTGAAGATGACCTTAAAAACACAGAGAGAAGAAAACAATACAATCAGAGTTACCTGCTCTTCCCCACAGATGGCGCCACATTCTCCTAATGACTGCTGCTTAATACAAGCCTTGATGTCATCCAGGCACTGAGCAGAGAAAATAGAAAATACACTTTTCAGATACCTGAATGCTCACCTCACTGGAAAGTTTGTTTATCTAAATTGTCTCAATCACCTATACTGACTGTCAACCAATTATGAAGAATTCCCCAATAATTTCCCATTCCGAATGTATTATTGACAGTATAATCCCATCATGAAAGTACCAAATTCCCTTAAATTTCCAATGGGAGACTCTGATGGGCTACACAAAAGGGTCCCAATCGCAGTAAAAATGCACTGTTTCCTGTTGTGCTGCTGCAGTGCTTGTGCACAATGTAGGTGTTTTGTATGCACACATACAACTGAATGTGTGACGATCTACCTGCAAAGAACCTTTTTGTTAAAGGCGGGAAGGAGTTTCACGAGTTCCTCATTTATCCTCGGTATTCTTGACACCAACCTATTATAAAACCGAAAGGCAACCTATAGTTTCCACTTTCTTCTCAGTGCTCTCTACACACGACAGTGTGTCAGGTACCTGTTCAACTTGGTCCTTCCTCATGGAGTAGGTCTCATAACATTCCTGAATCTCCAAAACACAGAACCTGTGTTTCTCAACCACTCTTGTACCCATTATCTGAAACAGACATTTATTTATCTATTTTTTCATTTCACGTTAGTGGCGTTCAACACAGTACTTTTCTGTTTGTTCGACGGCGACCAGGAAACCGGAGAGCCCAGGTGAGTGAGCCACCACCCTTCATCAGTTACTTGGATGACAAACTCCAGATTTACACAACTGCAAACCAAGGGGAAATGGATTTGAGCCAGTGACTTCACTAATCAACAGCCCAATACGTAAGGCTAGAAGTATTCTTTAGCCTGATGAGATACCAAGTAATGAGGTAACATTTATGGCGCAATGGTGACTCATGCCAAAGCCAGACTACCCACTGTACTTTAGTAATGTGTGAGGACTACGTCACCAGTTTGCTCGCAAATTGTCATCGCAAGTGCAGGAACGAACGATAAACTACACACCTTGAGCCCGAGTCACTTTGGGTGAGAGAGGATTCCCACTGCATCCATTAATAAAGACCCAGGGTCTAGCACAGGTAACAACTATCAGAAAGCAATATAACGTGAAACAAAATGTTATCAATACCCATTATTTTAATGGGCAGAAATTACAGAAGGTCAAACATAAATGCACATACTGTTTCTGGTTCTGTGAACACATGGGGACATTCCATCCGGTCAATCAAGATGTTCAAAATTTGCAGTGGTCATGAGTTAAGGAAGCCATGACAACATGTCTATACCTTCAAATTCTCAACCATATCTAATAACATGCAACAGAACTAACTTCATGTATATATATATTTATTTATCTGATTGGTGTGGATGCTGTATTTCCACTTTTGTCGAATGCCCAGAGTAAATGCTGGCCTCGGAGGAACAAGACCCAGACAAAACCTTCTGATTTGATGTTTCAGCTGAATGATCTAATTTACATAATCGCAAGTATTGTTACCCAGTCAATGAAGGACTTGATCACACTAGTGTCTAAAATCAAACCATGTGCTCTAAATCCTATAACAATCTCGCATTACGCTTAGCTTGCCCGAAGAATGCTTTTTAACAGGCTTGTAGCAATCGCCTAATGTTCAGTGATATTCACCTTCTGGTGGAGAGTTTCTGTAAAAGTCCTAACTTTCTAAAACCAGACTACGATCATACCTCACTCTCCCCACAGGCAGCCTACCAAGAGACAACTGGTGTACCAGTAGAAGACTTTTAACCTACATACACGAACATATACAATACATAGTTTGTATTGTAACTATTAAAATGCATTAACACCACCTAGTTGGCTGCTCAGATCTGTACAATCTGAAAAGGATATGTATTTGCCAGGCCAGAGACTTGAGGGATTCCGTTTTGCTAACATAATAACACGCTTCCTTTGTCACATTGGCCATTCGTCTTCTCAGTTCCTGACAGACAAAAAAAAATTTCTGATGAACATAATCAGTTCATGATTTAAGAAATGATAATGTGACCACCAATGGAAATATTTAACATTTACAGGTCTTGGCAAAAGTGCAGGTGATGTTATCACCAGTCCAATAGGGACACCAAAAACAGGTAACATGACGTCTTTAGATCCTTTTTTTTCTACATCAGACTTTAACTTTTGCAGCATTATACCTCTAGCTGTCATAATGACAGTGTTGCATCACTGCAAAACCACAATGAAATCTACCAAGTCACAGTGCACTGAAGTGACAACACTGTTATCACCAGTCCATGGACACCAAATTGAGAACAGGTAAAATTACACATTTTCTCCCTTTTATCTACATCAGGCTTTACTTTTTGTAGCATTATATCTCTAGCTGTCATACTAAGAGTGCTGCCTCACTGCAAAACCATGCTGAAATCTACCACGTGTCTGTGTCAGGTTCATTGTCACTACGTACTCCACAATGTATATGTTACCTACCATAATGTATAAATGCTTTCATCTAGCGCTAAAAGTGGTCATTTTGAAAATGTTAAATTCATGTGTTTCTCAAAAGCCTCATTACCTTGTAGAGACGAGGGAAGATTTGACAGGTGCTGATGACGTTGACAGCCGTGGAGTCAGCCATGACCTTTGACACATGTGACCTCCACAGGTCCTCCACCTCGTCACTCTGGACGTTGAGGAAGGCGGCCGAGAGGTGGGAGAAGTTGGGGGAGGCGGTGCTGGAGCTGAGCTCCACAATGTCCCCGTCACTGTATGAACTGTGCAGGCTGTGACTGAGAACAAACAAGTACATTTGTTACATATATAAAGCAGAGATGTCAACTCAAACAGGACCAAAGAAGTGAGGAATCCCAAAAGCTGGTGTCCAGGGGTTGCAGGCCCCACGTCGCACCCAGGAAATGGCTGTGTGTATTTTAAAGTGTGTTTTAGAAAATTTTTGCTGACAAAAGACAAAAACATCACACAATACTGTCTTGAAACATTTTTGTAACAGAGACGTGAGATTTTATAAACTGAAGGTGACTCATGTTAAGACTCACAAGACTCCTGATAAGAACAAGAGAGCTGAGGTATCCAGGTGAAACATCAGATTTCCTTCACATTTCACATTTTCAGATACATGTATCACATTTGTTATGTTTCTCTCTTTTTTAAAAACCAAATGGCATGTCAGCCTACAACTACAAAAAACAATGTACAGGGTAGCTAAGAGAGCTGTTCAATAACATAGGTATGTTCACTTATTGAGCTGAATGTGTTTCATGCTATGTTTATGAATTTTTCGCTTTAAGAAAGAGGGGCAGCACAAGAGTGGGAAGAATCCAGACAGAGGCAGTGGAGAAACCCACAACCATCCACACTTGCTGGCTGACCTTCTTGTGCACAAAGCAGGAGAAAGCCAGCATGAGCTGGAATTGGAACTCAGCGCAACTCCATTGGTGAGAGTCACTGAGTCACTGAGGCCCCCACACTGGAATATGTCAGCTTTTCCCACCTGACAGGTACTTATGTGGAGGTAGTAAGAGGATTGCTCAGTAACCCAGGTGTGTGTCACCTATTTCCACCTGACAGGTATGGTACATGTAATAAAGACTTACGTGGAGGTAGTAAGAGGATTGCTCAGTAACCCAGGTGTGTGTCACCTATTTCCACCTGACAGGTATGGTACATGTAATAAAGACTTACGTGGAGGTAGTAAGAGGACTGTTCAGTAACACAGGTGTATGTCAGCTATTTCCACCTGACAGGTATGGTACATGTAATAAAGACTTACGTGGAGGTAGTAAGAGGGCTGCTCAGTAACACAGGGTTTTCCATGATGATTGAGCCAGGAGCTGGCAGGTCCTGAGGCATACCATCATCTGCTGGGGACTCGGAGTGAGACTGAAAACCATGGAAATACCAATGAAAATCCAGTATAAATCTGAAAGTGTAGAACATCTTTAGAACGTTTTTCCTTCTATAAACATATAAGTCATTTAAAACTGGTTTAACAGAGAAATGTATTTGCTGCACAAATTTTGGATTTCTACAAGTTATAGTTTCAATTTTTTGTTACACAAACATCACTTAAGTTACATCATTATCCCCACTGTGTCCAAATACATGCAAAAATAATATTCTAGAATCTGTATATCATTTTCTTCATTATTTATTTGTTATAAATTATTTATTAACCAGACCTGAACTTACAAAAACTGCATTGGTGAGAGGCTCCAGACTCACCGTGCTGCACTAGCAGGCTTAACATTCGGAATCTTCTAAAAAGCCGAAGCTGCCTGTGACTTCTCAAGCCTCAAATAATGTAACACACTTGAAACAGTCTTCAGCATGAGTGAGTGAGCGCTTGGGGTTTAACGTCGCACTTAACAGTATTTCAGTTATACGACAACCAGTCTTCAGCATGAAGACAATTCAATCATACCTACATGTGCCAATGGATGCCAAAGGAATAAAATTAAAAGGACAATTTCTATTGGCTGTTGGTTGTCCTGGTTACCTCCTCATCCTCTGAGGTCATGCCTGCATCTTCTTCCCTCAGGCTCACACTGTCGCTCTTCGTCACCTGCTTGGCCTCCGCGTTAGTGGTCAGTGCGGCCAGGTCAGGGACACTGCTGAAGTGAGTCCTGGTCGGCGTCTCCGGTCTGTCCAGCTGACTCAGTGACTGGTGACGGTTACTCAGTGAGGAGTAGTTATAGTTGTCATCCTGTTGGAATCAGTCATTTGTTATTTTTCAATGGTTTTATAGGTTTTACAGGAAAAAACACTATGCACCATTACGAAAATCCAGAGCGAAAATGTTTACATAAAAAACATAGTAACTTTCAAAACCTTTTGATCAAAACTTTCAGGTTACATGAAAGCAAAGCAGAATATGTAGGAAAACATCAAGCATCTGTTCATGTATTAAATCATTACACTCTTCAATTAAGACATGGTGGTATGAGTTTACCTCATTTTCTTCTAATTCATTGAGGAAATCAAATCTCTTGAAGACCAAAAGTTCATTTCCACCTGTTTCATTAAGCAGTGCATCACCTGGAAGATAAAGAGACACAACATAACCATTGTGCTTCAGGGCTAATTAATTAGTTTAAAAGATAAACGAGCCCATTAAGCTACAAGGAGTAAATCTACATGACAAAACTGCTACCAAAGTAGTTCAGTAATTTAATTTAAACTTAAAGGTCATTCCACTACGTTTAGTTTTTTTGACAGACTGGCTGACAATGCATGCTCTGGCACAATAGAGAAATGTGATTTGATCTGGACAGGTTATTTTATTATTTCTGTTGAAGTTCATATGTGGCCTTATCCGAATCATGAACTTTAGTTTTCTAAATCTTTGGAATTCATTTTTTCAAATAGCATTTAAAGTTATACTTTAAAGCACCAATTTGTAAAAGTTTTTATAGGGTACCATAGCAGGTGTGTAGGAAACAGTACAATGTAGGAAGAAAATGAAAAGCTGAGTTAACATACTAGAAATGGCATCTGTGATGGAAGCCTCCTCACTGCTACCTGAAGCTACACTCTGCTGGTGGTCCAAGGTGTCGCTTGATTGGCTGAAGATTACCTGGAACATGTGAGAAAAGCTGTTAGTCCTGATGCAATTTTGTCAAAATTTAGACACATGTTAATATACACAGTGGCAAATAAACAACACGAAGGATTTGTATTTAAGTAACAGTAATATAAACGCTGGCAAACACAGAGGAACAGAAAATCCACAACTGACTATTACAGAAAGGCAATGCCTCGTATATGTCCTTCATCCAAATGTGATTTAAAAGTTAATATACCATGTAATACCTCTACCACTTTACCACTTTCACCACACTTTTACCACTTAAATGTGTTCAGGCAGGGGCAAAATTATTCTAGACTCTGCCACCCAATATAATGTTCCAAACCTAGAAAATCACATTATAGCCAAATTTTTAATTATGTAACTGTATTCTTGAGTGTCTACTTCCATTAAAAAGATTAAAAACCTAATCCCATAAAAGTAAATTCACACTGCAACATAAGAACGAAGGGTTGAGAAAAAAAAATAGGAAACTTTCTGCATGAGTTTGCTGAAATGTTATGATTATGATATACATTGTCTTCTTGGTGCCTATCATGTAACAGTGAAAATTATTGTACAAAAGTACTCAATAGGGGAGTTTTGAGTTCAGACTCCTTTATCACTATCATGTGATTTGTCAAAAATGTTAGGCAACTGTTGTTGACTTAAATTTACTGACCACCCATCTCACCTTGTTCAGGAGGTACAAATGACGTCTCTTTTCTTCAGTAACTTCTTAAGTTCACAAACCTTCAGTTCCTCAGTTATCACCATAGTTCGTCTAAATAACTTTTTATGACACTTTTTTAGACACTCATGCTATAGCAGATTTAATCAGCAACAGTTGCCTAATATTTTTGTCCAGTCATGTGGTACAGTAGCACTTTTTTACCTTTAGCAATAAAAGAGCTAGAACTCGAAACTCAACTATTATAAGGAATAACTATATTACAGCATACTTTTAATCTGGCCTTGTATTCCTTACAAAGACACAGAGACCGGCTTCATGTACTTCCCAGGGGAAAATTACTTTAGTAACTAGGCCTACCTGAGTCTCCTCAACTTGACAAGACAAATGGAGTAACCTTGCCCTAAGTTGGACGTACAAATTAAACCCTTAATCCACCCCCACCCCTCTCCCCTTCCAGCTAGGATTAAGTGAAAACAAAAAAAAAAAATATTCATGGAAAGAGAAACAAAACACAAGCATTCTTTACCCATAAAGCATTTGATCACTTTTAACACAGCCAACTACATCGAATGTCAATATAAAACAATACCATGCTCCCAAAATGTCTTTTTACTTGCTAATAATAATAATAATAATAATAATAATAAAAATTAACAAAACTCAATTCACACACAAACTCTTGTGAAAGCCATTCAAAAATCTGCTGGTTTGCTGACTAAAAGAATTACATTTCCGTACATTTTTAAAGCCGTGCAGCAAAAATAAATAAAAGACAGTTCAAAAAACAAATGCTCTGTCATACATGTGTACCTGTTAACAAATGTACTAAGAACTGAAAGCAGCCAAACTCTAGAAATCCTGCAACTTTATGCCTCTGGCATATCAAAGATTAACTTCTGTCTAAAATCTGATGCCTGTTAATTAAAGTGGTTTGAAGTGGTTAACTGGCAGTCCAAACTGCAGTCCTGTGATCAGTGAGTGCGAACTGTCATTCCTCTCTCAAGAGGGCAATTAACTTGGGGTGGGGCACACAGCCAAACCCTCTTACCTTATTGATTGCAGTGTCCTATGCAGACGGCATGAAGAAAACAGATTACATATTGAACATGCAAGACACTATCAACAACAACAACAGCAATGCTCTCCACTAGGCTCTATGTACATATATGGGGGTAACACCATCAGGTGCCTATAATCAGCACCATATTTACATACTTGCATTTTATTCAGGTACTAGTGCGTAAGTAGATGCATTTTTGAAACTTAGTACAGTGTTTATCGATATACACCCTTGTTTCGCCAGGCCATACTTTCACAGCTTTGCACAACTGTCAAAACAAACGCTTTTCGTTTCTTTTCCTATTTTCTTTGAATGTAATAAACCATATCAGCTGAACAACTGATCTGTTCAGTTCCTTCTTTTGTAATAATGACTTTTTCTACGCATAATTGTCCCTGACAAACACAGAGGTTATAAGAAATTACAATGATGCAATAGAAAAATATAGAAAGTAATGTGATCTCAGCCAAATGAAAACCAATTTACTTGTAGCAGTTGCTTAGCCAAATTTAACCAAAATGACAGGAACAGCCAGAAATTCATACAACAGGTACTAAAAAATTGAAAACAAAAGTTGCACAATATTTTTGGGAGACAATATATTCATTCCACAAAAAAGAGAAGGTCAAAATATAGAAAAATAAACAAACTAAAAAGCCAGGTTGAAAAATTAACATCATTCTGCTATATAAAAGTAATAAGATAATCAGATAAACATCCTGTAACATGAAACACACTAACAACTGTCCAAATATTTCAACCCACAAATTCAGTACAGTCACAGGAAAACAATAAAAACACTAAAGTTGCCACACTGGATCATTCTCACAAACAACAAAAGTTTCTTAAAAAAATGGAATGTAACAGTTTTCCAGATTACAAAGAGTCTGTACAGAACATCGCTTGTAATAATTTTTGCACAAAGATGGAGGGAAAGGAAAAAGAGAAAAAACAAAAGTATCCAAAGGGGAATGGGATTTGTCCTTACCGATGGGCTCTTCGGCAGACCCATTCGTGGTCCATAACATGTCAGCAGGTTCACCAGTCTTTCACGTGTGCGGGCCTGCAACAGGAGAATCAAGGGAGAAGGGAGAATATAGCACACATTATCCCTAAATTACACTCATCAGTCAAGTCAGTTACAGCTAAGCTCTTAGTTGTAGGTTAAATCTTAAATCAGTTACAGCATGGCTTACAGTCAGTTAGAAGCCAAATTATGCTTCAGTTACAGCATGGATCATAGATATGCAATCAAACAGAACCATGGTCAGTAACATAACAGTCAGTTACACCGAACATATCACATCAGCAGTTACAGCATATATCACAGTAAGTTACTGGCTACATCATACTCTGTATATATAGTGTGTTTCTCAGTAACAAATTTTACAAATGTCCCTTAAGAACAGAAAAGAACCATGTTAGGGTGCTTTCCATACCTGTGAGGCTGAAGGTCTTCTCCATCCGGAGTCTGAATCTGACATGTTCGCCGAGGGTTTGCGCGCCAATGCCAGGGCTGGGTTACCAGTGGCGCCATCTGCATCTGAGGACCTTGAGTCAGCGTGAATGTACTTCCTGCCGATGTATGGGGTCTCCGTCAAGTTCACTGTGAAATCCAAGGTCCTCCCTTAAGAAGAAAAATGCAAAACCGATGTGTGGATTCAATGTGGACAGTTCTGTATAAAACAGTAGAAATGCTGACAGGGAAACAGCAAAATCACACAACTGAGAAACTTATTAGTTATATCTATGATTGTTACTGAACGCCATACTGAAGAATTTTTACATGTGCCTGTATGATTTTATGGTTTTATAAGTGGAGGAAATTGAACTGCCCGGCAGAAACTTTTGTCACATGAGACATACAAATATGCACATCATACTAGTGGAAGACAAGTGGCCCACGACATCACTGACCACATATCATTACCAAGACTCCATAATTAGTCAGAGCGAGGGAATCTACAAATACATTGTCCAAATCTGGCCCTGAACTCGCATCTTGTGTGTACTAGTACTTGAAATGCAAGTGCTTTGCCCCCTCAAAGAATTAAAAGACCATGTATCTGTTTACCTGGAAGTTCCTTCTTGAAATAGACCTCTGCCTCAGCGAAGGAGGTGTGGGCCATCATCAAGGGGCTTAACTCACTGCTGATACTGGCACTCATGGATGGTGGGGCTGCAGTCAAGGTGGAAGACCGGGTCACGGCTAACTTTAAAATCTTCAACGCGTCTTTGGAATGGGAGCCCTAAAAGAAAAAAAAATTCAATTTATCAGAAACATTCCAAAAAATCATGTTTAAAGTGCATAGATGTTTACACATATGCCCTTCCCTCTTTTGTAGTTATGAGGGATGTCCAGAAACAGCCTCATATATACACCATATGAAGTCAATAAACCCACCTCAACATGTTTAGCGACAACCTTGAAGAGCTCTGTATTGATGATGTGAGTGGGAGGTTTGCTGATGTCCACATAGTGGACCAGACAGTAGAGGATCTGTAAGACGGCCGGCTGACAGCTGACAGGGCCTCGCTCCAGCACCTGAAAACATAAACGCTGAACACCTGAACAAACCAGTGACATAGTCTGCTTGTAGGTATAAACATAATGACACTTGCCTGTATAATTTGGATTACTAAATGTTTTAGGGCCTCCATGGCCAAGTGATTGTCACAAATGCAGCCGCTGTGAGTTCAAATCTAGCTCATGCTGGCTTCATCTCTGGCCACACACATGGGAGGGTCTGCCACCAACCAGTAAATGGTCTTGTTTTTCTCCAAGATTTCTACCCACAAAATACTCACAATCTCATAAGTGAAACATTCTGGAATACAACGTTAAACTCCAATTAAGTACGTAAATTAATATTAACGGCCTGCTTTTTGAGGATTTACAATTGTTTTCAACGTACCTGTAATTTGGTCATATCACAACACTGAATTATTGTAGCAGCAGACCTGTCCTGAAGTAGACAGACTGATAGAGCTGCCTGACAGGAAATCTGGGTGGAAGGCAGCAGACAAAACATACCACATACGTACTGGATCAATCAGTAAATATTTACAGGTGGTTAATTGTGGCTTGGCCCAAACCTGCTAAAACAGAGATTATGGTTATGCTGCTTGTGTTGAGAGCCTGATCAGTTCTCACAGCCTTGTGAATGAAGACCCCCTGAACAGTTCAACCTCCTAATACAGGACACAAATAAATAAATGTACAGGCAGTTGGGCTATCCTTGCGCTGCCCAGTGCACATACCTCCACTAAGAATGTGATCATACTGAGGCTGGCACAGGAGTACACATCATGTAGGTACTTCACCACACACTTTGTCCACTGGAAGCTGTCCTTGCCGAACGTCCCGTGGCTGTACAAGGACATGACTGTGGCCAGATTACCCAGGTGTTCTGACTGTTGGCTGCACGTCTGGGGGAGCGAAAACACATGTGTGAAATGCCCAGTAACAACAGACTCTAAGTGACCTGAAATTTCGTCCATCCTCTAAGCTGTTCATCTTTCCTCATTCTGATAATCATATTAATGTCAGAAAGATGTGTTGAAGATTGGTCTGCACCTAGGATCATATCCTGCTGTACAGGAAACACCTAAGTTTCAGCACCAAGCTTTTCATTTTAGGACATTAATTTGTCTCTAAAAATGCACTTTTCTGAGTGCGATTTTAGGTCACTCAAGGTATACCCATGTTCCATTTTGTACTGGTAAGTCTGTACAGAGATGTACACGTAAGGCACCCATCATATGTCCTCTGGCAGAAAACTGCTACTCACGATTATACAAGACCAGCACAGAGGTTACATCATAGTTTAAGGGCTAAATTCTTATGCTGCTAATCAGCCTTAAATATCTACTCAAGATCTAGTCACAACAGACACCTGGATGAGCACATACCCATGTGGGCAAAAGGTGTAGAGTTATCATCTAGCTAATCTCTATCCACGACAACTCAGTTTACTACAGTTATTATCAAAAGGTTCGCACAATGTTAATCACCATTTACCAAGTCTTGATAAGTAAGGGTTATTCACTTGGTCAGTGGGTATATATTACACGGAGAGGTGTTAGCCCTGAGGTTTATTATGTACTCGCCAACCAGGTGAATAACTGCGATCAGTCACCGAAAGCAAAGGTGATAACCACCTTTACATAATGGTCCTTTTGTTTGTCCGCAAGTCTTTATTTTGCACATCGCCCAGTTTCAAAGGAACATTCCCTGCTACTCACTGGTCTTAATTTGATTTGGAGAACATATTTTTCACCAGACATGTACTAAGAACTTCATGTAACGCGACTCCACACAGTTTGTGAATACAATGTATATCCTGACTTTGTGCTGAGGGCACCCAGCAGTCTATCTGTAGGCGCTTGTTAGCAGCGCATCCATCGATGACAGTGAGGATCTGTTTCTCAGGCAAGTTATGGAAGGGTTTGAAGATTTGTCGGCTTTGAATGCCATGTCAGGAGAAATCACACATCAGAACAAGATATACATGTTATAGCACAGGCGCGGTGTTGAGAAGCGGGATTTCACGAGCTGTGTGAGAGTACATTTTGTTTTTGACACAGGATACGTTTAGCCCAGTAACCAGTAAGTAGTTTTTTATTATGATTTATTTACAAAAACATAAAGCATCATTGTACTGGAGTGGTGTGGACACTCACAACCAGCAATATGATATATGGGTAGGACGGAGTAAGTAGCCATAGGATTTAGGTCAAACCATAGTATGTTGGTACATGGAAGACATGATTTGTTTGTAAAAGCCACTATCAGAATTTATATGTCCAAAATCATCTGTGTTAGGGTCGATGTATATTATTGTAATTTGCAGTTGTTTTTTTTTTTTTTTTAAGAACAGATCTGATCCATACCCCAGTTTGATGCTCATATAGTGTTACATGAAGGTTGTTTTGGGTCATCTCTAACTTTGAAGCCAGGATTACGCGCCAGCGACGTTATCTGACCACACCAAGTGTTTATGATGGGTGAATAACTCCCTTATACACCCGCGCATAATGGAGTTATACACCTCTAATCAACACCTGTGGTCAGAAAAACCAGGTGATATGCACCATAAAGACTCGCGAGCAACAAAAGCGCCAGTATGTAAATCTGCCTATTGCAAGTAATTTACAAAGGTTCACGCACTAAAATCAGTGATCTTGACAATACCACCCTCTGTGTCACCATATATCTGATATAGCATATGCTTCCATGAGGTTTCCCAGGCTATTAATTAGCGTGCACTAATTACCTGTGAAATACGATCTGCTGCATCTCGGCACACCTGTCCCGGGCTCTCATAATGCTGCACCAAGTGTGGCAGCAAAGCTATCACATTCATCGGGAAACCTGGACACAAACACAAATATACAGTCTAACTGAAAAGCCTGACAGAAAATATCCTCTCCACCAGCATACAGTGTCTTAAAATGCAAAAGTGCTCCTGCTTTGTTTTTACAGTACATCTGCAAGTGCAGAAATTCCTTTGTTTTCAATATTAGCATTCACAAAGAGATGACAACAATGAGGTGGGGGCCTCCATGGCTCAGTCCGTTAGTGTGCTATCGCAGCACAATGACCAGAAGCCTCCAACCAATGTGGTCGCTGTGAGTTCAAGACCAGCTCATGCTGGCTTCCTCTCCGGCCGTACGTGAGAAGGTCTGCCAGCAACCTGCGGATGGTCGTGGGTTTCCTCTGGACTCTGCCTGGTTTCCTCCCACCATAATGCTGGTCGCAATCGCATAAGTGAAATATTCTTGAGTATGGCATAAAACACCACTCAAATAAATAAATAAATCAATCAAAAATGAGGTAGAGAAAACTATGCACATCCCATCAGAAACTACTGCATGGCAAAGTCAGCAAAGGTCCCTTTCTCATGAATATGTACACCCTAATAACTGCATCACCTTACTTTCCAGATGAATATGTGAAGGTTTCTTACCTAGAGCACCTGTAGGGTCAATTACAGGTGCATTGATGCAGAGAGTCAGGTGAGAGAGAAGGGACCAGGTCATCTCTGCGGTCCCCTGGGAAGTACAGCCCTGTGGGGGAGAGGCATTAACACAGATACAGTGAAATTTAAAGTAGAAGTTTATGTGCAGGTAAAATTATTTGGTTTAATCATTACTTAAGAGCTTCAAGAACTTTTCATGTATACTTCGTTATGTTTTATAGGTATGAAAGACAGATAAAAAATTAAATTTACTTTTTTAAGTGGAACACATAATGCTTATCCACTCTAAAGTCACAGGACACTCACCTTAAGCAGTAGATTTTGAACGCCGGGGAAGTTTGGCCATTTGATCTGTTGCAGGATTTTATCCAGCTTTTCTCTACAGTCCGGTCTGCCAGGCTGCAGGTGCTTAAGAATCTGCAAAATACATGTGGCAAATGGACTCTAAATCTGGTTTATTTACAAATAACAATAAAACTTATATGAAACAGTATCCCCATTTATTTCTCCATTTCATCTGTGTTCTATGGTGTATTCAAGAATATTCACCCACGCGCCGCCGACCAGGATTACTGTGGGAGGAGACAGGACAGAGCCCGGGGGAAACCCACAACCATCTGCATTTTGCCGATGGACCTTCCCATGTACGACCAGAGAAGAAGGCAGCATGAGCTGGACTTGAACTCACAGCAATCCCATAGGTGAGAAGCTCCTGTGTCATTGCGCTGTGCTAGCGTGCTACCCACCCCCTCCTCCACCCATGGAGGCCTTGGAGTAGCTATATCTTGTTCCACTTACTGCCAGAGTTGTGATATATTTCCCACCATATAATTTGGCAAATTCTAATCACCTTTCAGTGTGATATGTGGACACAGATACCTCTCTCACAAGTTATCAAACAGGGTGACATATCCTTATAAACTAAGTAATATATATTACTCAAAGTCCAAGAGTGCTTCCGACAGATCATACCTACGTCACTTTCATCTTTTCTTCATTCTTGACTCCTTCACCTGGATAAAGCTGAAGTATTGCTGACATGGCATAAAGCTAACATCTTTAATTTACTCATTCTATCATGTCACTCATTAGGGATCACTTAAACTTCATCTCAGACAGGAATGTTTCTCGCTGCATCTACACATTTCCGCTATCACACCCTGACGTCACAGTCCACCGTACGCCTCCTCAGACTGACCTTTTCTAGGAGCCTGTTGGCCAGCTGGAATTCATACTCGTAGTCAGACTCCAGCATGGACACAGCAATCCAGAACATCTGGGTCAGGATGGTCAATTTGTCCTCAGTGCTGTTCTGGTCAAGGTTTTTGAGGGACTGGGCGCTACGCGACCTGGCCAGATTAGTGGTGGTCTTCTTACCAGTCATCTCCGTGGAACTTCTTTGACGAGCATCACCACCTGTATTCAAGGTGACGTCAACAGGTGAGAAACTGACAGATGTTAAACTCAGATAATGATACATGAATACAGGAAAAAAAAAATATATGTTAAATTGCTTATTAAGTCACATACCAATACCGATGTTGTCTTACACCATACTCTCTTTATACGATGTTGGAAAGTTTAATGGCTGGAGGAAACAGGAGAGCCCAGGGTACACCTGCTTCTGGCAAGTTAATAAGAGACATCCCACCTGACACATGCAGATATAAATACCTCAGTGGTAGAAGACATGCGTTATACTACAGATCACCGACAGTGATTAATAACTGTCACCGATGGTGAGAGCAAAGGAAATCTGCAAATTCCATGTCTGAACTCACCCCTTAACATTTCCAAGAGACTGATAGGCAAACATGTAGGTAACACATTTACACTGCATACTGATACCTGGTATCTGGCTTTATAGCCCAGTCACCCCTGCCCTTACCTCCAGGTGTGATAGCCATCCTGCCAGTGACAACCGAGACGGAGTAGCTCGTAGTGCGGTTGTGGTGGGGCGGGGGTTCCCTCATAATCACCCCGCTTGGGGGGATAGGGGCACTCTTCCTGTTCTCAGCCCATGTTTCCTTGGCAAGGTTAGGGGTAGACATGAAGAGCTCACGCATGAAGTCTGTGGGACGCACCTCCATCTCCAGGTAATCCACGGCCGCCTCTAGGGTCAGCATAATCTCTGTCACGTAACCCTGGGAGAACAGAGAGGACAACATGTGAAAACAGGTAGATGAATGTAAATATATGTAACATATTTCTCAGGTACCATTACAAAAGCAAGTTATTTTACCTTGAGAGCCAGAGGTGTCAATAATTGTACAGGTAACATATATTTGAGAAGCATCCTGAAAGAACAGGGCCTGAATGTACAAACCTAAATTCACTGTTAATCACTGTCAATAAATACATCTTAATATATGTTACCTATCTCTGAAGAGTACAGATATTTTACGGTTGAATGAAATCAGCAAGCTTTGGCATGTTACTGTCGATCCCCAAACATATGACGTGTGGTTGGTAAGTGAACTTTGTGTAGGACTGTACAAGAGAGCACCGTCAACTGAGGGCAACGTCAACTGAGGGCAACGTCACCTGAGGGCAACATCAACTGAGGGCAACGTTCAAATTAAAATAAGGTGAATCTAGAAAATGTCTGGTCGAAGAATGAGATCGCATGTGTCGTGAGGCTCAGCCCAGACATTTGGACTACTTTCTGCACGTTCAGGAAATAACTGATTTCTGGTGCATGCATGAATACAGGTAAGTGGATTAAGCCAAAGCATCAGCGCAGCGGGCTCAATTAAATGTCAAAATCAGGCAATCCAGTGAGGCAAGGACCACAACTCTCACTGTAGCACAAGTTCACACTGACTGAATGAATGATTATGGCTTAACACCAGTTCGGCAAAAATTTCAGCCTTATCACAGCAAACATTTACAAAGAAGCAGTCAAAGTTGAATGTTCATCGGATAAGAAGCCAAAGCTAACCTGCATGTCATCCCCTTGTTCAGCCACAGTCTCCACCAGTCGGGACAAGATGTCTGTCAACATCTGTGTGGATGGTCGCACTCTTAACGCTCGCACAATCTGTTCAGTGAAAATCAACATCGCACATGCTTGAAATGTTCATACTTAAAAACTAAAGTTCAGACAACTGATATCACACTAAACACTGAAAAAGAGCATGCCGTTATACCAGTTAATCACTTCATGAATATATGCTCAAAATACATATTTATCAAGTCTACATTGGTGTATCTGTAGTAGTGATTTCTTACATAACACCAACAAGAGACTGTGTGAATGTATAACATACACATACAGCATACAGTACATATAATAAAGAACTTAACAGTTTCCGCACCAAATGTCATATTTTATAGAGTTTTTAGAGTTAAATAAATGTCATATTTTATGACATTTATTTAACTCTAAAAATGCAATTTTTTAAGCGAATTTTTGCATGATTTACCGAATACCAAATCTGAAATGGTATATTTGAAGTGCTTAGCACAGCTTTACCTTTCTTTTAAGTGACCTTCATTCATTTATCGATTTGAGGTACGTAACACTCTATTTACAGCTGTGGGCACAACTCACCTGGAAAGACCTGCCAGCATAATGTCTGGACGAACAAGACAAGGCCAACTGCAGTGCAATTTGAGCCCAGCGCTGCTCCACACCTGATAGGGGAGCTAACTCCTTGCACACCTGTACAACACATTTCAGCAGGTACTCCAGCTGGGTGGCGCTTTGGATGGTTAGGCTCTTAGAGGTGATGTCCTCGTAGCTCCACAGTGGTCGGCCAGGCCTTAGGACAGACAAGGGCATCTGTCAGAATCTACATACATACACACACACATACATTCATACACACATACACACATACATAGACACATGTGTCATATTTATTAACAGGAGCAAAACAATCAGACCATGTATAAAGCAGCTCTGAGTTCCCAATGATTTAAGTGGAGCTAAACACCAAAATTACTTCATAGGTATTTCAGACAGTATCATGTTATCAAGCCACTGGGATTTGTATTGAATCTATTTCCACATCACTGCCAAGGGTAAACAAATTTTAAAATCTATTACCGTTAAAAATCTTGACATACATCTGAACCATATGGAGCTTGAAGTCTGAGGTGAGAATTATGAGACACTGTAATAGCCTATTAACAGGTTGATGAACAAAAAACAAAAAACCCCTCGAACCCATCTACATGTATACCTCTTACTTGCACACTGTAAATACACAACTCAGACTTAACGACAGAGTCTAATCAGACACCAACGCTTTCCCACATCATCGTAATACCTTGGCTAACCTCATACAGGCAAACTAAAAAAACACGTCAACCAAACCTCAATTCCTCAACCTTTCCCCATATGAAAAGAGTAGCTTTCAATGAGATTTATGCACCTTTTTAGTCCGATTTTGTGGACAAAACTACACTGGTAGGGTGGGTCAATTTCAGGATTCACAGAGCGTACAGCCTACACAGAGCAATGGTGTAAAGATGCCTAAAATAAAGCATGTTTGATATATGCTTGAATAAACATATTGCAAATATGTGAAAAATGTTAGAGAATTACAGCAATTCCTACAGGCTACCTTTTCTTGATCAATGACACAACGATCTGCATGACCTCATCCACGTTAGTTATGGCATCAAGGTCGGGTAACTGTGTGTCGCTGTTCTCAGGGGTCATGGTGGCGCTACTGTCCACACTCAGGGTTGACTGACCAATGGAAAACTGGGTGATACTGTCATGCTGCCCACCCAGGCCATCTGGTGGAGAATGGAAGGGAAGATTTCAAGGCTCTCTCAAATTCAAACTTACGATTACATGTTTACATCTGTGTAATTCTAAATTTGGTACATTCTTATTATTACATTCCATGATTTTGAATTTTATTGCTTACAAACAAACAAAAAAAATAAATTCACGATTCTCATTTTAACATAATTGGAAACTAAGCCACACATAATCATGTACAGAACAAATTATTACACAGGCCAGTATGACATTATCTTTAAACCCCACCACGTAAGTTGATCTTGGGACTACTGTACCTTTCACGAAATTTTATGCCAAAAAATAATCTGGCTATCTTGTTGCTTCACCTGGTGATGCATTTCTTATCAGACACTCTCTGCATGTGAAAGTTGGAAATAAAAGTCTCCTTTCTAGCTGAGCAGATTTCTCACCTGAGGCAGTAGTACCTATGACAGAGTACAGCTTCTCCTCCCCTATCAGTGCCAGGTTGTCGCCCAGGTTGGTCTTGTTTGCGCACAGGTTACGGGCGATATGAGGGTGCTCATGGGCAGCCAACAACAACAACAGATTCTGCAACAACTTCTTACAGTGTTCATACACCAGCACTTTGGAGTGATCCAGACCTAGAAGAGCAGTACAGAAATAGGTTACCTGTATACTGATGAATTCATGAGATACATGTAGTATTTTATGTGTTGTTATAACCTATACTACCAAAAGGCCCTCACATTAATACAGGCTAGCTAACTGAAGGGAATGAACCAAGCAAGCCTTTAAGAAAAGATAAAACGGTGCCAAAATCAGATGCAAGAGAGTGAAAATTTATTTATAATCTCTATAATTTATAATCTCCTTTTTATGTTTCCTTCTTTAAAGGGAGAAGAGATTGATAATACACACATATAGATCGGTAGATAAAATTCTAGTATAACAAACTACGCTATTTCACAAATGAGGACAAGCTATGTGTATCATCAGTGGGACGTGAGAAGATGACACTAGCAGACGAGTATTTAACAGGGCTGGGACAAAAGAAGAAAACTCACCCAGAAAGATAATGTGTAACATAAGTGGGATATGTGCTGACCAGTCAATCTCCAACCCATCAACTACCAGTTCAGACAACAGCATTACAGCTATGTTACTCCTGAAAAATAGTAAAAAAATTAACGTAGCGTTTAATTTGCTAATCTTCACATTATTGCTAATTCTGTCTATGATTATTGAAAATTCTGTTTTTAGTTTACATTGATTACGAGTATTCTGTTTCCAATTTATACACATTGTGCAGATTATTCCATTTGTAACTACTGATAATTCTGTAATTACTGATAATTTCGTTTCTAATTACGGATAATTCTGTTTCTAATTATGGATAATTCTGTTTCATAAGCACTATAATAACAGAGGCATTAAATCCATAATATCACTGTTTCAAGAGGTTGCAATGATAGGCAAAGCATACATGACATTACCAAACCAGAAATCCTCTCGAATAACCACTGGTGACTCACCTGTGGTAGCCAGGAGTGGGCACAAATGCCTCAGGTAAGTACTCTGACAGTGGGGCGAAGTACCCTCCATAAGCTGGCATTGGCAGGGGGTATGGTTGGGGAGTATCACTTCGCTTGGGCTCCGGGACCTTAGTTGGAGTGGGACAACCCTCCTCTTCCAAAGCTTAGCAATGGAAAAAACAATCAACTGTGAGGCAAGGTGAAAACTCAGGTGAAATGGTAATAATATGTTAGTTAATATGTGTTCATATTTAATCAGTATTTCATATTTTTCCACAACAAAATTAAACTCTTACCATGGAATCACATGTTATGGAAATAAATAATTCTTTTGCTGCATTTCTCTCAGAGAAAAAATATTTATGTGTGATGAAAAACAACAAATAAACAACTGTTAAATAAAAGCTAGTCTGGTTTACACTCGACTCATGCAGGGGGCAACCTTGGTAACGGTTTTAATAGTCTAGAAGGGTCATCACTGCAAACAACTGATTCAAAAAGGAAGGGTAAACTTACAGAGGTTAATGTGGTCTGTAGCGCCAGAGGAAGTGTCTGAGATACTACGTAGGGATGTTGTGGAATTCGTTCTTGGTGTGCTGAAAACATCATCAGACAAAGTTACCTTTAAAAGTAATATGTATACCTGTAAAACATGTACCGATATTTGTTTATTTCTTTGTCTGGTTTGTTGCTTAACACTATATTCAACAGTGCTGCACTTGAATGACGGTGGTCAGCTTTGTTGGTGAAGAAAACTGGAGTGACTGGCATAAACCAGTGATCTCTGGTAAGTCACTGACAAGCTTTCCCACAAGGAAACATATAGAGATATGTACACAACACTGGTTGAAGACAAGTGGTTTTCATCAAATGCTCAAACGGTTACACCTGCTCCATCGATCACTTCCTGTCATTAAGGCCCCACATGCAGTGACTGTGGAGGAATCTACACACTTGCTCTCCAAGGCCAGGTTTCACTTATTTGATTAAGTCGATTGGTGTTTTACGATTTTTATATTTCGATTATGTCATGCCGGACAGCATTATGGTGGGAGGAAACCGGGCAGAGTCAGATAATTTAAAGTAATTAAAATGCTTGTTCAACAGGTCTTCACTGGACATCTACATTTGTGCAAATTTTAAAGGCCAGAAATACCAACAGAGTACTCACAGATTCTCACAGATTAGTGATTATTCATGTTTTCCTCACCAAGGTATCCCTCCTGAGTGAGACTTTTATAGCCAGGTTATCACCTCTGACTAAGATTTTTCCTATACAGGTTATCCCCCCTGACTAAGACTATTCCTACCCAAAGTATCCCCCCCGACTAGAACTGTTCCTAACCAGGTTATCCCCCCTGACTAAGACTTCTCCTAACCAGGTTATTCCCCCCTGAGTAAGCCCTCCCCACCACATGCCTGTCACTGGGGACCTCATCTGTGAGGGTGCTGTGACGCTTGGTGTGGAGCATGCCCTTCTCCAGGGGTGCCTCTGCTCCGTGCCCCACCAGCTTCTCGTCGTCTGTTGTGTTGTTACTGTTCACAAGCTTCCTGACTGAGGACAGGCGGTAGAAGGGAGGGGTTTGAGTGCGCTCTATGTTCATGTTCAGAGTCTCCACGGTCTGTAACATGAGGAACAGATTGGTAAACTGCTGCGTGTACCTCAGCACAATCATTCATATGTACAAGTATCAAAACACAAGCGCCATTAGAGAAGGGAAATTTTACATTTAGGTAAGACATCACGAAAGTAAAATTTTCCACACTGCACATCTATTTGTGAACACAATCCATTGAATTTAAACCTGTATTTCATAAAGGTAAATTTAAACTTTTGGTACGAAGTCCAGAGAGTAAACTTTTTTTACATTCAAATCCATAAATACACTGTATTTGTAAATAGTATTCGTTGAAATTTACATCGACATCCTGGTTTCACATAAATTTTCCATCAACGCCTTTTTACCTGGCACCTTTTAATCAGCACCCTGTTATACATAAAACTAATAAATTCTTTATCAACATTTTTCCACTTGACTTATTTACATCTGAACGTTGGTATTATTATGCAAAAGAGTTTCATTCAGGTACATGTATTTGTGTAGTGGCCCCTCACCTGGAGTTCATTCATCAACTCATCCACAAGTTTCTCAGGTTTAGCTCTGCCAAGGTATGACACAACTCGCTTGGCCTGTAATGACATACATGAGAAAACATTTAAGAAATGGAAGTTACCTCTTTTCTACACAATTTGACTACCTGGTGTTTCATGCTGAGGTAGGAGACTAAAGTATTTATTTATTTTACTAATTTGATTGATGATTTACGCCTACTCGAGAATATTTCACTTATGCGACGGCGGCCACCATTAATGTGGGAGGAAACCGGACAGGGTCCAGGGGAAACCCACAACCATACGCAGGTTACTGGCAGACCTTCCCAAATACAGCCGGAGAGGAAGCCAGCATGAGCTGGACTTGAACTTACAGCGACCGCATTGGTGAGAGGCTTCAAGGCTATTGCGCTGCACTAGCACGCTAACCCGCTGAGCCACGGAGAACCCCTAAACTGAACTATTGGACATCAGCAGGTAACTTTCTATCAGAAAAAATTAAGTCTTGGCATCAAAGGTATCATTTCGGGGCCTTCATGGGCTTAAGAAAAAAGCAATTTTACACACTAAAGTGTAGGCCATATACAGTACATGTTCATAAACATGATTTACACTTTCTGACCGCAGAGAGAATAGCTACCTCTTTTTCACAACTGTATAAAAAAAACAACAGTTATTCAGCACGATCTGTTTAACTGAATGCAGTCAATTTTCACAAATACATGCACATAAAACATCTAAACTTCCACTTGTTTTCATTATTCATGTAAATGTCATTCTTGCTGTGACCCAAGTTCATATAATTACTTACACATAGCAGATTTATATCGACAGAATGAAAGTAAAAAAAAACAATCCCATACATTTATAAAACTAACCTTCGGAAAAGTTACCACCTGCATTCAGATAAGTCATCATAATTACATGTAATGGGAGACTCTGACGGTTTACACAACAGGGTGCAAATTGCAATAACACACACCGTAATCTGCTGTGACGTTGCAGTGCTCGAGTGTCACTTAAGTTTTTTAAGACAAGTGGTGTCCTACAGGAAAGAGCAAAAGGAGCTCAGAGTTTGGGACGGCTCTGTTTATAAAGGTGGGAAGGAGTTTTACGAGTTCCCCATTACTCTGAACTATTTCTGCCAGTGGCAGAGGCAGACTTACATAGGGCAGCAGCTCGGCCGCCATGCTGGTCAGAATGAGCAGGTATCTGAGGACAACTTTGAGGTTTGTGGGCCAGCACATGACCAGAGCAGCCCACAGAGTGCCAATCTCACGGGGGTGGTTGTCACCGTACTACAACAACAACAACAACAACATGAGATAAGTAGGCCCCGAACACTGTAAATTATGAACAGATTGTTTTAAAGGGAGAGAACCGAAAAAATGCTATCGTAAGTAAAAAGACCAATAAAACCTGCACTTGAAAATTCTATCACTCGCTCCAGATTTTTTCCATAACAAATGAAATGCGGCCAAATATTTTGATGGTATAGTGGGTTTTATGGACAATATTGATAACGTGTGTCATTGTCAAAACTTAACAAAACCCTAATATTCAGCTATGAGCAAAAGTCTTGTGAACCATACTCGTGTAGTGCGTGCCCGTGTATGTAAAAGATAATATGACATTCAAGTTCTGTTTTAGGGCCACAGGAAAGTCGGTGCAACTTCCCCCACAAATAGAACATAAGAAAATTCTGAAAATGGAATACTATATACCAAGAAAATTCACAGTATATGCAACAATATTTATTCTGTCATGAATGATAAGACTGTGAGGATTTGTCATCATTATGAAAAGTAAAGAGAAAGATTAGATTCCCATATCAAAAAATCTGAATGTTTCTCAAACAAAAAAATTTGAAAACAAAACACAACTCCCAAACCTGAAACCTTTCTTCCGTTATAAAGCAGCCAATTACAACACAAATAACATACAGCATTAAATCTCACTGGCTACGTTGTTTAGTGAGGCGCTGTGAAAAAGAGACACGGTCAAAACAGAAGTTTGGTGACATGATTAAAAGGCTTTCAATACTCCAAGTTGATCAACTAAATGATGATCAGTAATAAATACATGTGCATGTCATTCAGAGCGTTTGAATGTCTAAACACTGAAAATGATACCGCAGGTTGGAAATTAAATGTTTTCACCAATAACTTGAAATGCTTCTTAGAAAAATTGCCTGACAAAAACCTCTACATCTTTTTCAACATAAATTCAACCTTCTTTGAATGCTACATCACTCAATAGTTGTAACCAGACATTTTCAGTCCTCACCTTAACTGTGATGTAGAACAGGTTGTTAAGAGCCATCTCTGTGGCCTGCGGGGAGCCCCAGCCCTCACCCTTCAGGGGTGCCCGGAACACCTCACCCTGGTTGTCTGCCAGACGTGTCAGAAAGTTAGACAGGGGGTTGCTGGGAGGTAGAGTCGGGTCTACCAGCTCCATGTTGTGTAACCATGGTAACAGGTAGTGGAGCAGCGCCCCCTGGATGGAAGGCTTGGCAGTCTGGAAGCGTTGGGTTATTTCTGAGAAACACAATAAAGAGACTATAGTTAATTATCTATTTGATTGGTGTTTCACACTGTACACAAGATTATTTCATTTATACCACAGCAGCCAGCATTATGGTGGGAGAAAATCGGGCTGAAACCCACAACCGTCTGCAGGTTGCTGGCAGAGAAGTATAGCTTAGAGAGAATAGAGTATATTCTTGAATGAAAATTATAACAATATGTGGGAGACACTGAAATGGATCATCCTATTTATTTCTTTATTTGCTTCATGTTTAACAGTATACTATAGTCAGTGTCTTCACACATTCACATTCAAAACAGCAGTGCATGAATACATGGGTAAAATATTGCAATTTCTTTATTTACTAAGTTACGGATTAAAACACAGCCATGTGAATTCATGCTTTTAACGGGTAAATTTCCAATCAACAAAAAACACATCCTGTGCACACTTTTGTTCTTGTCTGTAATACATTGTTGTTTCTATATGGTAGTATTCACAAAGCAAAGAGGTAATACACAAGAATAGAAAAACATGTTTTTACACAGTGTGTCACCAACTTGTGAAGGCAGGAAATATATGATTACACCCATTCAGTTTTCAATGGCTGAATTTATTTCGTCTACAGCCAGTTACCTGGTTACATTAGCATTTTATCTGAAAACAGACATGTTACCTGAGAATAGAGGCATGTTTCTGGAGGACATAGGCATGTCACCCGAAGAGCATATGCACATTACCTGAGAACAGGGATGTTACCTGAGAACACAGGCATGTTTCTGGAGGACACAGGCATGTCACCTGAAGAGCATATTCACATTACCTGAGAACAGGGATGTTACCTGAGAACACAGGCATGTTACCGGAGGACACAGGCATGTCACCTGACGAGCATATGCACATTACCTGAGAACAGGGATGTTACCTGAGAACACAGGCATGTTACTGGAGGACACAGGCATGTCACCTGACGAGCATATGCACATTACCTGAGAACAGGGATGTTACCTGAGAACACAGGCATGTTACTGGAGGACACAGGCATGTCACCTGACGAGCATATGCACATTACCTGAGAACAGGGATGTTACCTGAGAACACAGGCATGTTACTGGAGGACACAGGCATGTCACCTGAACAGCATGCGCACATTACCCGAGAACATAGGCATCTTACCTCAAAACACAGATATCTTACCTGAGAACATAGGCATGGTGAGTTCCGGATGAAGCCTGGCCAACTGCTCCGACACAAACATCTGAGAGCGGGAGTAGGCAATGGCCAGGTAGACGTCATTAAGGGATTGCACCTGGCTACTGTGCTCCTCCAGGCTCACCGAAAACACCGGCTCCTGCTGGAAAAAGCGTGTGTCCAGAAGATGGATCAGCTGTATGGCAATCTCATGAACCTGTACACGGGGGGATCCGATATTTAGAACAGCCAAGTTCAGCATGGCCACATCGTCACAAGGGTACTCTCTGAAAATGGAAGACATACATTATTACAAGGGGTGGCCAGTCTGCCTCTATGTGGCATATTTTTCTTCATAAAATAGCTATTTATACAACACAAACCAACAATCTGAGACTGTAAGATTCCTGTAACACACTACATATAAAACTGACAGTAACTGAAACTGAATCTACTTTTAACATTGATTATTAACTTTGTTTATCTTTCTAATGTAAACAATATCCCGAATGATGCACAGAATAGAACTAGACATAAAAACGCACCTGGTTTGGAAGACAGCAGCAAGAGCTCCGAAGCATCCATCTGCCACCTCGTTAGACCCTGTATAACACCTGTCGATCACCCACTCCAGCAACACCTGCACCTCCGAGTTAAAGTCTAACAACAACACAACAGTCTCTTTGGCCAATTTGTAAATCTGCAAGAAAATAATGCACACACATATCAGCCCGGCTCAAATCCCTGCTTCTCATCATTAGACTAACAAAAAAATAAACAAGGATAAAAAGAAAGAAAAAAACAATGGGAATGAAGATTGGTATTTCAACAAACCCTGCATAGCATAATGATTGAGTTTACCTGAAATAAATATTTACTTGAAAGAGATGTTATGGCTCCAAGAAAAACTACTTATCATATTACTGAATACTTTACACCAGTCATACATGTATTCTTCATTTGATATTTTTTTTTGTTGTTTTGTTCTTTTGTCACTTGAAGATAACTGGAGCAGTTAAAACTAATTTGAACAGCTCAGAGAAATATAACCAAAAATTTAGATCTAGCCTGAGTGAAAGGTTCATATGTGAACATCCTGCCACAATCGTGCTCTTAAATCCCATAGTA
The DNA here is from genome assembly GCA_016165875.1 of Acanthopleura granulata. Lineage (NCBI taxonomy): Eukaryota > Metazoa > Mollusca > Polyplacophora > Chitonida > Chitonidae > Acanthopleura > Acanthopleura granulata. The sequence goes on from JABBOT010000008.1 coordinate 17,348,257, forward strand.
ACACTGGTTTACTTAACGCTTTGTTTACGTGACAGACTTGTCATTTATGAGAAGTGATACTTGATTGGTAGAATTTATATAACAGTGGCCCTTAGATTACCCATTAAATCAAGACTCAGAGGCTTATTGTGGATTAACAGAATGCTCAATACCACGCTTAGAAAAATAGGCCACTGAAGCTGAGGAATACAACATCAACACTGAATGTCAACTCAAATACATTAAGAAATGCCCATAAGTCAGCAACACTTAACTCAATTTAATGTGCACCATACATTAAATGGGAAGCAAATCACACAACACATGTTATTTTCAAGAAGAAATTTTGTACGCAGAAGTTTACAAAAGCTTACTAATGGAAGACAATGAATAGAACTCACTGTTCTTGATTTATTTATTTTTCATTTTTCACCTAAATTACAGAAGCAGGACTCCAAATCAAACCCCAATAGCATGAATTTAGACATAAAAAAAGAACACCTTATTATAATACACACTGCACTGAAGTTGTATCTTTACATAGCAAGCCCTGGGTTGATGGTTATACATTACAGATTTCATGAACGAAGTGATAATTTGTACATATATGTTACATTCTGTACATATGTTATGTTTGTACATCCACATTCCGTGATTTATTACATGTACAAACACTGTATATGTATTTAAATACAAACTCAGGAAAACCTTTTCACACATGACAACATGGCGCACGTATATCTTGGAATATCATGGGAGTTCAACCCAAATTACACATAACAACTTGTCACACATCAGCAACAAATTCATCCATGTTAACAACCATAAATACTGAAACATAACCAATGTGCTTTATGTGATGAGAGGCAAGTATGACAAATAAAAATAATGCATCATGGATTGTGGAATCTTTTAATAGCGCATGGTGTGAGCAGATTTATTAAGTGCTGTCATTTATCATGTGATTTCTGGAGTGAGCTGAGCGTAAATCAAACGTGTATCACTTTGAATGAAGCCTGCTTGTCTCTTTATGTGTATTTCAGAGCAGTGAGTTTTGTTTCTATTATGTTTCTTCACTCTACACAACCACTACAATGTATAGAGAAACTGTTTTGAAAACCTAAAGCACACAGGTGTCTGTATGACTGAGGAGGTCAGATCCCACCCATGTGATTGGTCAAATGCCAAGAACCTTTTAAAGCTGCCACGACTAGACAAAAGCAGCCAATTGCCTTGAACCAGATAAGATCCAATCCTCTCTTCACATAACTGATCTGGGGTGCCAGACCATAAAGCGCAAGGGGTAGCAGAGTGAAGAGACCATGTTAAGACAATCAGTGAATATTTAACTAAACAGGCAATTTACTTAATCACTTACAGAAAATTCACTTAAAAAACGCAGTATGTGTACACATTCATATGTTTCTGCTGATTCAGCTACATTTTAACACTTAATCAATGTAAGTGTGCGAACTGAACGGCCAATATATTCATTAACACTTTGCCTTCAGAAGTCGATGGCTACATCATTTAGTAACTACATGTATGGCTACAATTAGTCAAACCAGCTAAATCTCAACACCAGAGACTGACTACATCTGTAAATTGGCTAGTAAAGTGTGACAAAACTTAAATTTGTTCCTTCTGTTCCAGTACCACACTTCCCTGTGCTACACTGAATTCAAGCATTTGAATATATTTAATTCAATTTAAAAAAAAAAATAAAAAAAAATAGCCAACTTAATTCTGATATAGTTTGATGTTCTTCACACAAAAATGTAAATAAATCTTGCTAAATCGACATAATGGCTCTTCAACTCAAGGCTTTTGGTGCTGAAGCATTGATTAAGTCTTCTCATGAAAAGAATGCCTACTCAGTTAAAGGATTTAAAGATCGTGTGTCTAAACTTTGTCATCAATCCCTGAATCTCCAAAATCTAAACTTATATTTAACACTAATAGCTGAAGTTAAAGACTAACATAAGCTGGATTAGAAGCAACAACGCCATCAAATTTAGTGTCTCATTGAAGCAGGGAAAATGTTGAAATGGTAATTATCACCTGAAAAGAGCAGACTGGTAAAAATTACAATGATCTGCGTGTAAAAAAATATTCACGACAGAGGAAAGAGGCTTCTCAACAATATAGGCAATGCTCAAAAACAGCAACTGCAGAAAAAGAAACAACTGTTCAACCGAAATAAAATAAAATCACTGGAAGCACTGAACAACAAGCAAAAAAATCAAACAGACTGAATTCCTACAAGAGAATGGGTCTGGAGCTAAGGCAGTGTCCACCGGGCTGAAAACTACACACCATGCACCGGACTTACCTCAGACTGAATCTGGCAGGAGAGAGACACAGAGATATACAGGATACAGGAAATGACATCATAGGATGAGCTACAGTTCATACAGCAAACAGCATCTGATGTCATACGGTCACAGCAAACAGCAACTGATGTCGCACTGTGAGCTGTAACGGCATACAGCAAACAGAATCTGATGTCATACGGTCACAGCAAACAGCAACTGATGTCGCACTGTGAGCTGTAACGGCATACAGCAAACAGCATCTGATGTCATACGGTCACAGCAAACAGCAACTGATGTCGCACTGTGAGCTGTAATGGCATACAGCAAATAGCAACTGATCTGATGTGGTGAGCTGTAGTTGCGAACAGCAAACAAGTCACTGACCTGGTTGAGTACGAGCTCTTACAAAATAACGCCAAGTGAAAAGTTTGGGGAAAGCCGTAGTTTTATACAGTATCTGGAAAGGAATACTTTATTTTTGTTTGTAAGTTCATACAGCAAACTGTAACAAACAGGTTACAGCTACATGTACTTGTAGTTCTTATACCAGCAAACGGCAAATTCATACGGCATGGTGACTTCTTATACCAGCAAACAGCAAATTCATACAGCATGGTGACATGTTCCATACAGCAAAACAGCAACTGATGTGATCAGCTTTACATGTAGTAAAAATAGTAAGTTCCTTGCATAGATAGATGTATTGTGAAAAAAAAAAATAAGATTATGGCATGGAAACTAATAATGCATGCAAATTTTTGCACTAGTGCCTCATACGCTGAAAAACAGCTTGCAGATTTTTCTGTCAGGCCATAAAATATCAATTAATGGACAGGTCCTAAATTCACAATCTAAGACGAGTAGTTGGTGTTGAAAATGCTTAAGAATTGAAAATAAATCCAAATGTTTGTCATTAAAATTACCAGCAAAGGGGTAAAACCACCCACAGTAGAACCCTACTATACAGGTGTATCCTCAACACACTCCAGGTGTTTCTCTAAAAAGACAGTGTGTTTCAGGATATTATAATGGTTCCCAGCTATGACATTTGGTGAAGATAAGAAATCATATCCTATAATTTATGTCCTGGAATCTCGGTTTTCACTTTCTGTTAAGTAGCTTTTTTTTTAAAAAATATATAAGGACCAGTATGAAACATCTGATGCAAAAGGCATAATTTAGTACCAACCTAATATAATCCAGAGAATGAAGATGACAGTTTGTATGGAAAGACTCATGCCTTTGGTTTCATCAAAATGCTATACCAACTGGACATAACTCATCACGCTTACCTTCTCATCATGTGACTTGAGGAGATTGTCCAGCCATTGGTAGACGTAGCCATCGTCGTTCAAGCCACTCTGGTCAAACACGGGCCCGCAGCAGAGAACCGAGGACATGGCACGGACCGCGGACAACTCAAGGTCAGAACAACTCTCCTCCTTCACAAGTCTGCTCAACAGGTCAGGAAAACAAGAAAATAGTTTTGACCAGTCTTAACTGTACTGCGACTTGTATCTACGATGACCACTGAAAAAGTAAACCTGTGTCAGTTCTGTCAAAACTTCATGAAAATAACCCATGTGCAGTCACAAGGTGCACTGTATGCGCTTTTCAAAAACAGACCCCACAATCAAGACCAAAGCGTACATGATCTGCATGTAAAAAGCTTCAACACAACTTTGTAAGTTTTTGTCAGTTTAGTTTTAGCTCAACGAAAATAACCAATGTCAGTCACAAGTTACGAAGCGTAAGCTTTTCCAAAATGGAAGCACCACCAAGAATAAAGGGCATCCTAAACAACAATAATAACCTTGGACACAACAATAACGGAAGCTGATGTTCTAACAGAGGTTCTTGTCATGGTTGAAAAAAAAAGCTTTCAAGTCTTATTGTGATTTGAGCATGTATGTCCAAAATTACATGTACCCCTGAAAAGATTTATAGTACATTTGTGTCTGGTCAGCATACATTCCCAGAAAATCTGAAAGCAGTGGAGAAATCAGAGATGTGGTGGTCTTACCGTCTGTCAATTGAGCCAAATGTGGGACAGAATCTGCCACTCCAGCTGGCAAACAGATGAAATAGGCTGTAGCGCAGCTCCCGGGTCAGTAAGGTTTCCCGCAACTCAGCTGAAGAGAGACACAAGCCATTCTCAGCTATTGACACACTCTTAACAATGGTCAAAAAGACGCTGCCAAAATACGACATGTGGATCAAGAAAGTAGGCCTACATGCAACTCAGAGATTTTGGAAAAATGCATTGTCACTGTTTCTTAGTTTAAGATTTAGGTAACTATGTTTATTTTCTTAAGATGGTACCATGTCTCCTTACTGCAGATTGATCAACACCCATGCATTAAAAAGAAAAACAACAACAAATTATGGGTCCGTTATTGCGCTATAATGATACTAATTACCAATCTCAGTATGTGCTAACCTCACAACAAGAAAGTGGTGATGGCCAGGACATTCAAGACAGCCCGACAGCCAACGGAAGCCATACTGGATTAAGTACAGTAACTAAAATCAATCCTAGCCATTGCTTCACGGGCCATAAGCAACACTGTAAGTATGAATTTGATTGATTGAAAATTATTAAAGACATCTTGTTCACACTTACGAGGGGTGTTCCGTATAAGATAATGGACAAAGCCGCTGAAGTGTAGTCGGATCTCTTGCAAGATGGGCAGATCTCTGTCACTCTCACCCTCCAAGTACTGGCGGGCCCCATCGATGTAGTCCACAAATGTTCCAATAAGACAGTGTTTGTCCTTGTCAATCACACCAGAGTTCCTGCACACATACCAAAACTGACAATCAGAATATGTCTACACTTTGAACAAGTGGGTCAACCACCAATTTACCAAACTAGCATGTTCTAATTACCTCGTAGCACACTGAGATGTTTTGATTGTCTTAAATGAATCATGCCACCAACATGGGTGGCATTTTTAACTTGACTGCAATATAGAACTCTGTGTCCCCAAATGCTCATGACGAACACTGTACTCAAATGAACACCTGGCTACAACCACTCATTGATCTGATATGTGCCAACTTCAGTAATCAGTGTATTTCACATTAAAATAGGTACCAATGAGACTTAGCCAGACCAATATATTCCCCACTGCTTTGTGTGACTAATTCATCACCACAGCAATTACTTACGTCTGAGCAAATGTCTTATTTTCTGCCATGAGTTCAAAAATGCGCGCCAGCTGAACTCGGAGTAAATCTCTCTTCCTTCTTCTCTTGATATTGTCCTGTTTCTTGTCGATAGCTTCCTTCAGGAAGGGAAGTAACTCTTCTACAAGCTCTCTGTCAGGTTATAATAAGTTAACAGGTAAGTTTGCTAGTCCCTGTACAATCCCTGTGCAAGAAATTTTACACCTTGATACACAACAAAAAATTTATCTATTTTTTCCTCAGTGAATTTTAGCCAAATATCATATTACTGTCACCAATAAATGTTTTTCATCTGGTGTCTTCATGGTACAGCATCAGGATACTGGCAACTTGTTATAGTACAATTTATTCATTTGTGTTCTTCATTCAGAAGTCCTCCTGAATATTTCACTTATACGAAGGCCATCAGCATGATGGTTTGAGGAAACCGTGGGTAACCCAGGGGAAACCCATGACCATCTGCAGGTTTCTTGCAGACTTTGCCATGTATGACCCATGAGGACATGAACTTGAACTCGCAGCAATCACATTGCTGGGTCACTGTGCCATGTTAGAGTTTTACACTACAAACCGACCTACCTGAAGACGTCAGAGTTGGCGTGGCCCAGCCCATTGACAATGGAATCCCTCATGTCGGCGCAGTCACACTTCATCAGGGGGACGAGCATGTGGAAGAGACTGGTGGCCGTGCTGGAGTTGGTGGCCTGACGCCCTTCTGACTTGTCAGAGCTGCTACTCTCAGGGGAGGAACTGCAACATGTCACACAGGAAATAGGATGATCTCAACTGACATGGATGTTTAGTCGTTTGATTGGTGTAACACACAAGGCTCAAGAACATTTGATTTTTACAACTGGATCACAGTTAGTGCAGCTTAAAGACTTCAGATTTTTACGCTCTTCCAGGCCCAGAATTCATATTTACTGTAAAGTTGTTTGGAATAATCTACAACCATTAAACTTGAAGCATTTGAATATTTGAATTTAAGAAAAACTAAAGCTGAAGTGTGAGCAGGTGAAAGACACCTAAAAACTATTCCTGAAACTTCTGCGAACATTTTTTTTTCAATGAATTGAGAGCAGTTTGTGGCCTAGATGTCCTTGTGCTGGCTCATCAATTGCAATGAGATAAAAAGTGCCGAGGACAGGGAATTTGTACATTCTCCTTTTCTAACTGTTTGTGAGGCCCTTTAAAAAAATCTGGAATACGATGTTAAACAACAATCAATGAAATCAGTAATATTTTCACAGAATAAAAGGCCACTGTGTATATTGTGCACACGTCCCATGTTACAATTGCAGCATTTCACTTTGCAGACTTCTACCTACCTGAGTTCCGGAGAAGCACACCTGTGGGGCACCATGGAGGTTTTCTGAGCTATGCAACAAGCCATCACAACATAGTTCCTCCACAGATTCATGTGAAGGTCACGCTCAGTGGTCACCTTCTTGCTGCCAGACCGCAGAATTGAGGATGCTCTAGTCTCATTGGTCAATAAGCTGGCAAATGCAAAGACAGAAAAGTGGGTTTACAAATGAAACAATAAAATGAAGAAGTGTACTGTCCATAAACATTGTATTGACTTAGTTCATAAAATTAGCTCCCGAATGCCAATGAAAAGACGCTGTATGAGAATATGGGAGGAAAGGCAATTTTTTAATTACAACCTCAAATATCTGGAACATTTGTCTTTGGATTTTCCATTTTGGTAGATATATTCCAATGTTATTACTTTCCTCATTCAACAAATCCTAAAATACAGTGACTATGTCTAGTCATAAACAGATATTACACTGGAGCTAAAACTAGAAGTTTTGTTTCACCTTTAATGGTGATCAACATCAACACACACATTTACCTAAGCATTTTGCAACTTCTGAACATTGGAAAAAAAAAACCCATTTGGAGTATAATCCTCAGAACAGGTGGGTTTAATGACAAAATTCATGTGTGTAAATTTTGATACATCATTGACAACAAACATGAAAGACCTCTAACCTGGGATCCACATGCTGGAAGAGTGCACTCAATCGTCCAAAGACGATCGGCCAGGCGTGGCTGACAGCGTGAGGGCAGGAGCCACGAGCGAACTCATTGGTCACCAGCTCAGCCAATACGCACATCCAGATCTCCAGCTTGCTGAAGCTGGACTGTGAGGCAGCTGTACCATTGCGCGCAGGGTCAGAGGTTGTGTCGCTGTGGTTGTTAGGCCAGACGGAGGAGGAGCGATCGATGACCCAGGTGAGGTCAATGTTAGGGGACATCAGGACTACGGCCTGGGAACAGAGACACGCACAACACATATGGTAAGTTGTTGCAGAAACATTCCTGGAAACTAATTAGAATGTACTGTGATACTTCACAAAACCGTCCCAAATAGTTGCAAAACATATAGGGCAAACCACTGTGAGAAGCAATATTTTTGCAGAAAAGAAACATATTTTAAGATGTTCAACAGAAACTCAAGGGTATTGAGATGTCATGTTCTGGTTCACATAATGTCCAGAATTATGCTAAAACATAGTTATTAGGGCCCTGTTTAAAGTTGTTGTTTCAAATCATTTCTCAACACACTGAAATACTGAAGAAATATAATCCATAAATATACCAGTATTAAATCCTATATATAAATCACTAGTTCAAATGTTCAGGTAGAATTAATTACCTTTTCGTTGTGAGGCAACAGAGCCAGTAATTTCTCCAGGACCAATGGACAAGCCTTATCCATGACATCAATCAGGCATGGTTCACACACCTGACAACAGACAGACATCATCACAATATACTTTCTCCCAGAATCACTAAGAACTGTCATGTGTACACAACAACTAATGTCACTTGAAAACATGTCATACACATTTTCGATAAATGTTACGAAATGAATACATCATACTAAGAGGCACACAGACAGACCGACATTTATAGCATGTCATTTCCCATACCTTGTATATTGTCTTCCTGCATGCACATCTACATGTACAGACGCATACAAGTAATTCAGGACTGACTTGAAATTTTTCAAGTCAAAAATTTTGCACATTATAAAATGACCACATCGGTCAAGGGTACAGACGGACAGACAGACAGCATCAAAACATGTCTTCGGTCACAACATCTATACTGTGTCCCAACATGCTGAAGGCTAAGCTTTAACTTTGTCACAAACATTATGAAGACACGTCTACGCATGACAGATATCTCACCAGACTTGAACCTGTGGAGGAGACGATTGTTCGGATTTCCTTGAGCAGATGGAGCGCCAGTTTGCGTGTGACCAGTCGTGTGTTACACAACATGACCAAGGCCAGGCCCTCCACCTCATGTAGCACCACCAGGTTAGCTCCGCTTCGGTTTGACGGGGAGTTGTTCGGACGCTCTATCCTTGTGTCACCAAACTTTTCCTACAGGGCACAATGAAGGAAAATCATGAGTGAATGAATTTAAAATATCTACCACAGCTATTATGTCCAGAAACAAAGGGAGGCACTGGGTGAAATGCAGGAATAAATTGTAAGCTACATATGAAAAAGAAACGTTTTTCTTGTGGTACGCAGTTTTTCATGAAATCAAAAAATCCTCATCTGTCGGATGCCAATAAAAGATTCCCTCTGCGGTTTATTCAACAAACTCAGGTTTTACTTAACTCAGAATTCAAAACATTCCAAATGTTTCAAAACAAATATTTAACAATTTGAGATTTCATACAGGACAAACTAAGCATCATGATGAAGTTTTAATACTTTCACTTAAGTTAGAAAGCCTGTCTTCAGAATGATATTTATGTTCTTAGTAAGTCTTTCCATAAGGATTTTCTCTTGAGTTTTGTGAAACACAAGAAAGACTTGTCTTTAACTGATCTTTGATAATCGAGGTGAAACCTTCAAAATGCCAATTAACACAGATCAGATGGAACTCAGTCAGTAAATCTCAGTCACTCTCACCCTGAAGCTGTGTCCAGTCTGCACTCCATGACTCCCTGACTTCCAGTTTACCAGAAGCTGTATCAACATTCGTATGGTTCCATCCAGTAACTGAGTGTTGGTATCCCCAATTTCCTTCTGAATGAACTGTACAAAGCCTGAAAATAGCGAATTATCATAAACTTAACATGGACACATATGAATGGACAAAATGACTCTCAACCGGAAAGGTATCAATTGTCCTCAGCCACATACATAATTCCCTTCAAACATGCTTCTGTAAATTGATTTGAACATAGAAATTTCGACACGTCTCATTTTGGCGTGAAAAAAAAAAAAAAAAAAATGCGACGAAGGCACATGTATCTCTCTGACACCGACAGTAAAGGATCAGGTTCCAGGAAAATTTTTTATAGCGAATGTTACATTGAAATATTGTGTGTAAAAGTCTCATTTAGTTAGCCTCATTGAGTAGACAACAGGAATGTTTTATACACATCAGCTGACAGGGTTCATACCAACCTCTAACGACTTGTTCTCTCCATTCAAAAGACTCGTGCATTAAATTCTGCAATGCCTGAAACGCCAATCTGCAAGAGAGACAAAATAAATACTCCAAATAAATCACAAATGAACATTTCTACAGACAAACACTCACAATTAAGGGAGACACGAATAAAGCTTGAAAATATCTAGAACTACTGTATCACAAGTGTAACAGTTACAGAAAAGTTTAGAAAATATTATAGTCAGACTAGCAAGGCCTCAATTCAATGATTTGTTGTGAACAAGATCTGAAGAAAATTACTACTGCCAGCAGGTCGTATTACAACTTCATTTAGCGAGGGCAATTCTAACTACCAGTCAAAATCATTGCTCCAACACACAAAGAACTGCAAGAGCTGACTTTTATTCCAAACATATGGAAGCTGACTGGGCAAAACCTGAACCAGCTACACACAGGAATCTACAGGTGTGAACTCAGATGTTGACCCAAACAAGGGAACAGGCACACGATCTGACTTTGATGAGACTGAAGCAGGGCAGGTAAGATAGTAAGATAAGTTTTCATCTGATTTTTTTTTAAATATCAGCCTTTAAAGATAACATAAAGGAAATAAAGCAATGATGTTTTCCTTTGTGTACGTATGTGTTTTTAGCTTCAGTCATATTTGTTACAATGATCCAGCACACTGAATACTGAACCATCAAAGTCTACAGCACCAGTAGAGCTGCTTACCCCTTTAATTCCTCGTCCACATGGACGGTCAGCCTGGTCAAAAGTTCAACCAGCTCATGTGGGGTCATCCCGTCAGGGATCAGGCGTGGGATGGACGCCACACATGTGCGGAACAGGTCGATCTTTGGCTTACGGTCAGTCCTGAGGGCAGAGAAATCAACAATGGACACAGGATAACACAAATACAACATTATCACCACATGGGTGAGACGTTCAGTTCAGAGATTTTACAATATTAACCCAGTATGTGTTGTGTTAGACCAACATGAAGCTGAAGCTAACATTCATTGACAAGAGTTCCATGAAAAAACCATATTTAAGAGAAACTAGCTAATTTATATTTCCACAAAAATGAAGCTGCCCACAAAAAATCAGGTGACATTAGAAACAGATGTTGCACAGAAACTAGAAACCACTTAGAATGATAGAAATCATTACGTAAAATAACCCTTTGCTAAATTTTTCACCATAAGATTTCAACCGAAAGATGGGCAAATAAACGGATTCAAATTAATACCCCTTCACTTTTCTTGAAAACTGTGATTTTTACATTAAACACCGCAAGGTAACCAGGACATGTTATTCTCGCCTGATAACTGGACATCCTCCAGCTGATACTCACGTGAGCATTTCCTCAGGATCTTTTGTGTAGTTCTCCGCTTTGGTCAGCAGTAGGGGGCGCCCCACCTGGAGGTCAAGGGCACGGAAGATCGAGTCGAGCGTTTTCAGAACGTGTGGGTAATACAGGGCGATTCCGATCAGCTTGGCTGTGGAGTCTGTCAGAAATTTGTTGAGGAATGTCTTTTTGTGCCTGACAGTATTGCCCGAGGGAAGGGTAGCCATGGTCTGGGGCATTGGCGGGTCGCCGTCTTTCTGCTGAAGGCTGTCGGCTATCACAAGGAATGCCCGCAGCCCAATGCTCATCCTCTGTGAACAGATACCAAAAAACAATAAGCCTTCAAATGAGAATTTCAGATCCTCTTCCTGAAGAATATTAAAAAATCACAAATCTTGAGACAATTAAAGAATTGGGTACCTGTTCCTGCTCTTTTACTAAATGATTGCACTTAATCCTTTACAACTGGCCAAATCTTTATATACAGCTTGTCATGTCAACAACCACAACAAATTCGTCTTAATCTTTAATACATACTTTAAAAACTGCAAATATTTATAAAAAGTTGCCTTAAGTCTTAAATTTAATACAAAATTGTTTGAAAGAACCATTGTAATCTGATATTTCTGTAAACACTATGGAAACACTGAAGCCTGAAACCTTTACCTCTGGAGTGAGAAACTTGATTTGCCGACCAACGCACAACAGGTCAAATATAATCTCTCTCATGGCGAAGTCTAGCCTTTCCTGTATACAAATATGAAAATGCATTTCACCAAGCATAAAATTTAAACAGAAAAACAGTCCAAAAAATGAACATCCTTCCTTACTGGACAACCTTTTGACTCAAGATAATTCGGAACTAAAAAGTAAAAGTTACTTGTCTTTGTTTTTCATAACAGGTTACAGAATACTACATTGGCTACAGCTCATTCAAAGAACCTGCAAAATGAAGTTATGGTGAGTAAGAAGACCATTAACTCTGATGTGGTAGCAAGGCTACCAAAGAGCTCACCTGTAGGGGATTCCATTGTGCGATACACTAAGTCAGGAGTTCGGTAATTTACAGTATTTAATATACAGACACAGAACCAACGATGAAATATCCCCCTTGCGTCACTATGCTCCACACGTGTGCAAAACCTGAACTCCATACATGCAGTACTTTTTAAGATACCACCAGTAACATTTTGTTTAACATTGTTTTCCTTGTTATTAATCTCACTACAGGTGAGCTTAAAGCTGTATCTGAAAATGCCTTCACTCTCTTTTAAGATTTTAAATTGTCCATAAAACCCACCCTACAATCAAAACAATGGCTTGCATTTAACTGGGTGAAAAAAAAATCAGGGAAGGTATTTTCAGATACCGGTTTTAATGGTCTTTCCACTCACCAAAACTTCAGTTTCTGGGGCCTTTCCCTTCAAGTCAGTCATCATCACAGAACTGAATACAAAATGTGTTTCATTTATACCAATAGCTTGGCTCTAACCTTTGCAATGAACTGGATGATTTTCACAAAGATGTTGAGAGGTGTGTCTCTGGGAGTGATGATCTTGGAGCCTTTGGGGAAGAGGCTATTCACAATACTCTGTAATCTGCTCTGTGTGGCCGTGTTACTCTCACACTTGATTCGCACCATGTACACCCTGTGGATGAATCACATAAAAAAGAAATGTTAATGTCACTCGGCTTCAGCTTATTCAATATCATCATACAATGTGTCCACTGGAAAGCCTAAACCTTTATATGAACTTTATTCACTGTGAAAACAATGTTAAAAAATTATGAAAAACCATATACGGAATCAGCACAAAATGGCCTCTAACATTTAATGCCCTTTTTTTAAAACAGTGGTCTGTTCTTTTAAGTTCGTAGCGCATATGTTCTCATGCCTCGCCCTTGAAAGCATACTTACCACAGCAGTCTGCACAAGGACTCAAAGGCCACCTGGGCTATCTTCATGCCTCACACCTGACAGAGTACAGACTTATTTATTTGACTGGAGTTTTTCGCCACACTGAAGTATGCTGTAAATCTTCAAACTTTTCGGCCACTACAGCACTTTTTTCAGTGGAATTTATGCATACAATCATTATGAAAATGATGCTAAAAATGAGTTGCTTGTGTGACTGAATATGCGAGCTTCATAAAACTGTCTTTTTAAAACTGTCAAATTATTTCTCTACACCCCATAGTTCTCTCAGAATGTATCAAAATATTGGTTGTTGAGGTGATTGCAAAGTTTGAAGAATTAGCATATTTCACTTATATGACGGCGACCAGCATGATGGCGGGAGGTAACTGAGAAGAGTCTGGGAGGAAACCCACGCCCATCCACAGGTTGATGGGGTAACTTACCACAGAAGTCTGTAGAGGGATTCCAGGGCCACTCTGGACATGTTTGTGTCTCTGTTCTTGAGCTGAGACAGGCACATAGTCAGGAAGTACGGCCAGTTGTTGAGGAAGAACTGTTTGTGGCTGACACACAGCAGACAGGTTACCAGCGGGAACAGAGCCTGAAAGTAAGTAACAGTGGCAGCATGGTTTACCCTCAGCAAAGTGTGTGTGTCTTTAATACTGAGTAACGCAGGTTAACTCTTAGCACCCAAGAGGCCTGGTTTCTGACACACTCCTATAAAGCATAAATGCGAGAGCACTGGTTTTCCTAGCCTCTTTGTCGTTGTGGTAATGACAACAAGAAAAGTCGGAAAATTGTGTTTAAGACAAATTTGTATTGAGTTTTCAAGAAATACAGTGAGTTTTTGATACATTGGTGACAAAAGAATATTGATGTTCTCTGATTTGTTCAAATTCAGTCTCTAAGAAGAAACTGTCTAGAAAAACCCCTGGAAAGGCCGCTTTTCTAGCTTATGACAAATGTCTATTGATTCAGATACGGCCAAGAAATGTTAATTAGTGGGGAGTTATGAGTCATAGACTAAAAGCGCCCTGGCATCTAGGACTCAATGCATCTGAACATGTGATAGTGTGACAAACATTACTGGCCAGTCTAAATAAATGTTTTATTTCGAAAAAAAATAAACACATAAATGTAATGCTTAGCCACCGTATTTGTACTCACTGGTGTGTGTTTTTTCTTTGTGGCCATGTCTATAGTTGTTGAGTAAAGCATGTCCACAAAGGTTTTGAGCACTGGGACATTAACCTCATTCTTTGCAGACTGAAAGTGAAAGAAAAACACAAGGATTAGACGATCAAGCAATGCTAATCAGAAAGATCTAAAACATGGTATGATATAAAACAAATGTCACAGCAAATATACATGTATCCAGGCAACTAAAGATGGTTCATAACATATCTTAACACTAACAAAATCATACACTTAAATACAAGTACTCTGATGTCATGTATCTTCAATACCATACTAAATATGGAATACACTTCTCTCCCTTTGCTGTGGAAAAGATATGACAGTTGCGCAGACAAGATATTAGCCCTACAGTAATTCAATAACCTTTTCCCGGGGTCAGTTTATCGCTTGACAAATGGAGAGGTTGGAGGTAATCGCGTCTGCCGAAGACACACACCAGCCGCACTCGTGGGGATCTAGTATGTGCCACAGGTAGTAGACCGTGCGCAAAAACACTGGCCAGCCACCAAGCATAGCCGAGTGCACATGTCAGCGTTCTATGTCTTGGGTAGTTGGGGGGAAATAGCAGTTACTACGTCTGATATTTGTGAGAATTTCCCGACAGATCTCAAATTAATTACACTGGCAGTACATTATTCTCGGCGCATTTGTCAAATTAGCGATTTTGCATCATATTACAACAGACTGATATCAAGGCACTTTAGCTGAATGCCAGGGTCAGGAGCAGTAGTCATCCACAGTGGTACATGCAGTTTTCTTGATGGTAATTCGGGGAGTTTGGGCCGAGTTTTCTCTGCCTACAGTTCACACGAGAGTGACAAGTCAAATAGAGACGCTATGCATATGTACATGAAGTGAAAATCTCAACTGTTGAGTGATAATCCATTGAAAACCTCAAGTGTTGAGTGATAATCCATTGGAAATCTCAAGTGTCGAGTGATAATCCATCGGAAATCTCAAGTGTTGAGTGATAATCCATTGGAAATCTCAAGTGTTGCGTGATAATCCATTGGTATTTAATAATTAATCTCCTACTCACTATCAGGATTTCTACAAACCCACAAATGTCATTGTAAAAAAAAAAATCTGTTTTACTGGATGATGTATAACTTTCGACTACAAGTTTTGCTAATCGGTCGCCTGTGTTTCCAGCTTCATCTCACCTGTACAGCTCCAGCAGGCCTACTTGTACATACATCTATAACTTGCAGGTTCCTAACTTCATTAAGTGCACGTAAAGAGTGGCAAAGTCTCATTTTCGCACAGGTGTACCCAGCCTGAATCATCTATAAACACTGCAAAATCATTTTTACATACAGTTGATTCTAAATAGCCCCACTTGTAATACAGTAATTCCCATAAAATGAACTCTCACAGGTGTCGATGCTTTCGGCGGCCGTATCAGTCGCATTCTTATGCAAATTACCTGTCAAGACGTCATGGGAAAGCCCAGAAATTGGGGTGTGTATAGGCCTACCGTGCTTTGAAGAGTATTGTAACATACATCACTGGATGTGGCTGATGTGAGACGACCAGTTCAATCAAGTTCAGTGAACACCTGGGCGACGAGCCGTCCCGCACCATGGGGATATAAACCCTGGGCCCTTCTGAGATACATGTAATTCTGAATCAGCACCTTTGTTGTGATTATGGGAGGCCCTACATCAAGTTCCCATGGTCAAAAGTTCCTCTCCTTACCCCACGCTCCCCAACACATGAAACTCTTCTTCTCTCTAACATTGTACAGTACATACATGTATACGGATGTATAATATTATGGTCAATTTGTTTCGAGTCGTTTTCATTGCACTCCGATGGACATACATGGGGATTTATTAACTTTGTCACATCCCTGGCCAAGACCAATTTAATGAGAAATTACACCAAATCTTTCTGTTTTTGTTAGTGTCAACAGATTTTGATTTTGTAAAATACTGATATTTAAAAATCTCAGTAAATATCCCTCTGTGGAAGCGCTTTTACTTTTTACCCGATTATGTGTGAGAAGTCAGATATAAATTCGCCACAGTTGCTTACAATTCAAGTTTCAAAATTACAAGCACATGTACCGGTGACATCAGATACTTTAACTTTGCTGATTGATACATTCTTCTAAAGCCACTGTTTTGCCAAAAACCCAGGTTGAATAGTATAACTATTTCGCAGAACTTCGAAAATAATCTAGTTTGCCTAGCATTCACCATGTTCAGTCACTTGTATGTTTCTAAATATTGAGTTTGATGGTATGCATTCACGCCGATATTTATTGAGAGGAAGCGTCCATTGATGTGAGCTCTAAGACCGGAAATAAAGCTACATGGTGGATTTTCGAGAAGGGGTCAGCGAGCTGAGTAATGTTAGACAGACGTAAGCACGGAAATGAATTTTATTTACCTCCATATTACTGATTTTCCCAATTACCGCACATCATGCATGCTAGGAAATGGGGGCAATTTCATGAGAGAGTTAATTTAACTCGGATGGTGGTGCAGTTGGCCAAATCATTTTTAAGCTCAATCCCGTGACACATCATGATGGCACCAGTCAAAGCTAAGGACAGAGATCACGTCTATTATAGCTCTGAGTGTCAGTTTATGTCAATGCCACCCTTCGTGCAGTCTGTTGTGAAGTGCTCAGCTGTTTGATAGCAAATTAGTCCCCATCCTCGCAACATGCTCTTTTAACTCTGGAAAGCTCGAGGTCATGCTGCCGAGTTGTGATGTCATGGAACCCGACCCCACCTTGAGAAAAGGTCGCGGAATTACAGTATAATTAACATTCTGGTGTCACAAAATATGATACGAAAAGATGCAGAATATGCTTACAGCTGCCACAGGAAGTAGAATCTCCACAAAAAGACCTGCCAGAGCATGCTTGATATCCTTATCCTTGACCTCCAGGAAATACTTGCCCAGGTCATGGAGAAAGGAACAGCTTGATTCCAGGTCCTCAATGGGGTGCATCTTAAATACAAAGGACTTCATCAACCACTTGAAATCATACAGCATGAAAACATGTTTTAAATAGACATTCTAAGCCTGAGAAATCTCTATGTTGTGTATAATCCCAACGATGACTATGAGAGACTTTCAATAAATGAGTTAAGCAAGCTTAACTTTCATGTGCATATCTGCCATAAATCTTTCAGAGGCACTTCTACACATACACGGTACAAAAATCTCTTGAGGTTCAAGGAATTTTACAAAAAGGGTCACAAGGCGTACAACTTTACACTGGATTTGCTTGTACAACAGTCGCACACTTTTTTTTGTTAACTGATCAACCAACACATTTCAACATGAAGGATTTAGCATAATTTGCTGGGACATACAGCAAGAAGACAGGGGATTTATGTTCTGGTATCACTTCACAGCTACTAACAATACAAATGTGAAACTGAAAAACACAGTGTAAATCGAAAAGCCTTCTATCAACTTGTTACCCCTTCTTGCTATTAAAATCTCGTGATTCCCCAGGGGTTTGCGGGTGCAAAGTTGAACACCACTTATTCTCAAGGCAACTCACTTTGACCCTGAAGAACTTGAGGCCCATGAGGAGGCTGATAATACTCTGTGCTGTGTAGGGGGTCTGGTCCCGTAACTTCAGCTCCCTCAGTTCTGACAGAAACGTTTTCCTCACAGCCTGAAACCTGCAATACACAGCCAGAAACTGTGAGCCTTCACACTGGATTCATTCAATTCAGCAACATCTTATCCTTTCTTATTTTCACACACTAAGTTATAGTAGTAGGTACTGGTTACTTGGTCCAGAATTGGGGTTCTCTGAGAGCTCAGTTTAATGCTGTGTGTAAAGGGCATTATTTGTATGAAATGAAAGAGGATATTTTGTTCAGAAGTTAACATACAAGCACCAGACGGCTGATGCATGGAGATGTCTACGCACCGTTTATTTGAATAAACCTACCATTACAGGTGTGTTAGCTATGATTTGATGAGTTAAATATGCAGAGAAAATGTTACTTTCAATGCTGTCGAAAAATCACCTCAAGATTAATGGAGTATTTTGATGCTATTTGAATTTATTGTAACAGTAGCCACCACCTGGAATGTTGTAACGAGGTCAAATGAGTTCATGTAGTACACAATACGTGGTTTTTGTACGGATATAATTTCATACCTGAGCAGTTAAATGTCTTTAATTTCTGTTAAACTCCAGTAAGCTGAGATGCACTGAACGATGGTTTTGTTGAAATTCTAGATGTTTACTTGCACACAAGAGTAATGCATTAAGGTACAGCTGAACCTGTTGTAACCTGCAGTTGTGACGTCACGGGTTGTGCAGACGGCTGATGCATGGAGATGTCAGCTCACTATTTATTTGAATAAACCTATTGTTACAGGTTTACAAAGTGTTGATGTTATTCGTATCAAGACCCACAGGAGGGTTAACATGTGCAGTGAATTATAAATGGGAGTGCTACTGGGAACTACACCCCAATCTTGAGTGTTAAAATGCAGTGTCTTGAGTGGTAAATGCTATACATTAAGTGGTATAGGCAATGCTTAAGGTGGTAAATGCTGTGTTGTAAGTGGTAACTGTTGTGTTGTAAGTGGTAAATGCTGTGTTTTAAGAGGTAAATGCTGTTTTGTAAGTGGTAAATGCTGTGTTGTAAGTGGTACCTGCTGTGTTTAAGTGGTAAATACTGTGTTGCAAGTGGTAACTGCTGTGTTTTAAGTGGTAACTGCTGTGTTGTAAGTGGTAAATGCTGTGTTGTAAGTTGTAAATGCTGTGTTTTGAGTGGTCAATGCAATAAGTGATAAAGGCAATGCTTAAAGTGTTAAATGCTGTGTTGTAAATGGTAACTGCTGTGTTTAAGTGGTAAATGCTGTGTTGTAAGTTGTAAATGCTGTGCCTTGAGTGGTAAATGCTGTGCTATCTCACCTGGCTTGAGCCACAATGCCCATGACTTCAGCATACAGGTCAGCAATAATGGCAATGTTGCCAGCGTTTGGCGAGGCATGCAACCTGTAGAAAATAATCAAGGCATCGCAGCCAGTGAACCTCTACTATAAAACAAACTGGCCATTCCCTAATACATGGCTTTTACCATAATGTTGCTTTTAAACGAAGAAACATGTTCATCACAATATCTGTACTTGTATTGTTATCACATTTATCAATTCTAGAGCAACCTGCGGATGGTCTTGGGTTTCCCCGGGGCTCTGCCCGGTTTCCTCCCACCATAATGATGACCGCCATTGTATAAGTGAAATATTCTTGAGTACGGCGTAAAACACCAATCAAATAAATAGTAACTCTAGACAACAGCTGACATTTGGCTCCAATTCTGTGGGTTAAGTGACAAAAACGATAGTTAACCTAGAGTAAAAGTTAACAGTATTAGTCATAAAACTAGATTTTGTCAAGATCACAAGGTGTCTAATAGCCAAACTCCAAGTTTTTCTTTCTCTTCGTGTTTAGAAAAGTATGTTTATACCAAACTTGTTGACATCACATACCATCCTCAGGATAAAGAAATACGTACCCATCTCGATATTTGAAATGCCTGAATGCTTGTGTGATGATGTAACCAATCAGGTCATCATGGCCAGCTGGGTGAAAGGACAACTGAAAAAAACAAGGCACAGGAAAAGCCCTTACATGTTTCATCAATTACTTAATTTCACTCGTGTTTCATGCTGTAGTCTGGTACTTAGTTAACGGCTAGTGACAGAAACTGAGTATGTCTATATTACTTGACAGGGGAGTGCTCAAAGCACAGAGTTTGCAATAAAGATGTAATATATGGAAAAGTGGCACGATAATTGCAGATTATGTGAGAGAATATCACATTTGATAAAGGTGTGTGTAAACCTGGCTAGTGAAATAATTTCTCTTAGCCAGGTTTTACACGTAGTTCTTGTGCCTACACTTATATTAAAGCATATATGTTCAGTTTATTTTTCCAAACACTCATTTCTAGGAAAATGCATGATTATGGCTTAACGCCATCTGGGCAATATTTCTGCCACAGGAGATGAGCAGTGGTCATATAAAAGAAGTCATGGATAACATACCTTGGACAAGACTTCAATGAGCACCAGGCAATACACAAACTCAACAGCTAACTGAAAACAGAAAGGAAGCCATATGTTGTCTTTTCCTTGGAGGACTTGGAAACCTTAAAACGCACTTTGTTAAAATACGTATAAATGAAGTTAAGCATACTCCAATATTAAAAGATTTATTAAAGTAATACCAAACTTGTCGGCTTACACACTTTGTTTCAAGTAAGATAATTGAATACAATATTGATCGTTTCATATGAAATACTCACATCTCTTCTTTCACACAAGAAGTCCTTTTCCCTGTTAAAAGAAAATGCAGCAATAAATACTGTTGGTGCAGAACATGACCCCACAAAAAGCTACTGAAAATGGACTAGGCCTGGCTTCATATACCCCTAGACACAAAGAATCCTCTGAACATTAAAGCAATGAAACCAAAGACAATTTCATGGAAAAGTGACTGTCATTTGGCTAGTTTAGCAGTCTGTGTGTAAGCCAGCTATCTTACCCTTTGGACTTGTGTCTCGATCGAGGTTCAACCACCAAGGAATCATCCAGGATGTTCTGACGCTCATACCACTTGAACAGAGTCCGTAATAACGAAGGGAGACTCTGTTCAGCCACATTTCCCAATGCACTGAGTAACTGTAAACAAAACATGAAAGGAACTGATTGCGCAAACATACACAATACTGGAGGAAACATGAAACAGTTAGGGCATACATCTACAAAATTCAAAGGAACAGGTTGGTTTGATTTCTTGACTTGTTTAGTGTCACTTGCCTTACTTTTGGCAGTTAATTTGGTCATTTCAGATCAGGCTTTGTTTTCTTGCAGCAGGCTGGTTCAAAAGCATAATTTATCACCACACATAAACTACATCTGTACATAAAATCTAGGGCAATCATACATGCATGTAAAAATACGTCTACTAAACAATAAAATCTTGAAAAAAAAAAACAAATCCTGTGAAAAATCTGACCTGATCAAATTGGACATCTTCTCCTCTTTGTAAGGATTTGGCTAGTGGCCTCTCCTGAATCAAACAAAAACAGCTTACAGTCTATTTGTGATGCAACTCTAGAAAAGAAACAAGTGTACACAACAAATTCACTTTTTTGAAGTTTGGAGAAAATTTGTAGGTGAATCCACAAAGAACAATTTTTTTCTCAAATTTTGAAACCTTCAAGAAACATGTTTTAAAACTTTGACTCAGAAAAATGTAAAAAATAGATTTTGTTACAAATCAAGTAAATTCAGAGAAATGATATCCTATGCTAAATACATGTATGCAAAACTTAAGCATGATTAAAGCTGCTTTTGGAACAAGGAAAACACAGATCAACAGACAGACCCAAATTAATAGCTTTCCTTTTTTCATGAAAGGATGGGATGAAAATGGCTAAGTGAAACTGAATATGGCGTGGAGAAATCAACTCACCAAAGGCTCTGCCAAGACTTGCTCAATTTTTTTCTCGGCATGCGAGCAGAACTGTAGGAAAAGAGACTGGAGCACATACTCCCCCGGCTTAGCGTTTACATTGGCCCCTCCCTGGTCACGCCCCATACTGTCACGTTTCCATGGAAACCGGATCAGGAAGTTGTCATCCTC
The DNA here is from genome assembly GCA_016165875.1 of Acanthopleura granulata. Lineage (NCBI taxonomy): Eukaryota > Metazoa > Mollusca > Polyplacophora > Chitonida > Chitonidae > Acanthopleura > Acanthopleura granulata. The sequence goes on from JABBOT010000008.1 coordinate 17,370,272, forward strand.
ATCTGGCTTTGGACCTTCTATCTCTATGGGAGGGGGAACCAAGGTAGCTTCTAGCTCTGCAACATCAAAAGATACATACATGAATAGTCAGTTGTTTGATTTTATTTATTTATTTGATTGGTGTTTTACGCCGTACTCAAGAATATTTCACTTATACGACGGCGGACAGCATTATGGTGGGAGGAAACTGGGCAGAGCCTGGGGGAACCCACAACCACCCGTAGGTTGCTAGCAGACCTTCCTACTTATGGCTGGAGAGGAAGCCAGCATGAGCTGGACTTGAACTCACGGTGACCCCATTGGTGGGAGGCTTCGGGTCATTGTACTGTGATGGCGTGCTAACCAACTGAACCACAGAGGCCCCGTCAGTTGTTTGAAGATCATGGCAGAAACTTTTCTAGTTGCCATTATTATTACATACACACAAAAATAACAAAGTAAACTTAACTATACATAGAAGCAATTGTGTGCAAAGCTTTGTACATATCTCTCACAAGAGTAATCCTGGTAATGCATCAACTGCTAGAAGAAGTATTATATGCCAGTTGATGCTGAATTCACACATACATGTGGAGTTCATTAACAACTTCAACTGACTCTACATGTAGATCCAACTTACATATTCAGCTTTTGTTTTAAGGAAGGATAATTAGATGTTATGTACAGGACTGAATTAAACACGGACACAACCTGTAACTGTAAATAACAAAACTATGGAAACAAACCATCTGAAGGCTGCTTTGTGCATGGAGATACATGCACATGTAGCACAGCAATTAGAAAAGGTATGGTTCTTGTTAATATCAATATGATAATTATGTCCACACAATGCCAGATGAGAATATGGGATGGTAACAGTTCGGTTCTGAGCTGCCATTTGTGTTTTGTCTATCAGTGAAATCCATTTACCATAACACTAATACTGCCCCATTTCAAATTATCCTCTAGTCCCTTCAACAAACTGAGTTATAACAGCCATTCATATGCCTGGCTGTTCTATACCACTTTAAATTTGCATGTTCACATAATATACAGCTTGGGCATGATATTTGATCTATTTGCACAGCTTTATTCCAACTCTTCACACTTTTGGTTGTGACAAGCACTCCTTAAGCCGCTCTGTCTGAAGCTATGATGTCATATGTTCTGACATCGTCTTTTCTAAAAAGGGTCATTCTCTTAAGATGGGACCTCTGACCAATGTGACAAGAAGTTGCAACTGATGTGAGTGTTTGCTTTCAGTCAATTTGGCACAAAATCAATGGACTCTCAACCCTCCATTTATGCTGGAAAAGACATGCTTATTATACACTTTGTCCTGTTTGATCGACGAGAAGTGCGCATGATACTGTAATGTCCATGATTCTGTAATGTCCGTGATACTGTACATATGATCAATTCTAAACTGACAGTTAAACTTAAATGTCCCTATTTGCACGCTATTAAACACTTCTCTTATGTTAAAGCTTCGTGCCTCTTTCTATTTCTGGGACATTTTTATAATGGGTCATTAAGTTTTGCAACGACAGTCGACGTTTATCCCTTTCGACAGAGCAGCGTAAGTTACCTCTTTCTTCACTGGAACTAGAAGTGGTCATCTCCTGTTGAGGCGATTCCCTGCCCGACATGATGGCAAACACTAACCAAACCCAAGAACTCAAACAAATCAGTTAAATCACAAGACAAAGTTAAAGAAATATGTCATTTCCCGATCGATGACTCATTCATTTTCCATTCTTCATTTCGCTCCACACTTCTGTCCGTGTCACCATGATTCAAGCAACACTCTCGCTATCCCAGAAGCACGCTGACAACAAACGCTAGATAATACATTGGTTAACGAAAGTTACGTTAAAATAAATGAGTTTAAACGAAGTTTTGCTTCGGGAATGCCCCCTATATGGCATCCATCTAGGACCTGTCAATCGAATTTTCTGTTTTGTTCCCATAAATATTTTCTCGGTGGTATCTGTGGCGAGCTCGTTTCCGGTCAGTGGAACATGACACAGTTACGTCCCTTTACGGGTTGCAGACATATGTGTTCATATGTGTTACTGCACAATGAAGGTTGAATAAATATTGTTCGCTTCGCGTCTCGTGGGTTATCATTTCCACCTCTCATTCGAACAATATTTATGGTATTCAGACTTCACTGTACAATATTCTATTTATTATTTACACCCTAACAGTATCATGACTTTATGTACTTTGCAGAGTTCTCGTCATTTTTTCCAGCCATAGACTTTCAAAGACATGCCTAGAGCATGACGTCTGGGTGTGAAACATCAAAATGCGATATTTCCATGCAGTGAAAAAACAGTTTTATCAGTGAAGGAAATACTGGGATGTTACTGATGTATTAATTATAAATTTGTGTTTATTTCATTGGTGTTTCACGCCGTACTCAAAAATATTTCACTTAAACGATGGCGGCCAGCATTATGGCGGGAGGAAACCGGGCGTGTGTTGTAATAATTTAAAAAAAAAACAGTTATTAAGGCATGAACGAGCTATGATAACAACTGAGGAGTTGAAGGTTTGTGAAGAAAAGAAACGTCATTTGTACCTCCTGGACCTACGGTGAGACGTTGCTTAAGAAGAAAGATCTCGAAAAAATTAAGTTATGGCGAGTAGAAAGACCATTAAAAATGTATCTGAAAACACCTTCACTGAGTATTGTCCATTTTTTTTTTTCATCAAATTAAATGTAGTCAATTGTTCTAATTGTATGGTGGGAAATATGGACCATATTGATAATGTGTGTCAACTGTGACGTCACAAAACTTTTTGTACATCTTAATGTTTAGGTCTGAATAAAATTCTTGTGAACCCTACTCCTGCGATGTGTCCCTTTGTATAGAAAAGCGAAAAAGATGTTAAAGTTCTGTTTTACGGCCAGGGAAAGGTAGTCGTGGCCTCTGTTGACACATGATTAAAATGGTCCATAAAACCCACCATACAATCAAAACATTTGACTGCATTTAATTTGGTGAAAAAAAAATTCAGAAGAAATCAGTAAATGTATTTTCAGATACAGTTTATAATGCTCTTTTTATTCACCCTAACTTAATTTTTTCGGAGTCTTTTCCTCTGACATTTTTGACGAATCATGATACAGTAAGGCTGTTTTTACCTTCAGCGACAAAAAGTCTGAACTCGAAACTCAACTATTAGCACTGGGCTGTCTGAGACACGCATGGTGTTTGGGTAATATTCACATATAGATCAGGTAGGTAGAACATCGATTCTCTCTGTTTATACGTTGAAGGTCCACTCTGGTTACAGGTTTTGGAGACACTGCGGGCACAATAGGTAATTAAATAGCCAAGTACCATCTAAGACATAACAAAAATAAGAATTCTCCATCCAGATTATATAATTCCCAAACTGACTGGTATTCAACGCCATGACCAAGGAGTCATATATAGGCGAATCATGTATATGACGGCGGTCATGAAGGTTTGTGGGCTGGGAAAACTGGAATGCCTGGATTATATATACCGCCCTGTGTACTTCCACATATATGTGTCTATTGATGGATACAAAATACAAAAAAAGTAAATAAATAAAAAAATAAATAAAATGGAATAAAAAAAAATAAAAGGCACGGGTTCACATACACTTATTAATAACTATGAACTGATGAAATAAAATTCAATGATGCATGCATATATTACGCGGGTGCTCTTTCCATTAACCTGGGCGAGGCTTCCGTTATAGCGTTAGAAACTCGATTAAAATGGAGTATGAATTGACTCAACAAACGTCAACGCCCCTTTCTGGGGAAAAATTGTATTGATTTCATGATGAAATTCTGACAAGCCTAAAGATATATGGACATATATACTATTCGTGTTTCTTGTATAGACCTATAGTAGATTATTACACTGGGTGATATGAACACAGTTTAGTCTATATGCAAAAGAGTTCTGAGACATTTGTATCTTAAAATAAATGCAATAATAATTTTAATTAGAATGTAAATGTGTCCAGCGTCATATATCAAAAAGAATTAACCGACAATTATTTAGAAAAAAAAATTAATTATGTGTATGTAATCCTGCCCGCAACTCCGCGATATGTAGGCCTATCGTATGAAGTCAGTATACATGTACTGTACATACTTATTTAGGCACAGCCATCGACAGTATATATGGTGTTCATATATACGGAAAATCACCAGAGAAAAATCACTCTGGGCAGTGAGTGTAACTCCATTCATTGATCTCTACCCCCATAAATCAATCTCACGACCCCACCTCCCACAAGACACCTTAGCTTGCCATACCAAAATACACACATGTATGTTTACTTACTTTTAGCATAACACAGATCTTATCTCATGCCTGTTATTTTTAGTATGGCCATTTAGTAGGGAAAAATAGAGAAAATTATATCGAGCAATAACATACGTTACGAGTAACTTTTTCCTGGGCCAATTTTTTTCAGTCCTAATTAAATGAACAAGTAAAACAGTAAAAACTGCATGTACAGAAATGTAACTCACGTATGTATATGCATGTATTATTAATTCCCACAAACTAACCCTATTCCCAACGCAATGTTTTCAGGTAAGTTTATTTGGTGCAGGGAAATGGGGGGGGGAGGGGGAATTGTATGATTTAATTAGATACCATACAAATGTGATTTTTTTTTTAGCGTTGGTGTGGAGGAAGGCCAGGGGAGATATGAAGAACTATACACCAATGAAAAAAAAGCAACATGAAAGCTAATTAACTGAACCGTTTCAACTCCACAGTGTCAGAGAAAATCCAACCCCTCCCCCCACCCACCCAAGAAGCAAATAATTGCATGATAAGGCGAGAAATAGAGCAGCAGAGAGAGTGTGATAGTTGGCAAATCGTCACACGTAGCTGCGGAAATTTGGTCACCTGTAAAACTACCCTACCTAGGCTTTTATTCTGATTGCTCATTCACATGTAACTGAATCAGTAGCAACTTCCGCACGCACTGGTATCATGGCTTTATCAGAATTAGGTGAAACAATTACGGTGGTGTTGATTGCAATTTATTAAATGTCACTAGTCTAGAATTACCCAAAATGCTGAGTCGTCATCACATTTAATGCACAGTGACATGAAAACGATACATAGGCTGCAGGCCTTTGCATGCCGTTTTAACGGTTCAGGGTCTAATGTGTTATTTGGATACTTCTCTTACTATTGTTCCTCTTGCAGGCCCTATTGAAATACACACAGAACATAACATCACACAGACTGTCAGTCATGAGCACAGCATGAGAGAATGGTCAACATGCAGATGCATAACTTACCGTCCCAGCGCCGGTAAAACCAAAATGTGCATGGTGGTCCCTTGCTGCCCCTACACGCGTACGAGTTATTCATCCAAACAGCCATGCAAACAGCACGTTACGCCAATAGCCGAGTCATCCGGGTATTAACAGCTGCTGTATAACTGATTCATCATTACATAAATGTACGCTGTATAGCTGATTCATCCACGCGCACACATCAAAGCATCAATGTGAGCTGTGCAACCGATCTACAGCCGATTCAGTCACCTACTAATACCGGTATAGAGTTATTTACTTGTCAAAAGGCAAATTTCACCCTACTAACATAAAGTCAGATATATCTTTCTGCACGTCAAACTAATGAACTGTTATAGCTCCACTGGTAAAAACTTGGTTCTTGCATGGTTCTTTCCTCTGGACAACAGGATATTTTTTTCAGCTGTCACAGTGTGGCCATCTTATGATGTCGACTATATACCTAGTCTGACTGTCATGATGACATGTCTGTTTCGCAGAAGGGCTACTGTAAAACGTGTGTTTCAGAGATTTTTCATCAAAATTAAACCAGACACACAAACCTCCATTTCATCACTGATAAGTTGAAACTTTGGGTAACATCAATGGAAACTTTTTCCAATTACGCAATTTCAGGGAGACAAAACCTCTCTTCAGGTTCGTTCAGTTACAGAAGGGACCTCAGTGTACAAGACTACAACGTGGACTGTAAAACCACAGCAGCGACGACAGTGAGATAGTGAGGAACTGCACAGTTTCAGCAGACTTCCGCGCACTAGGAACAGCACACTTTCAGCACAGGCTTCCGCGCACGAGGAACAGCACACTTTCAGCAGAGGCCTCAGACCACGATCGAGGAACTGCACACTTTCGGCAGAAGCCTCAGACTACGAGAAACTGCTCAATTTCAGCAGAACCCTCTGACCATGAGTAACTGCACAGTTTCAGCAGAAGCCTCCGACCCTTAGGATGCACAGTTTCAGCAGAAGCCTCCGACCCTTAGGATGCACAGTTTCCAACAGGAGCCTCCGACCATGAGGAACTGCACAGTTTCAGCAGAAGCTTCCGACCCCGAGGAACTGCAAAGTGCACACTGCACTGTAAAGTTCCGTTAGAAGCTTGAGGCAATGAACACTTGCATTGTTTCAGCACGGGTTCCTCCTCGCGGTACCTGCACAGATTCAGCAGATGCCTCTCGACATGAGCCCTTGCACAGATGCAACAGAAGCTTACCCTCAAGCTGAGCTTCCCTCTCGTGAGTGAACACTTGCACTGTTTCAGTAGAAGTTCTTCCTTTCAGTAGAAGTACAGTTTCGATAGAGGCCAATCCTCACGAAGACTTGCACAGTTTCAGTAGAACGCTCTCACTGTTCAGACTTGCACAGTTTCACTTTCTACTTTTTCATACAACTTTTCTAAATTTTCATACAACTTCAGATAAAAAAACTTTGCTTGTGCCTTGCTGGAATGTCGCTAGGACAATACACTCTGCATACAAACTGGGACAACTTCCCGGAAAATCTCTCTCGTTGTCCAGCAACAATTTATCAACCAAATCGCTTTCCTAGAGAACCAAACACTGGCAGCTCCCTACGATATAGGTTTATACTGTATACAGGTCCTTCAGAATCACCCAGTCAATGAGTTCTATGGGGATCTCCTTTAAAATCCCAACACGGTTGCTTTTACAACTATGCCACTCGATGTGAAAATTGACGTCAAGGTTCCAGATTCACACATTACGAAGAAACTACCACGGACGGTAATATTTTCGCCTGTAATACAAAACACACTTTTTTTGGCCCCATAAAAACAGAGTGAGGTGAATATTCCCATTCAGTGGTCTGTATATATTGACGCGCGTCTTATATAGGTCTCCTCCATCCACAACACCATATGTCACCACCTCGCACACAACAACACATATGTAAAGTCGTCTGCACTGAGAAATCTCCACCATCCATCACCCCAAAAGGTGAGTTCCTGTATTGTGTATAGTGCACATACGTGCGCGATAACTTCCCCGTAATTTCGACACCACGCATAAACTCAATGCTACATAATTCGATAACAGACTTTCCTTGTCGTTTTAATCGTTAATTCATTCTACAGGAGCATAACGTTCGGTTGAACACATAAGAAAGGCGCAGCGCATGTATCCAGACAGATGTCATAGAATACGCATGTGTGGTCTCTATAGGATGTATATTCACACAGTTTAGACTGAATCACTGACGATTGTGGGGTTGCTTTCACGGCTGTTTACCTAGTCTGTTATACTTCATGACGGCTAAAATAGATCCCTTACGCATGGGTCAGCTGGAATATTCAACACTGAAAATATAATACTGCACGAAGTTTAACCAAAAAATTCTCCTTTGCACACTTGTACACATAAATGATAGGTATGTGTGTATGTATGGTGTAACAGATTGCAGTCTCTATAGAGTATTGATATTATGCACTGTCTATGGCGCTTTTGTCACAAATAATGTTATGAAGTAAAAAGGCAACAGTTGGTGAACACAGTTTTCTCCAGCTCCTATATACATGAAGAAAAGACGATTTATATTTCCAAAATGCAGACTGCAATAATATTGGGGGCGCGTGATGAACATCGTTTGTAAACTAGGAGTTGATATTACATATATAGAGCACAGTTTCCTGCTGAGTGTAACAACACGAGTACGCGACTTAAACATCGCCTGTAGGAAATTCGCGATGCACAAAGCACAATCACGTTCTAAGTGTAACAACACGAGTACGTGGGTTAAACATCGCCTGTAGGAAATTCGCGATGCACAAAGCACAATTACGTACTAAGTGTAACAACACGAGTACGTGGGTTAAACATCGCCTGTAGGAAATTCGCGATGCACAAAGCACAATCACGTTCTAAGTGTAACAACACGAGTACGTGGGTTAAACATCGCCTGTAGGAAATTCGCGATGCACAAAGCACAATTACGTACTAAGTGTAACAACACGAGGATGCAGGCGAGGAGTAGGTGTTGCATAAACCACACGTAGCTACTGACTGCATGATCCCTTTTGATTCAATGTGTAGATCCAAGCTCTAAACCCAACAGTCATCAACACTTCTTGACCAGTGATGTCAAATCGAAATTCTGCTTAAGCCAAGGTGGCAGGGGACGTGTGTAAGTTGCTACTTTTCGAACGTTTAAGCCAACAGGAAGAATAAAACCCTGATTGAGGTTACATGACAGGATGGCGGATTTCATAATCCACCTATCTTAATCCCAAACTATACGTGGGGCCATCGCACCGTCGTTACTGCTGTGGTTTAGTCTCAGCGCTGTGCATCTTCTACATTTATATTATAACCGTTGCAGCGACATAAAAGGTCAAGATCCCATGTCAATCGTGACTGATTTAACAGACTAATATTCTGAATCCACGATTCTGAACTTATTTACCAGCCTCCAATGCCAGAATGATATGAAACCGGTAATTAAGTTCCGTTGTGTTGGAGGAAATATTGGTTGATACAGATGTAATTAGCAGCTCTAAACCGAGTGATGACGTAACAGGGTTTGTTTATTCCACCCCGCTGATAATTAGTTAGCCGCGTTCAGGTTCCCGCTGGTATTATTTTTAATGAAAGTTAGAAAAACATGCCCGTCTTACATGCAATAACGAGAGATTTGTTTGGGTGGTGGTATGGGGGTATAGGTGTGCAGGGGGTGGGGATGAAGCAGTCTGTTATATGACCTGACAGGACATGACTGAGGTTTCGTCTTTGGTCGTATACTCAGGAATACACACAGCACTGAAATCTTGTTTAAAATGAAATCAATCGATATCAACTAAAAAGAAGTTAAAATGACACGATATATATGAGACAAAATGAAATAAAGTGAAACGCAGTTAAAAGGGAGAAAAACTCAATGCACATATAATAGTTATATGTAGACCATCACCTCAAAGGAACTTGTCCTCGTTGCAGACAATGGTATCGCTCACAAGACCTCTGTAGGGGAGAGGATGGGAGCAAGCGGGCGGGGGACATGGTAATATGTACTGCAGGTTGTTCGTGTATAACGAGACCGTATACCAAGATTTCAACAATATACAAAGAATATGTGAATACATTAATTGCAATGTCACAAAACAGGGCAGCATAATGTTACAATATATTGCAATGTTCTGGGACGTTGAAAAAATTTCATAAAAACATCCAGAGAATACATGCTAACCCTTAACTACAGAACTTCGCGAATCGGATAATAAGACATTACGTGGATTGGCGTGCATTAAAATGATTAATTTATTTATTTGATTGTGGTTTTACGCCGAACTGAAGAATATTTCACTTGCATGAAGGTGGCCAGCATTATGGTGGGAGAAAAAGGGTAGAGGACTGGGATGTTTAAAAGATTACATGAAAGCACATATGGGATATGACAACGTTTAACTAGAATTTCACAGAACGGCGCTACATATGATGAGGCTGTATATGTTGCCGTGTGCGGGCATGATTATAGAAGATTTTTCCACAAACAAGCGAGATTACATGCAAACGTTCAATCAAAACGTCTCAAAGGGGACTATGTATATCGCAAGCCACCTTTATCTTTCAGTCATATGACGACGGGAAGTGGAATGTAGCCTATATATACTGTGCACTCCTGTGACAAGGCGAGCCTATGCCGCCGAAGTGCTGCCGGCATGGGAACATCATGCGGAAGACAGCAGGCATGACACTCCACCCAGTCACATTATACTGACACCGGACCGATCGGTCCTTGCCTTATTAAATACAGACACAATGCCGAGTACATGCATAGTATAAATGTAAAGCTATATACCTGAAACAATTAACGCTTATATAATAATATAACGTACTGTTACATCCGGGATGAGGATGCCATATGGGGCCGATAAATCCACCCTTTCTCTCAAGGCTACCAAAGCATGAAGCGTACACGATTTTCTCACCCCTATCTGCAAAAACGTATAGATATACATATTTAAGAATCTCTGAATTATGATTGTGCGCGTTCAAGCCATATGAACAAAAATCTGATGCGCAGGTACGTGGTAAATATTCTCTGTAGAAATTTCGGAGTGGCAGGTAAATTAACACTTCACCTGCAGCTTCACTCAAGAAGTGACCTTTAACACAGCTGGTCTACGAGCCCTTATCAATCACTCGTGGTTTCAGTTATGGACTCACACAGACGAGGTATCCTTTCACAAGTTGGGCATTTGAGTCCTTGCAAGGTAAGCCCTTCAAACATTTAGAAGAACGTTGTATTTTTTTTCACAAGCCAATGCCAATGCCAATTCTGGATACAGAATTTGCTAGTTTCCAGTCACCGCTTCCTAGCCATTCGAACCCTATTTTCATGAAATAAACGGTTTGATTCTAGAGTGGATAAATTTTCCCCTTTTTAATGTCCCGGAACATTGCCCAGTTAGGGCAAGCATAAGAGTTTTAAACTGGGAATTTTGGTCTTTCACAAGTTGGTACTTAACCTACAGGAACAGGTGAAGTTCGGTATAGTCCGCGCGGTGTCAATAAGTGGTAATCTGTTTGATTGTCGTATCCGATGTTGTCTGCATGACGTTCCAGAGAATTTATGTATCAAATCCCACAAACCATGAAGGGGCGTTACAAGTTGATAATGCATGCCAAGACCCATTTCCAACACAATCTAAACAACCAATTCCCACAGAAATATGCAAGAAATAACATAAAATTGGTAAAAAGGGTAGAGAGAAGAAGACATCCCTTATCAAAGATGCAGGTAAGACAGTCGATATTCTATCGGCAAGTATTTCCAGGCAGGTCGAATGCAAATAAACAAAAAGTGTGGGTTTAACCTACTGACCCCCGCTGGGCTATATTTCCCTGCATATATATATATGATGCTAAGTGCCAAGCGAGACGGTACCAAGATTGATATGGTTAGTCCTCAACCGACCTGGGAATGAACGGGGATCCCCCGTTTGCGGCCGCGTATAAGCATTTCAAGTATGTCCATCATTAAATATAAATGCGCGAGTAAATGAAAAAGCAAATATATTTACCTAGGTGTGCGCGTGCCCTGAACGCTCTGCGTGCTGTGTCTTCACACACGGTTCAGTACTAATGACGTGTATTTACACCAACGTTGTTATCACATCCCTATTGTCAGAACTGATCCTCAGTCACGTCTTTATACAAAGCAGTGCAATATGATGGATTCCTCGTTAGTCTAGTTTCCGCTGTATGAATGTAGTCAGATAATGATGAGAATTCGTTTCGTGAACTAAACAAATACTACAAATGTGATATAAAAATACCGTGCGTGTCTATGTGTATACTCGTTATATATAATTCTATATACCTTATATGCTTTTGTACATGGTATATACAGGTGTACAAGTTACCTTACCTTCAAGATTCTTTTGCGCAAGCTCATGTAGCCTATTCCCAAAACACAAAGAATAGTGTCTATATATTTATGAATGCCTGTATCATTATTTACACACACATGTACGATGCTCTCGACAATCAATATGCCTGTTCCGTTCACAATATCATGTACATGAAATTATGAAATATGCAAATTCCCCACGAGACACCAACTACAGCCTGTCATACCTCATATCGACAACAAATGTAAAAAGCGGAAACTAAGTAACTACTAATAACATATATAGTGATTAGACGAATATCACAACTATATGTGTTTTATATCTACACAGGTCTCTACGTTCATTGCTTTATAAACTATCCATATAGCGTAGAAAGATAAGTTTTATTACACATAGTGTTTTTTCATTATCTGATTCTGCTTTAACCATATTGCCGGGCGGGGGTGGGGGGCCTGTAAGTCAGGTAAACTCAAAAAAGACCGTATTTCTCCGGTCACATGTGATCGTTTACCAATTACATTACATTGTCGTTGCTGTTCTGGTTTTGCTCTATATGGAGTAGATAATAGCTGGCTTGCTCATATCTATAAACCTAGGCGTCGAAACCGACATTCGTATACCAACCATCAACCGGGTCAATAATTGCAAGACGAGTTTCCAAAACGACAAATATTACAAACCACAAAAGAACTCAGAAAGAATACAGAATATAAAAAATCAGTACGGACTCATGCAAAGCGAGCAATCAATGAACGTTTTTCAGTGATGAAGTAATGAATGCTGCAGGCGGTTGAATAAAATCAGTACCCAAATGGTGCACCATTCAAGAATGTCCGGTGTCGTTAATCAAATATGTATTCCAGTTGGGCTTTGATTGCAACTGTTCATATATCCAACGTGGCGAGTGTTAGGTCCCTGCAAGCATCGGAATCTTGGCTACTGAGGTCGCCTGTTCGAATCCCACTCTCGCTCTTTCGGCTGCAACTTTAAGTGAAGAGGTTTGTCAGGTATCGCCTTAAGATCGGTGGTTTATTCCTGGCATTTTGGCTTCCTATAGCCATAAACCTGACCGCCGTCATATCAGAGAAAAGTTCGTGAGCACCAGCGTTAAACACCAACAAAATGAAAAAATAAATAAGTTTTGTTGATTTAATTAATCATTTGATTTTACGCCCTACTCCAGAATATTTCACTTATACCACGACCGCTATCATTATGGTTTGAGGAAACCGAACAGAGCCCGGCCAAAACCCACGATCATCCGCAGGTTAAATCAGTTTTGTTTGCAACATTTTCAATATTTAGATGTAAAATATATGCTCGTTGTAATGCAGTATTTCTTTAGTCTTCTCTGAATGTGCCTAGCCAAAACAAGTTTGGTTACTTTGTTCATATTAAACTTCCGGGGTGTGTAACTGGCCACTGTTGCTCGTCACTATAATTTCATTTCAGCTTCCGCCATCCATACACCCACTGTGTGGAAAGGCAATAAATTGCACCATGCAATACACACAGATCGCTGAAAGCCCTGCTATCCGCATGCAGTACGAGTATCCTATCTGATATCTAGAAACGTGAAACTCAGTAAAACCGAGAAAAATACCTGTTTGGTGTGGAGAGACAAAAATGGTATAGTCGTTAGAGTAGAACGTCGCCAGGAATTGGACATACAAACAGAACGATAAAACACGGACAAAATCAGGGCGCCTTTGGAATGCAACAAAACAAACCGAGTGGGAATTTTATACGGTTAACAAGCGTCCATGATAGCGCAATTAAGTACGGTGAAACACTGATCCCAGGTTAAATCAGATTTAACTGACATAAACCACAGACAGGGATTTGCTTCGCAAATGAGATAATGTTATGACTGTGTGTTGACTTTGAAGGAAAACCAACGGGCATTATCTTGTGCCTGTAGTCCAACGCACGAGAGAGCGAGACTGTTGCCTGGCAACTAAGTATCAACAACTGAGTCATAAAATAGCCCTGAACCCAAGTGAAGGAGCGACTAGGGAAGACTGTAGAATATGGTGATGGATGTATTATTCTCGTATCCTGACCATTCCCCGAGACAGTGGGAGTTGTTGTTGGGGGGAGTAGTCACTAGGCGGGTCGGATATTATATCCAAGTGCCTTGAATGTCTTGTTACATAAGCTCCACAAGCCATATTACCGACATTCACAATTGTGAAACACGGCGTCAGTCAAAGATTTTGAACCATTCATCCATAATTATTTACAAGAGAATCATTGTCATTGTAGAATTTAAGGATCTTAGAATCAAGGCGTTTCATGTGAAGGAGAAGAAAACATAAAAAATGATGCCAAAATCGGTTGAAAGAGTGTAAAAACAAACATGGTCTTTAATATTTCTTTCTTATTTTTTTTTTTCAGCAGAAAAATTTACTTGAAAATATTTCTGTGTGATTGGTGTTTGTGATCAACTTTTGGTATTTATCGTCGTTGCATAATAATGTTCTAAACAAGGATGTGATGAATGTCTAATAAATTTATTTCAATGTAAGTTCGTTGTTTATATCCAAATATATGCATTTGACCTGAATTGTGATAATGTTTATGAACATGTTTTACAATATAAAGATGATCCAAATCCAGGCTGAACACATTTGCTAGCCGAAAAGAACAAATTCTGGTGCAAAAATATGTACCGAACATGTGTTACGTCTTCATTTATAATATTATTACACAAAGACTATGTATACTAAAAGGTGTTCTCAAATACCCACCGTACAAAAATTATTTTCAAATATCTTCCTCTTCCAGAAAAATCGAGCCAAAAAAAATAGATACTGAAGACCACTTTTATGACTAACTTTTCGCTCTCTTCCATCTGAACTTCATGTCGTTTTTATGTTTTCTCCGCCTTTAACACTGCAGTCTTTTGTCATGATTTTACAAAAACTTGTCACATTAACTTAAATGGTCACGCAACAAACAGGATCTAAGTAAGTCTATATATGGAGAGATATGTACAAGCCATGTGCAGAACCCTTGATTGCTATATGCATGTAAGTTAAATAAAGGATTTAAAAATCAAAACTATCCCTCATGTTGTAAAGGCTGCGTGAGTGGAAACCGTTGTCCTATTTGTACATTTAGAAGTCTAAGTAATATGTGCTATCTATACGGACAGTCTGACGGATTCCTTCAAATATACCGGAGCTCATGCTGGCTTCCTCTACGGCCGTAAGTGGGATGGTCCGCCATCAACAAGTGGGTGGTCGTGAATTTCCTCCGGCCCTGCTCACTGGACATGGCTCCTGGTAAAGACATCTGATATTTAGCGTTTACCTATGTATAGTGTAAATTGGAAATGCATGCCTCCGCCGCTTCATAAGCGAGATACCGGTTTTGAGTTGCGCACAATTGCGCATGAGCAGAACACGTCATACAATAAACAAACAAAAGCACAAGGCCATTCATGTCTATCTCCTAATATGACTTCGGCAACAGGCCAGTGTAGAGCTGAGTTCAAAATGTTTTTCTGTGTTTTTCACAGAGTTTTCCACTTAAAACAGGCCTAGAGCCCACGCATAGTCTTAAATGTCACACAGACACATAAAATTCACGGAATGGACTGAACTGTGTGTGACTTCCTACGGTTATAATGCCTTAAAGACAGTTACGAGGTTCTGTTTACCAGCGAAGGAAGTCCGGTCATGCGCTATGGAAACAACTATCAGGCTTATTAAGTGGCCATTTGATGAACCTTTGATTCTCAGTATTTAAAGGTGGATCTCTAGCCATTTCTGCAGAGGGAAGCCTGCACACGTTTCTGGAGAAGCGTAGCAGGCTCAAACGATTGAAAGGACATGCAGTAATCTTTTAATACATTGCTCTCATGAATCCCAGGGACCCTGCTTCACAATTGTGTATAATTCCACCTAGCCCGTGGCTAGGAGCCGTATAATCGCGTTGAGTATGATCGCCACGTAATTGGATATTTGCGATCAAAGCGCAGCTGATACACAGTCGATTAACCACACCATATATACTAGAATGGTACACTTATGTACATGGGAAAAAACATACATAACGTACGTAACGTACGTAACCATTGTTAAACAGTTATCCACAGACAATGAATAAGCACGTGCAAAGAATATGTAACCAAAGTAAACGCGTATGCTCAGACAAACTATGCAACAAACGTACACGCTTATGCACAGGCAATGAATAACTAATCAGCGTAAGCCCTTGTACAGCGAACAGATATGTAATCATTGCAAACACTTATGTACATGAAAAGAATGTATAACCAAAGTAAACGCGTATCCTCAGGCAATAAATATGCAACAAACGCAAACGCTTATGCGCAGTAAATGAATACATAACCAACGTGAAGTATTATACATATAGTATGAAATGAATATGTAACCGACGTAAACATCTGTCCACAGGCAGTGAATGCAAGAACGCAACCAATGTAAACACTATTCCACCGGCAATGAAAGCACACCAAAGTAAACACTTATCCACGGGCAATGAATACATAACGAACACAAAACCTGATGGACAGCGAATGAAGTTGTAATCATCGTAAACTAGTACGCACAGGTAGTCAATATGTGACGTAAGTAAAGGTTTATGTACAACTAGTGAATAAGTAACCTGCCCTGTCCGTTATACACATATAATGAAGACGTAAATAACGTAAACGCTTATCTACAGGCAATGAAGACGTAACGAACATAAAGGCTTAAGCACTGAACACCTATATGTAATTTCGCCGCTACATAGACTGCGCTGAGGAAGAACTGTTCTCCGTCCGTACAAATGAAACTAGCTGGTCATATCATCGAATGTATCTCAAAACAAAGCGGAGACAATACCCCTCCCACTTAAGCCCAAAATGGTCACAGCGATCCAAACTAGGAGTTGTAAATGTGGACAGCAGATGAGTCCTCCTTAACATCAGTTTTATGTCAATCGCTCTATAAGCTTTCTGGAAATAGAAGTAAGGCAATAACGAATCCATGCACAGGAGTTTATCCTCTGTAAGTAACCCTAACATAAAAATAACAAAGGCAGTCGGATAGATATGTGGCTTTATGGAGGCATTGCTGAGAGAAAACATATCCACCAATGTGGAAAATGGCAGCGCCACGGCGGCCACATTGGAGGTCACATGTACAATGACAAAAACAAAAAGTAATAGGAAAAAAAAAACTGTGCTCGCGCTCACTCTACATGTTGTAGACGTCTTTGCCCGATGGAATACTATGGGCAGGTAGGGGAGAGCATGTTTATGCAATATACAGAAGACAAGCTGTGTTAGACGCTGAATTCGGCATCTGGAAGACAACACAATCCCGTTATTCTCCATAACAAGGCGAACTGAACAGCCTACAAGTGATCTAAACCTATGCAATCTCCCTCATAGCTAATGACGAACACAACGAAATCTCTTCGAAGCATACATACACAGTGTAATATTAACAGCAGGTTTATCTTCATTTTTTTTCACTTTGTTAGGTTAATATTATACCCAGCTTAACACCAGAGGAATCACAGCTATTGTTCAGAACCGCTTCAGTATGACGATGAAAAAAAATTCTTCGAGCAAATCTACCGTCATAAAATGATAAAACATTTTTACGGAAAATAGCCACAACAATCAACATCACCTTTGCTTCCCACACATTCTCTGTAAACACGAGGCCAATAACTGTTACATTTCCCTAAAACATATGTATTTAATAACCCTTGCATTTCCATACAGTTTGTGTATACCAACAGTTAACAACTGTTGCCTTTCCATGCAGTGTGTGTATACAAACAGTTAAGAACTGTTGTCTTTCCATACAGTTCGTGTACCCGAAAATTTAACAACAGCTACCTTTCCATACAGTTTGTATATACACACAGTTAACAAATGTTGCCCTCCATACAGTCTGTGTGTACAAACAGATAACAACAGCTACCTTTCCATATACTTTGTATATACGCACAGTTAACAACTGTTGTCTTCCATATAGTCTGTGTGTACAAACAGTTAACAACAGCTACCTTTCCATACAGCCTACGCACACACAGAGTTAAAAGCTGTTGTCTTTCCTTGTAGTCTATGAATGTATACATCTAACAACCGTTATTTTCCCACTAGACCTGTACCTTTACGACCGATGCGGTCGCTGTGAGTTCAAGTCCAGCTCATGCTGGCTTCCTCTCCGGCCGTTAGTGGGAAGGTCTGCCAGCAATCTGCGTCGTGGGTTTCCCGGGGGATCTGCCCGGTTTCCTCCCACCATAATGCTGGCTGCCGTCGTATAAGTGAAATATTCTTGGATACGGCGTAAAACACCAAATAAATAAATAAATGTACCTTCACGCGCATAGCTAATAACTTTCATGTTTCCCTACTGTTAACCTGCACGCATAGTCAACAACTGTCGCATTTGTACGAAGTATACTCAGAACCAGCTGCTGACACCATTCTTTATAGGCTCTGCATACAAACAATTAACCACAGTGACCCTCCCATACAGTCTCTGTTCACAAACAACTAACAATTACCTTTCCATACAATGTCTGTATACACACAGTCATCAACCGTTACCTTTCCATACAATGTCTGTATACACACAGTCATCAACCGTTACCTTTCCATACAATGTCTGTATACACACAGTCATCAACCGTTACCTTTCCATACAGTCTGTGTGTACAACGGTTAACCATTGTTTCCCTACCACGCAGCCTCTGTATGCGCAAAGAGAGCAACTTGAGCTTTTCCATACAATCTGTGTATATATACAGTAAAGCCCCGTATTGTTGTTAGAAGATTTAAACTGATGGGTATACATATATAAATGTCTAATTCACTAGGCACATGTAAATGTCTTTCAGGGAATACGCAATAGGCTACATGTATTTTCCTAATTGCCTTGGCTGACAGTAAGAAATAAGCCATGTTAAGCTCTTCAACGCCTGAAAGAAAATTAGTAAATGATACTTTAACATGTACATGAAACCAGTTCTTTGGTCTATGGCTTACAGACTATGTTAATATACACTATGCCAGACATTGTAATTAAGAATACACGATCTATGCTGGAGGCCAAGAAGCTTGAGACTTGTCCTCTTCGTGTATCGATCTGAACAAGATACTGGTCTTACCTTCGTCACACGTGCCTGGGAGGCGGATGGCATATTAACAGAAATCTGCGTACGGGATACCAGAAATTTCACATGCTACCATTTCCAACAGCCCTATTCTACCCATCACCCACAACTCTCTGCACTCTAAACATACACCATGAAAACTGTCTAGAGTTACGGCCTCTAAGAAATATGGATGTTCTGTTATAAGGAATTTACGTCTGTTACATGTACATTATACTGACCTGCTCTACTGACCCGCACGTGGATTCTATGTACTTGTGTATATAGACAGACTACAACCTGCCGTCTCTAATCACAGTGACATATATCCGCACCCCGACGCTACTCACGTCATACAGTTCACATGGAATACAGGTCGTCGTCGCATTATCCTAAAAACGTGACAATGACTTTGCTATGTGAATTATGGACATAACATATAGTAGCGAGATCTGGTGATGTGGCTGTAAATTAGATCACAGCAACGCGTCGTTTCCTTCGATCTCCGGACTTGTATGCTGCACGATTCATTCCTGGAAAATCGTGTCACACTGTAGTGATAATGCCGGAAACAAAAACCCGGAACTTTGAGTTTTGAATGGTAATTACTCACAACCTAGTACGTGTAATATAGGCAGACAAATTCATTACTAAGCATTTGTATTATATCCAAAACGAAGTCACGATACACACCCTTGTCTACATGTAACTTCATATAAGGCTATGTATACAATGTCTCAAAGAAGCGCTACGGGTAATAGTGTAGAATGTCGCATCACAATTGAATGGCGTTATGTCCAAACAAGGACAGTACAAAGTGCTATGTCTTGTGTTATATCATAAAAAAGTCAAATCTCTTGATGGATGGAGTTATATTCCAAAAGTCAATACAAAGTTATGTTTGGCGTTATACCAAAACAATCTCACTACAACATGTTATTTTATATTTATAAAGTACATCAATAATACCGAAATTTTCTCCTGAAAATAAAAATCAGAATATTCAAGGTGTTTATTCGTGAAGAATATATCTAAGTATTGGATGTCTTTATCTGCGCCGCTCATCAGGTACAATTTAAATTAACTATAGCAATTGATAAGCGCGGAGTAATACCACGGCTTATATACCCCAAACCCATTAGCGCATGACGATCATTTTTTGACATACATATATACTAGGGTTAAGTTTTATGAAAACGTATTGATTTCTTCTTTTAGCCGTATGGAGGAACCGTGTTGTGGAATGGATTTGTAGGTGAGAAGAAAAGTTCTGTTGGTACATACTAGATTATAATATACGCGGTCCATATTGATTTACTTATTGATTACATACTTGTACCGGATTCATGACCTAGAACGTTTATTTATATCTGTTGGAACTGAGTTTATAATTGATTCCTTGTATGACGATTATTACTGGTCGTAAAGCCAACAGATAACCGGGTCATGACGTCTTACATGTACATCAAATTCTTTGAGTGGCATTTGTAGAAATTTCGGTGATACCTGGGTCTTCTTCTTGACAACAGTTGTATGTTTGTTTCTACACCATAAACATGCATGTATATAGTACGTAAAAGTCGATCTCCTTGGAAACTGAATTTCATTATATATACATCTCACATGTTTCAGAAACAGCAAACTGCAAGGAAAGCCAGGATGTAAGATAAAACCGAATGATAGCACAATTACACCGTACACTGGCGAGCTAGTATATGGCATACGAAACACACTGCATGAGTGTAAATCTCTCTGCTTTCCTTGGTTAAGGGATAAGAGCAAAAGGCTATATGGCGCGGTTCTCAGTCAGGCCCCCCATAGAATTTAAGGTAAAAAAAAGGGCTTTTACCCACCAACAAAACTTAACACTATCGTATAAAATGAAATTAAACAATAAAGAAATAAATAAATACTTTTTCCCAGTATCAATTATACTTTAATTACCCTCCTGTATTTTAAATGTTTCATTTGACTGGTGTTTAACGCTGAGCCGGAATATTCGTAATAAACCTCTGTTCGTCTACAGATGCCTAAAAAAAATTCTCCTGGCTCAACGCCGCGGTGTAGCGAGAGAGAGCTGGATTTGAACTCTGGACCTCATCGACCATGGGCCATTCGTTTGGCGGCAAGAGCAACGCTATCGCCACAGCAAGGGCCCTAACCCCTGGTTGTGCAGTAATGGGTGTAGTCATTGGAATAGTCATTCCTGATGGTTTCGTCTATCTTACACAATATAACGCTATGACAGCAACACTTTTGTCATCACTGATCACGGAAGTGGTGTTTATCTTATTGTTAGGTAGATGTCTTTAATGTTTTTTGATCAGTCGAGATATAGATCTGTCTGTGTCATATATTCAGAAACCCTCTCCGAGAATGTGTACATACGTACTGACTATTCAGTTCAGCGAACTATACAAACGCATGTATATAGTATATGGATGTTTCCGCCCCGGTTGTATTTGCCCTGGTGTATCAGAGTTGATGGCCTATATATAGACAGAGACTGACAAGTTTACGTGCGTGAAAAAGAATATCCAAAAAACTGAACATGCGATCGTCTCGTCACCAATTCTCTGAGAAGCTTAAGTCTTTTTCCGGTGTTTGGATAAGTATAATAAGTATAGGCACAAATACGGTCACGCTACACTGGCAGAATGTTCGGGTGTCCGAGACCGAGTACAAGTCACATATGTGTGTAGATGAACACATCGGGGCATTGGTAGGTGTGCAAAGTACATTATTAGTTACACGGGTACAGAGTGAAAGGATAACTGTAAGCCTCACATTGGGCGAGGCGAGGAGGACCCTGAAAACTACACTGAAATTTATTTCTCGAAAAACAAAAGAAGCTTCAACAGTAATTTCCTGTCGAGTCTGAGAACTATGACGCCATAACGTTATTGACAGTGTGGTGTGAATTCCTTTGTGACGTCATCTCGTTGGTGTCATTGTTGCATCACATTGTAACTGTTACGTCATGGCGTTTAGATTCCGGTTGAGTCATCAGACGCATATAACATCTGCTGCAGGGTATAGAGATATACATGTCTACCATGTGACCATTGCTGTCCAATCAAGAGCAGACGATTTTGTTTATTGCCGGATAAATTCAATACGCACCATTTTCGTTTTGAAAGTAATTTCGCCTACAGCACATACACACTTAATCTTTACTCACTTACTTTGAACTCAACACAATATAAATACAGTGAAATATCTTGGAGAGAAACCGCACGCTGAACTGTTCAATTAGCTGCTGTCACAAAAAATCGACGTAAGATTTATCTTTTTAATCGCAGAAATAATATATAATATATAATCTGCGTTACAGCTATTGTGTTGACATTATTAGGTATGGAAATGTTCGCTACAGGCTATATATATGAAAATAATTGTACGCGAAAAATTATGTCACAACTATACATTCGCTGTTTCGAGGCTTCACAATTAAGGTCAGGTCATTAGCGGAGGAAATATTACCCATATAAAACATATAACAATCTATGTAACGTTTGCCCAAGGGGTTCAGAAAACGTCGCATATACGGAAATTTGTGTGTGCAAAAATATACAGCTTTTGTGATGCATATTAATTCACAGGGTCAATGTACGACCCTTAGTAAACTTTACCCCTCGGGGATAGACAAAACATCATGCATGCATGTTTTTTTTTTCCTGCTCATTGTCGGCAGACGTGGAAACTTTTCTCGCTTTTCTTAAGTTATGAAAGTTGTCTCACCGGTAGTTGAACTTTTGTTGTATTGTTATTGCTTTCTGCGTGTTTCTCTTCATACAGTGCCTCACAAAAAAAAAAAAAAACTCTATACGCCATATGTGCGGAGGCAGTGAGCTCTCGTTGTGCTATATCTTTCCTTGCGTGCACGAGCTGAAGGCACGTGGAAGTTAATATTCGTAATCAGCTGGAAAATACCCTCACGTGAGCTTTCGAAAGCTAACACGCGCACATATACAAGTATACGCTACACGTATTCAGCTGTATCTCTTTATAGGGACCTCTACGTTACTGTACAGTATACTATATCCAGCATGACATACACAGGCAGAAAAACATTGCACCAGAAGACTAACTTACTAACTTACCTGTTTATACAACAAGCGGAAGTATCACCTGAGTTGTAATACAGACGTATATCAGCTCTTCTCCGAAGCTGCTCTGCTTAGCTATATACGACAACGTTGTTGTCTGCACTGTCAGTATTCCTATACCTGATTTCAGACATCACCTTCAGACGAGGCGGCAACACCAGCTGTTGGCAGACACGAGCGGGCAAACCGGCAAGACGATCGTAAATCTGTGTCCCATGTGCTCAAGTTACAGTCCACGTTATAACGGGGATATAACTCCGGGACAGCGGATCAGCCAAAACCCGCCCCTCCCATTGTGTGTAAGGACCGGAGACATGTGAATAACACACCACTATAACAAAACAAGATGCACACAACCTTAATACACGGTGCTTAAACGGAACGCTATCCACAAAATACAGCTGCTGGACCATAGAGGGGACAAATTTACAGGATACTTTTTTCTGTATGTATGTATCGGTATAAATATATGCCGCATGTGGTACATGTATTTAGGTGTGAAACACTGGAACGGTTTGAACCCTGAGTCTATATATAGGATACTTCAACGCCTTGATATACATACAGGTGAAAACGCACAGGAATGACACGACTTAACACCTATACTGACACATCATGATAACACCCATACATGAACACATAGTACTTAGATACGAGTTAATTCATTTTTATGCCACATGATGTAAGGCTCTATACAGGCATACGGAACTGGTGAATGTCGTAAAATATAAGAACTGAGGTATGGCACACTGTAAAATGGTCATGCACAGCGCGTTTAATGGGCGACTGAACTTAAAACAAGCGTGTTTAACAAATATACACATGTATTTAAACATTATACATAAGTGTATAAAACATGTACATATACCTATACTGTAATGCTATAGTCTCCAAGTGTTTAATACCTGATGCATAAAAGTGTTTATAAGTTAAGCATCGAAAATTACAGTGTAGAAAGTTTCACGAGGAGTTCCGGTATTGCCAGTTATGAGGCCAACCAAAGTATAGGGTTGCATGCACGTGCACCATTCTGAAACCGATGTACCATTCTGGAACATGCACCGGGTTCCAGTGGTTTTTGAAGGACTTTCAAAGGATCTAATATCCTGTATGTTTTCAAGGACTATTCAGTTCAAGTTCAACCCTGCAATGCAGGTGGTTTCCCAGTCTTGGCTATCAGAGCTCAATGCATTTTGGAAACCACTTCAGTGAATATTATTATTATATTAATGAATATTATTTTGTTAATTTAGATAGCGATCACTTTCAGATGTAATGTAATATGATATTCAGCATTGGAGAATCAAGTAATTTCAATGACTTATTTCAAAGTAGACCATTTGTGAAGGACTGTCAAGGTCAATAAAATTCAGGTATGTTCAAGGATTTTAAGAACCTATGGGAACCCTGCGATATATGACAACCACACATACTCAAAACAATCATTGGAGAGTGAAACACAAAGAAAACACAAATCATAAATTTTATATTACGTAAAACGTAGAAACAGGTCTTCTGTATATGCATCTTCACATAGGTGACGGCATGTATAAGACATATGTATAATACATGACCTGGAAGGGAAAAGCAAGCTCCTGCATCTGTTCCTATGGTCAGGGTTGAAAGTATTTTGGAGAGCACGTCGTACAACCTCAGATACAGCTAGTTATTCTCTGTCAGGTATCTCAGTTTATCTGATATACATCATGACCTGGTTACTTCTACACACTGTAATGCTATTACAAAGATCGTGAGGGGGCAACGTAGCAGTTGCTGTTAAAAGGTGAATTTGATCACATAATACACAGAGGCACACTCTATGGCGTACGAGTCATCTTAAAGCTTTGCATTAAAGTATCGAACGTAGTCTTCATATAAAGTGTCCAAATCAACACCTGTAGTGCATTTAATCCAGCAACCTGCGGATCGTTGTGGGTTTCCCCTGGGCTCTGCCTGGTTTCCTCCCACATTAATGGTGGCCGCCGTCGTATAAGTGAAATATTCTTGAGTACAGAGTACAACACTAATCAATCAATCAAATAAATAAACAAACAAATAAATAAATAAATAAATAAATTTAATCCAGCCTTATGGTATTCAAGTTCGAGAAAGCACTTCTATTACAATCGATAACCCACAACAAAAGCAACGTTATTGTTCCTACTATAACTTATTCCATTCCAGTGTCGTATGCATATGCCTACTTCAGATTGCAAAGCGCGAACCAGTCAGAACTATAATTCGATGTAAAAACATATCAATGCAAAATTCGATGCAAAAAACGATCAAAAGTCTTGTTTTAAAAGCGTCACGTCACAAAATTCGGCTGCTTCAAGAGGTAAGTCAAAGTCACTATGTAGAGAAGTACAACGATTTACTGTACTATTATCAGATACGAACTCATCCGCACTGGCCGATTTTAACATAGCTTGTTTTCAATAGTATTTCGGGACTGTGAGTTATATTTGGATGGCACTTCTTTCACATATGAGTTAACTGCTAAACGGTAAAATGACCAACGTTCAGCGCGTTGGATGGGCGAAGAAACTCCAAACAAGCGTGTTTAATAATTACACAATTTTTAAGCATTTTTATATTTAAGCATTAAACATAAGTGTCTAGAACATGTATATAGGCCTATACTACAATGTTATAATCTCCATGTGTTTAATATGTGATGCATAAAAGTGCTTATAAATTAAACGTTGAAATTTACAGTGTACCGTGTCCTTTACTATTGCAAGATTGACAGTAGTCACCATGAAGACAACATTGGTTCAGGAATGGAGAAGAATGAAATTAACCGTCTGTTTACACGGGTAAACATACAGCCATCCAAATCATGATCCACTGCTCAGTGACCAGATTATCATGGTCGTGGTAAGCGTAAGGTTAGGGTCAGGACTGCAGGGCTATTGATCAAGCGCAGCGGGCCTGGGGCATTTTCACCTTAATGGTAGAGTAGAGGTGACGGGCTTATCCGTGAAACAGACTGTAGTATCGGTAGTGTGGAGGTAACGGGCCTATTCGTGAAACAGTCTGTAGTATCGGTAGTTTGGAGATGACGGTGAATCTTGAAGCAGTTTGCAGTATCGCTATTCTGGAGGTGAAGTGGGTACCCATAAAACAGTCTGCAGTATGACCTTGGGTTGCATTTACTAAAACCCTGCCAATGTGAAAACATGAGGGAAACGCTTTCCTTTAAAGATTATTCTAAACTCATGTTACTCCTCCTTGCTAAGATGTATTATGTAACCGGTATATCTGTTTAAGTGTGTCAGTGTCCTGTCCCTTTTTGTGTTTTCACAAGTTCACACTGGTTCCTGCCATGTATATTAATTTCAGTTATAGCTCGAGGCTAAGTCTTGTGTTTTGTATTACGGTACGTTATTTAACTCGTCATGCATGGATATCCAAAGATTATCTGCTAATCATTTTTTATGTGATTCACGATTAACGTGTACCTAGATGCTCCAAGTCATAACGAGCTGCTAGAGACATGTGGACCAGATCTGCTGACAAAAATGAAAGGCCAAACTGAGTTAACTGTGTTTTGAGACAGAACGCATGTGTTACAAAAACTAAATTACACATATAAATCATCATGTTCAAATGCAAATAAAGCTGTAGTATATGTACACTGTATACCGGGTTATATAAGATTCCTTTATTCTGTTGTATAAGATCATTCCATACTTTACAATTAAAAAGCAGATGAACAAAATAATATGTTTAAATCCTTGTTTTTAGCCGTAGCAAGGGGAACAGAGTCAGTGTACCCTAGCATCAATGGAGCCAACATCTCCTATCGTATAGTTACAGCCAATCAATGTAGGCCGCGTGCACATGTGACAGGAAACAAAATGCCGATTGGCTGTTGTGCAAGGGAAATAAATCTACAGCCTGAGCAGAATGCTCTTCATATCCTTTAGTTAATATCGTTGTCTAGAAGACACAGGTTTACTCTCTGGCCATTTAGCCCAACATCGCCTCCCTGGCTCAGTTGGTTAGCGCGCTAGCGCGGCGTAATGACCCTGAAGCCTCCCACCAATGCAGTCGATGTGATTTCAAATCCAGCTCATGCTGGTTGTACGTGGGAAGGCCTGCCAGCAACCTGCGGATGGTCGTGGGTTTCCCACGGGCTCTGCCGGGTTTCCTCTCATAATGCTGGCCGCCGTCGTATAAGCGAAATATTCCTGAGTGCGGCGTAAAGCACCAATCAAATAAATAAATAAATTTAGCACAAAATTTGAAGACACTTAGCTCAAAACCTGACGGCTTTCTTCTCTGTGGAAAATAGCCATGAATTTTAACATTAGTTACGTCACAGCAGTTGTTCACGTGGCCATATTCCTGCGTTCTGAATGGATGATTGGGGAAAAACACCAAGCTGGAATAAAAGCTCTTCTTTCAGTTGGAGGAATCAGTAGGAGTGGATCTGAGCACAGCGGGTCTGAACGAAGCGCTACGGTGAAGACATAATTTACACAGGGTGAAATTTTCGAAAATGCGCTGGAGATCGGCTTTTAAGTTTACATATATACAGGATAAATTCACTGATCAGTTGCAGGAGATCAGTGATGCAAGGTATAATTATTGTCGTATGCAAACTGGGGCTGGCAAGCATAGTCGGTATTGTAACATCGCAGAGAACAAGATCCTATCTGACTGGCCAAATATGCGGCCTTATTAATCGATCCTATCTGCATTTATATGTATCATAACATAATGGTAACCCATATATTGCGCAGAGGTTTGGAAGAAAGGATCGAACATCTGCAATAACACTGATTAAGCCACGTCCGGGGTCCCCCGTTCGGAATAAACTCTTCTTTCGAAAAGGCTGGTGTATGGATAAACAGTTAACAATTTATTTATTTATGTATTTATTTGATTGGTATTTTACGCCGTACTCAAGAATATCTCACTCCCACCAGCATTATGGTGGGAGGGAACCGGACAGATCCCGTGGGAACCCACGACCATCCGCAGGTTGCCGGCAGACCTTCCCACGTACCACCGGAGAGGCAGCCAGCATCGATGTGAGGCTTCTGGGTCATTGCGTTGCGTTAGCGCGTTAACCAACTGAGTCACGGAGGCCTCCTTAACAATGTGAAATACATTCTTCGGGTGTATATATATATATAAAAGACCACAGTATGAGAAGTCAAACAATAACAGGGACGACCGTGTAATTGTAGACAAATGGTCATATGTAACCTGTGAAATCCGTTCTCTTGTTGTGAGAGGGTTAATCTGATTGTTTACGCAACTGCCAGAAATACTAGCCACTTGCACGTCCGCTGACACAACGGTTTTAAGCAGAACAATACATAAATAAAATGCATTGAAGTTAAATACATTTTATTACACGTCACAGGTTTAGAATTATTCCCAAAGCTCCCAAACACTTGACATCGGGGGAAGTTTGAAATCGGAGAACTTTATTGCTTTCTGTACTTCAGTAGTTTTCTAATTCAAATCGTACTTCATTTCGAGTGACGTTCGCTTAGAGCATTGTCCTGTGCCAAGGTTTGTGGTTCACGTATCAGAGAGCTGAAAGATCGCGTGCAACTATCCTGATATATGCTAGATTGGATTTCTGCACGGCTGGGCAGTCGACGAGGCCTGCACGGGAACGGATGCAGGTATAGGCTTGCAAGGGATATGTACATACGAGTTAAACAAAGATGTAAACAAGATATGCCTGAAGAGGCCCTATAATATTCTACCCAGAGGCCAGTCGAAAGTAACGCTTGAAGTATAACCGGAGGCTACGGTCACCAAGAAAGTGCAAGTGCAAGAGCACTATACAGGAGCATGCAATCACAGGAAAATAGTCAGGGTATATATATATAGCAAGTTATAAACTATTCAGGCGTTTGATGCATGGATCCATACATGAATCAGTGAATAGACTCTCTATGAAAGTGCTGAAAAAGGGAAATGGGTAAATTGCTTATACCGTAAAGGGTTTTTCTCTTTCAACAAATGCTGAAATAAACATTTAACAAAAAAGGACCTCGGTTTTCACAATTTTATAGTGTTATGGTTACGATCTGACCATTTTATATGGACCTAGGATCATGTGCCAGTTGGGCGTTCCGAATCACCCCAGATTGCAGGCATCTTTACAACCGATGGATTCCCTATATTCGAGGTAGACACAATGTAGAAGACACGGTACACACCAAAACTGTCTTTGCAGCACTGTGCTGTGTGGTTACAGCACGGTTCTAAGCATAAAGGTCCCCGCACAGCACCGTGATAGGTACCGTGCTGTCCGGTAAATATATACGATAGTGTACCTGTGACAGGTGCTCAGCACTGAGGCTACCACGGTAAATGACCCAAAATTTCTCCTTCAAAATTGAATTTTTAGAGGCAATCAAAGGTTAAAAATGTTACTCTGAGTGCTGAACGTCTAGTAGGGTATCATCCTACTGTCCGAACAAGGCTCAAAACACCCCTCTAAGAATAACAGAAAACTCACAGTCAGTCAAAATGAGCAATTCAGCATGTACATAATTTTAAGACCTTTACATCATATTACTGATAACCGAGCAGTATTGATTGAGCAGCTGCTACAAAATATCATACGGCTGATGTGCAGTACAGTATATATTGTGCGAGGTTTCCGCAATTGACACATAGTTCTGAGCAGCTGCCCCGCTGTACTGCCCAGTGTTTTTCATAACATTCTTCAGTAGTACCGCGGACTGTCCAGAATCATTCAGTGCTTCCAGGTCACATCTCGTCTGTGCATATAATCCCTGTACCAGTACCGTGTGTAAACCAAACGTGCTAAGCTTAAAGCCAATGGCGTTCAAATCAACGTATTTCCCAGACAATGTAACTAATGCAACACAATACACTTGGTCTGATAAAACGAATATATAGAGAAAAAGGAAGCCATGGCCATATAGAGCAAATCCAATGTGTGTTGACTTATTTTTCGGTTAATAACTTAATAGCAGTACGATATTGCCACGGAAAAATGTTAATAGACTGATCATTTGAAATTTGAATAGATTCCTACAAGTTAAAGAATTATAAGGGAAGAAAGCAAAATTGTATATCCCGAGGCAAGTGAGGCAACACCGTTTGAGGAAGCCTAATCATGTGTGAGAAGAGCACGTCCCAGTTCGCGACAGAAGAAAGAGTGCCAATTTCTGTTATACGATAGGCAACGTTGCCTTATTACCAGCTCGATCCCTACTCCCATTGGCTGTAAACCCTGAGGTACAGTACAATGACACGTAAAGGTGACACGATCTTACCTGTAATCAACGTTCACTGCGGCAACTCTCCCCTCACCTGGTGACTGTACTGTTCCAGTCCGCGTGTGTGTATTTTATAGGCTCGGCCAGGCCTTTGAGACTGGTGTTGTAGTAGTTAGTACATCTCTCAGTACCGCCGAGGGCAGAATTCTTCGCAGGTAAACGCTGCTTCGTTTAGATACACGTGCCGAGGGGATGTGGAAATCGCCGGTGTCCTCGAGTGTTCATTTCCTTGGTGACGGTAGGGCGTCTTTTCCCGGGCGACACGCATGTATACATAATCGGGAATGCCCCCGACTCACAGACTGTAGCCTATATACGTTGACCATAGCTATATAGTCGGCAATCAGTAACCCAATTTGCGAAGGCTCGCACATGGGTTATCTCTCTATGTTGATTTTATGTCTCTATCAAAGATAAGCTGTGACGCATAACAACGAATCCTTGTGCTGTTATAATTCCTTCAGGAGACATCAGGCCACTAGCCGCGTCCACGATTACTCTGCCCGTCCCAGCAAAAACTGGCAGGGTATTGCGAATTAAGATTTATTGCCTCTCGTACTGAATACCATGTATTTGTTTAGCCAATGACAACAGGCAACAAAAAAGAATGACTGGGCTTGGGTCTAATGCTTACAATATTAATCAGCTTGCTCGTGGGCTCGTGCCGCGTACGTGGGCCTTCAAGCAAGGGCAGACAACCTTCGATGCAATTAACAAATTGCCTCAGACAGAGCGTGGTGAAAGAGAAGGCTGCATGCATACATAACCTGACCCAGTTACCATGGGTTACGTTTGGAAGTTAGGTCACGGTGACGCCACGGTGTTTAATTTTTTGTGGTTTGTAATTATTGTTAAAGCGAACTCAATCTATGAATTACTCTAAATCTGCCCCCTTTGTATTGCGATAACAACACAGCGGTTTGAGTATTTCTAGACCAGCGATGTTTAATAAATTGAAATTAACATCATGCCTGTCTTTTAACCTAATTCTGCATAGGATATAGTGAAGGAAGTTGTATTGACAATGAGAGGTCAGATTTCACCGCTCACGCAGGACCATTTGTCGACAATAACTCTCGTTGCTTACTCTACATGTTGTATATAGTACGTGTTTTATAAATATTTCTGAGGAGGAATTACTTCAAATTCATCTCCACAGGAGACAGACGAATGAATGTAGCACTAACACCTTGAAGATGAACAAATTACCCCAGTCTAAATCTGTCTGCTTCCGCCACCAATGAATATAAACTTTACTGTATTATAGCATTAGCAAGTTTTCTGATCCCAGGCCATGTGGCCTAACGAACCCAGACACCTCATAAACGTAGCCAAGTTAAGGTAATGTTTTATTCAAAGACTGTATGCCCAACCGGTAGGCTTTAATACCCGCACAGGTAAATGAGGTCCAGGAGATCTTTAATAAATGCACCTCTGACTGGGTGCATCGGGTATAGGGAATATATGGAGCTGACAGGTTAATCTGTATATCGACATCCGTATTAGCTCGCGAAGAGACCAACCGGCAGTCGCGATACACGCACCCTGACGACCGCCTTTAAATAGTTAAAATGTATTGATATGTGTTGGCCCAGTAGCTATATCCTTGTATACGATTTTATACGCCGCACGTACGCCCTTGCCCTAAATAACGCCTAACATAAATGTTGTAAACATGTTTTATGCGAGAATAGACCTTTGTAGACTTTGACATCTGTACTAGTTCAAGCAGATCAATGTAAATCTAGGCACCGTGAGAGATATTCGTATAAGCATAGACCCAGAATGGCGTTCCAAGTCGACAATCACAAGATCCATGCAGTTCCCCAAATAATATGCAATAAATAATATATGCAAGCTACATAGTAAATAAAGCTTGTAACATATAACAGAGAAGTAGTCATGCAGTTTTCAATGATGGAAGAAGACAGCGGATTTTCAAGGCATGAAATCCAATTTAAAATTAAAGTTCGCAGTCCGTGAATAATTCTCCGGTCAAATGCAAATATATACAGGCATCTCAGTCGTGCTTTGATAGCTCTAAAAACATCATAGCCATGTAATAACTATGAATGCTTGTATCCCCGCTAACCCCTGGTTAGGCAGAATTCGCTAACAGAAAGCCAACGCTCTGTCCATCCAATTTGCCAACAATAGTGTTACGTTCATTGTAAAAAAAAAAATTGAAACTTAGAATAAAGACGTTTGATGGAGTATCGGTGAAACAATATTTTTAAATCAATAATTTGTGACGCAGATTGAAATATTCAAAATGTTATGTAGTATCTATATATAGCAAATGCTACAGGCTGCTATATGTAAATCCTCCACATGCAGGACCCTTTTCTACACTACTATTCATATAGGTATAATTCACAAGTTCAAATTTCAAAGTCCCCCTCTTTGTCATAAAGACGCCATCTTAATAAAGATTTACGGGACCTCCGTGGCACAGTCGGTTAACGCGCTAACGCAGCGCAATGACTCGAAGCCTCCCACCAATGCGGTTGCTGTGAGTTCAAGCCCAGCTCATGCTGGCTTCCTCCCCGGCCGTACGTGGGAAGGTGTGCCAGCAACCTGCGGATGGTCGTGGGTTTCCCTCGGGCTCTGCCCGGTTTCCTCTCACCATAATGCTGGCCGCCGTCGTATAAGTGAAATATTCTTGAGTACGGCGTAAAAACCAATCAAATAAATAAATAAATAAGATAAATAAGTCCAGATGAGACGTAACGCCAGTACTGACTTGTGTCTTTCAAATCCAGTGACAGTCAGAAGGCTTCTTTTATCACCTCCTCGATATGGGAACTATTTATTGTGAAAAGGTCGTCATTATACCGCCACGTGAAGGAGAAGGATCGAATTTTCAAAAATCGATATATTTTTCTATGTATGTATGCTTAC
Source organism: Acanthopleura granulata (assembly GCA_016165875.1). Taxonomy (NCBI): domain Eukaryota; kingdom Metazoa; phylum Mollusca; class Polyplacophora; order Chitonida; family Chitonidae; genus Acanthopleura; species Acanthopleura granulata. Next base: position 17,403,364 of record JABBOT010000008.1, read on the forward strand.
GTACTTTACAATTTGTCAGTCATATGACGACGAGGAGTCCTTGGTACATAAATATAGTTTGTGTTCTTGTGACAGGGTGAGTCCATGCCGCCAAAGTGCTGCCGCCGATGGAACATCATGCCAAACAGGTATAGGCCTGTCATAAGAGGCGCTCAACTGGATTACCCACTGGAATACCAATGCACTGTTGGTAAATGGTATCGCCGAATTTCACATAGATGTTATTTATGACAATTCCAGCAATTCAATGAACAATGAAACAACCGCTATAAACAGTAGGACTAAAGAACGACATGTTGCATTTGACGTTAACGTCATAGTAACCGCCAATTGGGCCTATAATTAACGCCGAAATTCTGTCAATTAGATCTTTGTTGGGAGTCGGCATAGAGAGTAGAGAAATCCCAGGGGGATGCGTCTTTTTGTGGTATGTGGCGATGTTCTAAGAGCGTAAAGTTAATCATACTGTACTCCAATTAATACCAAATGAGTATATACGTCGTCTTAGTTTGGAATATATATCGCAGGTGCGCCTTGATTGCAACTGTTCATATCGCCATATCAAAGCTATGCGTGTACAACCTCTATAGCCCCGGGTTTAACGGATGATAAAACACATTATGTGCAGCAGAAGAATTGCGTAGACTTAAGTTTTGACATGGTAGTTAGTTCAAGATATTGCGAATGTCAGAAACCAATCTTAGTCGGCACTACCAAGAGCACTCAAGCCATTTAACTCTTTCCATGTACCCAGTAGCTATTATACAGACATTTGTCTCAAAATCTCCTACTCTTCTATCATATCAGTTGGTGAACGTTGACATTTAGAACCAGCATATCTCCTGCACTGTTCAAACTGAGAGACATTTGTGTAGAAAAGATGGACGCCGTGCAGGTGCATCTTGGACAGAGAACGTAGGACAAAACTAATCGCTGCTGTATAGTATATACTATAATAGGTATCCTTTATGTCCCAGCGGTGCTGTTTCCTCTGAGGCGCTCATCCCTTAGCACCGAAAATGTGTGTTTTTGGCTCTGGGCTCTGAGACAGTGTTACGCAAATATTTATTTATTTATTTATTTATTCATTCATTTATTTGTTTGTTTGCTCGGCGTTTTGCACCGAAATGAAGAACAAATGAAGTACTTCGGCCAGGAATCACATATTCCTTAGGGGAGGCCATCGCTCATAGCCTGCCTTATAACTGACAACGCTGCTCCCGGATTCGAATCTCTGACCTCCTTTGTCAAGGGCATGTCTACTCCAAACGGTAGCCATTAGCTGTTCGGGTCAAAGGGCCCTGCACACAAATTTTAGGATGCACCCGTCGCCTATTTCAGGGACCCAGTTCACCAAACTGTTGAGAGCATCTTTTTTCATTTTTCAACCAGACTCTTGTTAATGACAACTGATTTCACCGTATAGGTGAGGAACCACGAATGGCAAGATACTAAGCAACACGCAACTTATAGAACAGTACTTTCTGGAATATGTTTTGATAATGAATCTTGCGGAAGTAGACTCTGGATGGAGGCTTTGTGGTTTAGGAGTGACATACGAATGTCGAATGTCGATATATGTGTGGCCGTGCGAAAATTCATAATCGCACTAAACTAAAGAAACATGTATACCAACATATATTCAGCAGAATTAAACCATTTGCATATTAAAAGAAATAACAACACTTGAACAAATGAATATACGTATCGATAAAGAATCCTATTTTTAGTTCAGAAAACTTTAGTTCACTTTTTATTTTGTGATGCATGATAACCGAGATATCGCAGTTCAAAGTAAGGACATGCCCACGTGGGGAAAATCGAGCGGGCCGCCACGCTCTCAATATTAATCAGTGAAGGGAGAGATATTCCTACCACCCGAGAAGACATTTGTTTCCGCTGTGACGCCACTCGAACTTAGTTCACCACTTGCCATATAGAAGTAGTGTTAAATCAGCTGTTTTCCTTCTGATTACGAGACAATTATGATGTACTTTAAAGCCATTTTCAACGGGAAAGTGGGAGTGGAATAGACTACGTCCTAGATTATTCCCCAAGGTCTAAACCAGAAGGCCACAGTGCGTGGCCTTCGATTGCAATAACAAAGGGGATCGTACTTCGCACAAAAAGCAGTGACTCGCCCTAATACTGAAGAGGGTAGGGTATGACGCTAAATGTGTTTCCGGTTTCTCTAAAATAGCGTATCCTATGGCCTCGTAAGAATTGTGGATTAAAAGATGAGTTACTAAGCACGTCATAGAAAATGACTTCTTCTGAAATAACTTTGGTTATATTTTTTGCTGTCTTTTCTTTTAATAACATGCTCACTTTGGTACCAGGATAGAACATTATTGTACGTTCCTTAAGATTACAGGGCCATTGAATGACTACAGTATGTATTGTATCTATAAGCCTATACATTTGGTACGCAATATGACCACATGCGGGGTTGTCCTTTTGAGCAGGATTGCTTTATACTACATTTTAGTTATCTTAGTAATCCTACTGATTATTTTATAATTTACTCCAGCTAGAATTTGGCTTTATATCCTGCTTTGGTTCGGTTGTCATTATTAAATCTTAATGCGATTATTTTCTATTCAGATCTACAGGAATCATTTTGTCCGTTTTTCGGAGCAAGTAAGTCGCATTTGCTGTTACATTCATCATCAATACACAGGCTTAATTGCGCAGAACTAATTTTCCAGAATGGCTGATGTCTTTCCGCTCAAATGTACACAACATAGTCGTTCTGTCTTCTTTCTACATGATATATCAAGAAAATTGTTTCCTATAATGAAATGATATTTTTCTCATAGGCATTCTTTTTGTGGTTATATTAAGAAAGAGAAACCGAGAGATCAGACGTGAATGAAACACCCGCCTTCAGATAAGACCAAGGACTTACTAATGATTTATTGATTTGATCGGCGGTCGGATTTATGGGTAGAGGAAAAATGGAGTGTATTTAGGAAACCAACGACTTTCGCCAGCTAACTGACAAACCTGCGGACTTAACACCGCAAAGAAAACAACAGCGAGAGCTGGATTCGAACACGCGACTTCACAGCCAAAGATCTGATAGACGCAACGAGCCATCACTTTAGCCTCCTGAGGCAACTAAGGCGGACTCCTGTCTGTAGGACTCAAATATGGTATCATAGTACACTCTGCAGTCTTTTCTTTTTAACTTGTCGCGTAAATTCATCTTTCTGTATAACCACAGATGTATAGTCAGTAACGAAACTGCCTTTAATTAGCGAAACGTAACACTGCAAACTCTATTGAGTGCCATGTTGGACCTCCATGTATTATTGCAGGAAAATGCAGTTGGGACAATTGTTTTTTGATGATGTTAAACTCCATAGCTTGTTTTCGGGGGCGAAGACTTCATTGCCTGGGGTGGAGTCATATTTATTCAAAAACCGGTGGTCGATGTCTCGTCAAATTAACACTAGTGTCTGATCGAAAAAGGACAATCTTATTTTACGATGCGTACTGTGTGCCCTCGGGGAACACAGTGCATATTTTACAGTAGATCTGTGAACTGTTTCGTTCTTCCCAGGTTACCTTTCAGAAATATGAATGTGGAAGCTAAGCAGGGAACATGGCCAAGCACTCTCAGAGCTAGTTTTACACATGACGTTAATGTGACGGAGTGCTTAGAATACAGACTATAAGACTGGCCTGTTGTGCAAGAAAACAATGAGATATGACTGAAATAAGTGGAAAATGATGTAAACTTCAAGTAACCAAACAAATGCATACTCTAAACATGTCTACCAGAAGATATTGACTCAAGGCAGACGAAACTACAGAAGAATGAGGGACGTTACCATCAGCGTAATGGCAAACATAACTCTGGCTGAGAAATCGATTATCTGCCCTGCAAGATGAACATTTTAACATGGGGATATGACCCCAATAATGTAAAACCCCAAAGAAAGCAAACTACATTCAATACAAGTCATGTGGCCGAGAAGCAAGTCCAATGCTACCATTAAAATATAAATACAGCTTGTATGATATATGCTGTCCTCTAGGAGTAACAATAGGTCTGTGTACAGTGTTCTGTGCTTTTTATTATATGTCAATATTAAAAATTAATTTGCCCAACAAAGTGATTAACAGTCAGAAAGGTACAGCTGCAGTTACACGCTCTACAGAGATATCGTATTACCGTTATTGACAAAAGCTTAATAAAGCCATACCAAAAGCGACACAAGATCATATTGTTATCATTGTCATTCGTTTGGGATAAAGAACAAGAGTGATCTGACTCCCCGTAGTGAAGCATCGTTTGTCCGATATCGATCACCAGAGTCAAATTTTATAAAACTTCTTAGTGGATGTTTTTTCTCCGTAAATATACAATGCCTCTATAGTAACTCCATAAGGTAGTACCATTTACGGAGGAAAATATCTATACGAAGATACATGCTCCCTGTCAGTGTTAGTAGGGCAGTTCATCAGAGAGTCACCCCCATGAACATCGGCATCTTTCCGGCCAGTGTACACTATTACAATGCACTCGGAGTTTCTACTCTCTCAAGTGTGGCAAGAACTCTATTTATCGCGTAACGGTTGCAGTCCCTTACACTGCGGCATTTTCCTTGCAATAACGTAGATGTCCAGCATATCACTGTGTAGAGTTCGTGGTCTTACGTCTTCAGTAAACTAAAGGTAATTTCTGTAGCGACAACACATCACTGTAATTTTTCTCACCTACCTCCTGCCTAAGCCTTGGTGCTAGGGGAGTGTAAGTTGTTACTTCTTAAACTCATGAACATGACAAGAGCTGACAAGAGGCCTGATTCCACCGGTAACGTGTGACCATTTACCAACCTTCACATTGGCGTTGCTGCTCTGATTTTACTCTCTGTGCTGAAATCTTTTACATGACCGATTTTACAGAGCTGAAAATCGGCGACAAGTTAAAAGAAAAAGATTTTATGGTTTCAACGGATCCTTCTTATTTCAATCAGAAGTGGCTTTGTGAAATCGGCCTCTGATCCTCGGAATTTTTGCTCTTTATACAAAAAAAACTTAACTGCGAGGTTCGAAAAAAAAACATCCCCCCTACTCCATCTCCATGTAAACATATTCTAAGTCAGCATCATCTCTTGCGTTATGTTTTAACAACATGGTATATACATGTAACGACCTCGTCCACAATGCTCAAAGGCATTTGCCGTGCTGAAGTGCAAAGACCGCTGTTGGCTGCCAACAGAGTCCATTAACGTTACATCAGGTGTCGTTATACAATGCACGTTTAGATCTATACACACGCGTCAAGTGCTATTAAAACAATGATACCGTGTTTCATTGGTGTTTAATGCCGTGCTGAAGATTTTATAACTTATATTACGGATGTCGGGTTTATGGATAGAGGAAAAATGGAGTGCCATTAGGAAACCAACGACCTTTGCCAGCTAACTGTTAAACCTCCCCACTTAACACCGCAATGGAAACAGCAGCGGGAGCTTCATTCGAGCACGCGACCTCAGCGTCATAGACCTGATAGTCGAAGCAGGGAAAGTGCAATAAGGACACTTTTTTCATGATGCTAATTCATGATGTTAAACTCCATGAGCTTGTTTTCTGGGGGCGAAGACATCATTCTCTGGAGTGACGTCATAATTGTTAAAAAATTGTTGGCATCCGGTGGTCGATGTCTCATTGAATTAATACTAGTGTCTATAATCGAAACAGGACAAATCTATTTTACGATGCGTACTGCCTCCGCGAGAAACACCATGCATGCTTTAGACATGATGTTAAAGTGACGGAGTGCTCAGAATGCAGACTTTAGGAATGGCCTGTTGTATAAGAAGACAATGAGATATAACTGAAATAAGTGGAAAATGATGTTAAGCTTCAAGCAAACAAACAAATCCATAGTGCAAATATTTGTGTCAGAAGCTAGAGATTGAAGGCCGACAAGACTATACACGTAGAACAGTGAGGGACTGCGTAATGACATGTATATATGTATACAGCTCTGGCTGAGAAATCAATTATCTCCCCTGCAGTATGAGCATTTTACCATGGGAATATGACCCCAATAATGTAAAACGCCAAAGACGGCAAACTACATTCAGTACAAGCCATGTGGCCGAGAGGCAAGTCCAATGCTACCATTAAAATATTAATACAGCTTGTATGGTATACATGCATTCCTCTGAGAATATCAGTATATTGGGGTACAATGTCCTGTGCTTTTTATTATATCCCAATATTAAACGTTAATTTGTCCGACAAAGTGATTAGCAGCCAGAAAGGCACAGCGGCAGCTATACGCTATACAGAGAAATCCTATAACCGTAATTGACAAAAACTTAAAAAAAGCCATACCAAACGCTACAAAAAATGATGTTGTCATCATTGTCATTCGTTTGGGATAAAGAACAAAAAGTCATCTGACTTCCCGTAGTGATTTAACAAACATCGTTTGACGACATCCACCGTCTGTCTTCCCTCGGTCAATCTTTATGTCGTCTGCTCAAAGCACGTGAGTCAAAATCCCAAAGCGGCATCACCAGGGGCCAATTTTATAAAACTGCGTAGGTAGATTTTTCTCTCCATGCATTGCCTGTGTTGTATAGCTCCATAAGTTAGCGTCATTTATGGAGGAAAATGTCTGTAGGAAGATATGTTCTCCGTGACAGTATTTATAGCGCAGTCCACTTGAGACACACCGCCAAGCACATTGCGCACTGTTACAATGCATTCGGTGTTCTATTCCCTCCAATGTGGCTATAACTATATTGATCATTTAACTATATGTATTGTCCAGTAAACTAAAGGCAATTTCAGTATTGAAAACACAGCATTTTGAGTAATACTACACCAGTGACGTCTAAAAGATTGCATTTAACATCACCGTATATTTTTTTACCCAATTCCGCTTAAGCCTTGGTGCTAAAGGAAATGTGAGTGGTTACTTCTTAAACACCTTATACATGAACAGTTAGAATAAAACCGTAATTGAGGTAAATTGACAAGAGGCCGGATTTCACAGGTAACGTGTAACCATTTGCCAACTATCACAATGTCGTCGCTGCTCCAGTTTTACTTTCCATATGCAGTAGTCTTTTATATTATATTCATACATAAACCGGAATTCTACTGATGGATAAGCATCCCCGAGGCCGGTTCCCTTTCGCATTGTTTCCATATTGTGCATACATGTTATAAATATATCTACAACACAACACTTTGAGTAATTCTAGACCGGTGATGTCTAATTAATTGCATTTAACATGACTGTAATTTTTTGTACCTAATTCTGTGTACGCAATGGTGCTAGTGGGAGTGTAAGTTTTTACTTCTTAAACACTTACGTAAAGAGTTAGAATAAAACCTAACTACGAGCACCATCTGAAATGAAACGTCCATTTCTGGCATCAACGACAACGACAGTGTTATAGTAGGTAACTGGTCACACAGAATCGGTGAAATACCGCCTCTTGTCGATTTACCTCCGTTAGTATTTTATTCTCAATGTCGTTGTATGCAAATGCATAACTGGTAGGAACTTATACCACCCCTGTTACCGTGGCTTTAAAAAAAATGCAGTGATGTTCACTGTATTTAATTAGACGCCATGTTCTGGTTTGGGATAACTCTGATGGTGTGTTGGCATCACATGCAATGACATAAAATCATTACAAAGGGACAAGACCAAGTTCACCAGCTAAGCATCCCGGTTTATGTTGGGTCTTAATACAAAAGACTACAACATGGAGAGTAAAACTGGAGCATGGACAACAGCGTGATAGTTGGCTAATGGTCAAACGTTACCGTTGAACTCCCTTACCGATCATATTAAAGAAAGGCAGACACTGAAAAAAAAGTCTCATCTGAAACTATATACGAATAATGTATTATAAAATAAATCAACCAGCGTCTTTCTAAGATGATGTTATGCCCATCAGGAAATGACCGCAGCCCATTTAACGACTCCCATAATTACCAGCGCAGCAATAGAGTATTTAGAAAGTGCTGTCCAATATCTACTTCAGTCTGATTTATTTATGAAACAAGCAGCTCTAAATAAAGTTTGACAGCCTGTCAAAAGCGGAATATATTGAGGCGATATTCTTGCTTTTCTCTTGCTATAATGCAAGAAGCCGCAGAGTTCTAATTACAGTTGTAGGAAAGTTAAAAGAAAAAGGTTTAAAGAGGCTATAAACTAGAGATTTTTGACCGAAAAATCACCATATTCTCTATAAAATGAAATAAAATAAGAAATAAAATATTCTTTATTTACCAAGCATAACTCTTGATAATAATTATCGTCTTTGAGAAAAAATGAGACTTGTAGCTGTATTACATGTATATATACGTGAGGGATACAGAGGATATTGCGCAGTGAAGGTTGTGAATACTATACATATTGTTCGAGTGAGAGGTGGAAATGATTACCCACTAGACGCGAAGGGTAGGTATCATGGTTTTGTGTACTTTAAAGAGTTTTCGGCATTTTTCCCAACCGTAGGCTCTCAAAGACATGCTTAGAGTGTGACGTCGTGTACATGACGTGTTATATGACGTCGTGTCTTCTTGTGTGACGGTAGAGTGTAGCAGTTAGCTAAACTTACATTATGACGTCATTCCGCTGAGATCAGATTGGAACTTTATAAAATAAAATGTTTCTTTTATGACGTCATGACGTCTAGATGTGAAACATCAAAATGTGATATTTCACTGCAGTGAAAATGACACTTTCATCAGTGAAGGAAATGCTTGTATTTCACTGATGTATAAATAATAAATTTATATACATATAGGGTTAAAATAATCTTACAGTTTACAAAAGTTATAAAAGCAACCCGCGTTATTAACTATATAACTTTGAGTTTTGCACATTTTAAACGGTAACACGCGCACAAGGAGAAGCTAGTGTTTTATGAAAGGTATATTTATTTGTCCTTTTCTAAAAATAGCATTCAACTGGATTCCGGTATTCTCCGGTGATCCTTATATTAACAGTTCAATACCCAAAGCACAAAGGGCGGCTCAGAACATGCGCGTTTTTCAATACTATCAGCTAAAGTAGTGACTGGAACGAATGCATTTGTATTGGTTATTGCTGATATTAAAGAATAAGTTCTGTTTCTGTATGGAACCGTTAGAACTGCTTAAAACACAATCGATATTGGGAAATATAATTATTACGCTTTAAACAAAAGACTGCCGTTGTTCCAAATCTTCACCTTCGATAATACATATAGACAGGGCATTTATTTCACCTGTTCTTTAAGGAGTAAGGTTATGTTTATGCTGTAAATATACGTTGTCTTGAAAAACCTCAAGGTATACTTTGCTTTAATTCGTCAGCATGTGACGCAATGTAATGTTATGGTCCCAGGCTCACAAAGTTGTCTTGGATTGAAGCTACACCTTGTATTAACTTGTGGTATTTCTCTTGAGCTGTGATTTGAAATTAACAGCAAATTTTGAATTTCACTATGATTGTCTAAGACAGTTCTTTGTGAATATAAATTTAAAAAAACATTTCTGCTACTTACAATTTTCTCCGAGTTTAGCTGTTTTGAAGTTAAGGCAAAATCTGCATGACTTAAGTGTAAGACAGCTTCATCATACGTGAGACAACTGTCCAACGAATACTGTGGTTAACCACGACGGCTATCCGAAGAATGCTCTAATGTTCTGCCTTCAACAGAAGATTAAATGTTGCCTTGTGCGCGGAAGGAGACAGTAGTCCAACAGGAATAATATGGTCTACCCCCAGCAGAGACAAAATCTGTACTGATACACAAAAACAGGCAGCTGTCCAGCGAATACTGTATGCTCTTTTCCCAGAAGAAAAATCTTGCCGGACAAACGAAGACATTTGTCCAACGAATTCCAAACTCTACCCATAACCGAAAACAAAATCCTGACTCATGTACCAAGAAAAGACAACTTTCCAACGAATACTACGTTGTGCTATATGTTCAGAAATGTGTTACGGTATGAAACACGTCACTCTATCAGCTGGCACGAGAGGAATTATGGTGTACCTGTAACAGATGACCTGGGCAGTTAAATCTAGACTGACTGACCAAGATGATGTTCAACAAACCCTGCTGACATGTTGTTAAGAAGAAATCTCACTGATAATATTGGACCAGCCTTGACTTCTGTATATAGGACCCAGAAAATTCTTAGCATTCATGTCGGACGAATATTTAACACACAAGGCGATCATGGGAGTTACGGTCCACCTCAAACCAACGACTGGAAGATGCTGAAATTCATTTAGAAATACATTATCTTCTGGGATCGGCTAAACTGGCACGGTCTACCTAATCATGCATGATCCTGGCTTGTGTTAGAGAACGCTTGTCTACCGGATCAGTGTGTTTGAGAACGCTTGTCTACCGGATCAGTGTGTTTGAGAACGCTTGTCTACCGGATCAGTGTGTTTGAGAACGCGTGTATACCGGATCAGTGTGTTTGAGAACGCTTGTCTACCGGATAAGGCTTGCTTGTATATATGTATGAATATGCCCTTGAACTTTTATCATAATCTGGTAATAGGCCTGTCACATGTCGCTTTGTGGTTTACCTTTATGGCGGGAAATCAGCGCTGGTACAGACATATCTACATGCATATCAGGGGTCTACAACATCTGTTAATAACTTTATACTTATAACGTGGTTACACATCCAAAGGCTTAGCCCAGTGAGTAGTCAGTCATGTTGGCGTGTAGATCTACGGGAGATGACAGGTAAAGGAAATGACTAGCCCTACCCTAAAAGACCTAAAATTTCGTCCACAGCCAACTTCTTCATATTTTCTATTGTAAGAGTTTTAATGAGGTTAGAGGTGTGCTTTGAGATTTGTTTGGTAGGTAGGATGATATCTCACGGGGATAAATTTCGCTTTCAGCACCAGAAATAATATTTTATCACATTAATTCGCCTCTAAAAATGCACTTTATTGAACGAAATTTTAGGCCATGTACAGCATGTCGGTAAGGCATGATGGTTAATTCCTCAGGTCACACACAATCACCGCCCCAGACATAATATACCTCTCCGTATTTATCTACATCACTCCGCAGTTCCAGATCAATTTCCTCTGTGTGGCGCACCAAAGATCGGCGGTTGAACAGACAATAGTTACCCACTCATCTGTTTTGGCTTTCATTCTGTAGCTTTCCGTCCATGAGAGTAGAAACACAGGAGAGTGTCAGTTCTTTAACTAGGACAGTGGTCACTTTTGAAACCTTTATACACAGATTCTTCCTCTTAAATGAGGTGGCCTTGTGGGGTTAGCTTTACAATAAATACAGCGTATTATTATGAAGAAAGACGATCCTTCAAGACATTGGATCTCAGAATTTCAGCTCTGTGCTGACAACGTCGTTGGGGGTAACCACCAAAGAATTTCAGCCATGTTCATTTTTCGCCCTAATGTTCATAGAATTTGTTGAAGGTCATGTACTCAAGAATTTTTCACTGATGCGACGGTGGCACAGGACAGGGTCAGATTATTTTCGCCAAGTTATGTCATATTGTTTACAGGACATTTACAAGGTGACATTACAGCATCTTTTTTCATAACGTTGGCCAAATTGGAGTTCATCTTTCATTCATTCGGCTGGAATCTGGTATCCATGAAGTGTTACAAAGAAAACAGATACACAGAAAATTGGCTAAAAGTTTTATTGTAACAGATTAGAGTAGCAGTGAATGTAAAATGCAGCTCCATTAAAACAATCAAATAAGATCCAGCAGAAACAAGCTACATTTTGGCAAGTTTTGTGCTTTTGTGCTTGCTTGGGGACTTGAGACATAACATTATTGGCTTATAAACATAAAACGACTATCACCGGAGGCACTATTGAACTTTTCTGTCCAACATATAGACAGAAAGCCACTTTAATAATCCTATAACATAATGTCACATATTTCTTCCTATATCAGGAATGTACAAAACTGAAGTTTACCACTGCATTCAACTTCTTGGTAAAACACTGTACCAACTACACACACTACAATCTTCACATGCGAAACTTTGTATTAACAATATGGCATAAAATAAAGTCACTAGCAAAACAGAATATCCTGCATATTTAACAGAAACAAGACAGACTATTTCAACTGCAAAGCTGGTAGCACATGGAAACGTACTAAGGAGATCTGCTCCTTAACTCATCAACAAGGCAAAGACTTTTCATGGAGTTTCTTCAAACAGGCCCCTTTGGAGTACCAACAATTGAACAAAGCAAGAAAATGCTAATTAATATTACAAAATCTCTTTGTTCTTACACTCAGTAAAACTGTGGAGAACAATTTGTTTTTTTGGTATGAAAGCAGCACTAGTAAAAACATGGAATGAACGATAAGCAAAACTGTGCCACAGTCATAAAAGACAATTTTAAAAGAGCTGGCTATTCATGAGCTTATACCAATGAAGTCTTGAGCGGGAAGTCCAGATTATTTTGATGCACACTTAAGCTGATTGTAACTACCATGACAAACCATATCAAAGATATATGTAGCCATGGTAGTTACAATCAACACAGCCTATGATTGCTTTGTGGAATTGGGTCCAGGTTCACAAGGCAAATGAAACTAAACAGAGCATAATCCATTGTGCAAAATTTAAGACTTTCAAACAGGCCATCTTCATACTTCCACAGTTGCTGCTAGGAAAAGGCAGCATTCAAAATACTGGTCAGTTTGGTGTCAGCATACTGTAACAGTGAGGTATCCTGTCTGGTGTCTGTAGCAGAATGATAATACAGTAATAATAATGTGGTAAAATATTTACAATCACTGTAAATATCTTACTAAATGCTAAAAATTGAGAAAATGCAAAATATGTAATGACAGTAACACGCCCTTACACACATATGTAAATGCCTGGAACTTACATGTAGCAACACCTGAAAACTGGATTATCTCTAAAGGGGCCTACACATGCACAATATCATTGACAATATCACTGCTTAAATTTTATTGAGAAAAATTTTGCTCTGCTGTGCAAGGTTAAACATTATTGTATCAATATTTACCCTCCTACGAAACTTTGTCAGGGACGCCTGGGATGACATGATGTGCACTCGCCAAAGACCATGTGCAAAATGAAATACTGAGCAATAACAGTGAACATGTGTTATACAAATGCAATATTATTGTTCAATCAATAAAATCCACGGAGATTAGATTTCGTCAGCATTTTGATGAAGTAAATTTCAAGCTTCAATATTCCATAGAGACAATCAATAAGACTGTCAATATACTGTGTTGACAATAATATTGTCAATACTATCGCTCATGTGAAGGTTGCTTAAGGCATTGTTTTTCCCTGACAAAAAATAGCTCCGGTCATATTTGTGTAGCCATAGTTTTAGTTCATTCTTTCTGAAGAAAAAACATACTGTTCACTTTGGGAATTACTGAGAATGCCCAAATGACCAATACTGTACATGATAATTGTCTTACACTCAACCAGTTTTCAGCGTGAATCAAATCTTCATATACTGTATTATAGATATCTTTACGGATTAGCACTTGAGCATGTGGCAATGTATTTTCACTTTTACATGGAAAAGAACTGAAATAAATTCCTTGAAGCAAATGTTTCATACATACATTTTTGAACCCTTTAATGCACACATACTTGATTAATTAACAATCACATTTCAGTACCCTGAACTCAGGTGAATCTATAATCATCACATATCATACTGCAATACATGTATCTATATTGTTATCATCTAGTATACTGTAGCACCTTTTATGTACGCACTTTTCATTACACAAATGCTACAATTTATTGTAGTAAAACATTCAAGGATTTCAGTTGAACAAAGTCGTCTTCATTCCCTCCCACCCTCCACAACATCACGCTTCAAATTATTTATTTGTTATTATTCACTTGATTGGTGTTATACTCAAGAATATTTCACCCATACGACAGCGTGAGAGGAAACCGGGCAGAGCATGGTGGAAACCCATGACCATCCACCGGTAACTGGCATCAAATTATTTGTCTTGAAGCTCATTATTCTGGAACATTTATTCAGTATATATAATTATATATATATATATATATATATATATACACACACACATGTATGATATACCTCCATCAAAATCAGGATAGATACATGTTGCCAAAGCAATGATTTGTGGGACCTAGAATACTTTGCGGGGAACATATTTTAGGTTTCTAAAAGGAATTTACTATGATCTATACCACATATGATATTGCATATGATAAAATCCATTTAAATAGACTAGACAAAAATACCAGGATTTGATACACTTAATGGTAACCAAATCATTAACAAGCTGGGCTAGGACAACTCTGACAATATTATTTACTGTGGCGTTTTCAGATCACCTTAACATGGAAATGCTACGTTATAATAACATTTTGAGCACAGAGATTTCATCTCTCACCACACACAGTATAAAATACCATTCCACTCCTGGCTTAACTGGACTGGGGAATCAGGCCGTATTTATCGGGCTGAAAGAAGTGGGTGCGAATGTTGTCAACAACGTCTTTTAACTCCTTCTCAGCTTCATGGCGCTTTAACCTGCAATCAAATCGAAATTATTACACAATATTCCACTTGACTTCAACATGGATGAAAATGACGACTTCTCACCAAACAGCATGGAATTTATCTTCAGCGTGAAGGTGTTATAGATCAGTGGTCTGGAAAGGCTCTCGTTGTGTCCTCTTAAAGGACAAATGGGTATAAATCAGGTTGAAGAAAGAATGAAATTTTTTATCATTTGGCTTCAAGTTTTTATCCACTGTTGTTACATAAGTTGTTTTCCATCCATTTTAAGAATCCGTTTTGAACACTTTTTCCTCCTTGAAATCATGGCAAAGCTGTCCATAGTATGTACTCTTTTCTACAGAACTGTGAGCACTGTTTTCTGAATTATCAATTCTACGAAGTGATCAACAAGCCCTTCTTTTTACAGGCACAGCTGCAACAATGTTCTGTGTAACACTTCAGCCTTCACCATACTCATACAGCAAACAACTGGACAATGCTGTACGTGATGCTTATTTTCAACCGCAACGACCAGGGTACACACGCCTGTATCAGCCTACTCTCCAGTAGTGCATGGGCAGGGGTTTATGCAATACTTGATCTTTTACCAACAATTACGACAAAGGTCAGAGGAAAGCTTACCCTGCTGTAGCATCTGAAAGATAGAACATTCTGTATTGTACCTGATCGGGGAGCAGGGGACATATTAGCTTAACCTGAATTAGAACCTAGACAATGCTCTGTGTAATGCTTGAACTTTTCCTCCAGTGATCTGGGAACATATCAGCTTACCCTGTAGTAGGATCTACACAATGTTCTGTGTAATACTTGATTTTGGGCTCAGTACCACTAGTCCTCAGTGTAGCCACACAACCATTTTTAAAGGTGAACGTGATCATCTGGCTGGAGCTCACTGGCAGTCTCTTGAACATAAACATAAACATAAACATAAACGTAAACAATCATTAAGAATCACGCACTGCTACAAACACTACATGTGACAATCTGACAAATGAATGAATAATTACGCCTTAATGTTCCCTTGGCAATATGGCAGCCATGTTGTGATGATCTCATAACAAAAGGTGAAGGATCAGTTACAGGTAGGTGACATGAGTCTGGCAGCAATAACATTATCCCTTTATCAGTCAATTCCTTCTGTTGGAGCTCAAGTTCAAGAAAAAAATCGAAAAAAAATCAGATAAATTGAGGAATACCAAATTTTGCCAAAAAACATGTGGAACGGTACACATATTTACACAGTCAAACCTGTTTTATGTGGCCAGTGAATGGGAACGTAGACAGTGGCCGCATATGACAGGTTGTGAAGACCAAGTCAAATCACAACTAAATTAAGTGGGTTGGTTTCCTCCGACCACTGCCCGGTTTCCTCCAACCATAATGTTGGCCGTGGCAGTATAAGTGAAATGTTCTGGAGTATGGCGTAAAAAAAAAAACAATTAAATAAGTAAATTAGTACAAATAAGGAAGAAAAAAAAAACCTGTAACAACTGAAATTCAGATAACTGTTAGTTAGCCCCACTGTAAGAAAAGGACCCAACTGCTATAGATGCATATTATGGTGACGTTCCACTCACAGGCTTGTTGTCTGGAAAGCTGTTGTCATAGCCTGTTGTCAAGTCTCTCACATACTTGATCTCGTATGGACCACACGATGATGGGTACTGTGAAATAGCACATCATATAATCCATCAATAATTACCAGAAGTTTCAATGGATTTTTCCTTATTATCTAAAAGTATAAGCTTCACGCACATGTTTCACAAGTTACAACTGACACAACTCATAACAGCGTGGATTACTCAGAACTAGGCTAAAAGAAAAATACCTGATGTGAACTGTATTGTTTTTAGATATCACCGGTCCAAAATTACTCAAAACGCCATGCTTTCATCGTATTTAACACGTTTGTACCAGATTACAGAACTTATGTGTACATGTACTTTTAATGTCTACACGTGTCAATGGAACATGCAAACCATTAAAACAACTAAATCCTAAACAAAAGCGCAACAGATAAATTACCTGTTTAGAGTCCTTGTAGTTGCGGAGATTGTCAAACAGCTGTTTTATTGTCTCTTGCTCATGACAAATGAAGTAGGAGTTACTGGATAAATGGAAACCGTACCTGATGGAAGAATGAAAACTCATCACACTCAAACATTATTTCAACAGGCCAGGCCACAGCCATTACCCATAATTAGGTAAGTACTTCTTTCCGCTGGTGTATTCTGGGAAAAAAAACAAGTGTAAAGACGACAGTTTTGTTTGTTTTGGTTTCTATATGGGGCTTGGGACCTGCATAAATTTGGCTGTATGCCAGGTTTTGTAGGTGCAGTTTGAGGGAATCTTATCCTAACAGTAGCAGTGAGGCATGGTTCTAGCTTTTATGAACAATGCCTTGCGACAAACAATTGGTGGTGTAATTAAGGTTTATGGCTATCAGACAGCTGTCTGATTTAAAGGGCAAGAGACAGCATTCTGTTGTATAGGCAATGAGACAGATTTCTGATTTATTGAATTAATTTTCAGATTGTTGCTTAATCTCGTACTCAGGCATTTTTCACTTATGCAGTAGCGATGTACTTGGTTTTATGGGCAAAGAAAACCAGAGTACCTGGAATAAACCTCTGACATATGGCAAATTACTAACAAACCTTCCCACCCGGGATGTGCAAATATGAATACCAAACTGATGGAAGACAAAAGGTCTTTGATGAACGTCGCAAATGGTCATATAAATGTCAAGAACTGTTTATTACTACTGAGGCCCCTCAAGCAGAGAGAGTGAGACCATCTCCAATTTCCACATCCAAACTGGGTTTAAACACAAACAGCTGTCGAATGTGAAACAACAATGGATAAATTCACAACTTACTTTTGATAGATATTATCTAGTTGTTTTGTGAGCGTTATCTTCTCTTTAGCGTAGAGGTAGGAGGCCATTTCAGCCATGGCGCACGCTGCGCTCACTCCATCTTTATCCAGGACATTTGTACCACACATAAAACCTGAAATGATGAAATATTACAGGAATAACCGACTGAGTTGGTTAATGTGTTAATGCTGAAACGGATAATGTGTTTTAGTCTGAATTTAAAATTTAAAATGATATAAAAAGCTTTTTTTGTCCATGGAAAATTTTGCTTGTACATGTGATGAATGTAACATGTATTAAGAGCATATAATTTTGTTTATACATGTAGGTGAATATAAAGAAGAACAATGTCCATAAAAAACGGCTTGGAATTCACATAGTTGAACAGTTATGATTCCCTAAAAAAACACTCTTTAAATTATATGCATCTTTAATTCTGTGCTAAAATTCCAAAATATATTAAAACAGAAATATATTCAGTTAATTCTTCATTTATCCATCTGGTGAACAATTCTTAAATTCTGAATTTTCTGTCAGGAAAAAAGTCTCACCAATAGCTTCCTCAAAGGCAAACAGAACAGTTTTTTTGGACTGCTGTAACTTGTCTGCCTTGTTTCCCATCCACTTAAACCCGGTCAGGGTTTCCTGCAACCGAAATGAGTTCCTTTATATGTTCAAAGGTTTTTATGGTGAATCCAATATGCTGCACCCTTGATAATATCTGTTCATGCCTTACTAAAGTCTAGTATTACTGAAAATATCAACAGGATTGATACAGCACTTGGTTATTCAGAACATTACCATGTCATCTACAAATGCACTGAAATTCCGAGACTCATGCCATGTATTAGAATGATTCAGATGAAATACCTCATTAATAAATATTCACAAGTTCTGATTATTACAAAATGCTCTCTGATGTAAAACAATATTGCTTTATACCGTGAAATACATGCATATATGCTTAACTGATAGCAAGAAGTTCCTTGAAACAAGAAGAACTTACTTCAAAGTTGAATCCTTCCTTTTTGGCTATTGCCCCTAATATCTTGGAAGACACAGTACTTGCCAACATGTAGACATCAGAGCCTGAAAAATGAGGCAAAGGTAAACAATGTAGAGAATAAATAAGTACGCAAGAGCTGTAGCATTCTACTGCTGATACAAAACCATCTCCACCCGAGTTGGTTTTAACCAAACTGAGTTTCCATGCTGAGTTTCCAGATTATTCATTTGATTGTTTCTGTAACTCCACACTCAAGGAAACAGTCACAAATATGACAGAAACTGGAGTGCATAGGGTAACCAATTGACTTTTGGCAAGATACTGACAAACTCTCTGACCTGTGATGTAAAGATATATGTATGCACACAATATTGATGGAAGAGAAGTGGTCTTCAAGAAGCACTAGATTGCATAAATGTGGCTGGAGCCCACAAATTTATTGTCAATGGCTGGGATTGAACTCACATCTTAGTGTGTCCTAGCAGTTGAAAAACAAACATCCTAACCATTCTGCTACAACGCAGCGACTCAGTTAATTACACTTTAGTCAAGTATTTCCTCAAAGTGTAAAGTACACTGAGAAGTACCTGAAATATTGCAATATAACAGTTTCAATCGGTGATCAAGTAAATCATTCAGTACCTGTCGCGTCAGGATTCTTGTGAGAGAAAGAAAACCAGGCCCACCAACCAAACAAGGCTCCAAGCTCATTGCCAGTGAAGATCTTCCACTCCCCACTGCAAAAATATATTTGTTTTTCTTTGGAAGAGATACACACAGCCAAAATTATACATATATAAACAAGGAATTAGAGGCCTCATCACACACCAGCCAAATTAAGACTTAAAGGAACAGAACACATTTTGAAAAGTATTTATCATCTGAAATTTCGTGTTGATTCCAAATATGGTCTTCCTTATTTTTTGGGCAGTTTTTTACAGTGATTAAAACAGAAGTTTGAGGTGCTATGGTGGACTTTTTGGACCATACTGAAGCACAGTGACGTCATAGACTTTCTTTTTTGGTCGCTAAACATGTTGTAACTGTTATATTTCCACATTTAATACAGATACAGGTGTTACTATAAATATATTCATGTAGAACGTACACATATAGCAATCAGCGGATGTTTTGCAGGTAAAAAGAATCTGTGATATCACTGTGCTTCAGTATCTTCGTTTCCATTTTAATCCCTGTAAGAAAAAATGCTAAACAATAACAAAGATGCTACTTGGAATCAGCACAAAATTACCTTTCAGATGATGCCTACTTTCTCAAAATGTAGTCTGTTCAAATTTAAAGTTTACAAAGAACGGTCATCTTGCTGCTGTGCACAATGTTAAGATTCCTTTTTCTGTAAAAAAGAAAAAAAACTGTCTCTTAAATCAATGACATTATAGCTTCTCACTTGACTTTCTCTGCCACGGCGAGCCTGTCAGCATCTGGGTCATTAGCCAGGATGACTGGGCTCCCCGCTTCATCAGCTGCCTTCATCGCCAGCAACTAGTCACAAGAAAAAATTCAGGAGTTCACACTACACAATGTTGGTGTGCTGCTTCTGAACACAACTTCTTTCTTAACATTTACGTTTTTTTAAACATCTACATATTATCACAAAATTCTCCGCTTGATTGGTAAAAATGGAAAACAGATCTGTATTATTTCAGGCTACTCAGATTTTCTCATTCACAGCGCAATTTGATCACTGTCGAATCGCGGTGCCTACATGTATTCTTCAAGCGAGGTGCTGACTGAAATATAACATTTATTTTTTTTTTTTTTTTTATATTTTAAAGGTTATTTTTAAATGCAACAAAAGTGATAAAATGTGTGTTAGACCAAATGTGTGTCACTGTCATGCAGTGAAGAGACAAGACTCTGGTAAGAAAAAAAGTAACCACCTCACACACCCCATAATGTTTTCATCACTTCTAAACTAAATTCACAGCATTTTTCTGAAACATTTTTCAATCAATAAAAGAGGGAAAAAGCCTCATGCAAACTTTCTAGAGCCATAAAAAATTTTACATTCTGACTTTATAAGCCAAATATCTGGTTCATGAATTGACACAAGAGCAAACACAAACCAGAGCACCTTTGCCCTCCTCTGGGTTAGGGTACTTCACTGTGGGGAATTCAGGGTCTGGATGCACCTACAATGGCAAATCAGACAGAAAACTGTACTAGTCAGGTAAAATTCACACAGACATATGCATACACATTACACTGTTCTCAGTTTGGAGAAATGATTCTCAACCTGCCTACAACACTTTTGTATAAAATGACTCTTTTGACACATGACATACGAACCTGAAATGGTGATCAAAAGCCTGATATCAGGCAGAAACTTCAAAATTTACAACCTTGCATTTTAACCAATTCCAGATGGTTGTTTCTTCACAATCAAGAAAGTTTGATATGAATGATCAAAGTTCGTTTAAAGTGTGGAGGAAGTGTGATGGCTAACAAAATCCCTGCAAGACAGATTATCAAAACTACAAAAAATCCACTGAGAGATCGGTACAAACATGTTACCACATTTGTTAGGGTGAATGACACCTGGTCTTGAAACATGCACCTGGCAGATAAAGTCTAACAAGCAGTACATGTAATACAGACAACACTGCTGAGGGCCATGTTCTGACGTCACTTTCTCTTTCAGTCAGAGAGCTAGTTTTTGATTGGATCCAGTTTTTTTACCTGTTCTTTCACAGGTATCGGCTCAGAGAAGCCGAACGCTTTCATTGCCTCTCTGATGTATTCATATCCCACCCCGTGCATGGCAGTGTAGGTAAATTTGATTGGACAATCGATATCTGAAGAGCTGTGAAATGGAAAAACACAGGATGATAAGCAAAAAGTCAAAAGCTCAAGTTTCGATTGAAGAAATTCATCACAATGCTTTGCATGTGACGGTCTCCCATTGTGTAATGACTTCAACATTTTATGGTATCATTTGAAATTTAACTTTTCTGGAGCAGAGCACTTTCATCATTTAGGGAAAATTAAAATTTTTTATTTTTGGCACATCATACAATCTAGGGCCTCTAAATTTAAGCAATTCTATAAAGATTATTGGAATAGCTTTTCAATAATTTTCATAATGATACATTGCCATGTAACACTGACTGTAACTGACTGTAACACTGCCTAACTTGCATTTCCACGAAAACTGCTACCACAAAGCAACCCCACTGGCACAAACCACTGAACTAGACACTGAGTTTGTATTAAAATCAATGATTTTATCGATTTATACCTGAAGCAGATGAGCTCCTTGAGGTCTCTGTTGTAAGAAACGAGGGTCTCTTGGAGGGGGTCAGATCTGAGAGGGGATGTATCCACAATGTCAGTATTCCAGGAAGATTCCCACGGCTCAAGGTTGGCTAGGATTTGATCGGAGATATGCTGATCTACAGGGGAGATAATCTGGAACAGTATGAAATACCCATTATTCTAGACTCCAAAAGGAATATATGCACCAGATTACTGATTACAGTTACTTTTTCATCAATCTTTTTAACACAAATCTAGAAACACTAAAGTTTTATTTAACTTTACATTTTAAAACTCTTAATACTCATTTTGAATCCAATGTAATCTTAACGCTGAATGAAAGTCTTTTCTTGTTGGTCAGTTGGGCAGCACATTAATGTAGCTTAATGACCCAGAAGCCTCCCACCAATGCGGTCGCTGTGAGTTCAAGTGGAGCTCAAACTGGCTTTCTCTCCAGCCGTATGTGGGAGGGTCCACCAGCAATCTGAGGAAGGTCTTGGATTTTCCCTGGGCTCTGCCCAGTTTCCTTCCTGGCTGTTGTCATATAAGTGAAATATTCTTGAGCACAGCGTAAAACACCCATCACATAAATCAAGCAAGTAAATAAAATCTTTCTTCTCGTTTTGAAATTTTATTATGATTTAGAATCTGGAAATTCTTACTCTAATTTAGAGTCAGTTTCATATTCAAATTCCTTTTCAATGTTCACATATTCTATAACCATCTGTTACAATACATTCATACATACATACTATGATTATACTGCAAGTCTTGCAGTAAAAAGACGATCTTCATACCTGCGCACCATTCCTTCCATACACCTGCAATGTAAAACACAACCAGTAAGGCAATAAAATGTAAAGAGTTTAAAAACCCTTGTGCACCAATATTTAAAGCACCCAGAAAAAAAAGAATTATTGGATACTGGTTAAAATTTCAATCTGAATTAAAAACGATCTGAACTGTAAAAATATAAAGAAATTTAAACATAAATAAGACTGCTTCTTTTCATGAGTCCTTGGGCCATCTGTAATTAGGATTTCAATATCATAAATTTGAAAGCTACTTTAGTCAAACTAGGTTCTGTGTCCCATTCCTGAGTGCAAAGGTCATCATACTGCTAATTTCAAACATGTCACATGTACAGGAGCTGATGTCAGTTTACACCAGCAAACATCAAATCCATTAACGGATTGGATTCTGAATTACAATTCCCACACAGGCTGTACGTTCTTATACAGGATATCTTTACCATACATCAAGAACTAGGGCTATGGGCCTTGCAACAAAAAGATATCATAAGCTAACTGTAATTACCATGGCAACTTATGTGTTTAACTTGTATGATGTGTGGTTATAGCAGTGATGATCAACTTAGTCTCAGTAAAACCAGGTCCTGAACAATATGTATATGAAACAAATGGGACATCAAATGAGTATCTACTCACTGATAGACTATTCTATGCTACTGATAATACACCTACAGCAGCTTTTTATGTTAAGCACATGCAGACCTACCTTGTAACCATTGTCCTCTTTAGGGTTGTGTGACGCTGTCACCATAACTCCACATACACCCTGGAAATTCCGAACCCCATAAGCCTACAGGGAACAAGCAAAGGCTTCCAGAAATCTTGCACGTAAAATCTTGTAGAGGTAAACAACAACAACACATACTTACATAAGGTTAAGCCTAAAAAATTCCACAACTCACATTGTGCAAGTTTGGGTGAGCTTATAATAAC
This sequence comes from Acanthopleura granulata, assembly GCA_016165875.1. Classification (NCBI taxonomy): domain Eukaryota; kingdom Metazoa; phylum Mollusca; class Polyplacophora; order Chitonida; family Chitonidae; genus Acanthopleura; species Acanthopleura granulata. Next base: position 17,426,827 of record JABBOT010000008.1, read on the forward strand.
CACTCAGGCAAAAAAAACAAGTCGATCATGGGAGATAGCTCTATTTGACAATCACTAGTTATCAGCTCTTCCTGCATCGAGTCACATTTTATTGTATTTTTGGAAGACAGTAACATTCTGTGGAATTCTGGGTAAGCCTTATATCAAGCACAGGAATCACACAATGTGATCCAAGTGAACACAACTGTTTAATTCACATTAAGTAATTTTTTGGGGGTCACTGTGGTTTCAGATCAGCTGGCAACGCTCAAAATGCTTTAAACATGGTGTAAAATGTACAGATTGTGTGGGGCTGTTACTGATAGCATGTACAGAAACTGTAACCGTTCAACATAGCTGCCTGGCTAGATAGAAAGCAAAGCGGCACACTTGGTGCAAGAGACCAATAGTAACCACAGGGATAAAACACTGTGATTCAAGAGGAACAAGGGAGATCACTCTATCTGACAACTGCTAGCCATCATGCTTCTTATATCATGTGACAGTATTCTGGAGCTTGAGAAAAATGCCCTCAGGGTAATACGGATTAGTAAGGCATATGGAGAAATATAAACTATATACATTGTTGCTTTGTTTCTATTTATTTACTTCTGACTTATTTGTTAATCTTCTGAAGTACTTACAATAAACAATATAACTGTGGTTTTCTTGTTCTTTTCCTCAGTGGCTTTTGAAAGGTTTTCTGAAATTCTGAAGGCTTTAAATATGAAGTATATCCCAAAGTCTCGAGTATATTAATAATGAAAAAAATAAAAAAAGACCTTACCACATAAGGTGTGGGACAGAGCTTGGAGAACAAAAACACCCTCACTCCAGCATGAATAAATACTGCTGCTGTCAACCAGGCAAATCTGGGGGGCAATGAAGGCATTCTGTTCAATCACAAACTGACAAACGTATCACTATTTAACAACAAAATCGCTGGACCTCAAATTTCGTCCATGACAACTGCTCCCCTTGCCTAATTAAAAGAATTCTATAATATTGTTCTTCGAAATATATTTTGAGATTTAATGGAAGGTAGTATGACATCGTAATAGGCAAAGCCAGAGTTTCAGCACCAAATATAATGTTTTATGACATTTTTGCCACTAAAATGGTTGAATTTTTACTACTCATACAGCATTCATGTTGTGAAATGCTTGCACAAGCTCTGCAATTACCACCAAGAATTTTTCAAGAAAATCAAAGCCTTACCTTCTGCTGTTGTGTCTGCCATCAAAGCCAACAACTACTCCGCGTTCTTTCAGGTCTGAGCAAGCCGATTCCAGGTATTTCAATAATCCCTGATATATAGGATTATAAACACAGCATTAGATTTATTTATTTCATTTATTTGATTGATGTTTTACGCCGTACTCAAGAATATTTCACTTATATGATGGTGGTCAGCATTATGGTGGGAGGAAACCAGGCAGGGCCGGCAGAAACCCACGACCATCCGCAGGTTGCTGGTGGACCTTCCCAGAGGAAACCAGCATGAGTTGGACTTGAACTCACAGCAACCGCATTGGTGGTAGGCTTAGGTCATTATGTTGCGCTAACGCGCTAACCGACTGAGCCACGGAAGCCCCCCACATTAGAGTATTTCCTTATATCATAACACACATTAAAAGAGAAGACCAAATATACATATGTATTGATGAAGAATCCCATTCACAGTTCACTTTTTATTTTTGTGGTGTACGATAGTCGAGATATCGCAGTTCAAAGTCAGCAAAAATGCCCATGTGGGGGAAAATCACACAGACCACCATGCCGTCAATTTTAACCAATCAAGGGGGAGATTTTTCTTCCCCTTCAAGAACACATCTGTTTCTGCTGTGACGTCATACGTATTTAGTTCAACACTTTACCACATAGAAGTACTGTTAAATCAGCTGTTTTCCTTGTGATTACGAGAGATTTCTGATATACTTTAAAGCCATTTTCAATAAGAAAGTGCTAGTGGAAAACGTCTAGGAATATTCCCCAAAGTTTCAACCACAACCCACAATGCGTGGCCTTCGATTGTAATAAAAAAGAGGACCATACTTCGCACACAAAGGAGGGCCTTGCCTATAATACTGAAGAGCGTAGGGTACGGATGACGCAACATCATGTTTTCAGTTTCTCTAAAATGGCGAATCCTATGGCCTCATAAGGATTCCAAATTTGTAGAGTTACCAAGGACGTCATAAAAAATGCCTATGCCCGTTTAGGTCTGTATGGACCCCTCTTTTGAATAACTGTGGTTATATTTTTTGTTGTCTTTTCTTTTAACCTCATCCGTGATTTACGAGAAACAGAAGTAATGTTTAACGGGATGCAATGCTGGACCTGATTGGCTGAGAGTGGAGACCGGATGTCCAGGGTTAAATCCAGCAGCTAAGGTCTGGTCTGTGAAAAAATGTGCCATGCTTACAGTAAGGTGGAGCACAGCCAAGATTTGCTAATCTCTCTCAGCAGTGGGTCAGCAACAATTGTCACATCTAAACTGTGCTTTGCAGTAATGATAGAACTAAACTTAATGGTTCGACCTTCAGAAATTCATTAATGACTGGTTAAATTCATCAGGTACCTGTGTGGTCTGTATAATGGTTAGATCATTCATCATGGAAAAGCCAGTACCCATCCGGGCCCTCAAGCCTATGAAGAAAAGGATAAAAAGTAATAAGAAGTTATTTGATCAATATTTTGGGCTACACAAGGCAAAATGTGAAATTTGGCCCACAAGGGTTCTAGTATCCTTAACCCGTATGAGAGTTTTGGCAGTTTTAATGAAATCTGTCTGATGTGGGTTATAATATTCCTCACATAACACTGCATCAGCCACATACGATGTAGAGTGAGGCAATTATGTTGGAATGATATCAAGAGCATTTTCTGATTCATTTTCAGTTTATTTCAACCCTGTAAAGGACACTGGGACCCACTTACAAGGCAGATAGCTTTGTAAATAACACAATGACAAAACAAAATTTTACAGAATGTATAAACAGATGAACGAAAGGCAAATACTGGTCCTTCTAATCTACTCTGGAATTAATAGTACATACTTGTACTAAAATTCAGATCGGAAAGCAGAAAGGCACACAGAAATACATGTACATAAGCTAATATAATAGTAAATATACTGAAACTGTTTCAAGCGTTTTTAAGAGTAACATTGCTAATAGCAAATCAAAGAGAAAGGTTAGATAAAATAAATTAAAACCACAATCACTTCAAGGAATGAATATTTAACAGATAAGCTTCAGTTGCCTCTGTACTGCTGTTGTGTGACATCATGCCAAAAGTGAAAATGAAAGAGATCTTTGGCTTCTATATTCACTATTATCCTCTGAAACTTACAATAGCGGATTAAATACTTTTTTACCTGCTGTTCCGAACTCCATTCTTGTTGATAACCTTTTCTTTAACTCTTCTGTATTTCCAGAGGCTTTCAAGTTAGATATTTCCTTTCTGCTCTCTTCATTCTGAAATGAGAAAAAAGAACTATCAGCCACACATATCATCATATGAGCAACAAGCCATGCCTGGAATGACCCATGCATTGAATTATTTTTCATTTCAACAGCTTAAGGGTTGCTTTTTCAAACTGCTTACAATCTATTGTGTTGGGCAGGGCAAACAATTTTACTCCATTCTGAGAACAACTAAGAGCAACAGAATCATCACATGAAACTGTTTGAAATCGATTAAGCTCAATGGAGGCTTTTGCTATACTGAAGAAAACTTGAAACATTCACAATAACTATGTCCTACTGTTTCCCTCCATCCTCCCCTCTCATACACCTTGAATCAGCTGCATCAGCATTGCAGGAATCTCTCGAGATCACGCTGGTTTTGGACGAGACAGGGTGGGGCCTCTCGTGCCCAACAACAACATCAGCATTGTCAACCGACATGAAATCACGATAGCTTGCGAGGGCCCCCACCCTGTCTCATCCAAAACCATCGTGATCTTGAGAGATTTCTGCAATGCAGATTCGGCTTATCGACCTTATTTGACAACCGACCTCGGTCAAGAAGTCAGCAGGCAGCAACCTAGCTGATCTTTACAACTGCCAAACTTGATGGTTCTCATGAATATCTTACAGCCAACTTCTTGTGTGCCCCTAGCTCTGTGGGTACATATAGTGAAACACTTCCACATGCGACTTGAAAAACTGACGACATTTGGCACACCACACAAACTTGGGAAAACGCCATGTATCATCTTTTGTTGTTGTTGCAGATGGCGAGGCCTTCCCTTGCAACTCACCTGATCCCACTCCAGCCAATTTTTGACTTTGCATTCAAGGTCTTTATCCTCCTGTGGCGACGCCATTCTCTTCTAAACCAGCTACACGCCTTCGTCTGTTGGCGAAATAGCGGTTGTGTTCTCCCTGAGGTGTCACCTCTCACCTCAGCGTGCAGACGTCTACGGTTTGTGACAGTCGGGCGATGTGGTGTTGTCGCAAGACAAAATCGCAATCGCACACCAGCCACATCATCTGACACAATCCATATCAAAACATTTCCGAAATACGGCCATGATTGCCGTAAAATGTCACAGTTTTCAAATAGATTCTAAAACAGATTATAAATCACCTTAATGAGCATATTTATGTCAAGAGGTGGATTATCGAGAAATATTTGAACAAAGTTCCGGTTTACGTCAAAGATCCGCTTTCTGGTAGCAAGGTACACAAGTTCATTTTCACCGTCACGGAAATCATCCGAGTGGAACGTGTGCCTGTCAGTTTTAGTCTTGTAACGTACGTTTGTGGATTTCGTGTTCATTGGACGTGTTTAACAGAATCATGCAGTTGGGAGAGGTACGAGTGGCAGAAGATGCTGATTTTCAACATTTTAGAAGTCTCTGCGATCAACAGGATGGCTGGAAAAGTGAAGTAAATAAGAACACAGTTCAAGTATGGACGAAAAACAACGAGAAATGCGCCTTCAAAATGGTCAAGGTAAATTTACGATCACGTGTCGAGCCGGTCGAAAAAATGCCACAATGAGATTTTCATTTAGTCTTGCAAGAATGTTGTCAGGGGATACATGTATATATACATATGTAACCAGGGCTATTCTCACGAAGGTTTCTTTGGGGATAGGGCCATGGAGTTAGGAACTGGGATGGGCTATCTTCTACGTTGTAGTACACGCTGTCTGGCTCAGCTGTCCTTAGATCCATTTTGTATATGTCCTTTGAACAGTTGGACAACCCTTTACAACCTGACAAACTTTGAGTCGACCTGGTTGATATGAGCGTGATGGGGGTTTAAATGTTAACTATTTAACCAAATTAACCTACTCCATATTAAATTGAAACAGGATTAAATCAATCCAAGAACATCACATTAATAAGACTTTTGGTTTGTTGTGAGTATAAGTAAAAATCATAAATGTTTTCAGACTTTCACCTTGAACTTTATATGTAACATGAATGAATGTGTGTGCAAGTCACTGTTTGCTTTCACTGAGATTTAACACATGCTTTGGGTAGGTATTATGTTGCGTGTTTTTGAAGTTGTGACATACTACTAGGCAGCTGAGTGCAGATGGATTCAAGATGTGATTTTACATTGCTGCCTTACATGGCCAAATATGTGCCACTCTGTGGAACGTAACCAAATTGTCCGTCAGCATGGCACAAAGTGCTAGGACTGGCTCTGGCAAACACCAGCTTGGGTTAACCCAGTCACCAAACCATGGACTCTTGTAGAGCAGAGGGATGTTGTTTCAGTTCATTGTAATGTTTGGGAGGTGATGGTTATGTTTTGTTTACACAGATTTGAGATTAGTACTTGTGTGTGGTGTAGTCAGTTGAAACAAGGCACACAAGCATGTGGCTGAACCAGACCTACTATTGTTGATTCTTTGAGATTCCCCTCCCCCCCCCATGCCTTCATTGTTCCTAGGGCATTGGTGTCAAAGAGAAAGCGAATGCTGTCAACAGCAACGATAAATGGCTCAGTTGATCGTACAAGTACACGAAGGTAGTCCAACATTTCTTGGTCAGGTTGTCCTCAACCAGTAGGACACTCGCCTTGAGCTCATTCTGCAGGTGAAAGACCTCTATGTCAGTTGCAGAAATTTGGTCACTTACATGTACTTGCCAGGGTCAATGGGAACACTACCCCTGATGGAAACTGACCACCTTCTTGTGAATGAAACATTGTTGAAAACAGCATTTAAACCAGATAAATAATTAAATTAGAAAGTGTATGGTCTGCCAGCAACCTGCAGATGGTCTTGGGTTTTCACCAGACTGCCCAGTTTCCTTCCCCCATAATGCTGGCAGCTGTCATATAAGTGAAGTATTTTTGAGTTCGGTGTAAAACACCAGTCATATAAATAACTAGAAAATGTATAGTGTCTGTTTGGTAAGATATCCTCACATTCCATCTCATATTCATACACTTTTCAAAGGAGATTTTTTAGTCTCCGATGAGTGCTGTCTGTTTTGCATAACTTTGTTGTGCATTTAAATGTATGTGCCAACCCAGATACATGCCTACCAAACCCTTCATGTTTTAAAATTGAAATGAGCCAGTGATGTATATATACATATAATATCGTCAACTTTTACTGAACAATCATCTTATCAAAGCAAATTTACATTTATGGATTTGTACACTCTGCTAGCCTATTGGTATTCTTGTCAAGCTGCTGCTTGAGGCCTAGAGCTCTGTGCTTGAGCAGAGCTTTGTACATAAATGATTCATGAGTTACCTGGCTCTGTAATATAATTCCTAAAGGATTCCCAAGTACATGTCAGACAGTGTGTTGTGTCTGGGCAATCGGTTTGTTGTAAGCCTGTACTGTTTATCAGTGGTTAACATATTCCGTTATGCCCAGTTGTGATTATGGTATTGTTTACTCTTTGATACTTAAAGAATAGCTCTGAGATTGTGAGATTATCTGGCATCAATGCTTGGTGCACAAACTGTTTGGTGAAGAGCAATGCACTTTCGGATGTGTTTTTATTTATTGTACTTTACTTTATATTTAGTAATTTGTATTTAAGGTACAGAACTTTAGAAAAGCTCATATTATATTTTGATGTACATATGCATTATTTTATCAAAGTCTGTGTCTCTCTGGAGGCCCCTTGGTGGCTGAAGTTGTTGGAGTGCTAGTGCAGCAAAATGACCTAGAAGCCTCTCACCAACATCGTGGTTGTGAATTCAAGCTCAGCGTATGCAGGCTACCTCCCATGGGAATGTCTGCCAGCAGCCCGTGGATGGTCGTTGGTTTCACGTAGGTTGTGCCCGGTACGGCATAAAACATCACTTAAATAAGTAAATAATTAAACTAGAAGTCTTTTCTTTCTCGAAGTTATGGACAGTGAATGAGTGGTTGACGTTTGAAGCAAATATTATAGACCTCATTGTTAATCTTACCACAAAACTTTATCATTAATCTTGAATAGAGGTGAAATTCCAGGCTGCTTAAAAATATTGAACCTACCTGTAGATTCATTCTGGGACACAAACTGAATGGTTTGACTACTTATACCTGTGCATATTATAATAGACCACTCAGTAAACTTGTCAGAATTCTACGATGTATAATTTACAGGTTAAATTGATATACATGTATAGTATATATACATTAAGTCATTGTGATTTGTATATGTGGGCCTTTGTGTACTGGTAGCTTTGCTTTGCTGAGGTTTGCAATTATTATCCATTTTACAAATTTAGTGCAAATATAAACTGACCCATGTACACAGTATACATGTACAGGAAGTAACAATTACAGTTATTTTAAAAGTAATGGATGAATAGGTAGATGAATTTCATTTCATACAAACTCGATCCATATTACAAAGATAGAAAATAAAATATAAATAAGTAATAATACATTATGTGTCTCATTGACCTTTTTGAAGGAAGATATATTTATGTACATGTAAATTAGGCATGGGATGGTGAGATAATTGAGAATTATGTAGAAATGAAAGAGGGACCTCTGTACATACTATTAATTAGCAAGTGTTCCACTCAAGCTTATGATGTACATCTTTGTGGTACATCTTTTACTGGTACATTTAATGTCAGTGACTTGAAGTCAACGAAGATTTCACCCATGGATAACTCACTCATATGATTTCCAAGAGCAGTGGGGCTAGACGTCGTCAGTTGTGAGTTCAAGTCTCACTTGAGCCAGTATTTTTTCTGACGATGATTGCCAATAACTCACTCATTTTACCTCATTCTGAGAGTTCAGTTATACTCATCGTAGTAAGATCTTCTAATTAATGAGATTTTTTTGGAAGGTAGGATGGTATCCTACTGGAAACATTTACATATACTGGCAAATGCAGTCTCTACACCCATAACTCTAGCAACTGTACTGTATACACCCATAACTCTTGCAACTGTAATGTAGTGTGTACACCCATAACTCTGGCAAATGCAATTTGTACACCCAGAAATCTGGCAACTGCAATCTGTACATCCATAATGATGGCAACTGCAGTCTGTACACCCATATGTCTGAGAAGTGTGCAGTGTAATATTAGTGACATTTTTTCAGTATCTGATGTGAAACACAAATCAAATGAATAAATCAAGCAGTCACAAGTAGACTACATGTGGTATATGGATGTACATGTATACATGTAGCTGGTGACTTTGTGTGGCATTACAAGGGGCTGTTATCAAAATGTTTACTTTGTTACTTACATGTATTGTTTTAGTATTAAACATACATGTATGTAGCTAACTGCACATGTTTTGTGCAGGTGTAACATCAGACTATATTGTAAAACACTGGCACATGACACTGGTGACCTGGTGTTGCCTGTTAGCATTTTTCATACATCCATCATCACCTTTATCAATAATGCATGTAATAATAGAAAAGTCCCATTTGCTGCATCTGCCATGGTTGAGCTGGCCATTCTCTTATTCTGGAGACTATAAATAGATTAGCTTTAATAATTTACTATTGTGTGAGTAGACCTTTTTACGGCAGATCTCTAATTGATACCTGTTGTTCATATTGATAGTTCAAACACATGAGTGGAGTGGAATTTTTCTGTTTTTGTACAAATAAACGTCAGGATTACAGAGAATGAACTCTGTTTCTGTCTGGCATCTTTGATTAATTTCCTAGATATCTGTTAAATTGGATTAAACGAGACAGGCAAGCTAGGAAAAAGTTACGTTCAGTTGACTCAATGACATGACATGAGTCACTTGAAAGATATCTGAGGTCAATGACTCAAGGAAACAGTTGATTTTATCCATTAATAGCTAGTGGCAAAGTAGCATTGAGGCACAGCATGCATATTAATGTAATTTATATACATGCACATGTAATATTAAACTCTTTGGCTTCATGCATGATTTCCAGCTGTGTCTGGGTGAAAAATGTTATGGGCCAGTGTTTTCTGATGGCTGCCATATTCTTGTTTGTTGTGCAACAAGCAACCGTGCAGTACTTCATGCCCTCTAAATTTGTGCTGCTTGTGAAATACATGTATATGTAGTTTATGTGTTCATATACATGTACATGTATATAGTATGCTGTGTGGCTGCACTTTGAACCAAGAAACATACACACACACACGCATGTTCTTGTGCATGTCAAACGGTTGGCTAAGCTGATAACAACTAGGAAGCATAACAGTAAGGAAGTTCTGCTATTAAGACGTCATATATTAAGATGTCATATATGCCCTATGGCATGGTACAGCGTGAGCTTGCACAGTAGTGTTGCTTGTTTCAGTGATGGTGTTTATATCATTAAAGGGATACAGCACCAGAACAGTTCACTGATCAATTGGAATTATGCCGAGAGTTTTGAAATCAAAGCAACAGTCCTTGACAGATGGTAAGCTAAGTGATGGTTTTGAGTTTAAATCCGTTTGTGTCCAGTGTATATTTATCAGCTAGCGAGCCCCTTATGCTCTGCTCCTCATCACCTTCCCAAACATTGTCCTTGTGCTCTGCCTCATCACCTCCCCAGATACCGTCCTTGTGCTCTGTCTCTCATCATCTCCCCAGACATTGTCATTGTGCTCTGCCCCTCATCAGCTCCCCAGACATAGTCCTTGTGCTCTGCCTCATCACCTCCCCAGATACCGTCATTGTGCTCTGTCCCTCATCATCTCCCCAGACATTGTCTTTAAGCTCTGCCTTTCATCACCTCCCCAGACATTGTCCTTGTACTCTGCCCCTCATCATCTCCCCAGACATTGTCCTTGTACTCTGCCCCTCATCATCTCCCCAGACATTGTCCTTGTACTCTGTCCCTCATCACCTCCCCAGACATTGCCCTTGTGCCCTGTCTCTCATCACCTCCCCATACATTGTCCTTGTACTCTGTCCCTCATCATCTCCCCAGACATTGTCCTTGTACTCTGCTCCTCATCATCTCCCCAGACATTGTCCTTGTGCTCTGTCTCTCATCACCTCCCCAGACAATGTCCTTGTACTCTGTCCCTCATCATCTCCCCAGACATTGTCCTTGTGCCCTGTCTCTCATCACCTCCCCATACATTGTCCTTGTACTCTGTCCCTCATCATCTCCCCAGACATTGTCCTTGTGCTCTGTCCCTCATCACCTCCCCAGACATTGCCCTTGTGCCCTGTCTCTCATCACCTCCCCATACATTGTCCTTGTACTCTGTCCCTCGTCCTCTCCCCAGACATTGTCCTTGTACTCTGCTCCTCATCATCTCCCCAGACATTGTCCTTGTGCTCTGCCCCTCATCACCTCCCCAGACGTTGTCCTTGTGCTCTGCCATGAGTATATATGTCATCTTATGACATTGATTGAACTTATGATCTACTAACTGTAATCTGATTATACTTTGGTAATCTGAGAGATACACATGTATCTACTTTGTAAACCTGCCAGGGCTTCACTGCAAACATGTCAACAGGCATTGATTATGCTCAGTCTGACATTCTCTGAGATTTTCTTGTGGCCAGTTGCGAGTTGTGTTTTGGTTGTCCCTGGTAACAGAAGTCTGTCAGTGGACATTGTGTTCAACTCCAGTCCACTGAGGTAGGGCGTATGCACAACATATGTGCCATAACGATATAGAGACATTTGTGTAGAAATCACTATTCCACAATGTGTTATGTTTTGTTTTTTGCAAGTTTACAGTTGCATGTAGATGTATTTTCTGAACATGGTAAATGAAATTTGACTTGCATTGGCCCAGTTCTGGACATGGTAATTAAAAAAAAAAAACGATAGATCAAATTTTTACTTGATATATTGGAATACTCATTTACTCCAGTCACTAAATTGTACACATTTAGTGTAAATTGCAGAAAATGATAGATCAAATTATTCCTCTGCCACTATATATTGGAGTACTCATTACTGCAGCTATTAAATTGTACATGTACACACAGAAAGTAAATTGTAAGTTGAAAATTGTGTACAATACTACATGTGCATAATCTGGTCATATCTGTTATCCAAACACATCCAGTGATGAATGGATAAACATAGTTAAGGATTAAACTAACAGGAGCTGAATAAATTGGATTCTCATGTTCAGCTAATTGTGAATTGAAACCTGTTGATGTTGATAGGTAAATATGAAACCATTCTACTCATTCATTTTATAAGTGCATGCATTACGATGTCTACTTCCACCGGTCATGTGATACCACAAATAGTACTGAAGAGTGGTATGCATGTGTCATATTGCTGACATACAGGTATAATGCTTACATGTAAAGTTGAATTTGCTTTGATGGCGGAATCCTTTATATATGTATGTACTTGCTTACTCGTACACTTATTCATATTGCATGTATGGGGACTGACTTTGTAATATGTATTCTGAATAGGCATGCTTTGTTGTGGTGCTTTCTGAATGCTTATTGAAGGGGCACGTGCATCGATGCATAATGATGTAGTTGACATGACAGACCTGTAATACATCATCATGTGGTCATAAAGTTCTTTGAACATTGTCAACAGCTTGTAGTAGTGAATTCTGAAAATGTCCCTGTGATTTTGTCTGAATGCCATGAAGTGTTGTGCAGGCCTCACTACTACAGAACCTCCTCTCTTCCTCCAGTGTCACTTGAATGTCAGCTAAATTCAGAGAACTGCTGTTCACTGGTCACTTAGAGTGTTGTCGACATGTGTAAGAAACGGAATTTTGGTGACATTTGTTAGAATGTTTCACCTTATGTAAGGGTCAAAATATCTGGTCTTTATTATTTTTAAAGGAAGAAAATAAAAGTGATTATAATGAATTGATTCCAGGTCATCACAATAATGACTCTGTATCATGCAAATTCATTTATTGATAATTGTATTGAATCCACTTCCATGTTATTTTACAATGATTTGTAAATGGAATTAAAACCACATTGGATGACCTTGATTACTGTTGAGGTCATCGCTCTATAGAACTCTAAATATCTCACATTTTGACCCCAGATAAGCCCATTTTAACCCACAAAGTATGGTGTTGATATAGTCAAGACCGAGTCTTGATATTAAATACATGGTGTTAAACACTTTGTGCACATATCATTTATGTGACTTCAGCATATGACACTGGAATCGTGAAGTTCAAAACCTGGCTCTGTTGTCATTGTAATACAGGAATTAGAATATTGTCAGGAGTTCATGTCTAAACTAGACGTTTATATCATATGACCAGTTAGTGTAAATTTTAATTATGCCATGATCATGAACGCGCACACACAGTGTGTCATGAACGGCATGTACACGCGTATGGCAGGAAGCCCTCACACTCACACAGTGTGGCATGAACGGCATGTTAGGAAATCGTATAACCTATTTCGTTGAACCACTTGTCCGAGGGGCAGACATTGAAGTATCCCACATGCCCATGGGCAAGTACAGTGGCTTAATTAAACCACTAGTCCGATAGAAATTTACCATGCAGACATGTGCTAACCCTGACCCTCGCGAGAAATTCCACATGCGTATAGGCAAACACAGTAGCTAAAAAACACTTACTCAAAAGAAAGTTAATATGCGAACATGTGTTAATATCGAAACGTGGTTAAAACCCCACATGTATCTGCAACCACAATAGCTAAAACCTCTGGCCTGGAAGACAGTTAAAATGACTGAGGCATGCAGAGATGTGCTAATGACTGGTTGGTGACATCTCTGGTTTCTTCCAGTTCACAATGCTGTATCCTTGTAGCTGACTTAATGGAAGATTGACATCCTTTTATAGAGAGGTCCTAACTGTTGTCATCTTAGTAAAAACAGTCTGTTTTCTGCTGTAATGCTGCACAGATTGCGTGCTCTACCAAAGTGTTTAGTGAGCACACAAAGAAAAGTTTGCAGTGTCCTACAAACAGGAAAGAACAAAAGATTTTTCCCTATTAATCACCTACGGCTTTACATTAAATGCAGCTGGGCAGATAAGACACTCGCTGCGACTGTCAGCCTTTTTAACCAGTGGTTTGTTTTGTATGTTTGACTGATATCTAGCTGTCAGAGCTACGGCCGCAACTTAAAATAAAGGGGATTGTTGGGTACCTGGTGATGGACAATGGTGTACTCAGTGCTCCCTAATTGTGTCCTCCGCCCAAAACCCTATCTCCTGTTTCATACATCATATATGTGAGAAATTCACAAATACAGCATTCAACACCAATGATCCATCAAATATAAAGCAGCTGCTCTGCTTTAAATTTCTAAAAGTATGTTTTTGTTTCAATGTTTTTTTTTTCACATCCAAAGCCCAGGGTGTATTTTTGAACCCATGCGACAAGTATGGCGTTATTGAATCCCGCGATTATGATGTGGGTCACAGAGTGTGGGAGGACTTAAAATGAAGTATATAATTTCATTTCAATAAAGAGGTTTACAGTGTTCCTGCGGATGATCAATAATAACAAAGTCTCCACTGTTGACCCTTCCTGCTCATGTAGCAGCGGATGTATATACACGTATATACATGCTTATGTGGTCACATCGGGTATTAAACATCTGTCTGTGTACCTTGAGTGTATATACATGTCTTGCCAGGTGTCTGTATGAGCATTATACATGTGTGGTACATGTAGAGGATAGGGAGACTGGCTTTATAGTGAATCAGCCAGGAAGGCCTTGGCTAACTGATCATCATTATATTTGTACGAGCCTTCATATATAACTTTTCCTTCCTCAGTAGTTTTGCACGCAGACCAAAGCGTCACTAAGTTGTGGCATACCTTGGGACCATGTCACTTGTGCAAATGAAAACAGTTCCATGCACTTGCCTGAACAGGTTATGAAATCACCTGATTTAATTCCCAGTATTCCATAGGAGAATAATTTGAATTTGTGGCATGTAATTGTAATTGCTGGCTTAGCCTGTCAGTCACTTTGTGAACTATATGTATGCATATACATGTATGTAATTCAGTGATCAAAATATTTGATATTTTCAATGTATTGATCTTTAATACCAACAAAAATTGTGGCTGTCTTAAAATGACATCATGACGGTGATCTTTCAAAGCTCTGTTTTAAAGAAAAGTGCAAAATCAGTTTTAGCTCTGTAAACTGATTTACAGTATAAATCATAGGATATATCCTGAAACACCTTTTATAAGAAACATAAAAATGAACTGAAAACCTCACTTCAAGCCATGATTTGTCGTAAAAACCAAGATCTTTCTAGTCATAGCCTATCACTCTCTTAAGCCAACGACACACTATGTTTTGATGTATTTGTACCTAGTTTTTCACTGGAAACTTCATGTTCAAGACTGTGATAGTTCTGGTTTTCACACACTTGATCACTCTAAACTGTTTTGTTTTGTGATGATTATTTGTGGCCTTTCATGAAATTTATCATGGGAAATGATACAGAAATAATACATTGGAAGGTACAAAAGAGTGTTAAATGAGTTATTATTTATGCATGATTATTGGCGTGTCGTGCTTTTGGTGGATGGTGTTGTAATTTGAGACATTCGCTCTCTGATGGATGAGAGGCTCAAATAGAGATTCACGATGTGACAGAAATATTGTTAAAGTAAAAGACAGCTCATGATTGAGGTATTGTTCATGAAAAAGAATATAAAATTCCTTCTTGAATGTAAAAACCAGTTTGAAATTTTAGGAAGTAGTTGCTGAATTATAGTCGTTTGAAGCATTGAATATTGTGCTCCTGACTGGGGATCTGAAGGTGTCTATGCTTTTAAGCTTATGAGAGATTGACTAATCGGAGTGCTAGGAGATATCAGCTGTTTATGAGCTGTGACGTAAATGTTCTGAGTTGTCTGTCAATGTAACATGTATTAACCTAGAGACACGACACTGTTTTAGTGTTATATGTTTTAATTATAACAAGTACATGTGTGAGCAAAGTTTTTCCAGACCATTTTGTTGTGGCAGGAGTAATGTTCTTGATCGTTTCATGTTATAAACTGACATATGTACTTTAGTTACAAACACAAGCCTAGCAGCTGACTACAGTGTCAGGTGAGAAGAGTGTCCAGTGCTTGGAACATTTACACGTACTGCACAGCTCAGACGGTGTAGTAGTGTTGCAAGCCAGCCGACGGGGCACTGTCAAACGCCAGTTTCCGCTGTTGTAGTAGTTGTAAGAAAAAATACTTTACTGAAATGAACAGAATATTGCCCAACCTTGTAGGCAAACAACTTAGAACATATGCTGTCTTTCACTTTAAAAGCAAAAATAAACTCCATGCAAGCGTACAAGCTGGCCATTTAAACTGAATTGCACGATACATAGAGGGAAAACTACTCTCATGATGAGTACAACTGGATGACATTCATGATCTACTTGACAAAGGCTAATTAATTGAACGGTATAAACTTTTGTGTATGTATTGACACAAGTGTTCTCACAGTATACTGAGTACATTTGCTCTCACCGAATTTGTGATTTTGCAAGATCAGCGAATTCTTGTAATTGTTCTATATATTGATGCAGGCAAACATCAGCACACAACTGGTTTTATAGTGTAGGCTTTGTGCTGTGGCTGTGTCGCTCAACTCTCTGCCTATCCATGTACATCTTACCTGTACAAGTGTGTTTGTGTGTCATCCAAGATCAATTTCCCAGAACATTCTGAATGACTATATGTAATTTCCACCCTTATTTTATGAGAACATGGCCAATGCCAGGTAGCAGGTCTCTGACGCCATTTAATTGACAACTGTTCCATTCCCGGTTCATCATGATGACACTGCATTAAGGAGAGACATTAGTGAAAACTTCAGTCTCATTTAATCCAGTTGTTTGTAACCACTGAAAGCAGTTATGATTTATAAGGATCATCAACAGTGATCATCAGATCCTGGTATTATGAAATGCCTTCATACGTTAGTTTTAGTGTTGAAACATATGTTTTTCCAGTAATATATCATCCTGCTTTAAAAAAAAACAAAAAACCAAAAAAACCCCACTTTTCTAAGAAATCTCAGAGTCGGGCACAGTGTTTGGTTAGGCCATCCTTAAAAAAATGTTTGTTGGACATAAACCAACCCTATGAGAAAAAATAGGATCGATTGGAAGAAAATTCTGTTTTTTTATTCTGACTCTTGAAAATGATAGGGATTTTAAAGAAATTAACATGGAGAGAGAAAAAAACCTGTTATCAAAATACGAGTAAAAACTTTTGAGTACTGTAGTTCTTCAACCCTTTTGCATGTTTGCGAGGTGATTATTTAAGCTTATTATGAAGGAATTGTTTTGTGTTGACTGATGAAGTTATACTTTCTGTGAAGCACTAAAACTGGCCAATCCAACCTGTGTGGTTTTGTCTCCAAAATCAAATTGAAAATGTGCATAAATTGCATTGAAATTTGCTCTTTCATATGTGAAAAGGTTGAGGAATTAGGATAGGCCCCTTTTTCAAGAGCCTGTTGGGTTACACCCAACGAGCAATAAGGATAGCCTTCAAAGCCTCATGGGCATAATTTTAAGTTTTTTTTTATGGCATGTTGTAGAGCAATAAAAGTCCACTTAGCTATTAAATGGTTACTTAACACCAAATGCTGGTGCTCTTCATACAACTGGCTCTGGAGTCTTAGTGTACATGGCATTGATTACATGTACATTCTGTTTCATGGATTTTGTGTGACTCAGTGTGTAGTGAGCTGGTGAGCCTTAATTTCTCCAGTGGAGTCAGTTGAGGTGATATATTTCAGCTCATATTTCCTTCCTCTCCAGCCGTGTGTGGGAAGACCTGCCAGCAAGCTGTGCACGGCTCTGCCTGGGTTCCTCCCACCATAATGCTGGCCCCTGTCAAATGACCTAGTGGTGAGCATGGTGTAAAGTGCTCACCAGTAAATAAATAAAGTCTGTTGGAAACTTTGACTCTGACCTCTATGAAAACATTAGCCTTGCTGATCATCTTGGCACCACCAGGTAATGTTTGTGAAGTTAGTCTTGCATGTTCAGACCAGTACATATGTAAAATTTATATGGCTCCTAAGATATGTATAGTATAGTATCTCCAGTATACATGTACAGATATTACATGTACCTGCCATCATGGTGTATGTTCAGTTAGAATATCTCTTGTGTTTCTACCCTTGTCCGCATGCGATGAACATCATTTGTGACATTTACATACATGTACATGTGTGTACATTTGCATTTGAACACTTGACCGTAAACGAGCTAGAGCTGCCACTGTAGCAGGAATGTACACACTTGGCTAGAATACCACTTGAGGGGGAATGGTAATTGGTAATTGTTTGACTTGTGCAGCGTCTGTAGTGTACATGTATTTAGGCCTACCTATAATTCGGACCATCCTTAAAAATATGTTCGTTGTGCATAAGGTTACTGACCTCCAAAGGTGTTATTAGTGTCTAGGTGAAAGTCTTAATTTTTAGCTCTACTGGTCGAAGACCATGCTTGAAATGATTAAACAAACAAACTACCCCATTCTCCATGATGTCAGGATTACAAATCTGCTAGTTCGTGCTTTTGTATAGTTTTCAAGTTTTTACTAAGAAACCAACAAAAATTTGTCCAATTTGTTCTCACATTTAAACAAGCTTTCTGCAACATTTCCTCAAAGCCTTCACTATGGTTTGGCTCGCCAGACAGTGTGGGTGCAGGGAGCAGGAGGTCAAAGGCACAGTCTCTCCCAGTGCATGGCCCAGTCCTGGTATCTGTTGATTTTCTCTTCACTGACTTTCACCATAGCCCAAGTTAACATTGCTAGCCTGCAGATAGGTGCCTGACATTTTTCAAAACACCGCTTTGGATGAAATGGTACGACCATGTTGTCCATGTTATAAATACTTGACAAAGGTCTCATGGGTCATATCACTTTCACCAATGGGGTGTTTTCAGTGCAGTCTTCATAGGTTCAAATCCAGTTAAATCCTGTTAGTCTTTTCTGTCTTTTTTTCAAGTATCATGAAATTATTAGGCACTGCAGACTAGTCCTAGCACTCTGAGGTTTAAATCCAACCTCTGCTTCCCGTTTTCTGTGTCAGGTATTTTTTAGCTTTTCTCTTGAAATTTGTAATAGATGGTGCACTTTGTATTTTGCAAGGTAGGGTGTTCCATATTGTGGGACTAGAAGAAGAAAGACTAGTTTGGAACAGTGAGGAGTTTGAGAAGGGTATGGCCAAATGATTTTTATTTGATGTGCGTAGTTGTCGTTCTTAGAGGCCTTCTGCATTAAATAGTTCATGTAAATAGTTTCATGTATTCTGGGTAAAAGTCATTTAGGGACTTGTACACAGTAACAGCTTTGTGTAGCTTTATTAATTCTTGTATTGGAAACCAGTCCAGAATTTCAAACATTTTTTGTCACAAGGGTATGTCTGGAATGGTCTAAGATGAGGCATGCCGCTGTTTTTTGTACCTTAAAAATTTGTTCTAGAAATCACATTGAACAGTCTCCCCAAGCTGAAAGAGAGTTGTTAATGTGAGGAAATATCTAGGCATTGTAGAAAAGCAGTTGGGTGGTTTGTGGCTGATGCTGTTTTTTCTGATAGTAAATATAGAATATACATGTTACTTATTTGAACCAGCATATATATCAGAAATGCAAAGTAAAGAAAGCTAGTGATCCGGTTACATGTATGTGTAGGATGTCATGGGTTATGGGTTTTAATTTTAATGCTGTAAAGATTAACTGCACAATGTTTAAAACTGTTGGTGCATTTACTTTGTATAGCTAAAGACATGTCTGATATCCACACCTCACGCCAGTGGATACATTTATGTTGAAACAGGCACCTTGTACAAGTACACTGTGTATTGGTGTGTAGTACAATGTATGAAGTATGGCTAAATTGATCCAAGGGCTAATGTACATGTAAAGCTTGTCACCATATGGTCTAAGTTGAGGTTATTGAACCTTGTATGTAGGTTGAGTACATTCCAGTTGTTGCTCTGGTTAAAAATCAGGTTGGGTTGAATTATGAAACTGTTATCTGTGTAGGCGACATATTTCTTCCAAGATTTGCATTGTGTGCTGATGCAGGTGTAGTCACACACCTGTGGACAACATGTTGGACTGTGGGGTTAGAGGGGAGGGGAGGGTTGGTGGGGTTATAGTAGGACGAAGGGTCGTGGACAAGGTGGAAAACCATGGAACACCTTTGTCTGAATGACCTGCGTCATGCTGCACTTTCAGGTAGCTGTATAACTGAGTCACCTTTGAATGATGTTTGTTTTAATACTTCAGCTAACTTGTCAACCTGCAGATGGTCATGGGTTTCCCACGGGCTCTGCCCGGTTTCCTTCCACCACAGTGCTGGTCGCTGTTGCATGAGTGAGACATCCTTGAGTAAAGCATAAAACTGCAAATAAATAAATAAGTAAATAAAGTGTTGTTTAAAGTTGCATACCTGTAGATGATACAATCTAAATTTTCCATGACAACAGAACTGTGTGTACAGCATGTTCCTGCCTGCATCAGGTGGTTCTCACCACATGTTCACACCACATGGCCAGCTTTCCAGGCTAGGGAATCTTGCCTGTGCCATGTGTGTGTGTGTCAGGCAGATAGGTACATTGTACCTGCGTGTGTATATGAATTAACAGTGGTGTTTAGGCGTACATCCGGACCTGACATTTGTCCCATAGGTTTATTTAGGTCAGTCTAACTCTGAATTCCTAGAAATCTCCCGTTACCTTTTCTGTGTGAATTATAGGTCATTGTGCATATATATATATATATGCATTTGCAGTGTCTCTACATTGGTACCTGTCCTATTGTAAACAGCAGTGCTGCTTAGTCCAGGCATAAACTTTAGAAGCTTTCAGTCATTACCTGCAAATGTACTTATATATATGTACATTTAGATGAACAATTTCAGAATGTGTACATTACGTATACTTTAAACACTGGGGCCAACTTGTTTTTTTGTTAAATGTAAAGTGAGGAAGTTCGAGTACATGTAAGAAGATTGCAAATTTCTGAATTAGAATCAAACCCGAGGCAGTTTGCCCATTTTCAGATGGATCATTACATGTACAGGTATTTCATGCCGTAACACTCAGTCATTGCAGTATTAATGTTCAGTACAGAAAAACTGAAGAGCTGACATCATCATGCATATGCAAAATATGAAGAAATCATCCTTTGCACAGTACATGTTTGTGAGCATCATAAAAACAAACTCCTGTTCCTGAGAGGTGTATGTACATGAACAGGTATCAACAAGCTACAGGTAACAGGTTAACAAAGCCTGTGGTTCTTCTTCACTGAGGATCCTCACCAGTGTGGGGCACTGTGAGTTCAAGCCCAGCTCAGGCTTGCATCCTCTCAGTCCGTACAATCAGATGTCTGACCTGGGTTTGCCCTTGGCAATGCCTGGTTTCTGCCCTCTTTCATGCCTGACACTGTCGTATAAGTGAAATTTTCTGGGCGACTACACCGCGTAAAGTGCCAAGTGAATAAATAAATAAATCAAATAAAAATGTAGGAGGTTTAGCTTTATTTACATGTTTAATGTCTGTGTACATGTAGTGGACTGAATGCTTTTCTGTTTTAGGTACGGTCAGTACTCAAAGACGTGAGCGCAGCAACGATGTACGATGTTCTCCATGACTCGGACTACAGGAAAGCCTGGGACAAGTCCATGGTGGAAGGATATGAGATCTGTGCCATTAACCCTAACAATGACATAGGGTACTATGCCTGTGAGTAGATGTACCAGTAGGCCCTCATCTGCTTGTACTTGTATACAGGTACATATCAAGGGTCCATACGTTTTGTAAACTTTCAAAATATAAAGACTCTGCACAGAAATGTTCTGTGCACTTGTACCTGGCATTCCAGAGAGCAGTAGGTTTGGAGTTTGCTCACAGAATCTTCGTAGTGCGAAATAAATGCTGTAACATTTTTATACGGTCAGAAATCCTAAAACGTCTTTACACTGTTTACTTCACTGTCTGCATGGATGACACTACGATTTGAACTCAGATCTCCGCATCCAAAGTTTAGGACTGTTTACCACAGTACCAGCTTACCACAACTTCACCAAAGGCACACCTGGAACCTTCACAGGCTGACATGCTTTAATAATAAGGTCTTCATTTGTTTTGTAAAATGACAATCCTTTAATCAATGCAGTGATTTGTTTATATCTATCTGGTTATGGTGTGATTTTACATACCTTAAATGACCTAAAATTTCAGCTGTGACTGAGTTGTTTATTTTTGTGGATTCTTTGAGTTTTATTGATTTTAGAAAGATTTTTTAAGGATTGTTTGGTTGGTACGATGATATCCTGCAAGAAAAATGTAATTTGAAGGACCAAGAATAATCTTTTATGACTGTAATTTGCTGCTAAAATTGCACGTTTTTGAGTGAAATTTGAGGTCATTTAGAGTTAGCTGGGAACCCTTGCTGACCAACGAGGTGGTGTGTTTATGTTCATCATTCAGTGGTTCAACACCATCTCCTCTTGCTTTGGCTTTGATCTGGAGATTTGTCCATTACGAACATGATATTTAGCAGGTGCTCAGTGCTTTTAATCCATCATTCATGGATATTTGTAAGTGACATATTCTTGTACTGTGCACTCATGTACACAAGTATTAAAGCTCTCTTTACTCTTTGACACCTGCTGGCATTGTATATATATGCTGAAGGCATGTTGCAGGCATTGCTGCTGTTAACATTTGATTGTGGGCACGAAAACACCACACACCAGACACCAGCAATCATTGAAAACAGGTGGCTGTGCGTGCAAGTTATTAGTAAAACCTGTCAGATCATAATTTGTCTGCACATACAAATACATGTAGATACACGTGAATGTGTATCCCGTGTACATGCTTGGGCTGGGTTTGTATGATCTGTTAACATGCTGCTGACCAGTTTTCCCAGAAGTAACAGCTGTATTAGCCCAGTTATTGTGTTAGCTCGCTGACTGGCAATTGACTGCAGTGTCGGCATTCCCCAAGTGGTGTTTGTGAACAGGTGATTATCCCAGACCCCTGGGGGTAGATGTCGACTATACAGCCGACTGTGTACCGTCTTATCCTGTTATCACAACGGCACGGTGATGAAAAGCCACAATCCATCAGCACGGACAAGATGGTAGTTATTATTATCAAGGGGCAGCATCTGTTGTGAGAGTGCTGTCTTTCCCAGGTACAGTCACGGGTGAGTGTGAAGCTGATAAGTGACTCTCTCTCGTAATAGCCCAGATATGTGACACAGTGTTGCGATATTGATTTACTAACCCCAAGCTCACGTACGCGAACGCTGATCATGCCCATGGCTCCCCACGGCAGCATTATTAATACATACTAAACCTGGGGTCATTGGGCCATTGGATGCAATCTGGACCGGACGACAGGTTAAATAAAACAATAGCGCTGCTGATGGGTCTTTGGTTACTTTGACTCCTCAGTGAAGTGTCTGGCGTGAGGCATTTCCCCTCGGGCGTTGCAGTACTTTGGCCGGGAAGTGCTGTAGCATAAGAGTGTGAATGAGTTTGGCCAGGAAACATTGTACTGAAGTTTTAATGAGTCGTGCATTTTGGCCAGGAGACACTGTGGTATAAAAGTGGGAATGAGTCATGCACTTTGGCCAGTAAACACTGTGGTATAAAAGTGGGAATGAGTCATGCACTTCGGCTAGGAAACTCTGTGCTATAAAAGTGGGAATGAGTCATGCACTTCAGCGTGGAAACACTGTGGTATAAAAGTGGGAATGAGACATGCACTTCAGCCTGGAAACACTGTGGTATAAAAGTGGGAATGAGTCATGCAATATCTGAATGAGTTGGTCATCTTTGGCCAGGAAAGTTCTTAGTACAGTGTGAATGATTCAGTACAGCTTTGAAAAAACACTGTCGTAAAGTGTGAATTAATGGGTCATTTAATTTTGGCCATAAAACACTGTAGTAAAGAGTGAATGAGTCAGTTAACTTTGGCCAGGAAGAACTATAGTAAAGCGTGAATGAGTGTACTTTTAAATTGGCCAGGAAGGGAATTATGAAGGAATCCATTTCTCCAGTAGGGACATCCGAGGCGTGCCAAGCTGTAACTTCAGCTACTCCTACATGCACCGAACTATTTATTGAGACAGCATTACTGGCTTTGTAGACATGAAAGCCATGCCTTGTGAAATGTGTTTCTTCTCCTTAGGCCTTTCATGATGTACATGTGTAACAGGACTTTATTTCTTTAGGTCAGCTGTAAAGTGCTGATTAAGTATGAAACCTTCATAATGGAACAGTGGCCACCTGTCACAAAACTTGGTTTATGAGGGAAGTTACGAAGAAGTAATTTTACGTATACATGGTTTTGTGACGGTAGACCTAGACTGCTATAATGGCCAGGGTAAAATTACGGACTCGAATCTGAAAGAGCTAAAGTACACTCATTACTGTAAATGCTGTTTCCTTTGTCGATACTTGTCCTGTTTTGTGTTTCAGTGAAGTGTACGCCTTTCAGGAACAGAGACTTTGTCACACAGAGGTCATGGCTAGATCTGGGGTCAGAGTACATGATCTTCAACCACTCTGTAAACCACGAGGTAAGAATGGTTTCCGGAAGTCGTACATCATGTATGGGATGCTCGACATTACTGAGAGATGAAATTGTCTGTGATAGTCCACCTGGCTCAGAAATCTAAATCTGCTGGCGTGTTATGTCTTGGTTTCACGTGGGCAGTTTTACGTTTGTCATAGGGCCCTTACCGAATGCTCTAGTCTTGATCTGCAGCAACCACTTGACCTTGAATGTCTTAGAGGTCGCATGTTTGAATGCAATGGGAAACATTTCGTGGCTAAAAAGAGTTATTTCCAAGCTGTGTAAAAACACATCATTCTCTACTGTTGCTCTGTAGTGCTTATGATACACCTCTTTGCTTTACAAGCAAAACTATATCGAAACGGTGATGTACATGTATTACAGTAAAGAACAAAAAAAAAAGTCACTGCTCTTGATTTGGGTGGGTATGTTCCCCATACTTAGTGTCTTGGATTTGATCTTACAGCAGCGGTATTGTCAGGCACAAGTAACAGCCAAGCAGGATGTTTTCCTCCCAGCTCTGCTTGGTTTCCTCCAACCCTGGGTTCACCCACGAGGTGGCTGAAAGGTTGCCGATGTGGCATTGATCTGTAAGAATTCACTGCTTCATTCCTACATTCATTCATTATAAGCTTTGCCTTGTTCCGTCGACCTGAGAACTTCGTATTATGGGTGAGATGTTCTCGAGTACCCTAGTGATGCAAACAGATGAATTCCTCGGCCGAGTTATGGCTGTTTGATTTTCGGCAGGATTGCGCGGAAGATCAGTATTGAAACTTGAGGAGCTGTTTAGTTTGAGGAAAGTACATGTTTTTATTGTAACAGGATACATCTTATGTACATGTATATAAGTACATGTACTACGAATAAAACATTTGTTTTCTGATACCACCTTACATCAGGAAAGATTGTGTTATTTAAAATGTACATGTACCTGGATTTCTATACTGAGGAGAAATGCATTAAGAATTGCTTCACGAAATAGCACTCATATACTTTTACTGGTGCATCTGTTGCAGTGCTTAATAAGCAGAGAATGATTTTATCAGTACATGGTCAAAATCTAATTACTGCCGTAGGTTTTTGAATTTCTGGCATCTGGCACAATGAATATTCAATCATTTGATGCTGTTGTCATGTGATATGGCAATGTAATGTGGTATTTTGTTTGCTGGCATGGTGCTGATCATGGAGATGAAAGGAACATAGATATCAAAGATTTCCTGGACAACATTTGGGTCTTATTAATATTTCAAACAATATTCATCACGCATGTTTCATGTACTTTGAAAGCAGTAAATGTATTTGTGCTGTGTCTGTACATTTACTAGAGGTATAATGGCTTCAGAAACATTGGCTTCCAGGCTGATGTTATAATACAAAATAGTTGTTGCCTGTGGAATTAAGAGGTGGGACGACGTTATAATTGTTATCTGATCCTTTACCTCTGCTGAGTTGTTTGGCTTGTCTTCCACACATTTGCATGCAAGTGAGGTTCGACACATGGGAGAGTTTGTCATTAACTTGCCAAAGGTTGCTGGTTTATCCCAGAACTCTCCAGTTTCATCCAACCATAAAACTGACGGCCGTCATACATAACATACATAAAGCATTCTTTAAAAGCAGCATTAAATAACTGTCAAGTACATATATAAGAAGAGCTCTACTGCAATTACTGTAAATCTTCAACCATTTCAATCAATAAATTGCTTTTAAAAGGGAAATTTCTGAACACACTTATTTTATTTATTTATTTGATTGATGTTTTACACCGTACTCAAGAATATTTCAGCTATACAACGACAGCCAACATTATGAAGGAAGGAAACTGGGCACAGCCCGGTGGAAATCCACGACCATCCGCAAGTTGCTGGCACACCTTCTCACATGCGGCTGGAGAGGAAGCCAGCATGAGCTGGACTTGAATTCACAGCGACCGCATTGGTGGCATGCTTCTAGGTCATTGCGCTGCGCTAGCGCACTAACTGACTGAGCCACAGAGGCCCCTACACTTATTTTAAAATTGAAACTAAAACCCCACAGTGCTCTCAGCAAGTATGAAAATATTGTTTTCTGTAGTGATTCAAAAGGTTCATGAATTAGGGTATCTTATGGGGTTCGTTTTTCTTTTTCAGAAATGTCCGCCAAAGAAACACATGGTGCGAGGTGTATCCCATTTGACGGGTTATTTGATACGACCAGAAGCGTCAGGAGGCTGTCAGCTGACTTACCTGTCACAGTCGGACCCTAAAGGTATTCCTCACACTATGTCCGCTGTTCAGAGTGTGCATAGTATGTACAACACGTGTCTCTTGGGACATCGAACAAATACACTGGAAACTGCTACACTGTACAAAGCGGAGATCTCATCTTTAACGCTGTATTGGAATATGTTTTTAAGAATACTGACAGGCAGGTTTTATTGGTGGAAGAAACCAAGCCTGCCCAGGGCTATTGTCAGGCAAATGACAACCCTTCAGACTTTTTGGCTGCAGTTGTAGCCAGAGCTGGATTTGAACACGTGAACTCCCTGGCTAGGGGTTGATAAACAGCAGAGAGGTTTAGCGTGCTAGCGGAGCACAATGACCCAAGGACCTCTCACCAGTGCTGCCGCTGTGAGTTCAAGTCTAGTTTATGCTGTCTTTTTGTCAGGCCAAAATATGTCTTTATTTTTTTGTTCTATGCAAGAGTAACAGTATAGCAAATATCGTTGGGTTTCCAAAATATGATTAAATCACTGGCATCAATTTTTGAATTAAAACCTTTGATGTTATGGAGTTACACCATCAGTCTGCACATTGTCATGTTCTCTGAGGTTATCTGCTATAACACAGAAGTTTTGGGGGTTGGGGTGGTGACAGATTGGTCACTAAAATGTTCAGGTAAGATGACCTACTTTCTACAGTGTGATTGATATTAATTTGTTAAATGGATGGATTTTTTTAAGAAGTGGTGATGTGAAGTCTGGGTTAGTCACCAAACATGTTGCTCTCTCTGCTGTGTAGGTATTTATTTATTTATTTGATTGGGGTTTTATGCCGTACTCAGGAATATATCACTTATATGATGGCAGCCAGCATTATGGTGGGAGGAAACCGAGCAGAGCTCGAGGGAAACCCATGACCATTTGCAGGTTGCTGACATACTTTACCATGTGTGGCCAGACAAGAAGTCAGCATGAACTGGACTTGGTGAGAGGCGCCTGGGTCAAATCCAGCTCTGGCTACAACTGCAGCTGGAAAGTCTATGGGTTGTTATTTGCCTGACAATAACGCTGGGCAGACTGGTTTTTCCACCAGTAAAACCTGACTGCTGATATTCTTAAAAACATTTTCCAATGCAGCGTGAAAGACCAATTAAATAAATTTTGTGTCTCCTGTGAAAGATTCATGGACTTTTTTCTCGTCTGTAGGTAAACTTCCCTCCTGGGCTGTTAACAAGTTAACACATATACTAGCTCCAAAGGTAAGTTGCTATACTGTATATAGTAAGTCACCACTGACAGCTCTGTTAAACCATGGTGCAGCCCTTCCTCAGATGGCTTGCTGCAACTGTTAGGCTGTAGACCGGTTATGTCAGAGCTCATTGGCTCA
The DNA here is from genome assembly GCA_016165875.1 of Acanthopleura granulata. Lineage (NCBI taxonomy): Eukaryota > Metazoa > Mollusca > Polyplacophora > Chitonida > Chitonidae > Acanthopleura > Acanthopleura granulata. The sequence continues at coordinate 17,454,346 of JABBOT010000008.1, forward strand.
AGAAGTCAGTCCAGTACATGTGTATAGTGAGGGGTGATGATTTATTAGTGAGGCAGCACATCTAATGTGACACCATTTGGGAACTTCTTCTATAAGGGGACTCCATTGTGATAGGATAGAAACAGTGGTGACAGTCTCTGCAGATCTTAGTTCTTTTGATTTGTGACTGACAAATTCAGAAAAATTATGCATTTAGTAGCAAAACTTTTGACCCCCTCAGTGAAGCTTGGACATTTTGTGTAGTAACCATGTCTTTATTTGACTGTCTTGATGTGTTTGATGTAAGCCAAGTTAATGAAAGGGTTAGTGGTGCAGCACTTTTAATAATATAGCAGCTTTCTGGATATAAAATCTTTTATAATTAAAGGAGACTCCACCATGGTTGGAATGAACCAATGTACACAACAGACATGAAAAGAAGAGTTTTTTGGAGAATTGAATGATATCATGTTATGTTTTATTCCAACTCCAGGTCATATCTAGAATTCACAAAGCAGCCAAGAACTATAACTCATGGAAAACTAAGAATAACCCGCACAAAAAGCCGTGGCTGTTTCCGGAGCAGATCACATTGCCGAAATTAGACATGCGAAACATAAAGCCGATGAGCATTTCGGCGTCAGACGATGCGATAGATGAGAGCTCACTGAAGGAAGGAGAATTCAAGGAAGAAGACTTGAGGGACCCAGTGGATGATATATAAATGTCTTCCTCTATCAGTTACTGGTTTTTATGGTGCACCTTCTTTGGAGCTCATGTCAGGCACTATATAAGTAGCCAGCAGACCAACGTCACACACAGAAGATCCACACCAGGGGCCATAACTTCATTGTTCTCAAGTTGAAGTGAACGAAGAACAGATGAAGCAGCGATATCAGCTACCAGTTTGTGTGGTTATGTCGATTTCATTGCAGATGACTGGTTTATTAGCATGCTGAATTGATATCAGCGGTTTATGTGACTGTAGTACAGTATGTAATATGTATGAATTAACGTCCTTGTTCTGTTGCTCCCTGTCCTAAATGTTAAAGGAGCTACTGTTGGATTTATAGTTTTTACCTATTCAACAAGTTTGTTTGAATTTTCCTCCATGACTTTGCAACCCAGCCTGTGTGTACTTCCAGTAGTCATTTTAACGGTCAGTCCCGTCAGCTCCTCTTGGACTCTTTATGAAGTATTTTTTATTTTATTTTCATTTGAAAACACCCCTTTGGAGAAAGTGGTATAACCGTGTTTTCCTTGTTATAAACTACTGGGTCGTACCACTCTCAACAAAGGCATATTTTCGAAAATGTCAGGCACCTATTTACAGGCTTGGATATGTGTATAGATATTAAAGATACACATGTATGTATTAAAATTAAGCTACAAACTTATGTATTAATATTATTAAGAAAATACATTAATTTGTAATTTATTTGATCTCATGTTATATCAACTCATGAATGTTAATTGTCTACTTAATAAGGTTAGTTGAAATTCAGAATTATTCATAATATGGTCGTAATGCATTTATCCAAGAATATAAAAGGATTAGTTCATTTCTATGAGTTATTCAACATCTAATTTAGATCCAGAGTGGCAATTTACATCCGCCATGCTATTCAAGTGTCGAGTGGTAATGTACATGTGCTTGTTTCACTGACTTGGGTTGTCAATCATTGTGGCCAAATGGGGAATCTTTCTCACCAAGGGTAATTCTGGTCAAAAGCTGTGCATTGTTCATTCCTGCATTTTAGATGACATTTTGTGGGCAAAAATGATAACGTATCACTCGTGCAGTGCAAGAGAAGAACAATCAAGTCAGCTTGTCACCGAGTCGCCATTGTGCAGGAAAAGGTATCCCATTATAGTTATGTGTACATTAAGAGCTATAGCCAAGAGTGACACAGGGTACAAAAGTTACAGTTAAAACTGGCCCCTCTCCTAGCCCCCACACAGTGTCCTAGCTACTTACACAGTGTCTGCCCTGGGAGCTGTAGATATGTATATAGAGTGTACAACATCAGGGGAACCCCATCCTTTTCAAATTCTCATCAGCACCTCATCCTTTGTAAATAAGACCATGGTAATAATAACGCCTCACATTCATAGCATGTATAGTCTTTTATCCTTTTTTTTTTTTGGTTAGGGGTTGGGAGGGATTCTTTAGTGTCATCAGTTGAAACACACAAGAATGGTGTATGGGTTGTGTGAAAACTTGTGCCAGTACAAATGTACATGTAAATACACCTGCAAATGTGTAAATACACTTGCAAATGTGTAAATACACTTGCAAATGTGTAAATACACCTTTTATATGGGCACTCTATCGTGCGTGTACCTGTACTGTGAAATAATGCACTCCTGAGTGGTTGAATGTCACAATTCATGCATTTATATTTTGTTTGTGTGAATGTTCACTCTGCTGTGGTGTTTGATACGTGAAAATATATGAAGAGAACAGGTACATGTGTACTGCTGATGAATTGGTAATCTCACGCATACATCTACAGGTAGAAAAACTGAACATTTTGGCAGCGTCGGAAAATTTTGGTAGTGTCCAAAAAATCTGTTCTGGAAAATTTTTGGTACCATCTTCAAATGTGAATGTTTCGGGAGAATCTTGATAATGGGTGCTGGGAGATTTGTTTGGTAACGTCTGAAAATGTGAATGTTTAGGGAGAATCTTGAGAATGTGTGCTGAGAGATTTGTTTGGTACCCTCTTCAAATGGGAATGTTTAGGGAGAATCTTGAGAATGTGTGCTGGGAGATTTGTTTGGTACCCTCTTCAAATGTGAATGTTTAGGGAGATTCTTGATAATGTGTGCTGGGAGATTTGTTTGGTACCCTCTTCAAATGTGAATGTTTAGGGAGATTCTTGATAATGTGTGCTGAGAGATTTGTTTGGTAACATCTGAAAATCTGTTCTTGAAATGTTTTCACATCAATTTAATAGGTGTACATGTCCACAAGTTTTTCAAAGGATTATCATAAATATTCCAGCAGTAATGACAATGTAGTGTTCATCAGTGGCTAATAATACAGTGCACGCAGGTGCTAGATCTGCACTACCTACCTGTACCTCATTGGTGAATCAAATAAAAATTACCTTCGAGAAGTTTTTCTTAAGGAATTGGTCAACAACACAACTGCAAGTATCGATGCACACATAAATGTATATGTATGTATTTATTTGGCATTGATTCCCTAAGCATTTCAGGTAAAGTTATATCTTAACGGGAGCATTTTCCCCCATGTTGATTATTATTTTGATTTTGCTTTCTGCTTGGCTGTATTATTTTTTTTTTCTTTTGAAGTACAGTGTGCATCTTTTTGGAAGTGTAGTAAATGTGAGAAATCAATTCTGGTTAAGTTATTTGTATCTGTAATTCATTAATGAATATTCATAAGGATCAAATTCCATCCATTCTGTTTGAATGTCATGTATGTTCATAATTGTTCAATTATACTTGCCATTTAAGCATGTCTTTTTTTTGTCTGTGCAGAATGTTTCATCAGACGTTTCAATATTAGCATATCTCAGTGTCCTTTTACTTGTTCAGTATTGAGAAACTAAAATGTGTCAATTATGAAATTTGCTTTTGTTTTATTTTCACTTGTTTAAGATGTTTTGTTGAGTATTCCTATTGCTCCCTGACTTGTTCCAAGACAATGACAAGTTTCAAGGCTTCCCTGCTGATGTGTTGACTTACAGTGTATCTGCTGGTAGTCATTGCTGTGTTATTCATGCAGGTAAACAAGACGCCTGATGTTCTCGGGAGCTACATAATTCTTATTATTAGTGGTCTGATAATTCAAGTCCCTTGGGAGTACCCATGGTTTAGACCTATCAGACCGTCATGAAACAGTTTTCTAGACTATTTTTGCAACAGTTCATCGTATTGAATTGAAACTTGACACGACAATTGACCATGACAAGCTACACACCAAGTGCTAGAGTCAGGCCTTTCCATCAATATTCAACAAGATTTTGGTTACATGTCATATTTTTCCAGACATTTTTTGAAAAAGGTTTGTCGTTCTACAGATGTAATTTAAGTCTTGGGCCATTTTGCTCGTTTTCAACAAAATTATGGCCATTTTTGTTTGGTGATTAACTTTTACGAAGATGAGAAATGTGTAAAGCTTGGACTACTGTAAACACAAGGATGTGCATGACAGAAAAAATTAATAATCCATTCAAATGAAAAAAAGTGTCACAGGAAAGTGCTTCATACAGACAAGACCTATTATGGGTGAGCAGATAAGTGAAATAACTGGTTCTTAGGGCCTTCGGTACTGGGAATGTCTTTCATGGTTACAACATCCTTGATGTTGGTGGTCCTTTTGATGGGGACAGTATATTTGTTGTTGATGGGCAATGCATGCTTATCTCTGTATGCAAGTTAGTCCATACCAAAGACAATTCATATCCAATTCAAAAAGTAAATTTTTTCTTCTCATTAGAAGTGAAATTTGACCAGTTTTTGCCTGTTCTGGGACCAATTTGAATATGACCACTGCTCATTAATTCCTATATAAAATCATTCTGGGATATCTTTTTATAGCAAAAACATTTCTAAAGCCAAGAAGTTTGGCATTTGAAGATTGAATTTTTTGTTCACTGGGTCACTTTGCCTGCATTTGCTGCTTTTACAAATAGGAATGCTGTTATACAAATGCTAATACTCTTATACAAATGCTAATGCCATTGCATATGCTGAAGCTTATCATCATCATTATTATGGGCAGAGCCCTGTACTATTTGAGCGAAGGTTTCTATAATGCCTTGTGATATTTAATTTTATCTTGTGCGCTTATTACTTTGTACTGTACTCTACAGCAACTTCATTTTTGATTGCGTGGTATGATTGATTTTTTGGAAAAGTGTAATAATTAAATAATCAACACTTTTTGGGTGCACACCTGAAAGTGGTGACTGGTTGCTCCCTACTTGATTTGAAATTTAAATGCTTTTGCCTTTTCTGCGTATATATGCACAGCGGCATGCGTGGTAACTTACTTTCACTTTCACTTTTGACCAGTAACCACATTAAGGTTTTGAGATATGATGTATGTGTGAAGAAGCAAGAGTATCTGGGTTTATTACCAGGCTGTACTGTTGCTTTATTGCTATACTGGATGTTTTCATGGAAGGTTGTGAATTATATCACTAAATCAGGTTCTTTGTGTTTTTATATGTTTCATTGTTGTTATTGTTGAAAGATATATCATGTTGTTGTGCTACTGTAGCTGGGTTGGCAATTGATTCTGAGCTTTCACTGCATTTTGGATTTTGTTTTTAATATGCACAGTAATGCAAAGTGGGTAATGAATATGCCTATAACTCTGGAATGTAATACTTCCTTGTAAGTTACATTACCTGGGTTATGGCATACAATGGTTGAGGAAGTATTTATGATTTGTTAAAGTAAAAGACAGCTCATGGCTAACGTATTGTTCATTAAAGGACGAGGCAGCAAATCAAGAAAGACAAGAAGACTTTTGCTTATTAGTGATATAAAATTCAAATTATTTTTATCATGCCTGTTGCTGAAAAAACGTGTTTAAACTTATGCGGTATACAGAAAACACACCCTCCATTTCAACACAGCCATTGTGTGAGGCCATGCCTTCATTAGCCAATCGAAATGCTTTTTGCATAGGGCCTTTGAAAAAGATGCATCATGGCCTTTTTCTCACTGCGAACAAATGTTGATACCACAGTGGATTTTTAGTTATTTCTAACAAATAACAAGCACACAAATTAATATTCAGGAGTAGACATTTGGCATTAAACATATTTCATTTGACTAATAGTAAATTTTTAGGTTTTTCACTTTTTGTCACATCAGTAAAATGTTTAACCCAGGAAGAATAGGCCGGCCTCTCTGCTGAAAGGAATGAAGCATGCAAGTTTCTCTTGCCAGCAAAAATGTTCCATGTGACACTTAGGTTCACACTAAAGTTGAACAGGTAGTTGTCAAACATATCCTGTGTCTCTATCAAATTAAAAGCACAACATATCAAGTTTAATGCCAAAGTTCACTCACAAAAAATACAATATTATGTGACCTCTTCGGATGTATCCAGTGTACGAGGTTGAGAGAAACAATATAAAGTTTCATGCTTTTAGGTAGGACTTAGGTAAGTCACACCTTTTTTGTGATCGCCTGTGGCCCCTGTTGTGCTAATGGTATGACGCATCAGCAAAACGCTGGACTGGTACAACATGACAAAAGTTGAGGGGGTTATAGCTCCATTATTTTATCAAAAAAGCAGTTAAAAAATGTCTGTATATTTATCGTTTTCCCTTAAATTTCTGATGTGTTTGTAAGGAAATACAAAAGGCTGGGGCTGGGTGGACTGTTTGAGAACTTCACCTGCAAGCTCGTCCTCAAACAGTTAGTCTGTCTGTATCTGAAGCATTTTCGCTAAATAGCACTGTGAGGAGTTTGAAGAGAGTAGTGGTTCTCCGGGTAGCCTATGTCATACTCACTGACCATAGCCCTGAATATGGTTGTTTTGCAAAACCACCTAGATGCATAGATTAATTAATGTTCTGTACAAAACAGCAATCATGTGAAAGTTTGGCACTTGGATAACTAAAGTGAAGCAACTTTTATGACTTGTAACAGTAATACTCATGATTTACTGCCTCGTCCTTTTAAAAAATTATAAAATTCTCTCTTGAATGTAAAAAACTGTTTGCAATTGTACGATTTCGTTGCTGAATTATCTTCGCTTGAAGTGTGGAGCATTGTGCTGCTGACTGGGGATCTGAAGGCACCCAGGCTTTTAAGCTTATTAGGGATTGACCAATCAGAGAGCTAGGAGATATCAGCTGTTTATAAGCTGTGACGTAAATGTTCTGAGTTTTCTGTCAATGTAACATGTAATAACATGGGGACAGCACACTATTTTAATGTTATATGTTTTAATTATAACAAATACATGTGTGAGGAAAGCATTTTCAGATCACTGTGTTGTGTAGGTGGTAAGTTTCTTGATCATTTCATGTTATAAATTGACATATATACTTAAGTTACAAACACAACCCTGGCAGCTGACTACAGTCTCAGGTGACAACAGTGTTCTGCATTTGGAACAATTACATCACAGCCCAGACAGAATGTTGGCGTTTCCTGCGTATCACTGGAGCATGGTCAGATGTCAGTTTCCACTGTCATAGTAGCTGTTAGAAAAAATACTTTATCAAAGTGAACATAATATTGTGCAACCTTCTTAAGTTAGAACATGCGCTGTCTTTCGCTTTAATGGAGTCTGAATTTGTGTGATGTGTGTGTGATCCTGTATTCACTGTATTCCTGAAAGTGGGCACCTTTCAATTAGCTGTTTGCCAGTGTCATTTTGGCATAATTTTCTGCATGTGTGCATGTCGATTATCAATCGGAGTGATATTTAATTGGGATAAAACATTTCGGTATGGCTTGCTTATTTGTCCAGGATTCACACATTAAGCAATAAAGGTTTAACTGTCATTGGCTGATAAGCGATATAGTCACGTTGAAAAGATCATCCTTGACTCATCTTGATGTTTAGTGATCGGGTCATCTGAAGGTGAGATTTTCCTGGATGTGTCTAAATATGCCAATGTTATAAAACTTGTTCACATTCTGAAATCCTTATATCCAGTTGAGAGGCCTTCAGTGAGGGGACCTGTAATTTAGTGCCCAGCAGTGGAACCTTGACGTCATTTCATTGACATCAAATGTTTCTTTCCTAGCTGATCCTAATGACGTCCCGTTAAAGACAGTACGTTAGAATAGGCACTGATAACTTGTAACATAGTAAACATTGCGCTGCAATCCATTTTTGACATCACATTATGGCTTAAGCTACATCCTGCTTCACACTTGTGCCACCTTGCGGTGACTTTAAAGAACTAGGCGCCTTCCCATTACATTTCAAATTTTTCCTTGAGCCAATCAAAACTGGCTCACTCAAATTGGTCCCACAGACTGAAATGAATTTACTGAAATAGAATTATGCACAATGCGTGTAAGACTCTGTCACAATTTTTACAAAAGGAAAGATCTTTGATCCAGTTTAACTCATCCAGTCACTGCAAGGTGGCACAAGTGTGAAGCAGGATGTAGCTTAAGCCATAATGTGATGTCAAAAATGGATTGTAGCGCAATGTTTACTATGTTACAAGATATCAGTGCCTATTCTAACGTACTGTCTTTGATCCAGTTTAACTGGATCAAAATAGAATTTGATGTTCAGTGCTACTTTGAATGGTGAAATACACCCAATGACATTTTGGACTTGTTGTGTCTGTGATAAGTTCGACAGTACAAGTTAAGATATTTTACTTGGGTGTATTTAATTATGAAGTCAAATCTGCTATTGTTATTGACTTGTCAGTAAATACATGTAGAGCTAAAGAACCATCAACTCTTGACCTGTTTTAACATTTTTGTCCAAATGGAATGAGTTTCTCACATTTGTGCAATGAAACGGCAGGAGTTGTCAGATGTTCTTGAAGGGTGTGCAGTTTCTTTAGATCTAGTTGGCAACAAATCTCTACAGAAAACAGCTCTGCAAGATCTAATGAGTCAGATTTATGGTTTTTTCTATCTCTCTGCATGAAACCATTGTGACCATGGTGTCATAATGCAGAAACTTGACCAGAAAGTACAAATAACACTTTATATCCTTTTGATTTTCTTTCAATAAAGTACTGTTCTTCCGTTATGTCCGCAGTTTCCATGGTTACATAGTGCGGCTATTATTGCATGCGTGTAGAGATGGTTTGTTAGTTCTACAACGGTAACAGCAGTGCATGCTGTGAAACCACTGTGTAGCCAGACAGCAGTGTCACATCAAAAATCAAATGTAGAAAGATGATGAATTGCGTGGAATAATTGCATTTTATATGCGTTGTGGTTGAGGAAATGGAATAACACGTCTCTTAATACACTGATGTAAGTATTTAAAAGGTGGTCGACTGGTTTTCGTTGAGCACAGCCCGGCCGCCGCCTGTTGTAATGTGTGGGTCATTTTGATGAGTGATTTGTTTGTTCTGTAGAACGGTTATAATTTACTGTTGATTATAAACAGATGTAACGGTGTACTGGTCATCTTTTTGCACTTACACAGCTTGCTCTGCTTTGTAGCTTTGCAGCATTGGGGTTTTAATTTCATGCGGTGAACTGTGTTTCTTTTTGTTTTTGTTTTTTCTTTTTCATAAGAGCCAAAATGACTTTTTAGACTGTAATTAAACAAAGCATGGCTTATTTTGATGCTGACAGAGATTTCCTCTGAGGAAATAAATGAATTCTGAAAAGGGTCATTGCTGGTGTGTTACTTGATTCTGTAGTGGTTTAATGCTTTTGGGCAGATATGATGAGGAGGATTCCTACTTCAACTGTTCTGTCTTAGGTTTCCCCAAAATGTTGACATTTTGAACATGTACTAAAGTGAAATATGCTGAGTTTGGAGTGAAATACTGATAAGATAAATTCTATGATAAAATCAAAGTGATGATCACAGTATTATAACAGGAGTATGTCCTCTCCGTCCACGATACTTGCACCAAGGGCTACACTGAGCAATACATGTAAAGGCTTTACATCACAAGGAAGTGGCAGTGTTAAGACAGAACTCTTGTTTTTTTTCCTGCTCTTTACATCTTATTCATTCGCTTTGCACTTGTACACTGGCTGTCATTTTTGTGGTTGGTTTACAATGATATACAAAGCTGTGACTGCAGGGCAGTGCGGCATCTGGTGTCTTCAGCATGTGAGGCAGCACTATAAATACTTTGCTGGAAATGACCTAAAATTTCATCCAAAAAAGTGCATCTTTAGAGGCAAATAAATGTCATAAAATAATATTTCCAGTGTGTTGAAACTCACATTTTACCAGTAGGGTATCATCAAACCTTCCAAACAAACCTCATAACAACTTTCCAACATGAACAACTCCCAGAGTCTGGAAAAATGAGCAGCTCAGTCATGAATGAAGCTTTAGGTTATTTAGGGTAAATTTAATATTGTGACTTGCCTGCTATATGCAGACACCTTGAAAAATAGAATATGTCAAAAGTAGACCAACAACTTCTTGACAAAACCCCAAGCAGACTAAAAATGATTTAATAACACGAGCGCTGGCTGAAAACCCTAAGGAGACAAAGGGTTAATTGATAACCCAAAGCAAACACAGACTTCATAACACAAGCTGCTTGAACAGCTCAAGCAAGAGACTTAATAACCCCCGGTAAGCGATTTCATGAAGTTTTATTGGAGTGTTGGACATACAATCCTCGTCCAAAAATGTGTCTTTGTTGATGTAATTCGAAGACTGTTTTTGGGATCAAATGGACCTTCAGTGGATACTTAAATAGATGTAACTGATTAAACATCTGAAACCTTATGCGTTACACGGACTCAAGCTGATAATGTCTGAATGGATTCCCCACACGCAGCCACGCTTTCAGACAGAAGGTAATTATACTTGCGAGTATTAAATAACAGCCATAAACTCAGGAAGTGCTTTGACACAAAGCATTTTTTAAGGATGAAATTCACTGTAACGATCAAAACCAGAGAATTGCCTACAAAATTGGTTGTTATGGCAACAAAGTTATAAATTGTAAGGTGAGAAAGCTACATATAGCAATAAACGGTGCGACTGCACATCAGGTGAGTTATGTCAGTCTGACACTGCGACAACCCATCAGATGATTTAAGTCAATCTGAGCCCCAGGAAATGAAGCGTGTGAAATGTGAAGACAAATAAAGGCCCAGTTTGTAAATAAGTTTATGTGCATGGGATGTGGACAATTCAATCAGTAGACCTTAATAACAGTAACAGGTTACATGCATACAGAGGTATTCACACTATTACAGTTAACTGAAGCAGCAGAGCCATTTCCAAAGTTGAGATGGGGAGCGGGGGGAGGGGGTAAGTATCAATTTATCCAAGGATCTAAGTGCCAGAGTCAAAAATGATTGTGGGGACACTCAAAGCCCCTCTGACCATGCAGTTCAATGGCCACTGCTTAAAGGTTACGGCAAAACCCGACTTGAGGAAATGCTTTCAGGTATAAAAACGTATATCCACACACCGCATTGTTACTCCACTATAAACTATATGTGCATGTAAATGTATAGGTCGTGAAACTTGGCGACTAGGGTCGTGTGTTCAAGTCCAGCTCTTGCTGTTTCTGCTGCAGTTTTAAGCCAGAAGGATTGTCAGGTAGGTGTACTGGCAGTGGGCGGTGGTTTATTCTGGGCACTCCGGTCTCCACCACCCATAAACACGCCGCTGTCATACCTGTGAAAAACTTCTTGAGTACGGCATTAGACGAAATTCATCTATAACTGCAGTCAGTGTCACTGGTGGGGGATGCCATATTCAGTGTGCCTGAAGTAAAACCATTAAACTTTGGGGCGTAACTGACAAAATTTCCCATAGTAGTAAAACCCAGATTGTTACCATGGAGTGAAATGCAATGTGTAAGCTGTGAAGGAATAAAGTGATCTCGAACAAATTTCATGTACACCTGCCTTGTGTTACATAGGCCACAGCAGACAAAAAATATTGCTTATTTCTGAGAACTGTGAACGCATTAGGGATTCACCCAGAAAAATCCTTCGGATGAGAACGAGGCTGAGCCAGCAATATTGAAAATGAATCCCCATTAATAGCAACTGATATTATTAGACAAACAATTCAGAAGTGTAACAACCCAACCTGTTGAAAATGTCTAGTGAAAGCAACTGATATTAGGACAAACAAGTCAACAGTGTAATGACAATCCAACCCATTACCTCTGGAACCATCTACAAGACCACACAGAGGTATACATATATAGTCAGGCCTCAAACATGTATGAAACATGCAGGAGAATCTCAAGTGCAATTGTAGATTAACGATGTAGGTTGAACAAACCTTTGGCCGTTACAGTTGAAGGAATTGTGTAGCTGACTGCTTTTCTGCTTTGGAAAGATCAGTGGCACACACATCACTGAATTCTGAGAACTCTTTTCTTGACTTGTATGGTGCAGGGCAAATTGTTTGTGTGGTTCCTGTACAGTTTCTGGACGTTTCTGCGCTGGAATAAACGACATCCAAATATCGGAGTGAGAGTCGTGACAGTGGAGTTATGTAGGACTACGTCAATACATCACCAATGCAGCTCTCTGGAATATTGTATGATAAAACTCATCTGTGTTATTAGGTGTGGACCCACTACGTTATACATCTTGGTCTTAGAATGGTACCTTAAATTGACATGAGCTTGCATTGCTGAAATTTTCAAGTCCAACAGAAAACTTGCTTCACCACCACCACTTGTCTTGACGCTTGTTTCTAAAATCCCTACAGATATACTGCTCAGACCATGTTGCTCAAGCCGGCAACCAGGAATTGTCATCAGACACATGTATCCCAAATGATCAGAACCTTTGCTCAAAAGGTGCCCTTACAGAGATAAGTAATTAAAGCCATAAAATACTTTTTTTTGGTGCTTAACTCACATCTTTACCTTTGGGATATTATCCTACCTTCTTAACACACCTTCTGAAAACACCTTTCTCCTACCAATTAAACTCTCACAGTCAGGTAAAATGAGCAGATAAGTCACGAACTTCATTTTAAGTCATCTGCCATATTGGTGCGTTGTTTCTCTTGACCACCAGGTGTCTCTGTAGTGTTTCTGCTGAGTACTAGCTGACTTTGCTTCACTGTATCTTAACAACCAAAAATCACCATGCTGTTTTTGTGGTGCTCAACCACCAGGTATCCCCATGATATTCCTACTGACAAACAGGTATCACTACTTATATTTCTACTATTAACGACCAGTTACAACAAAGGTATTTCCATGAAAAACAGGTTTTTGGGCCTTCATGTATCAGGTTGTTACAAGGCATCGCCATAGAAGCACTAGTGACATCGAGGTATCCCCACTTTTGTTTCTACAGTCAACTGCATATCACAACCATTTTTATACCAATATCCACATGTTTTTGCATCAAGGTTTCTGTTGATGACCAGGTATCACAATGGTGCTTCACAACTCGCCTTTCTGGTCAAGTGACGGAGAGAATTCAAAACAAACCACAGCTCATTATTTAAAAAAATAGAAGACAACGTTTGGGATGTTTGACAGACTGAGTATTTTAATAGCCCATAAGGTACAGACGAACAGACAGACAGACGAACAAATGCAACTTTCAGGATATACACACATGAATCAGCCCAGCTTTGGTCACAGTGTTACGAGATCCACTCAGTCATGGCTGCACCATAGCATCTGCTAATATATCTTACATCGTACCTAATATATATATATATTTATATATACATTTAACAGGCTGTTCACCCTATATCACAGAAAAAACAACAGCTATGGGTAAGTTGTGGCAATTTACACGAAAAATAACATATAAAACACCAAACAGACCAAATCAGCATGATATTTCTATATGGGTGAAGAAAGAAATGATATTTCTGATTGTACAGTAGGAAAAGAAATAATCTTGATGTTAATAGTTTAACATTTGGGAGAAATCTATACACTTACTTGTAACACTTAATTTCCACTTCTTCTACCCAGATGTAAGGTAATACACAATGAAATTCAAGAATGATCAAAATTAATATTAAAAGCAAATCAAAGCTGTTGATTCTTTTTCCTGTTTTCATCAGACATTATGACAAATTATACACAGCTTGATCAGTACATATGCACACTGAAGTCTGGGTCCACAGTCAAATCATCTACATCCAAACTTGTAATATGCATGCTTAACTGCAAATTCACGAAGCAGCTTTTTTACAGACAATAAAATGCCTGTGGCAAATCTGAATTTTTCTCTATTTCTGTGGCCATAAATTAATGTACAAAGAATAATTCAACTCTGACCTTTTACGACGTGGATATTTTCTTATCTTTTCTGATGTATCATCCCCACACTCATTCCCCTTCCTTTCAGTTCATCGTGTCTACCTCTGGCACTATGTCTTGGCTTAAGGGCTTAATACTTTAGAATTAAATTAGATGTACAGATGTAATATAAAATTTCTGCTTGTATGCGCAATAACAGTCCACGGAGATCTCATTCTTCACAGCCATAACAGGAACAGTGTTCAATTATTCCAGTTAATTTTTTTGTTTTGTTTTCTCTTTAAGATATTAAACCAACAAAATCTATACAGAATTCACTAATCAGTTCTTTCATTAACTATGTACCCACTTAAGTTCACTAATGAAAGGAAATGCCTGTATACCCCTATCTTCCACATATTAAGAGGGACAGGCAAATCCTGCCCTTCACCAAATTACACTGTGCAAAGAATATTCATCGATATCTTGCAAAATAACTTTGATCTGAATGCTCATAAGAAATTTTATTAAAGGATGTCCATTCATCTCTCCAAAAGGTTCACTCAGACTCTTGTGACAGAGCTTCCCAGTCTTATATATATCAATCAATCTACATATTTTTTACGCTATATAAACTTAGAGAATATTGTGAACTCATCCAAAGGCCTGGGCCACTGAAGTAACAGTAATGAATGTGCATCCTTAACCAGAGTTAGGATATCTCATAGATCAGACAGCCTTCAGAGTCCTTGAAGCACAAAAATGCATTTCTCTCTACGGTAACTTGAACACGGAATGATCTTAGTTGCAATGGCAACAAGGTGCAAAGACACTGAAGAGGCGCAACTGGTCTACTCAGAAACAGTTTTCTTATTCCGACAGCAGACCAGGAAATTGTTTACCTGTACATCCTTACAGTGAAATCCAAGTCACAGTGACTGATCAAAGGAAATGTCAGGAACTCCGAAAAGGATTCCAAAAAGAGGCTTCTTTTATCAATAAACTGACTTGAGTTTCAAAGTAGTTCATACCCTTGTAATTTTGTGCATAACATCAATAAAGTTTATTGCCAATGTAAACCCACTGGATGAGTCGTTCTCAGAGGTACACAAATGGCTCACCACTAGCACACTTGTAGCTGGCTTCTCCATTTCAACTACCATTCACTCAAGCCTTCATCTGATAAAGATGTAGACACAGTCATCACTGCCATGACCGCTGTGGATGGTGGAGTCGAGAACCAAGCACATAACTGGAAGAATCATTTCATACATGCACCACAGGAATAAAACTGGCAAGCTTGAGATTTGCTACTGCAATTTTTGATAAAGAACTTTCACACTGGCTGGATAATTTACGATTTCGCACAGGTATTTAAAGGTGTCAGTTCTGTTTGTTTTAAACAGCAGGTGTTCAAAACAGTACTGCTATTATAAGACTGAAATACAGTCCAAATCAGTTGATCATTGAAATATGAACCTCCAAAATCTCACTTTTATCAACCTTTAAAATAAGAGTAGAGTTACTGCAGTCATCTGTTAATATGATCGCCAAACTCAACAATCAAAACTTTTTACAGTCTGTTTCCTATAGATTTCAATGGTATACCACTGGCAGACCAGTAAATGGCATTCAAGTCTCAGATAATAGCTTGGCTTGTAATACAGGTTCCAGTGAATTTGAATTCAAAGACATTTTGTCTCTAAGCTAATATAGTCAGTAAAACGGAAAGATTTTCTTCAGAGACCTGTGAAAGATGACTAAATATTAGACCTACCTCTGCAATTGCAGGAGAAATTTCTCATGAAAAAAGCTTTCTCTACAAAAAAGCATCATAGCAATAACACCTAGCACTGCAAACCAGGTTCTTGGTGAAGAAATAACAGTATGCTGCTGTGGTTTGCACCTCTCTATCAAATATAACTATAACATTCTGATGAGCGTGGATGAACTTCAGTTTGAAGAGCACACCACACACAGTTGGCATGGAGAATGCCTGCAGCAGCTGGGTGTGTAAGGTACTGCCCAGATTACAGAGACTTTGAGTTGATTCTTTTTGTCTCTCCAGAGAGTTCAGAGAACTGTGATCTAATTCTTTTAACCTGAAGTACTAGGTTGTGGAGATGTTTGGTTACCTCCACCTCTCCGTTTTGTCAAGGTGGCTTGGCGGTGGTGAGTCATGTGGCAATCATGGCTACCATTTGTAAATAATTTAAATGAAGGAGATTTGTACCTCTTGACCTGACTGCCAATTGACCTTGTTTATGAATATGAACCAGAGTTATAAATACTGAATATACCCGTTCATCCGTGTTGAAGATACAGGCATTGCGGCATTTGATTAATTTACATTGTCACCTCTCGTGAGTTCTGGTGAAATTTGTAGTTCGTGTCTATTTTACTCCCAATCTGGAGAGTTCGGAGAGTGCAGTCCAGATAGTTCGGAGAGAGTAAAAGAATACTTCTGCTGTTATGCTATGGAACTAGATCTCAGCCATATTCCCCATTGATCCCCCTCCCCCCAGCCCCTGTCCATTACGGGGTACTCTAACTTTGCCCCCAGCGACATATCCCAATCCCTGTATTATTACTGGTATACAAATAACTCTCACTCCCTATTGTATATATATTTTGGATTTTCTACAATTAAGTAACAGAAGCCCAGCACTTAGTATGTACTTCCTTGTTGATAGTATAACTTGCACTTGTAACATCCAAACAAACTACTAGATTTAAAACTGGAAGAGATGGAATATGAGCAGTGATGGAATATGGCCATGGAAGGGACTTAGCAGTGCAGAACATTCATCCACAGTGGAAAATATTTATATTCCACATACATGTACATAAAAGGACAGAGAAACAGGTCTTATTGGCTGACAGTAAGGGATAGGATTCCTGGGTTAAAGCCTAGAGCCTTGGTCACTGTTCACAATCATACTACTAAACTTCAGCTTATAGCCTGCAGCTTCAGGCTGTACTTGCCTACCACTGACACCAGCCAAAGAGCAGGGAATCTGTGTTCATTTAATACCACTGTTCTCTTTCAACAACTGGCACTGGTGATACAGAACTCTATGCAACAGGTGATCAAGAGCATGTGTAATACAACCTGAGGGTTAGTATATGTTGTCAACCCATCAAAAAAAAAAAAAAAAAAACCCCAAAAAACCACTCAGTTTGTTTTTTTGTATTTTTGCTGTTTTACATACTCCAGTAAACAAGACACTTTTTACATTATCTTCAACATATAACAATATATGTATACAAGATATTTACAAAGCAACATATCTGTGTAACGTACAAATAAATATGGAAAACTGTCCAACTTTGGAATATACAGACGTTCATGCATAGAAATGAACATGCCAACGCACCAATAATGTAACTCCACTTACTGAGTACTTTATATCTTTGATTAAACAAACAAACATATTACACGTGTAGACCTTGTTTTATGGTCAACTGCAGGAACAATTTTTCAACACCAGTTTAACACAACAAACAGATGAAAAGCGTTAACCACAGCTTCATGGGGAAAATAATACTGATGGCTGATCTAAAATGGATGTGGGCAAAATCAAGAACAGCATACATCTGATATTCACAAAGAAGACAACATTTCAAATACCATGGATATACTGGATATTTCCAGTACAATAAGCAAACAAACAACAATTATTTATTATTGTTTAAGAGATTTCAGCTATTAAGACATATTCATTCATCGTGTTCCAGAATTTTAATATCACTTTGTGGAGAAACTGATAGGAGCATTTTTACGACAATTTAAATTAAGTCTGAAAACAAATATCTGATTAGAAGAGATTTCACCATAATTTAAAATTTACTACATGTAGTTTCATAATTATTGGACTATGTTGTGAATTTATCATTCACAAGTATGCTGATAGACACATTCTTAATTGATTTCTGCATAATATGAGAATTTTCATTTCAAAAGTTCCTAAATTGCATCTAATGACACGCCAATCATCGGGCAAAATTTGGTGACTGAATTTGACTTTATTGGAACTTACAACTTTTGGGATAATCGCTTATACTAACATCAGGATTATGGGATTTTTTAGTCTAAAGTACATTGTACTTCATGATAACCAGCTTTGTAACTACATCAATCTTTTTGACTCCCACATAAACAGCATTGATGTCAATATGGGCAATGTTACTGTATATTGCACTCTTGGATAAAAAAAATCTTCTGAAGTAGTGCTATTTTCAGGAATCATCAACTTGATGCAGTTGTTTAGACATAAATTTATATCCTTCTTTAACAGCATTTCACTTTCAACCGATTTTCTACAGTAGCTTAACCTAATCTTAACACCAAAGAAAACTCAGGACACACTTAGTCCCGATACGTGAGTGTGACTCAGCAGAACTTGTGCATTTGTGAGCACAAGCTGGGACAACTGAGGACTTTCTTTAAATGTGATTAAAACATGGCTATCAGATCATTTGACATGCAGGCAGCGATTCAAGGGGGATAACCACTACCAACCAAAACTGTGAAGAGGACATCTGTCAAGCAATAAGATGTGGATCAAATTCCCACAGCAGTCAATAAATTGTACATTCCTGCCCTGTTTATGCGTTGAGTTGTCAACTGCAATGGTCAGCTATCTCTCACATGATGATTTTAAAACTCCCTCTCTTTGACGTTGACAAGCATTTAATGTACTATTGCCTGGATATACGTGGCTACCTTCCCTCATGGACACATCAACAAATGTGAATCTGGCACAGTTTACAGGACACCGCCAACTCCCACTCCAGGAAAGACATCTACAGGATCATTTGCATATCCATATGCTCAGACCAGTTCTTAGAAGTCACATCTGTCCAGCCAACCAATGCAACATGGTCAGCTTCCAGACAGTCAACAGCCTCTTTTTTGTATCCTGTGATTCAGGGCTATAACTTGGGGTAAAAGCTTCCGTTTCCAGTCTCAGTTGAACAGAATGTTTTCTGGATCTTGGTTCTCTAACTGAGCTATGTGCCTCAGGACATCTTTCTTTGTAATGATGCCTAGGAGTCTCCTGCAGGTAAAAGATATATTCAATAAATACATTACTTATTTATTTATATATTTGATTCATGTTTTACGCCATACTCGAGAATATTTCACTTATACAATGACGTCCAGCATTATGGTGGGAGGAAACCCGACAGAGCCCGTGGGAAACCCCACAACCATCCACAGGTTGCTGGCAGACCTTCCCACGTATGGCCAGAGAGGAAGCCAGCTTGAGCTGAACTTGAACTCACAGTGGCCACACTGGTGGCAGGCTTCTGGGTCATTAACTAGCGCACTAACCAACTGAGCAATAGATACATTACACGCGATGTAACACAGGGCCTGTGTTAAAAAGTTAATTAAAGAATAAGCATCTATAAGCAGCATATTTTCCACAGCCTGCTAAATTAGCAAAGAATGAGATAATGGTAACAGTTCTTATTTTGAAACTTCTGTCAAATGTTCATTAGTATTTATCTTGTCATCTGGATTTTGATGTCCATCATTAAACCTCATGGGCAGGATCATAATGTGTTTTATCAGACAGACCAGTTACATGTTCTATCAAACATATTTTGATGTCCATCATTAAACCTCATGGAGAGGATCATAATGTGTTTTATCAGACAGACCAGTTACATGTTCTGTCAAACATATTTTGATGTCCATCATTAAACCTCAGGGAGAGGATCATAATGTGTTTTATCAGACAGACCAGTTACATGTTCTATCAAACATATTTTGATGTCCATCATTAAACCTCAGGGAGAGGATCATAATGTGTTTTATCAGACAAACCAGTTACATGTTCTATCAAACATATTTTGAGGTCCATCATTAAACCTCATGGACAGGATCATAATGTGTTTTTTCAGACTGACCAGTTACATGTTCTATCAAACATATTTTGATGTCCATCATTAAACCTCATGGAGAGGATCATAATGTGTTTTATCAGACAGACCAGTTACATGTTCTATCAAACATATTTTGATGTCCATCATTAAACCTCAGGGAGAGGATCATAATGTGTTTTATCAGACAGACCAGTTACATGTTCTATCAAACATATTTTGATGTCCATCATTAAACCTCATGGACAGGATCATAATGTGTTTTATCAGACAGACCAGTTACATGTTCTATCAAACATATTTTGATGTCCATCATTAAACCTCAGGGAGAGGATCATAATGTGTTTTATCAGACAGACCAGTTACATGTTCTATCAAACATATTTTGATGTCCATCATTAAACCTCATGGGCAGGATCATAATGTGTTTTGTCAGACAGACCAGTTACATGTTCTATCAAACATATTTTGATGTCCATCATTAAACCTCATGGAGAGGATCATAATGTGTTTTATCAGACAGACCAGTTACACGTTCTATCAAACATATTTCACTTCCATTACACTTTCCACTAGAAGCAGCTTATGTTATTTTAGGATCAGATCTACATGCAGGTTACAAACATACCCATTTACATGTAGACTGTTCAAACATACAATGAATATAAATGGTTAAACGAACCAATCTAGATCGCTCAAACATCCCAATCTAGAAAGATCAAACATAAATTAACACATAAGAAGCAGCAGGTGATGTACATACCCATTATGTGTAACTAAAGTTTGACGGAGGCCTAATTTACGGAACATCTCTACTACCGTCTCCATTGGAGTTTGGTCTGTGATGGTAATAGGGGCCTGAAAAACATAGCATTATGAGTTACACTTCCTAAAACACACAGTACTGTGAGTTACACTTTCTAAAAATATAGTACCTTAAGAGGTCAAAGAAATGAAATTAAGAGCCTCAAGAACAAAATGTTCCAAGTTTTATAAAGCAATGAAAAATATAAAATAAGAAATCATAATTTAGGAAAATGAACAATTGACTTCATGCACATCAGTTGTAAAATGACAATTTTGATTGGTACATGCAGAACAGGTTTGAGCTATCGAACGTGTCTGTAAAAAAAGGGTGATTGCTGGATTTGACATCAGTGAGACTGGCACATGTAGGCAGCATTGGTTTCCACGTGCTATCCTCACTGACATGGAAGCATAATTAGATTGAGGGGACAGTTATGACTTTTAGCCAAATCAAACATGTCCAGTTATCAGGTCAAACAGCACTGACTCCTTCAAACTGAACATAATTTGGTTCTATCAAGCAAAACACTATTTCGTTTGGCCAAATGGAATCCTGTAAGTCAACACACTATGTCAGTTGAAACACTATTTTGTTTTGTCAATAAAACGTTATTTTGGTTCAGTCAATTCCTAACTCCATTTGGCTGTCATTCAGATTTGAACACTATTCGGCTCTGTAAATAATAGAAAAAAAAATAGTCGACAAACACAGTGTATGTCAGTTCTACTGCCAAAAAAGGCACCAATAAATAGATAAAAAAACCAGCACGATGTTTACCATATCTAAGATCCTCCTAAGTTTAAGGGGCGCTGGTCCCATGGTGACTGTAGGAACGTGAACAGTGAAGTATACCACAGAGTTTCTCACCACACCCTCCTGGTTCTTTGTGGCATTGCCTGTCAGCAGGTAGCAAAAGTCAAGCATATGAATATGTAACCTGGATTAACATGACTGTAACACATCAAAGCTCCCAGGAGCTTTCCACTAGCTTGTCCAGGATTTGACAGTGCTCAGTCTCTGGAATGGTGGATGACTGGTTGTAGAACATGTATTATTTATACAGTGACCATATCCATAGAACGCCACTCCCTGTTGGAATGGTAGTAGGCCACTGGAGGTTGTCTACTGGGGAGCTACATGTGGTGAAAAGCCATTCAGAACCACTGACCAAGTTAGTATAAACACAGAAGGGTAAATTTTTAGATCTCTAAGGCAACAATTTTTATGTTGTACTTTAGAATCCCCAAATAAAATAAAAATAAAATCCATGATGTATTATTTTGTCCAAACTTTACGACTGTCTATTTGCCACACTTCATTTATTCATTTGTTTATTTCATTGGTGTTTTACACCACACTCAAGAATATTTCACTTATGCGATGGAGGTCAGCATTATGGTAAGAGGAAATCTGACAGAACCCTGAGGCAAACCCACCACCATCTGAAGGTTGCTGGCGGATCTTCCCATATACAATTGGAGAGGAAGCTCGCCAAAGCTGGACTTTAAGTCGCCGTGATTTCATTGGTGAGAGGCTTTTGAGCCATTGTACTGTACTAGTACACTAGCCACCAGGCCATGCAGACCCATATTAACACACTTTTGGCTAACCATGCATTCTCTGTGGCTTCTTCAGCATCTCCTAACCTGTACAATGTTTTCCCTCAAAGTCATTTCCTTCATTAAAATTCCTTGAAAACAAGAGAACATTGCATTTTGACTGATAAGAGCTTGAGCAAAAATCAATCCAGACATAAGGTACAACTCACTGATAGCCAGATTGAGATCTCTGCGTGTGACAAAGCCAACTAAATACTGGGACTCTCTGGACACCACCACAGGGAAGCCATTATGCTCTGTTGTTTTCATTATAGATTCTGTCAAAAAACGATGGAGGAAAAAAAAACATTCTCAACACTCAGAGTAAATAATGAAACAGCTGTTATGATACAGATGTTTTTACCTTCATTTGGAATGATTTATTCAAAAAACAATATATCTCCATATACATATACTCACTGATGCAATAATATACAATACAGGTATTTGCTGATTGCTGAAGTAAATCTACATTGGAATATTAGGGATAAAATGGCAAGATTAATGTAACCAAATACATGTTGATGACCCACACTGCACTTGTACAATGTACTGAATATGCAAACAAAACAAAATTAACCATGGAGATTCTTGTTCCCAGCTGCAGATATTATATTTTATTACCAGTTGTTACAAAGTGAAAGAACTTCACACAAGATTGATGCCTATATGGTGGGCTGACAAAGGTTGATATATTGCTGATTTGCCCAATGAATTTTATTTATTTATTTATTTATTTATTTGATTGATCGGTGCTTTATGTCGTACTCTAGAATATTTCACTTATATGATGGCGGCCAGCGTTATGGTGGGAGGAAACCGCGCAGAGCCCTGGGGAAACCCATGACCATCCACAGGTTGCTGGTAGACCTTCTGGCCAGAGAGGAAGCCAGTATGAGCTGGACTTGAACTCACAGTGACTCTCATTGGTGGGAGGCTTCCTGTGAATTTTACGTCATTCCTCAAAGTTTTCTACATAAATTGTTACATTGTAAAAACTATTAAAGCAAGAAATGATATTAGAACATATGTGGTAAATGATCTAAAATTTTCCTCTGCAACAAAGCTGCTTATTTGCCTGATTCTGAGAGCTCTGTTAATCTGTACAGGGAGGTGTTTTGAGGTTTGTTTTGGACAGTAAAATGATATCCTACTGAAACGAGGTAAGACATTAGTTTCATCACCAAGGGTATAACATTTGCCTGCCTTATAAATGAATTTTTAGGCCATTTACACATACCGTAAATGACGTAAAGTTTAGCCAATAATTTCTAGCCCTAAAATTTAGCCAATTTGATTTGGCAGTCGAGATGAGAGAGGAGTTATCAGCCCCCAGCTATGCAATACGGGCCAGTGCTGGTGTGACCGCCGGTCCATGCCGCATGGGATACATGTATACTCCCCAAACATGCACTGACTGAGGGGTGTCTATCTACACCAACATGCTATGTCATTGTGAATGGTATGCTTTCTTAAAGACAGGCCATTTTCACATAGGAGTTCTGTTTTGTTTCTTATGAATTTAACCAAAAGAAAATCTTGAGCAAAATCTGATAAACCTGGTGTGGTTGTGGCAAGTAATCCTACCAGCTGGTAGTGATCGCTGGAAAGCACACGTCTGGTAGCTGTATGCAGACGTGACTGACAAGCCTGGCAATATACCTCATATCCATTTTGTCTAAGTCTTCGTATGTATACATTTAGTAATCGAGAGAAGAGACACACATGCTGAGGAGTTGAACTAATTCTGGGGAACTCTGATCATGGAAACTTGATGTTGAGCCTCCAATAGCAACAACAAAGTTGCAATTTCAGTAGCTTCAGTAGCTTCCCAGGTTTGGAAGCTTTGAAGCTCTGTCACCGATGGCTGTTCACAGAGTGGTCCTGTCAGATCATCCGAGCGTAATGATGTATGTTACTGAAACTAAACTGTTCAAAGCATGGGTATAGAGGCCCCAGTTTCTGGACTTTCATAATACTGGATAGCAACTGCTAAATCTTACCACCAACTCCTCAGAAAGAAAAAAACCTTAAAGCCTGCAGTATTTCCTGCAAAGACTGTACATCTGTAAATCCAGGGATTACAACCTGTCACTTCTTGACAGGTAATTTGCTTCAGAATACCACTGGGCATGGCCGCAGGAAACCTTTGAGTTGAGTCTATGGGAATTACTGTATTACGTATAAAGGCTAAACTGCAGGCTACTATGCACTGGATTTTGCAGTGTTTATAGAATTGAGGTTTGTGCATAAATGGAACTCTATCGGTGCTCACAGGACTGAAGTGCTCACTTTATGAAGTTACAAACCATCACGTCATATGTACTGTGAAGGGGAGTGATGTGGTCCGAAGCACAGGTGACCAGTCAGCAAAACTTGCAACCAAAATTTATGTGTCAGCCAGCAGAACATCTATTTCTTATACAGTGACAGTTGTGGGTTTGAAAAGTGTCAGTTATAAAAGCACCGATGGGATACTTTTGTGCGTGTACAATTTTCAGAATAGGGTATATGGACGAACAAGCATCGGCAACAATTTCTGCTGACAGAGACGGATTAATTACCAAATAGCAATGGATTAACACTTCAGAGCTTCACACCATGTACATGTGTATGTACCTGTTAGCAAGTGCCTGTTTTTAACTGCTAACGTTTATGTAAACTGTAGGCAGCGAAAAATAAGCTGATGTTCTCTGGATTTACGGTCGAGGGAATTACGAATGTGCTCCGGATCACTGAGCTAAGTTATCTTGCCACCAATCTCTGATAATATGATGTGAATTCATGAATCTGACACTGGTAGCTCAATGTATTGCAAATGCAATGAATAGGAGGTCTGTAGGTAAAATTACCACGGAAGAATGTGAAAAACTGTGCGCTTAGCATGAAATATTTTAGCCACATTTGAAGCCAATTTCGGGCCCGAAATCGTGCTGACAAGGTGTTCAATTCAGGCAATCATCATAAACTGTTTTGATACAAAAATTTTTAAGGTTAAAATATTTTATCAAGCCATTGGCCATGTTGACAGCAAGTTCTTAAATATACTTCATTTTTATGGGTTAATTTCAGCCAAATTCATCCATATATGCCTGACTTTGTGAGGTCTTACATATCCAGAAGGGTACTGCGTTACCATTTAAATTCAAAAGTAATCAAGCAGCAGAAAATGGATGAAAAGATAATTCAAGATACTCTCCTATCTCATTATTTATTTAGTTATTCAGTGACCCTCTAGTATATATCTGAATAACACTGTAAGTTGTTTAGTCATGTTGTAAAATACCTGTACGCTGCCAACCGTTCAGTGAAGTGTGAGTGTGTGGATTGATTTTGTCAACACACTCCTCCTATCCCACTGGTACCAAGCTGTGATCAATTAGCAAGGATAACCACTAGTTGCAAGGAATCATGGGATACAGTCGGTGAGATTTTCGGCTAAACTTTACGTCATATACGGTACCTTATATTATTAGCCTATGTTTACGGAAGTTTTAAACAGGCTTGAAGTTTTACCTGTCACCAGTGTAACTCACCTATCTCCTCCACTGTCATAGAATCCTGAGTTATCACACAAAGAGGTGGGTCGTTCCGCCTGTGCAAGCAGATCAAACATCAAGTTTAAGGATATATACACAATATCAATCAGCGTAAGGAAAATATAGCTCAAACCATCAATGTGTCGTAATAATATATTTTTGTCTTTTTGTTTTGTATATTCTTCTACATGATTACATTCAGCAGAACATTAAAAGAAATACAGCATCAGTACAATTATGAGACATACACGTATCTGGATAATATGAAACCAGGAAAATGAAAGCCTCTAGTACATTTAATCATTTCTACCAAACAGGAAGCTCATCAGCAGTGGCATGTTCTGTGTTATACTCAGGAATAGCACTTGTAACTGTCAAAATGCAGTGTGTGGTTTCGTGGTGAAACAGACACAGCCATTTTGAGTGTTAAAAAAGAAATGCAAGGGTTAATAAAGTTTAAATAATGCTGAAAACTAGCCCCTTCCTGCCACCTGAAATAGATATGCGCATGCAGTGTGGCTCTTACAGACACTGTGGACATGACAAGGTGAGACATTGAGATAGAAACCTGAAATGCAGATTATATTACTAATCTAGGCCATCCTTCGAAATATATTGGTTGGTTTTAACCCAACTGACCTTTGAAAAAAGGCCCTACTCAATAGTTTTTATTGGTATTTGGATAAGATTTTTCATTTCATTATCTCCCACTATTAATTTCTTTAAAATTCGTCTCTTTTTCAAGAGCAAGAATAAAAAAAAAAGAATTCCCTACCAACTGGTTACGCCCAGCAAACAGTTTTTTAAAGATAGCCTTAACAGGTATAAATAAAATTTAAGAGTTATTCATTCAAGTTCAGATGACTTTTGATTTGCCGTTTTCCTATTTCAAAATCATTATGAACACTTCACCCATATTTGCATTCTGATATTTACATGCAGATACTGGTATGTCATAATTTACATATGTGGCAATAAAAGCAAAAATGACTGAATATCTCCACAAACTATTAAACTAATCGATTTATTTATTGTTGTTATTATCATTATTATTTTTAAACTGAAGTGTATAACATACATTTTACAGACTAATGGCTTCTTCAGCTCTGAATCAAAACTATAATGAATTTTGGCAAGAATTATGTCAAACAGTTTGGGAGCAAATGCTATTTGTAGATGTCAGAACAGGGGTTAAAATTAATTACTGCATTTCACTTCAACTTTATCATTTTTCAAGTCACAAATTTGCTTGATTCTAGTTTATTCATCAACCTTTGAGGGCCAGATAAGAGTTCTTGTGAAGTCTGACTCCACAATTGTTAATTGTCAAATAAGACAAAATGTGTATTTCACGTCATTTGTACCCTTCAACTTAAATCAATCGATATTTCACATCTTTTGATTTTGCTGACTTCTGCAAGTTGGTCTGACAAATCACAATTTAATAATAGATATTAAATAACAGATATATAATCCATATATCCATGAACTAACACACTCTAAATGACCTACAACTTTGCCCATGACTAAGTTGCTCATTTTTCAAAATTCTGAGAGTTGTATGGATTTTAGAAAGATGCCTTAAGGTTTGCTTGGAAGGCAGGATGATTCTGGAACAATGTCAGTTTGAGCACCAAAATGAAAGTTTTTTGGATGTTTACTTGCCCATAAAAATGCATATTTTTTGGATGAAATTTTAGTAATTCGATATATTTCAGACATTAACATGATTACTGATTATTAAACAAAATTGTTGTAACTATATTTGAAAAGAAAAACATCCTTTGTTTTGATATATGAAATACAAAATGTCTAAAAGAAAATATTGTACGTATAAAATAAAGCAAAACCTGAGTAAAAAGTACAATACTGCATCTACGAAGAATTAATGCACATTTCATCATTGAAATAGAATAATGTATCTTACAAATTAAGCATATATCTGACAATGATAAATAGGTGCAGTAAGTATGAAACAAAGCCAGTAAGTACCTCAAATTTGAGAATATTATCATTCTACACAATTACTACATACACGTGTCATAAGTGTATATAATATTGTATGTTTAAATTATTCATGCTTATACACTGTGGGATACTACCACTGCCATCTATAGGTGTTGGGGTATAAACTAGGGGAGAGAACTGCCACACAAATCATGGACAACACAGACTTAGTCTAGATAAATATCATAACCATTCATCAGCAAGACCTAATTTGAGCATTTAAGCCTCATGATATTCATATTTTTATTTAACCCACAATGGTTTTATGGAGTATTTAAACTCATAACATCATTCCATCTGCAACAACTCTAGAACAAAAAAACAACCCTTGTGGTCCCAAAACCCATTTTCTATGTGTGTATGCTTGGGTTTTACATCGTACTTAACAATTTTTCAGTCAAATGATGACGATGAGTCCACAGAATGTATATATACTGAGTCTTCTTGTAGGTGGCGAGTGCATGGTGTCAAAGTACTGCTGCCACTGGAACATCATGTTGAAGACACCACATATGAAACCCCACCCGGTCACATTATACTCACACAAGGCTGACCAGTCCTATTTCCTTGCTCTACCCTCTCAGTGGTGAATCCCAAGCGAGGCAGCAACAAGTACCATATTTAAAGTCTTTGATACAACCAGGGGTGGGATTGATCCTGGATCTCCCGATCTCGAGGCAGACACCCTAACTACCAACAAGGTGGTCTCAAAAATTTATAGATAGGAAGACGGAAGGACGGACAACACCGTATCGTGATTTCATTAATGCAACACGTAATACAACTCCCACAAACACAGCAAGGCAATACATGATTGTATCACCTTGTGTTGTGTGTTGTAGTTGCCAGAGTACTCTACTTTGTGAAGTTTATCAGTGGAAATGGAAATAATTACACATTAGCATCTACAAGAAGTTAGATTTGTTATTTTGCACTACAGAAGGCAGTCCACTGAAGCCAGAAAACGCAGGTGTTGCTACCACAGACTGGCTGTTTCAAGAGCTGCATATCCTCCCCAGACAGAGAAAAAACAATGTTTATATTAATACATTTATCAAGATATCTAAATAAATGATAAGGACAAGTTACCTGTAGATTCCAGTTCATATCAATGATAATGTTTACATATTTAGGCTAATAATATATTAAGAGATTCCAATTTGATGGAATCTCTTTCTTCTGTGTGCGTGCATGAACCACAACACAGCTTAGTGACAGAGTCTGTCGGTGTAAATAGGTTAATTATTCATTTGATTTGTGTTTTGTGCTGTACTCAAAAGTGAGTGTAAATAAATACTATTAATAAATCATTCAATTCCAAATATGTCCCACATAACAGAGGGATGATGTGTTAACCGTGTTCTCTCCACCCTATTGTAGCCTTTCAGACTCTTATATCTCACTCTCTGCTGTGACATCAGTAATTCCTGTGCACTTCAAACTGGCTGACAAGAAAGAGCGACTTAGCTTGTGACAGTGGCTCAAAGACGTCTGGTGAAGAGCAGCTTATACTGGGGTTAGTAAATCCTACAGCATTCCCCATGCACAGCCACCTTTTTGATCCCCTCCACCCTCCCCTTACCCCTACCACTCCCTGCCCTTCCCTAGAGGCACAGAGGTAGACTACATTACAGGTAGACCTTGTTACATCAGTGTTAATACATGAAATCACAGCACAGGTGCAAGCAGGACATCCCTGTTTTAACCTGACATTTTACACATATAACGACATGTACCTTGACATCAAGTCAGAAACAAATACCTTTTTATACTCAGGTAGTCTAAGGGGAAAGCAGAAAATCTGAAAAACAAGTTGGCAATTTTTTCTTTGTGTATTATTAAGATTACCTTCTGGTGAAGGAAAAATGGTTGCAAGAATCTAAACCGAGGGGCAATTAGTGTGGAAGACACAGTTCAAACAGATATGTACATGATTAAAGAAAAATACTGCTCAAAAGCTCCAAGTGATATATTACATGTGTAAGATTAAGCTCAGACCAAATACATGTTATTAAACACTGACACAACAGACTGAGCAGTACAACAACAACAACAGCAGCACAACACAACATGCCAGAAGGCAGGGTGTCCTAACACTGAACTTACACGCCTAATCCATATCGCCAGTATCTTAGGACAAAAAGTAAAACAGGTACTCAATACATTCCTCTACTCAACCAAACCGGGGGTTTTCTCTGACAGAGAAAGACACCTGTCCCTGGCACAAAAATCATCAAGGACAGTAGTGAAAAGAAAACTAGGCAGAGCATGGTCGCTGCAAGATTTGAAACATCAATTATACCCAAAGGCGACATACAAAATTTAAATGATTGACACTTTAGTACGCACCAACTTAATGGGAAAAACTACACAAAACTGAAGTTATGATGAGTGAAAAGAGCATTAAAAATTGTACCTAAAAATACCTTCACTTCAAATGTTTTGATTACATCGTGGATTTTATGGACCATATTGAACACGCTGAAGAACAGTGACATCACACATTCCTTTCAGCTGCTTAACAGCCTCTAATTTTATGTTCTACCCCCATATCTGGATTTAATGTCGAAATATAACACAGGTCCATAAAGTCCACCATATAATCAAAGCATTTGACTGCGTTAAATTTGGTGAGAAAAAATCTAAATAAACAAATCAGTGAAGGTATTTTCAGATACAGATATTTTTAATGGTCTTATCACTCAGGATAACTTCATTTTTGTGCAGTCTTGTCCTTTAAACAAACCTAATTTTCCTCTAATAAAGAGACTTATTCTGAGGCCAGAATCAGTGCTCACATCTGTATACAGAACATAATGCATGGGACAAAATTTTGTTCAATGCCTTAAAAATTCTGGCTTACAAATTGGTTTTGGACACTTTGATTCGAAAAGATCCACGCAACATGTTTTTAAAATGTTTGCAAAAATCTCCTTCTCTAAAAGTTTTAGGGCCATAGTGATAAGCAGTGAATACAAAGATTTTTGCAACATTTTTGCCGCATGTTAAACAGAAGGATTTTGTTCATTTGGACCATTTAACATATGTGAGGACATTGTTACTTATTTACCTGTCAATCACAGGAACATTCCCAAATGCTGCCAGATAGGTGAAATATTCTTATATACATCCTAAAACTCCAGCCAAATAAACTAATAAATGAATATGTATGTCACAACACCTTAAGATTTTTGTTCTCAGTTTGAAATCGTTGAGTGTCTTAGCACATACACACACACACACACATTTCTGCAATTCTTCAGTGACAGAAGCTAAATTTAGCTTGCTCCCAACAGTATGCAAGAAGCCAACACGTCATACATTACCAGTAACCTGGATAGGTTCCCATGCTGTCCCACGTTCCTTATTGTTTATTCCATTTATCCATATAAAATCAGCACACCCTGGGCCCTTCCACCCACCCTTCCCACCTTCAAGCCTAGCTACAATCCATCCCTCCATCAAACTCCTATTTGAAAATTGATTAAGGCAGGAATTTCATGGACAACAATTTTAGGAGTATTCTTATATATAAATATGATACTAACATAAACCTGAAAAAATGTTGTTTAGCATGTCTATCCAACTTCCACATCGCACTATCACTATACGTCACTGGCAGGTAAGAACAGATGAATGATGTGTTTGGTGAAAAGGCCAAGGATTTTCTATGAGCCATGGATCACATAGGCTTTGATAACCAAACTCACCTGGGTCGCATGACATCGGCTGCTATCGTAGTGTGAGTGAACTCTTCTTTACTGTCCAGATACGGATAGCCATTGAGCTGGATGTGTGCGTCGTAACTGGTCAGAGTAAAGGGAGATAACTACTGTACAGTGGGACATGGGAGCATCTATGTTCAAGGCAGGCTAGACATCAAAGAGGCTGATGCTGAATGAATGGTTTGTTGCTCAGGACTTAACAG
The DNA here is from genome assembly GCA_016165875.1 of Acanthopleura granulata. Classification (NCBI taxonomy): domain Eukaryota; kingdom Metazoa; phylum Mollusca; class Polyplacophora; order Chitonida; family Chitonidae; genus Acanthopleura; species Acanthopleura granulata. The sequence goes on from JABBOT010000008.1 coordinate 17,485,962, forward strand.
TGATTTAAATTAGGGTTAGATTGGTGTGTTCTTGTAACAGACAGATGTCCATGCTGCACCAAAACATCATAGAGAATATACTATGATGTTGTCAACTGAACCCATGTCATACTCCAAATGTGACAATTTTGTATGTGAAAAGAATGCGATAAGAACAACAGATCAGGTCAATTCTACCCAGGCGATTTTTGACTCCAGTCAAAATTTTAAACATGAACTTGTGAACATGTAAAAATAGGGTACTTTTCATGTAAGAAAAATCTGTCATGGGAACTTAAGCGACATTAAAATAATCTGTTAAGATGATGCATTATACATTGACTGGAGTCAAAATTCTGCCACTCAACTCCACCATGTCTGTTTGCACTCAGAATCAAGGATACATGCCCCTCCTGCCCAGGGCGTCCCCCACCCATTTACTGGTCATTGTGGCCACCATCATGGGGACGATGTACTGGAGACCACCGGTCAGTTCAAACATGATCACCACCAGGGACACTGAAACGGTCATGCAGAGAAAGGGTTAACACCAACAAGGCAATTGGAAGAAGGATTTTGATGGTCAGAGCAAATCTACCCAGCTTACTGCTGACACTGATGTCTTCATGACGGCGTTTATAAATTAAATTCTCTATAAACCTGTGAATCTTCAATGCTTCATCACTGGCATTAAACCTGATAAAGCTGGAGGTTTGTCAGTTATCCTGACAAAGGGGAGTGCAGCCGTAAAGGAAAAACTAGACTGTATGTAAGAGAGATACGTATACATGACATCACGTCCTCCAAATACAAGTGAATCTGATCCCCGAGATAATATGTCCTGCGGCGCGGCAGAGTCAGAGTTATCCCCCCTCTTACCCACTGCTGTAAACACTCACTGACGTGTGATTCAGCTGTCCATCCCTAACACAAGGTCATACTGTAACTCATTCTCAAAACATTGTCAAACTGTGGACCTGTGGGAAAAGGATATCACCCCAACCCAATACAACATACGCAGCTGTGGACCTGTGGGAAAAGGATATCACCCCAACCCAATACAACATACGCCGCTGTCAAGCTCTGGACCAAAATTTCCTCTCACACATTAAGAACCAGCAAGTCAAAATGTATACTCTCAGTATGGGGTAAAAGATACTATCATAAGCCTGTCACATCTGTGTAGACAATCACAGTATTACAGTTATGCAGGATTACACTTTCCATAGCAGATTTCAGTACTGGAAATTGTGCTATATGCAGAAGGTGTAATCTATAATAACAATGATACTCTTCCTTAAATTCACTTTCTCAATGAATCTACCTATCTATATTCAGTCATCCTTAAGAACAAAAAAAAAAAAAAAAATGCTCCACCCACCTGTCATCCTGGTGACGCCCCCAAGTGCCGCAGCTGCCCCCACCATGGCATAAATCCCTGGGGTAATGATAGCCTGACACTCCTCCCCTGGCTTACAGATGTTACTCAGCAGTACATCAGGGTATCTCCTGTCACATGAATAACGTTATACATCATACAAAATGTATCAAGCATCACACTGTTAGTTTTCGAGATGAGATGTTATGACCACTGAGTGATGTCCCTTTGTAGTGTTACGTCGCCACTTTATGGCATGGTATGGTCAATTTACACAATTTATCACGGGCTGGTATAAACAATATTGGATATTTCCAGTTTTTATTCAGAAATGTAGAACTTCTGAAATATGTTGTCCATATACGGTGGATATAATTTTGAGCAAAAGAAACTCTGACTGTAGATTCTTCATGAGCTGCTATGTTAAAGGATAGCCATGTAACCCTATCGTAAAACGGTAACATCATTTTGCTATGGGACATTGTCCTGTTGTCGTAACATTACTCGAAAACTGTGTATTAAAATGCACATTTCAAATGCAGTTAGGATTGGTAGGTCAAAAAAAAAAAAAAAAAAAAGAACAACAAAAACAAGCTGCTCCTTCTCAGCCCTACATATGATTTGTGTTTTTACAAGTATCAACTGAATAGAGGTCTTCACAAAGATAAACATTTTATCATGAACCCTGTTTAATTTCAGTTTTTAAGAAACATCACAAATTCCTAAATGAAAAGTGATACCTGCATAAAAAATTATATCTACATATACACAATGTCAATAAAGCTAAACTGGGGCCTCCGTGGCTCAGTTGGTTAGCGCGCTAATACAGCGCAATGACTGAAGCCTCCCACCAACGTGGTCGTTGTGAGTTCAAGCCCAACTCATGCTGGCTTCCTCTCTGGCTGTAAATGGGAAGGACTGCCAGCAACCTGTGGATGGTCGTGGGCTTCCTGTGGGTTTCCTGTGGGTTTCCCCTGGGTTCTGCCCAGTTTCCTCCCACCATAACGCTGGCTGCCGTTGTATAAGTGAAATATTCTTGAGTACGGCATAGAACACCAATCAAATAAATAAATAAATAAATAAATAAAGCTGAACCACTGTTTGAATATTTTTTTCTCCTATGTTTATTTGTTCAATTTCCAAAAACCAAGCCTGAATCATTTTCTATCTGTAAACAAAAATGTACATGTATATTGTTTTTTTTTGCTTAAAGCACATGCTTCTGTTTTGAGGATTTGGTGAATTAAGGTTACACAGATGAAAACTTACAAGACCAGCTGCTCCATGCCGACACCAATGATCCTACCCATGATGGCGCCCACAGCCATGCTAGGGATGAAGAGACCAGCTGGTACCTGGTGGGGAAAAGCACAGATACCATCAGGGTAAACACAACCTCCAATATCAACATTCCAGCACATCCAGACTAATAAATCACATCCCACAGATCTGAATTTTTTATCTACATTGTGGAGCTCTCCAACCTATTCACATATACTGTTTATTTATTTATTTATTTTTTGTTGTTTTATGGCATACTCAAAAATATTTCACTTATATGACGGCGGCAAGCATTATGGTGGGAGGAAACGGAGCAGGGCCTGGGGGAAAACCCATGGCCATCCGCAGGTTGATAATGGCCCTTACAGTATACTGTCTCACCTAAATTTTGACTTGTTAAATGCAGTTTTACAAGCACATAAACGCATCAAAATAATAGCTTGTATGGCAACACTGAACTTTTTTTTTTTTTTTTTTTTTTTTGGAGACAGTATTCACATGTCCCAAAATCTAATCTTTAACTGAAACATACCACTATAAAATCCTACATGTATGTGCTGGCTGTCAGCAGGCTCACAGGTGGCAGAAAAACCACAGCTGTCACAAAGCTGAGGGCTCGATTCACAAGTGTAACCTCATTTATCACAGGGCCTAAGGCCGTCCAGGTGTCAGCCTTCTTATATGCTGAATTATGTGTGTAAATTGTGCCAACTGGTAGGTATAAATAACTGATGTATGCAATGTAAATTGTATGTTATTTTTTCAACAGAAATACCACTGAGCTTAAAAAAGTAAAAGTTATTTATTTATTTACTTATTTGATTGGTGTTTTACTCTGTTCTCAAGAATATTTTACTTATACAACAACGGCCAGCATTATGGTGAGAGGAAACCGGGCAGAACCCACAGGGAAACCCATGAGCATCTACAGGTTGCTGGCGGACCTTCCCACATGCGGGAATAAAAATTAAAAAAAGTAAAACATAAATGAATAAAAGATAGCAGAGCTGTAGCTAGGTTTAATTTGCCATATTTTCCATTTTAAATATTAACATTCAGTGGTACATGTGTGTACAATACGGTAGCAACTGTAACCTGCTACTTACTTCATACTGTTTATATTGCATACACATGGATGAGGAATCGTATTAAAGTGAAAAAAAAAACCTCCCAAAACATGTATAAAAAAAAAAAAAAAAAAAAAAAAATAATAATAAAATAAAAATAGGTAATAGATATTTTGTAATGGTCTTTCTAATGCCACTAATTACTGTTTTGATTTATTGTATTTTCAAGGTAAGAGACCTCACTGCGCTGCTTAAACAGCCAAACTGTGGAAGTTCAATACCTTATTTGCATCTCCCATTTCATGTTTCCAGCTCTTAAGGTACTAAATAATGAGCTCCATTTCATGTACTTGGGTGCTGTTCACTCTATATCATGTTACATGAAGAACATCATTACTAATCAGCATCAATCTGTAATAATTCTCTTCTATTTAACATCAAGCAGGTCTGTGGGAGGAGGAAACAGAGATAAGCCTCAAAACACCTCAGGCCTCACAAAATTGACATTACTCTTCTGATATTTTTGCAAAATCTAAGTAATTGAATTTGTACAAAATCTGTGGAAGAAATCAAAATCCACAGCATACTTTCACTTAAAAGTTTTCAGTTTTACCAAGACAATCTTTCCAACAGATCGGACATAACAAAGCCACAAACTGCATTCTGTTCTCCGGTTGTTCCTGATGGGCATACCCTAATTATTCAACCTCTTCTAAATGTAATATTTTGATACTTTTTTGTTACACTATAGGGTGTAAAGAAATAATTCTCATACCCTAATTCTTCTAATTACTGGGACAGCTGGTCTGCCCATTTTAGCCAATATACATTTACATGAATACACAGTTTCTTTTTGTCACATGGTCAGTCCATCTAATGAACAACATATTTCTATCTTTTCCAGTTCTTCAGCAAAGTAGACTAAGACTTAGTTTTGCTTTGCACTACTGATACCTGTCCCAAAAAATTAGAAGAATTAGGGTAGTTTCATAAAGCTTACACCTCTGGTGACAAAAATAAATGTATGCATAAATTTTCTCTTTAAAAGGCACTGAAAACACTGAAGATTAACAATACCTTGATACCAAAGGTGAAGATGGTGATGACTGCCTTGAAGACCAGAGCCAGTGCGAGCTGCCACAGTGCCCGCATCACACCATCAAGGGCCCGCGCACTCTGTATATGTTCAATTCGGATACTTGTGAAATTTCGCTCATAATCACTGAAATAAGAAATTCATTCCTAATTATTCAGTGAAATAATAAGTGTGCCAACCACCCTACAGCTCATTCGGCTTGAGCACTGGTCTTACTGTGACCCTTCAGTTGCTGACCAATGAGGTCCACTGGTTCCAACCCATCATTAGATCTGTGGGTCCGTTAGCTAATGAAGAACTCCTGCAATCCTTTACCTCCATGGTTTGATTGTGTCAACAATAGGTGCAAAGATTTCTATTATCTCAGCAGTTATTTTGCACAAAAATCGAAAACCTTCTTTTCCCTAAAAATTCTTAGCTTTCAAGACAGCTTAAAAGACATCAAACCCTCTTACAGACTCAGTGTGGTACAATGTATTCTCTGTACATGAAGCCAAGACTATCAAGGACACCAAATACTCACCACAACTCAATTTCGTCTTCCGGCCCACATCTCTTAACAAGCATACGGATAAGTTCACTGGTATTCATTCTGTGAAAAAGCAGTCCAACAGTTTGGTTCATACATTGCAGACAGCAAATATACAAAGTATTAAATGTTCTATAATCTCAATCAAATAAAGGTGATGTGAATGTCATGACAGCAGCAATTCTGTCATTGCATAATTACCCCATGGCTTGGAACTCTCTAATTCTGGGAGATCATACAGGGTCACTGTCTAGGCTTAAAGATCTGAATGGGAATAACCTTGCCGATCTCTGATTTAAAATAAATGATTGTTGTATCTAAACTACACATCAGCTATATTTGTGCAACATTATTGTGAATCTCATTTACAAGTTCTAACTTTGAAGGCAATTCATTATTGCTTTTTTCTTCATATTCACAGCAATTACTGAGTCACTGAATTAGTACAGTTTGCTCATAAGCCTGCATTCTTGTTAACAAAATAAAAATGGATACAAAATGACTGACATACCTTGTGTATTCATTGGGGAAACTCAGTAAGGCTGTTACTAGTGTAACAACCACAACCTGCAAATAGACAAACACATATACCTTGATCTGTTTTGTTATAGGGGGAAATACGTACTATAACGGATTTGGCCTTAACTGGCTAATTGAGCCCAAGGAAGTCTTTGTATATTTATTTATTAGGTTGTTGTTTTATGCTGTACTCAAGAACATTTCACTCATACAACAGTGGCCAGCATTATGGTGGGAGGAAACCAGCCAGAGCCTAGAGGAGACCCATGACCATCTGCAAGTTGCTAGCAGACCTTCAAACATACAAACGGAGATGAAGCAAGCATGAGCTGGATGAACTCAAAACGACCGCATTGGTGGGAGGCTTCTGGAGACTGCGCCAGTCTTTTTATACAGCCTATTGGCATCTTGCTCAAATCCAGCAATTACGGTTCATCAAAGGAAAAAGGATGGTTGTGAGGTACCTGCTTAAGGTCACTCTGCTTCCATGATTAAGTGAAACATTCTAAAGTACATCACCTTCTCCAATGAAACAAATGTTTATTTATTAAGATTTAATTTGACTGATTGGTGTTTAAGACCATAGCCCATAATAATATATGGCAGCTGTCATTTTCTTATTAAGAGAAAACTAAAAAGCCTTCGGGGCCTCCATGGCTCAGTCGGTTAGTGCACTATCGCAGAACAATGACCCGAAGCCTCTCATCAATGTGGTCGCTGTGAGTCCAAGACCAGCTCATGCTGGCTTTCTCTCCGGCTGTACGTGGGAAGGTCTGCCAGCAACCTGTGGATGGTCGTGGGTTTCCCCCGGGCTCTGCCCGGTTTCCTCCCACCATAATGCTTACCGCCATTGTATAAGTGAAATATTCTTGAGTACAGCGTAAAACACCAGTCGAATAAATAAATATATAAAAACGCTGTATATTAAACTTTTGGCTTCCGCAATGAAAATATGAATATTCCTCTTCCAAGTGGCCACAATGTGTAGTTTAGCATAGTGAAGGAAAAACTTTGTATAAAACAAAACAAACAGCCATTGATAAAAACGTTCATTGCTAGTTTTACACAGAATAAAGTATCATAATTGGTACCCATACTTTACTCAAGCTGCTTCAAATGAGTTTTGAAACTGCCACAATTTTAACAATATAATTACAGATATTTTCCACTTACCTCAGAGATAGGGTATTTCCCCAGAAATGATGACTTTCTGAACTTGCACCACTTAATATTAAAATTGATGAAGAAACTACCAAATACACCCTGTCAAAACAACACAGAAAGGGTCAAAATTTTTCTACAAATACAGCATTTTTTTCTGTGCAAAACTTAACATTATGTCAGTCATCAACCAGTATTTATTACATAAATCTTTTGAAATTCTGCAAAAAACTTCAGCTCTTTCTAACTGCCCTCAAATTTATTAATTTAATTCACTACCTAAATAATCACAATACCGTCAACTCCAAGTTTCATCCACAGTCAGAAATACCTAGACATTCTCATCACACCAAGAAGAGTACACCCAGAGTTTCTCACCTCAGCATGACAAGTACATCAAGAAATTCTGAACACCATAACATGTACACCCAGACTTTCTCACCACACCATGAGAATACAGCCAATGTTTATCTTCACACCATGACAAGTACACCCAGACTTTCTCATCACATCATGACAAGTACACCAAGAGTTTCTCAACACCATGGCATGTACACCCAGAGTTTCTCACCACATCATGATACCCAGGCTTTCTCATCACACCATGACAAGCACAGCCATTCTCAGCACACCATGACAAGCACAGCCATTCTCATCACACCATGACAAGCACACCCAGACTTTCTCAACACCATGACAAGTACCAGTTTTTCATCACATCATGACAAGTACACCCATAGTTTCTCATCACATCATGACAAGTACACCCATAGTTTCTTATCACATCATAACAATTACACCTAGACTTTCTCATCACATCATGACAAGTACATCCAGACTTTCTCATCACACCAAGACAAGTACAACCAGATTTTCCCATCACATCGTGACAATTACACCCCGACTTTCTCACCAAACCATGACAAGTACACCCAGACTTTCTCATCACACCATGACAAGCACACCCAGACTTTTTCACCATACCATGACAAGTACACCCAGACTTCTCATCAAACCATGACAAGTACAGCCATACTTTCTCATCACATCATGACAAATACACCCAGACTCACTCATCACACCATGACAAGTACACCCAGCCTTTCTAATCACTCCATGACAAGTACAACCAGACTTTCTCATCACACCATGACAAGTACACCCAGATTTTCTCACCACACCGTGACAAGTACACCCAGACTTTCTCATCACATCGTGACAAATACACCCAGATTTTCTCATCACACCAAGACAAGTTCACCCAGACTTTCTCATCACATCACGACAAGTACAGCCGAGACATTCTCATCACTCCATGACAAGTACAGCTAGATTTTCTCATCACATCATGACAAGTACAGCTGAGACTTTCTCATCACATCGTGACAAGTACACCCAGACTTTCTCATCACACCATGACAAGTACACCCAGACTTTCTCATCACATCGTGACAAGTACACCCAGACTTTCTCTTCACACCAATACAAACACATTCTCCCCACGACCTATAGCATCATCACAAAACTCATCAAATATTTCCACCACACAAAGACAAGCAGACCCTGGTTTCTAACCATGATAAGACTGATATATCAACCACTTTCCTCCCACATACCATTCACACCTCCGTGTACGAAGACTTACCCCCAAGGCTCCCAGGATGACAAATGGAATGAGTTCAATAAAATACCACGGCTCATTGTAGTCAATATAAAACATGACCAGGTGATCATTGCCAAACGGGTTGATAGAGCGGAGGACGAAAGCAGCCGCCAGGGCGCAGAAAAACGACCTCCATAACGTCTTCAAGGGGAAGTAATAGCTCACCTGCACAACAACAACATAGGTCCAAAAAATTATTTCATTTCATCTATTTCACTTCAGGTGAATGCTCAAAGAAAGGGAAAGTTAGTAGAGGTTCAATATTAATACATAAAATGTAGACTGGCTATATTATAAGGTCTTGAAGGATCAATACAATGAAGTTTACATTTTCAGTTACGCAACATATGTTTACCTCTTCAGCAACAAAGACTGAAAGCCTGGCTACCATGCTATTAAGACATCCAGCCTTCGAGTGTGTCTCTGGTAATTCAGGCTTTTTTCTAGCCAATTTCTCTTCATAAACTTAATTTGAACAAATCAGAAACTCAATATTTTTTCGTAACCAAGGTATCAAAAAATCAATACAAAGTTGGGAAATCAATTTCCCAATATTGGTCAACAAAACCAGAAAGTGGCTGGAAAACCCTCTGTAATCAGATGTGGAAAGAAATTGACTCAAACCAAATAACGGCTATTAATCAGAAGTCTGGCATGTAACAGTTAAAACTTAACTTTAAACAGATCAAACTTTGTAGATCATTGACCATGTGATGTTGTGTACAGGCTGTTTTTACCTCTTCCAGACTGAAGAGTACCCCACCAATGGGAGCCCCAAAGGCAACACTGACCCCGGCTGCTGCGGCCGCTGACATGATCTTTGAGGGGAGAGAGGATACAGGTAAGTTAATATTTGATTAATATTTCTCGCTATTGTTGGACGGCCACCTGCGACTGTCTTACTCAAAGGCCTGGATCATGGCTACGCAATGAATGCTTGGGCAAGCAAGGGACAGCTACAGGAAGTCAATACATTCATAAATTTAACACATGCACAATTTCTTATTTCTTACAGTCCAACAAGAGCCATGCATAATTGTGAAGAATTATCTTGTTTCTACATTAGGGTAACCAAATACAGGTGGCTGAAGGAAGTTTCATCTAAACATTGTTCAAATCACAAGATCAATACAGAAGTGTATTTGTACACATGTATGTATAGATAAATAATATGTCTTAGGATACAGATAACAACAACAACAACATAGAAAGGAGCTTTACACAACCCTGCATTTTTGTTTCTGAGCAGGTGGATGATTATCACATCCCTTGCAGAAGACCAGGAGTGTAATTTGCACTTCCACTTCCCACACTTTTCAATATTTCAGGCATGTGTTATTGTTATTTTTGTTTCAGGAATGTACTACGTGTGGGACAGTAATAGCACTCCTCAAATATGAAGGCCTGTTCATAATACACACACATTTATATTTCAATGCACTCTACCTTGAATTCTGCTTACCTCTCTTTTCTTGGCCTCATTTCGACCATACTTTGGAAAGAGGTAAGAGAAAATATTGCCACAGCAACTGGCCACGTGGACAAATGGCCCCTCCTTCCCAAGACTGAGGCCGGCAGACACTCCTAACATCATGCCCACGGACTTGATGATCAGCGTCCACTTCCCCAGGTAACCACGGATAATGAACCCACTGAGGATTGTCTTGATCTGAAAATATACAGGTAAGCAACATTAGACAGATGAGGAATATTAGACAGATGAGCAGGGTTACATGGGTGAGGAACATTGCATGGGAGGGTAAATTACATGTACATGTAGGTGAGTAACATTACACTGGTGAGTAACATTACACAGGAGAGTATAAACATTATATAGGTGAGTAACATTAAATAGTGGTGTAACATTACACAACTGAGTAACATTACAGAGATGAGTAACATTACACAGGTGACTAAGACTAGACAGCCAAGTAACATTACATAGATGGGTGACTTTACAGAGGTGAGTAACATTAGACAGTTGAGTAAAATTACACAGATGACCAATATAGCATGCAAGTAACATTACACACGTGTGAATCATTAGCTAGGTGAGCAATATTACACAGGTGATTAGCATTATGCCGGTGACATTACAGAGGTGAGCTAACCTTACATGAGTATCTTACACAGGTCATATAAATCATACAGTTAAGTAATCACTTCTTGATCTCATCATGTAAGTGCTTTTCACTTTTCATACATTACTAGAAACGAATGCTTTGTATATGTTCTCCTGTCCGTAATTTGTAGGAAAACTTTTAGTGTCCAAAAGTATCACCTGTCTGTATAATAGCCACATAAGTAAGACTTACCTCTGGGATACCTGACCCACAGGCATAAGGGGCAAACACCCGCACCAACATGGCTGCCAATGTGGCAAATATCAGAGCCCAAACAACGTACAGCAGATATTTGATGACGTAGGCACCAGCATTCTGACCATCAATTCCGAACAGTTCTGCCCAGGTGTACCACTGCAGAAACAATGGGCGAACATTCAAATACATATACTTTCACAGTAGGATCCAAATAAACAGTGCGATACCTGACAGCTGTACCTGTGCTTGGTGATAATGAATCTGAATGGTGAAAATTTATGTGTACCTTATACTGTATCTGAATGTGTACATGTATTTCAAATATTGCTTGAACTTTGTAATATTGCATGTCCACAGGCCCATTTGGATGACTGATGGACTCAGTGATCCTTAATGGTGTACTCAAGAAAATTTCATTTATCTAGCCTCAGGGGCCTCTGTGACTCAGTTAGTTACTGCGCTATCGCAGCGCAATGACCTGAAGTGTCCCACCAATGCGGTCGCTGTGAGTTCAAGTTCAGCTCGTGCTGGCTTCCTCTCCAGCCGTATGTGGGAATGTCTGCCTGCAACATGCGGATAGTCGTGGTTTTCCCCCGGGCTCTGCCCTGTTTCCTTTCACCATAATGCTGGCTGCCATCGTATAAGTGACATATTCTTGAGTACGGCATACCAATCAAATAAATAAATAAATGAATTTATCTAGCCTCTGTCACTTTCATCGGTGCAGGAAACCAGTCCAAGGAAAAGAAGCTATGTATTGGTTGAGGGCAAGTGATCACATGAAACGTATATGTAAGACCAGCAAAAGGGTTCTTTTTACCACTAATTTGGCACCAAGGCCATATGATCTTGAAGCTGTATTTGATTTGTTTAAAGTCAACCTTAACTTCAAACTCATTCATTGTCAAAAATCATGACTTGCCTGTAGATTATAATTTTAATACTAAGAATTACCGAAGACCTTCAAGACAAAAATGGAAATTAACATTTAAATTCAAATCTAAGCTCAGGAATAATACAGGTTAAGTCTGAATTAAGTCTAAGATACTTTCTTGATCCTGAGCCCTTAACCACTGAAAAATCAACATGCCTCTTTGAATTAAACAAATTGTTACCTTCACAACTTTAGATACCGTAAAACTTGTGTAAGCCGACCACGCTCAGTACAGCAAAAATATGTCGGTTGTGACAAGATGTTGGTTTCTGGTAGGTTCCATGTGCAGCAACAAGAACAGTCACTTTTCCAGTCCTAGCACATGGGTCGAAGACAAGCAAAGCTCTTTGCAAACAAGGTAACTTCATTAGTGTGAAATTTTTTTTTTCTTTTAATACATAGGGTCGGATTATAGAGGTGTCTGTGTTGGCAAATTTCACCGTATATATATATATCGTATCCTTCTATTTGACTCACTCTATCACAGCCTTTAATATCATCCTCATCTGGGAAGGTGTTGTTGTCCATCCAGCAGCATTGTTCTCGATTGAACCAGAAGGCCTGGGCACAAACTCCTTCCTTTAGGTCAGACATCCATGTGGCACCAATGTCTATGATACCTGCAGAGGCACCTAGAGAGAGACAAGTAAAAAGGAATTACAGACTGTCTCCAAATATATAGGATTGACAACACAGAAATGGTTGTACGGGGACAATCTCAGCAATACTAGACACCCGAAGAAGATGCCAGTATCAAAATGAAAACTAACTGTCCACGGTTAAAGAAGTTTGTACAAATAATGCTTCCTTAGAGTCCTCTGGGGAAAACATTACGTGATACCTGCCCAGGGACAGAAGAAAGATGCCCGAAAGCACAACTACCAATCGTCCAGGACTGAAAGAAATTACAGCGAATGACCTAAAAATGCACTGCAAAAAGCACATTTTCATAAAACAAATGTCAAAAAATATAACTCTTAAAACAGAAACTTATACATTTTTCCAGTATACTATCGCCCATACAAACCTAAAAAAAAAAAACCCTCTTCAGAATCAATAGGATGCGTGCAATACTTGTCCTAGCCTCCCTCAAAGGAAGCGCCGCCATGTTGGCTGACACCTGGGGCGCACAGCAATACACATGCTGCTCTGAAGTTTAGTTTTCTAACGTGACTGCCCTGCTCGTGAGCCCTATTAAGATGTTCACATATGACCACTAGGGCACGGATAACCAGTACTATAGACATGCATACATTTTAACTCTCAGGGTACTTTAATAATACTTGTACAGAATGACTTAATTTCTTGAGCACCTCTTTTGACGTGCGGTAGAGAGGAACTGGAAACGGTCAGACAGCGCTACTCAGATGCCTGTAGATGCAGTCACGCCAAATTGGTGTATGTTAAAAGCCTTAAAAACAATGACATACGGAATCACACATGCACATGCAATAACCAAAACAAACATTTACACCTGTCTATTTCTTTTTGTCTACATTATTTGAAATACAAGACTGAAATATAAATGTAAACGAAAGTCATATTAAACAGTGTACAGAGGGGCAGACTTATATATGTACCATCAACGAAGAGCTGGGACTATGGATATTTATAAACCTACGTATTCATGGAGTCTGTCACAACAACTATAAATTAAAATACACCTTTAAAATTTGTTTCTTGCTTTCAAGCTGCAGCGGTATTTTATTAAGTTACAATTTATCCAAATAACGATAGGCCTATATATGAAAAGCATTGTTTCATAAATACACACTGCCCTATTGGCCTCATGAATATTGAATTACGTTATAAGCGTATCAGTTTGGGGAAATGAGTTTCGGCACTCCTCTACATGCCAGATGTTAATAATCTGAAGAAGAACCGGACCTTTTTCCAGTCTGCATGCTCACTTTATCAACTAAACGCTGTCCAGTCACTCCTTAATCTTTTTCTGTAAATAACAGAGTGTGCTTTCCTGTATCTGTTCTTCCCTCTCATCAGCAGACAAGTCCTTAAATACTGTATGGTTCAAACTCTATCCCGTATAGTTCTATGTTTGAGCTGTATAGTTCCAGTGTTTTTGCGAACCCACCCGACTATAACCATGCTGTCAGCCATAGCTTGTCGTCCAACATGTTGTGTGCACTGCGTTGCTAGGCTGATCAGCAGTCACATGGCCTTTATTGCAGGCTTGCAGGATCAGGAAAAATGAACAGTTTATTCAAGGAATAAATTCATGGTCATTTACACAAATGTATACCAACTCCTTCTTTAAATGCACCTGTACAAAAAAAACCCCAGCAAAACATGGTGCAGTTTATACATGTGCAATCTAAATTATGTTCATGTGCAAGCAGTCATATTATAAGTCGTTCCTGCTGCAACAACATCACTGGTTCTTGCTGACTCACTTTCACTTGATCCACTTTGTATTTACAAGTGTTTATTGGGAAAGTGTTTGACATGAAAGAGACCGATGAATCACAGCTCTCTTTCACACAAACATTTACGTCATTTTTTTTTGTAATGTTTGTAAATCACAATGACACCTGTTAAGAAATCAGCGACCATATAGACACTACAAGACCTGATGTTTACAACAACTGTACAAGCATGCAAATGTATTACCACTAAAATTCTGAATGTCTCAGTTAGTGAAGCCTTTCAAAAACTGTTCACCAAATTGCTGACTGGGTCTAGTTATTTGCACTGGTTTGGAATAAATACTCCAGCTGAAAGTGCAACAACACCCCAACACAATCAGAATAAACTATAAAAATACATACAAGTGTAGAATACAAAAATACAATTCTAGCTGTGAAACCATTCACTGCGATTTTCTACCTGGATGAATTTCAAAAGATACAAAGTGACAATGTGCACTGAACTGAAGAGCAAGCAGAAGAATACTTTAACATTAACGTTGGGTAGATCTTTTCTTGATAATTTTCATCCAAATGCTTCTTTTAGATTGGCAGGAGGAGCTTCTGTTATTGCTGACTGATCGCAGTCTGATTTCTTCCTGAACAAGCAGTCAAACTGGAGGACAACTTCCAGAGGAAGAGTTCAAAGAGGTCAAAAGTTCAAAACCAGTTTGTGGTGGTTTGGTCTTCGCTCAAAATACACGCGCATGTTAGAAGTACCATGGTATTCCTAAGCTTCTGTTTTATTTCCTCCACCAATAATCGTAACAACTGTGATATGAGTGAATTAAACATGTGCAACACCAGTGAATAAATATATACATACAAAACAACAATAATAAATTCATAGATATTTTTCTAAATAAATGAATCATAACCAGTATTGTATTGTTTTATCATTGTTGTGAAATACATTTTGAACATTTTGGGTGAAATGGTGCAAAAAATCCATCAATTTTGTGTTAATGCATCACATGCAGGACTATCTGATATGTTTGATGTATCAATCTATAAATGCCGTGGGATCTATTAGTTTCGTAACTACATGTCCTTGTAGGAGTCAGTCCATCTGCTGCCAACACAAATCTCTCTTCCCATCTGAGACGAATGCCAGATTTAACAACATGACCTGACAGTATAAAATAAAACACAGTTTCATCTAAGACAGATGCTGCTAAATCATTAATGCACTGCTGCGTTTCCATCGCCACTGCACACGCTGCCAGAAGAATACCCATGCAAACCTTATCCCGAACTGCCTTGGGCTATTTTCAACAACAGCCCATGTTTTCAGACATTAATTCATGAGGAGCAAATGCAAAATCAATAGGCAGATTTATTGTCTCCAACATTTTTGCTACTTGAGTTTTCAGTGGCATAAAGTATAAAAAAAAAAACAACAAGAAAAAGCACAGATTTGGAGTGGCTGAATAGAGCAGGTAATTATGCAGAAAGAGGGAGTTAGATGGCCATTTAGGGCAGCGATCAAGGTAATAGGCTGGCTTACTGTACTGGACTAATTGCGGTTACTCTAATAATCCATATGAGACATTAGCGCTAATCAGTATACATACATGTACTCCTAGGTTTCAGACTAGGGCCCGGTCTTTCCCACTTAAATATACACCATGGACAAAAACTTTACCACACACACCATGCACTGGCATCATAGTTTATACAATACCACTGAAGATTTTCGCTGCCACGCTGTCGAAATTTAACCTGAATGACAACCAATCAGCTTATCTGATGGACTATTCATGTAGGTTTCCTGGTAAAAATGTGACTCGAGCTGGAGTGTCCACGCAAGGCCAATAATACTGATTCTTCTGGCTCTCATTACACGTAAACAGTAGACTAGACAGCTAACTATGAGAAAGCCCCAAGTCATTGAGCATTCAAAGCTTGAGAAATGTGTAATGCCAGTGGCTCGGTAAGCCAGTGTCAGCTGCACAACAAAAACTCACACCATGATGGATGCCCTGATAGAGTGGCAGTCGGAAATGTGCATACAATGATGTGTAAATGTACATGTTGCTGCACAACTGCTTGAAGCTAATGGTGAAAACCGAACACAGCTAATACAGATTAAGAAACAAACCATTTCTTTTAAAGAATCCATGAAGTTCATACAGACAATACATGTATGTGCATGGTGGTCAGGGAGTTCTGTGTTCTGTATATGACATCAAATTCCTGAGAATCTTCAGTTCATAATATGCGCACAAAATGACGATCCTGGTCATCAGACTATATAAAACTGGCGTGTATTGTTAGGACACTCTTTAAGAATAATAACAGAAATCATATCTTTATATGCCAGTGAAGATAAGCTGCACCTTATTTGTGAAATTTAGTTATTTACCATAAATCCATAACAAATTTGACCAACACAATACAACTTTCAAGACAAATCTGGTAACATTTTGTAAGTCCATTGTTCATGTTATAACATAAAACATAACCAAATTTGTCCAAATAACAGAATATATGTAGTCTCTCATACATCAAAAATATATATTCCATGTATGCACCTGCTTTGAGTTTGCTGGGGATTTGGAGTATCTGAGTGTTTTATAGTATTGCACTCACAGATGATCCAACTTATGAGTGGATGAAATAAGGCACCTCTCCTTGAGTGGACGGTGAAAAGTTGGTGAAAGAAACTACGTCTCTCTTGGAAATTTAAGGATAAAACCACTGGGTGGTTACACGAATCTAGACGAAAGGAAATGAGTGCACTTCTATAGGAAAGGGCAAATCCTAGGGTTCAATGGTTAAAGGTTGGCAACAGAAACTAATGCAGCTCATTAGGAAAGGGCAAAACCTTTGGATGGACAGAGGAATCTGGACAAAAGAAACCACTGCAACTCTCTGCTTGAGGGCAAAACCTACCAGAGAAAAAATGCCTGTGAAATTTAAATTCGGATGCAAAACAGGTGAAGGAACAGTATCAATCTCTGTCTTTCTACCTGGACTCCACACAGCAACAGTAGACTAAGCTGATGATACAAGTTACAAGTACCATGACAACGTGTGTCTCCCTGCCAGGCCTAGCCCCAGACTGCTTGGTCGTAGTTGAATCTAGGGAATGTTTACAACGACAAAAAAAAAAAAACCCAGACATTTGTGCACATGTAGCTTATTTCAACTCTACTCTAGCTGCCCTATTACGTGTTCAACAAACTTGACAAAAGATATAGTGGATGTTCTGCCATATCTGAGGAATGTTATCTGATCTGGACAGGTTATTTTATAATTTCTGTGAAGTTCACATGTGGTTCTAACTGAACAATACATTGCACTGTTATTAATTACATTTTCAAATTGCACCCCCAGTCACACTACACTGGGGGTGGGGGTCAGGGGGTAGCAAATCAGTGGTTTTCATAAAAATAGGCGGATATATAACAATAATGAAAATTATGCAGAAAAAGATGGCTTCAATCACCTGTCTTATCTTGCAAATCTTGTGAAATAAATATTTCAGAAAAATTAGAGTTGCCTTTTGCAGCTAATTTTCATTTCCACATATGCCATTGCTAAAATGCTCCTATGGCATCACTTCACAAATGGATGTCACCATGACTTTGAAAGATCTAATCTCTAAACTCCTCACTTTGTTGAGCTTATAGGGTATATGAAGTTCTCAAATGACGACCCTTCAGAGCACAGATGTTCTTTCCTTAGTCAATGATCATTAATCATTCTCTTCTTGACACCCGGCTTACATGTCCAATCTAAGCACTATATCCTTCCACATCCACAACTGTCTAGAACTACATGTATTACGATAAATCAATTCCATTCGTAATTCAAGCATTGGTGGCAGGCTGGGCCAAAGTGCCAATCATTTCCAGAGCTACATGGAGATGTAGAATACGTGAATAGGATACAGGTAAAAAATCAAATGAATATGTGTTTTCCAAAAATTTCAAATGCTTTCTCTTCCAAAATATTAAATTAAAAATATGATAACTGTAAATTCCTGGGACAATTCCTGGTTTCACAATCTTTCATAGCCATCTAAGGCTGGTTAGTCGGCTAAGGGTCATTTAGTCAACTATCACGAGCAGGCTACCAAAAATACTGACTAAGTTATTTCACAAAAGTAAAACTGTCTAATGTTTAGCTGACTAACTGTAGCCAGCTATGTGGCCACTCCACAGTTATCTCATTGAGCTATGATCCACCTTGCTCAGCTCAGGTGTAGTTGTGGTTGTCGCTCAGAATGGGGATAGGCCTTAAAACTGTCTTCGTCTTATCCCTTTAAAACCCACAAAGCCTTCAGGCAAAAAAAACATTTTCTATAACCAATTTTCTGAGTTCTTTTATTTAACATCGGTTAAGCAGAATTGGCTACTAAAAGGTTGCACACAGTGTCATCAGCACTGTAACTTGATGGCCAAGCATTCTGCACACAAAACTGCCAGGCAAGAAACGCTTTTCCAAGAACAAACACTTTCATGTCAGCTTGGCATACAATGACATGAACAACTCATAACAGGAGAGTAATTTTGCTGACAAATTTAATTTGATTCCAGGAATTACCAGCGGTATAGATCTTATTACAAGTCTGTGAGATAGAATCCAGAGGTAATCTACCGGTCTATGCACTGCCCCCAGAGTATGTATCGAGTTCCATGCCTTTGACAGCTAGCAGAGCTTTTGTAATTTCCTTTCAGGTGAGGGTTATTTCTTGAGATCTGAGTCGGGTAAACTCACAAGCACTGCTCCATCACCAATGGCATCTCCTATTCCGTGACATTAGGAAATAAATAAAAAAGTTTTTGTTTCTGGGAACACAACCCTATTACAAAAAATTAGGGTCGCTTGCTACGGAAATATTTTTTCTTATTCTTGCTAATGAAATAGATAAGCTTTGTAAAAACATTAACATGGAGAGAAAAATAAAAAAAGAAATTCCATTAAAGCCTAATATAAACTTTAGGGAAGGGCCATTTTCTGGAGGGTGGGTCACGTTACTGGCAACAAACATGTTCTTAACGATGGCGTTATGTGTGTATGTGTAGCTGTAGGGCACAAAACATGTCACTACATATGAAAAGTAAGATTTCATAGCGACAATATCTAACTCAGTATTACATATTAATCACATTCTCTTTCATGATATAATAATCATTAAAATCCTTCTTATATATGCTTGAAAGCCTCACTTTTTATGAGGGTCAGGCATGAATTGAAAAGTATCTGAATACTGTAAGTCTCCAAAGAAATGTTCTGTTCATAAGATCCATTGTTAAAACTTTGATCATATCTCATATCCATATATAAATTGGAAACATCTGAAAGCCACCAGCCTTTATAAAAAAAACTGATGTACATTAAGCACTTATCCCACGGCTGTCACAAAAGCACTAGGGTTGCCCGTAGTATGTGCAACAGTTAACTTTCCAAACCTTATTCACAAATTTTGCCTTTCACGTAGGGTCTATGTTCCAACCTCAACCAACATGTTATGTGAATTAAAATATTTCTACATTGGACTCATACAATACTGTTTTCAAACTTAGTACTTTGCAATAAGATGTCTGTTTGTGGAAGACTACTGCATTTAACAGGGGTATGATAAAGATTTCATAAAAGGATTGGAGAAGTGAGAAGAGCAGGTGGCACATTCGAGTTTATTTATTAATAAACTTTAATTTTAACATAATACTTAAATGATTTAAGCAGGCAGGGAGTAGGCTAGATATTCCAAAGCCTTCTGATCTTTTTGAAACCCCTTGAAACACATAATTTACAAAATGGATGATATAATGACCTGCTCAATATAACTCTGACAAAAAGAGACACGCATACATTTGTCAGTTTATGGGTTACATGTTATTCTGTTCAGATTATATCAAAATGTGACAACATGACAAAACAAGGGCTTGGAGAAATATGGTGGCGCTCTGATGATTCAGTTTAAATTACAGCCCACTTTGACTGACACCTGATCTTAATAAAACGACTTACATGGATGCCAACACCACTTTCCCCCAAACTTACAATACCTTCCTTTACCTTGTAATGGCAAGCAAAAAACTGGAAATGTGGATAGTGAAGAATCAAAGAACATACCTGCCGCTACTCCAACCAGCAAGACACACAACCAGCCTGACCATGCGTCGTGAGCACTCTTCACTTTTTCCCATAATCCTTCTTGTTTCTTTTTGACGATGTTACGATGTCGCATACGATCGCGAGCAATATCTCGCAGCCAATCAATGGTGTGGAAATCATCATACTGTCCGATTCCTGGAGGCAGGTCATCCAGAGCATCCATCAAATTGGTGGAGCCTAAAAACGCAAGTAGTACATATTTGTCAATTTGATGAAGCCTAAAAACACAAGAAGTACACCCTTGTTAATTTGGTGGAGCTTTAGGAACCCAAAAAGTACACCCTTTTCAATAGGTGGAGCCTAAAAATACAAAAAGTACACAGCTGCAATTGGTAGAGCCTCAAAACACCAAAAGTACACACTTGTCAACTTGGTGGAGTCTAAAATCACAAAAACTACATACATGTCAATCTGGCGGAGTTTGAGGAACCAAGAAGGTTCATGTACACACTTGTCACTTTGGTGGAGCTTTAAAGGCATAATCAGAAGGTGTAATCCCCATGAGGTTGGTAATGCACCCTAGTAAAATTCAAGAAGCAAACTAGTGGAGCCAGGATTTTTATGAGAATATACTTGTGAAATTGATGAAGCCTAAAGTACACAAAATACACACTTTGTCTACAACAAAGCCAATTAAGTACACAAAATAGATCGACTTATCGAAAAAAATGCACTAAAGCATTTACACAAAGCATTCGTTGATTTACACTGGTTACCTCAGCTTACTCCAGCTATAAAATTGAAAGACATCATATATCCTTGTGTATGGCACTTAACAACAATCAAATAAATACAAATATAAACAAATAAATAAATAAATGAAAAGATCTGAATATGCAAATTAACAGACATATCTGAATAATCACAATCTGAAGTTAGTTCTCACAACAGACCGCATCAGATTAGTTACGGATTCTACACGTCTTTCAGTATCTTTCAGATTTATTTTCAAGGAATCACTCCAACAGATAAGGATCTGAAAATGCCTTTTTACAAAGTCTTCCCAGAATTCCTGCGATAAATCATACAGTTAAAGGTCAGCTCCATCAGCTCACGCGTGGTTCGATCAATAACACAATACCTGTCGACCCAAAGCCTGATGGGTTAAAAACCCACACGACATCTATCACCCATAAAGTACAGTACATGTAGCTGGTGCCTGTAAGAAAACCTCCAACAGATGCAGCTAGAAGGCGATATATCGACACAATACACATACATTTATTATGTGCTGCAGGGTGTGAATATACTGGTTGGACTTTTTTTAATGAATCAATAAATCAATTACACATGGGCATTTATTAAAGGTCTTGGTTTCAGCAATACTTCGAGTGCCATCCACATCATACTGGCTGGACTCTTTAATGAATAAATAAATACATGAAGTCATGCTGGTTTTACACAACACTGGTCAGTGGACTGTCCAAATAATACTGGGGTTGATTTTGATTTGAATTTTTTTGATTGATGATGAAAGCCAAGTGTAATGTATACATTTGAAATAGGCGAAAAGCAGGATAAGGCTATTAAACACCATCTGGTATCAGAATGACTCAGGTCACAAAGCAGCAAGAAAATGAAATGAAACATAATTCTGAGCAATGTTTTTAAAGGCAGCAAATAATGAACATTGCTCATAAAAGCTGCTCTATTTTCGTTACACAAGTGCAAAACTTTCATATCACTGGTGTTGTGGAAAACATTAAATAATTTGTATATCTGGGTGATTTTGCCAAAGCAGCCATATTCGGGGCTATGGTCAATGAGTATGACATACCCAGAGAACCACTACTCTCTTCAAACTCCTCACAGCACCACTTTGTGATTATGCCAAAAAAGAAAACACCAAAACAAAAAAAAAACAAGACAGACAGACCTACTATTTGAGGACAAGGTCGCAGTCCGAGTTCTCAAACAGTCAGCTCAGCCATTTTTGTTGCACATATCTATGGCATTTTCGCAAAAATATCAAACTTTTTTAATTTCCTCAGAAACACGTCAGAAATTTAGGGAAAACCGTTAATAATATAGCTATTTTTTACTTATCTTATTTTGATAAAATAATGGAGCAATAAACCCCTCAGCTTTGTCATGGTGTACCAGTCCAGCATTTTCCTAATGTGTCATACCATGGTAAGCACAAGAGGGGCCACAGGTGTTCACAAAAAAGGTCAGATTTTAAGAAGTTATCCCTGAAAGCATGAATTTTTTCCCTTTTCTCTCAACTACGTACACTGGATATGTCCGAAGCGGTCATGTAATATTGATTATTTTGTGTATGAGCTTTGGCATTAAACTTGATATGTTTGACAACTACCTGTTCGACCTTCATTTGAAAGAGTCTAAGTGTCACACCGAACGTTGTCGACTATTGCCTGCAAGAGAAACTTGGCACGCTTCGTTTGTTTTGGGTTGAGTTAAACACTTTACCGATGTGATAGAATGTTATTTTAAAGACAGGCAAAAAGTGAAAAACTTAAAAATTTACTCCTAATCAAATGAAGTAAGTTCAATGTCAAATGTCCACTCCTGAATATTAATTTCTGTGCCTGTCATTAGTTAGAAATCACTAAAAATCCACTATGGTATTAACATTTGTTCGCGTTGAGAGAAAAGGCTATGGTGCCTCCTATACGTCACTCACTTTTCAAGGGCCCTATGTAAAAGTGTTTTGATTGGCTAATGGTGACACAGCCTCAACCAATGGCTGTGTCAAAACGGAAGGTGAGTTTTCTATATAACGCATACATTTAAACATGTTTTTCTAGCAACAGACATGACAGAAAAATCTGAATTTTCTATCATTAATAAGCAAAAGTCTTGGGCTTTGTTTGAATACTAAGTATTACTGATTTGCTGCCCCTTCCTTTAAGAAGAACTGGGATCTCCCCTCTACTGCTGTCAGAAGATTTCGTCATAAGACGAAAATTATGTTCAAAGCAATAAGAACCATAAACCCACGCAAACAAAAGAATCAACCATTTTCACTACTGTGACTGTATTTTGTTAGTAATAAATGGAGACAAATCAAGGTACTTGGTGATTCTTAGTCAGGCTAATGTTGTTCATTAGCACAATAACATTGAGAACTAATGAGACAATGACCTGATTACCATCATAAAAACAAAATTATACCCTCGCGTTCAGTTCTGGATATGTATTAACAAACTAAAGTAAATCAACTTGACAGGCATTGTTCCTAATCATATTGTCTTAATTTGTTGCCGTCATGCATGGCAAACATTTTACAGTGAAGGCCAATTATCACATAATTATAACAGTAATAGCATCCAGAAGTGTGCAATTATTCATGTTTTAAAATACATTCCTTTAAATAATGAAATGTGTGACATGTAGAGGTATATACTGGCTTTTCATAATAAGGAATCAAGCACCCCATTAAAATGCATCCATTAAAATAGAGGTAAAATGTTCTTTTCTTGGAGTAAATCTAACAGATGTGCTTGCCATAGTAGCTAATAGCTGAAACAGCTATTCCAGATGCTACTCATGACTGGTTTTAAGGAACAGCTGATTAGCAGGTGCCACTCATGACTGATTATCTGAAGCTACTCACAATTTTAAACAACTGCACTTTCTTTACATCATGTTTTCCATTATCAGTTTTAATATCATACCGTCCTGGACCTGCACAGACTGAAATTTCCATTTTCCCTGTCAGCTGGGAGGCTGTTTACTGGCTAAAGCTGAATAGAATTATCTTTATTATTTTATGGGGCGGTAATAACATATTACGCCACTATTAGATTGATGATTAACACTGTGCTACCCAGCCTACATGTACATGCATAAATATATAATACGCATAACCTAAATGACCTAAAATTTCTTCCATGACTAAGTTGCTTTTTTTCCTGATTCTGAGAGTTCTACTGATTTTAGAAAGTTGTTTATAAAGATTTGTTTAGAAGGTTTCATGAAAATGTGAGTTTCATCATCACAAATAATATTTTATGACATTTTTTGGCCTTTTTTGGGTGAAATGTTAGATAATTACAGGTATTTAAAGTAATAATAATAATTTTTTCCCTTGGCTTTGTGAGGCAGTGATAATATGTTTCTGAGCCTACATGTATATGATAAGTAAACCTTGACATGTACATGCAGTGAATCATACATGTACAGCAAGTGTACTTTCCATGCACATTTGGGATGTGCTGTCATATGGGGCAAAAACTAAACCATAGGACACATGTGTGTGTGTATATATATATATATATATACTTGTAAGTGTACCATGAGTGTAACTTTCACTCAGCTTATGGAGCTATGATGACATGATAATATTATGTCCCTGAGAAAACTACATGTGTGGCGAGCTTTCCTCAGGAGCGAACAAAGCAGTAAAAGCCTACCATAGGTGTACTTTTCCTTCAGATCGCTGAAGAGTTCCCGGGCCTCGTCCATAAAGGTTGGGTTTTTTTGCTGCTGCGGTGGTAACTTCACCGCGCTGCCATTGGCCGAAGGAGGAGGGGGCTCGGAGGGTGGAACAGCCTCCTCTTCCGCCTCTTCTTCTGACATTCGCCGATACATTGTCACAAGCCTCTTGAACCTAGCTTCTCAGACACACACAAACAAGGCAACCATGTGTCACAGCTGAATGACTTGACATGTGCACAGTTTCCACAACAGTCTGGGTCAGAAAGTGGGCATTAGGATTGGATTGGTCGAGTGGGCACTGGCTTGAGATGTCTCCACACAATGAACAAATGACACACAAACACTTCAACACTTGTATTTAAAGCAGGCACCAAATTTTCCATTAGAAGCCTGCATCACAGCTTCTGAATCCGAAGACGCATTAAAGATTGTACCACAGGACATGTATTGTTCAACATATCAGCATGCTAGAAGCTTTAAAGCAATCGGCAAAAAACAGATGACATCAGGCTGAGGTTACAGAATGACGGTTACAAAACCAGCAGTGAAAACAATACCATGTGAATACATCTGTCGGCCATGTGGACTGATGTATGTATTCTGGACAAAGGGGTCGTCCCTCCTTACAAACTTGTGCCTCGGAGAATCTTGGGATTGCAGTGACACAATTCACCGCAGGTCTGTGATTAGAAAGGGAAGGGAGATCAACACAATGACCACACCTGAAACCTCATCAGCAGGTGGGCTGCTCAGATGAAATTTAAGTTTAAATCCCCTGACCCTTAGAATCCCCTGGTATCAGCTGACACGTCCCTTCTTCTGAGGTCAGACAGATCTAACAGATAAGTAACAATGATCCTCTGGCTCGCACGGACTCCTTATAGCTATCACAGCTGATCATGCGTAACACTATAAATCCTCTGACAGCCAGAGTATACCTGTTCTATGGCATTCCCCAATTCCGCCTGTCCAGTACACTTAAGTTACTGCCTGTAAGTCCTTAGAAGAATAGTGATGAGATGTATTCACTTAAAAATATTACCCTTACAAAAGCATAACCTAGTTTTTCACTGCTGGAAATGTCCTCTGCAGAAAGGTCTCTCAAAAATCGTCAACTACCTCAGACATTCCTCCAGCCTTGCAGGAGTGGATCAGGGAGCAGGGACAATGAGCCACATACACGTATATGTAGCGTCCTGGAATGCACATATGTGAAGACAGGTTACCAACCTACAGTGCTGAAGTTCACGGTCTGTACAGACTCATCATGGACAAAAGGTCAGTGTGATATCCTACACTCTCAAAAGGTGAATGACATCTCATTCTAAAGTGCAGTATCCCTGATGACTTGTCCTCAGGTACAGTATGCCTGATGTCTTGTCATCAGGTATAGCATGCCTGATGTCTTGTCGTCAAGTATAGTATGCCTGATGTCTTGTCCTTGGGTACAGTATGGTCGATGTCTTGTCCTCAGGGATAGTATGCCTGATGTCTTGTCCTTAGGTGCAGTGTGGTTGATGTATTGTCCTCAGGGATAGTATGCCTGATGTCTTGTTCTTAGGTGCAGTATGGTTGATGTATTGTCCTCAGGAATAGTATGCCTGATGTCTTGTCCTTAGGTGCAGTATGGTTGATGTCTTGTCCTCATGAATAGTAAGCCTGATGTCTTGTCCTTAGGTACAGTATGGTTGATGTCTTGTCCTCAGGAATAGTATGCCTGATGCCTTGTCCTTAGGTACAGTATGCCTGATGCCTTGTTCTAAGGTGCAGTATGCTTGATGTCTTATCCTCAGGTGCGGAATCCATTATGTCCTCAGATACAGAATATCTGATGTCTCGTCCTCAAGTGCAATATCCCTGATGTCTTTGCCTTCTGGTCTAGTTTCCCTGAATCATTTTGTCTTCTGATATAGTATCCAGGAATTCTCTTGTCCTCAGGTGCAATATCCCTGATGACTTTTCAGAAGGTGAGCATTATATGTGTGGTCCACAGGTACAGTATCCCAAGCTGCTGTTTTCCTCAACTCTTGTTATAATTTTAAGTATAGCAGTATTGGTAATGTCATGTCCTCAAATACAGTATCCCAGAGGCCTTGTTCACAGGTGCAGTACCCTCAGCTACATTATCACTGATGTCTTATCCTCCGGTGCTATATCCCTGATGTCTTGTCCTCAGGCACAGTATACCTATTGTCTTGTTCCCAGTATCCCTGATGTCTTGTCCTCAGTATCCCTGATGTCTTGTCCTCAGGTGCAGTAATCCCTGATGTCTTGTTTTCAGACACAGTATCCTTTATGTATTGTCCTCAGGTGCAATACTGCCTCCTCTGTATTGTCCTCAGGCACGATACCTCCACTGTCTTGTCCTCAGGTGCAATACCCCCATTGTCTTGTCCTCAGGTGCCTTATCCTCAATGTCTTGTCCTCAGGCACATTATCACCACTGCCTTGTACTTGTGTGCATTATCCCTGGTGATTCATAGCATTTACAAACTAAGTGAGAGAATGTCATCAGGATGATAAAGCACCAGATGTCCCTGGAATCAGTGATCTGTCAATGTCTACAGCTGTCTGCAGGGGACATATCACATTACCTTGGGGGCAAACTCTGGGATAGCTGTGCGATCCTGCAGTCAAACTGCCGTTAGGGTGGACTTTACCTCTCCGGTGGCCATGGGAGCACCGTTTTGCAAGCTTCTCATTCAAGCGCTCATCAAGAATTACACAAGTCAAACCAGTGCGGCAAAATGTGTCATTGATTGCACCACGTATGTGCAGATAATTGCCAATTATTGTCAGAACTGCAGTCGGTAGAGGTATTTCACCTGGCTACGGGACAGCCCTGCTTTACACACTCTTTAGTTGGTATTGTCTGCTCTCCCTGTCGGGCACCCACAGCAGCTTAGCTCAGGCATCCCTCCCACAGTCACTGGGGACACAGGAGAGCTCCCAGGGGTATTGGCTAGTGCAGCGATTCGGCTGAAACCTTCAGTGCTAAATGACAAAGTGAGACTCAGTCACGTTTGGTTAGGCCTGTCTGAAGCAACAAATTCTGACCCTCATTAAGCCACATGGGGAGCACAGCCCTCCCCCCTGGACATGCGCCGACCAATCATGTTATCAGCGCGTTGGACACCTGACTCCTTAATAAACCCGCTATTACACTGGCTGCCACTTGCATGCACTCTCCATCATCTGGGAATATCCGGCAGTGAGTATGTTCACAGACAACTCGCATACACCATTGCTTACTTCACTGTCTCCTGGAGATCTGTTGCTATGGAAACAGAGTACCCTCAGCAGAAATTGATGACAAATTCACATGGACGATAAGAGCAACACAATCAGCACAACGGCAGTTTGGTATTTGACTCCCAAATTAATCTGGTGGTGAAGATCTTTACTTTGTTGTCAGGATTTGCTGCCTTGCAATTTGTTTTCAGTGCTAATATTTTGATAAACCTGTAAAACTAACTCAAGAAATCCAAATATCACAGACTTAACATGACTGACAGTGCCATAGAAATCACCGTAAAATACAGCTATCACCCTGACATGTTGAAGCTATGAGACTGTACGCAAGAAAATTACGCCTATCTATTCATGGTTTTGCAAGAAATAAATCAGAATGCTTTGATATACATTGCATGTATACATCACACAAAAAACTGCTTCAACATATGTGCAGATGGCCTGAATGTTCTCCATACACACATTCTGAAATCATCAACTTACATTAAACAGTTAATTTGTCAACAAGGCTTTCATACAAAAAAAAAATAAAAAAATTCACACGGCTTTAAAGAAAAAAAATATGCAACTTGAGCAGTTATATTACAGAGTCAAGCAAACATGTGGTTGGGTCTGGGTGATTAAAGCTGGTAGCTTATGCGTCATGTTTACTGATCTGGAACGGACGCTGGGCAGAACAGATCATCAGTCCTCCATGTTTATTTCATATTATGCTGCAGAAATGTCTCATCAATATACAATCTGTAGGTTAAACAACAGCCCTGGTAAATCCCCACTGATCCCCACACAGCCAGTTCTCAGATGACCTCCGCAGGCGACCAATTCTCCTCATATCGATCCCCGCCCAGAAGACATTTACATGTGATCCGATCGGAAGGTAACTGCTTATTTAGGCCATATAAATTTTAACACTTGGGAAAAATGCAAAATATCTTGAACTAGCCAGAAAACAAGCACCCCCCCCAACCCCCACCACCCTGAAACAAAAAATAAAAAAGAAAAAAAGAAACAAGACATTGCAAAGCAAGTTTAAACGTTGAGGAAAAGGAAAAGATGATCAGAAGGTAACTGTTTAATTAGGCCATACAAATTTAAACATTGGGAGAAAATACAAAATATCATGAACTATCCAGTGAAACGCCTAGTTGGCCAAAAAAAAAAAAAGAAAAAAGAAAACAGAAAAAAAAATAACAAGATATTCAGCAAGTTTAAACTTTCAGGTGGAAAAAGATGATTGGAACTTAAGGGCTTATTTAGCGCATGCCAGTTTACTTTTGTTTGGTCAAGATATATGGAAAATCACTGAGAAATTTACACTAGGTCTGATCCCACCAAAAAAAAAAAAAAAAATACATGCAGACTGAAGGAGGGGCATGATTACTGAAGTGGAGAGAGGAGGATGTCATAATCTGAACTTTCAACAAACAGACAATAAAAATAATCCTCTTTGAAAAATCCTATCCTGCCTGGTGGTAACAGATTTACATTTGCTATTGTTCTCAAACTCCGCTAAAGTGTCACTGATTTTTTGAAGTACATATACGTGTGCAATGTACCGTGACTGTTGTCACACAAACATGCACATGATGGCGTAGGAATTTTTGACAAGACATCTCCCTTCCTCATCTGATACACAACCTAGCGATGTCACATTCAGAATGACAACTAGCACAGGAATGTACGGTCATCATCAAAACCATGCTTGTTGGATATAACCTGGCCTGATTTGCCTTGAATACAAGAGTATGGCTTCATTTTTCAATTGGATTCTGATGCTCATACCTTTTTTCATACTTCTCTTTCCATGTTGATTTCTTAAAAAGCCATATCTTTTTCAATAAAGTAATGGCCAGAACAAAAAAAAAAAAAAAAAAAAAAATTCCCTACTGACGTACCCTGTTTTTTCTGATTTGGTAGGCAACAAAGAATTTTTAAGGCTGGCCTAATTTATAACAGAAAAGATGTGGAAAGGTTTAATAATGTCATGCATGACATACAGCACATTTATATATACAAGCAGTTTGATAGTTTGCAGTGTTCTATATGTCACAGGGCCATCATAAGCTCTGGGTCAGAAATGCTGCCCGAGGAATTAAGCCTTGGCTTCAGCTATTAAATAATTACATGACCAATGAGGTCATGAGCAACAGTCCATATCTGTGTTAGATTGGCTGCGCGTATATCTACACGTAGCACTTAAAGAGGCGTGAACTTAACTCAACAGGGCTTTCTATCCATGCTTCCTCCATCTATAGAGCTGACCCATGCTGCGTACAGTTTCGCACATGCGACAATGGATACAATACACACCAATTACAGATTACTGTAAATGACCGAAAATTTCGTCGAAAACAGTACATCTTGAAAGAGGCATACAAAATGTCATACAATATTGTTTCTGATCATAAATCTCACATTTCTCCAATAGGGTATCATCCTACCATCCAAACGAACCTCAAAACATCTTGTCAAAATCAACAGATTTCTCAGAATCAAGAAAATAAGCAACTTAGTCATGGATGAAATTTTAGGGTGACGTAAGTCATAATATTACCAAAGCCCCATCCTTTTCAGGTCTCTTACTTTATTGGCCATATTCAATATAAGGTTATATATTTATTTACTTACTTAATTGGTGTTCTAACCACTGTGGTTATGACATGTATTACGGCGGCCTTAAATCTGGGTGGAAGAAACTGGGAAGTTCTGAGCTGAATTACCCTCATAACAATCCCCTTGATCTAAATGATCAGATGTCAATGACCTGGTGTGAGAATAACACTATAATCAACTGCGGAGCACTCCATCAATTAAAATGGTCATCAATATGTCTTATTTCCCACAAACATGCACTACATGTACAGGTTACAACTTAATATTTTACGACAGCTGTAGGTTCCGGCAAATGATTTTGTGACAGTTGTAGGTTCCGGCAAATGACTTTCACATACTTGTTGCCTTCATAAAGATATAATGCTTGCCACAAAATCAAGTATAGAAAGTGCTTGTAAACTCATTTCGATATTTCCTCACCCAGCTGAACATGTATAACTACATATATTTGCACTGACTGCTTAAAGATGCTCTAGTGCTGCATGACTAAATGCAATTCCTAAACATATGCCTGCAACACACAACTCAGTCGCAGAGTATATCTTACAGGTGAATCTAACTGACGTAAGAAATGCATGAGAAAACAGTTCGCAAATGGCTAGGTATTTATTTATTTATTTCAATGGTGTTTTATGCAGAATATTTCATTTATATGATAGCGACCAGGATTATGGTAGGAGGAAACCTGACAGAACCTGGGGGAAACCCACGACCATCCGAGGAGAGGAAGCCAGCATGAGCTGGGGTTGAACTCACTGCGACCGCATTGAGAAGCACCTGGGTCATTACGCCATGCTGCATGCAATCCCCCTTGGCCACGAAGGCCCTCAAAATGACTATGTCAGATCTATCCATAATTGATCGCTTGCATTTACCACCTGGTTGTGTATGTGGTATAATAACTGTCACTACTCATCACTAGCCAAATCACATTGATGAATGAGCCATGAATTAGAGCTAAATGATTTTGCTCCAAGTTATGTATTTGAGGGAAAAAAATTGTTTGCCTGTAAGGGCAGTCATTAAGGGCATTTCACTTGCCCACATCTACATCTACTTGCCTTGGGCAAGTGGAAAAGTGTTGACTTCCAGCGTTGACATGTGCGGGCATTAACTGCTCAAAGTTTACAGAATAAACCAGAGCAGTCAGCTGTTACAAGGAAACTTTGATGTCTTTTTTTAGCATTACAAGCTGAATATACATGTAAGCGTTCAAGTGGTATAAAGATATCATATGTCAGGAAGTCCTAAATGTGGACATCACACATGTAAATACATCTATGCATGTAGAACTATAGTTTGGTAGCAATGTGCCCTTTTCTACATCATAGGGTGACTTTTATGACTAAATCAACAGTATATCAGTGTACAATGTATATAAACACAAATGCATGTGCTGCTGTACACCACATGCAGACACCATCAATATGGGGCAACAATTACAGGGAAGATAACCCATAATTGACTGATAAAAGTCTCATTTGTTGACCTTAAAGCCGTACGGGGTTTTAGTGACATTTGTTGGAAGATGGTATCTGGTGACCAGCAACACCCTTTCAGGATTCTGCATTTGGATATATTAACAAAGATAGTTTCCATGCCAAAAACAGTTCTGAGAAGAAAGCTATATATTTAGGTAAAAACAGTGATCCAAACATCTTTGCAACATTGATTTCAAGTGTGACTACATGCACATATATCTGTATTTATAACATTATACTACTCTGCATACATGCACCTTGTATGGCAGATTGATCAATTCATAGTTTGGATAGTCACCAATCCCATCATGTAATTCATGCAAGCTGTGTTCACGTATTTATTTCAGATACAATGAGAAAAGTAGAGAGTTCAGAGACAAGGAGAGGATAAACCAGAGTAACCCATCACTGAGTCAAGGCAGTACACACAAGGACAAATATGTACAGACCATAACTGTACCTACATTTACTTGACAAACCTAACCACTAGATGACTGGATCAAGTGTCAATGCCAACCGCAAAACTGTTGAGGCCATACAGACAAATGATGGCTACAAGAGCAATGTACAGTTCTAGTCATTGGTCAACGTTACCGTTGACAATAAGGGTAAGCTCACATATATCTAGACACTAGTCATTGCAACTTTCAAGTCAGCTGAAGTCAAAACTGCCTCGGTTGTACAGGACCGCTGACACATGCAACAAGGGCAGCTGACATACGTATCTAAACATTAATTCATGTAACTTCAATCATCGGCTGAAGAAATACATAGGTGATGGAGACCTAGTGACCTGTAGCCGAAGCTCCAAGCTACTGGTCATCTACAGGCATCAGACGAATTGTCTACGCTATAGACAAGAACATTCTGCTTACAGGACATTCAGTTTACATGTGAAACCTCAAGGCACTTGTCTAATCTAAACATCAACAGCAGAACGGCCTATGCATGCATGACAGCCTTCAGGTTTAATATACATGAAGGCTTCAAGGAGTGTATGACACATCCCCTTTAATGATGTATTTTGGCTGCAATCAAACCAGTAAAAACTGGGATTAGAACAAGGCATCACTTGCCACGGGCTCCAATGTTGTGGTTGTCTGTACAGAGGCAGTATGGACCTCTTTGTCTATTGTCATAAAGCTGAGGATGCACCCAGATAACTTGGAGCATGACATCTCTTTGCGAGCCACACTTCAGCACGCCCGGTATGAAAGCCAGGCCACGCAATACTCTAGAGGATACCGGTGGACTCCAAATCATCAAACCACGCAATACTCTAGAGGATACCGGTGGACTCCAAATCATCAAACCACGCAATACTCTAGAGGAAACCGGTGAACTCCAAATCATCAAACCATGCAATACTCTAGAGGATACCGGTGGACTCCAAATCATCAAACCACGCAATACTCTAGAGGAAACCGGTGAACTCCAAATCATCAAACCATGCAATACTCTAGAGGAAACCGGTGAACTCCAAATCAACAAACCACGCAATACTCTAGAGGAAACCGGTGAACTCCAAATCATCAAACCACGCAATACTCTAGACGAAACCGGTGAACTCCAAATCATCAAACCACGCAATACTCTAGAGGATACCGGTGGACTCCAAATCATCAAACCACTGAGGATATGATTTCATAATCAAGACCATGGAAGCTTAAATTCACATTTAACTGCATATACATGTAACTGTTGACAGCAGGACTATGTGTATAGCTGAATATTAAACCATGGCAGTGAGCAAATATAAAACATAGTATATATCATATTCTGGCCACTCAGGAATTCTTCTATGTATCAAAGTTACATGCAATTCCAGGGAATTCCAAATTTTCAAGGTTATCACTTGTTTTTTTTTTGTTCTTTTTAGAGAGGGTGTTGTTTACTTTGGAAAAAAAAACATTTGAAATTATTTGAAAACATATATTCATTTCATTTTATACACGTGATGTTCTCTTCACACAGTCTGCCGGGCAAAGACATGCCACACTGTATCATACACATACAGTATGTAAATAGCTGAGTCATGATACACATGTACACGCAGATTTCTACAGCAGTGCAATAGCTAAAGTTAATCTGCACACTCTTCACAGTATACAACTCCTTGCAGTATATAACCAGATTTAAATATTAAAGCTGCACATAATTCTAGCCAATGAACAATTCTACAAGCACATGTTATACATGTGTACCTCATACATAAGACAACTTTAAGTCATAACCTGCTAGAAAAAAAAAATGTGGCGGAAGTGAACTCTTTATGACAGCCAATTCTTGGCAGTGCCATACGTAACTGTAAGCATTACAGCACTGGTCAAATACAGTAGAAACATAAACGGACTGTTGATAGTTTTTGATAACTGAGTGGGCCTCTTATTAAAGATGATCTACAGGTTTGAAGATAGACAACTTTAGATTGGATACAACTTTTGATAAGACATAAAGGCCAAAAATACAAGTTTCTGAAAGTTACGGCTGGTCTGAAAATTTCCTGTCATATACACAGAATAACACATGCAGTTTGTACACACAAGTGTACTGGTAAGGATAAAAACTTAATAAGACTATTTATTTTACAAATGTATATTGGCATATTTACCATTGGACTGAATTGAAGCCTGTCTGCTGACTGACTGTAAGACATCATTGGATGTCAGGGCAAGGCGATCTACATCATACGGGTCCCTAGACAGGCGCCTTTGGATTTTCTTTAAAACTCCCTCTTCAGGTATAGTTTCCATTATGAGAATTTACAAACTTTCAATGAGCAAGAAATAGGAAGACACAGAACTCTCCAGTTAGAAAAATGATCCCTGTAAAGTCAGATTCAGCTGGAGGTATCAGGTGGGTGATCCAAATCAAATCGTAATCAAACCGTTATCAACAGGTACAAAGATGACAGCCAGGGAGGCCATCACACGTCTACAGGTGAATAGGTAGATAAGGTACAGGCACCTCTTTAACTTCCACGTCTTCAGCATACAAACATCCGTTTTCCACCTTTTTATGTACAGTACAAAAATATTTTCTCCTAAAACAGTTTTAAATTTTCCTTGGTCCAATGAATTCAATTAAACATGAACACATTATGCTCTTAATTACAGACGTACTTTCACCCACGTGAGCCCCGTGGCTGTTACACATCCTAGTACGACTTGGTACAGCTAAAAACACACGTAAATATCACCAGGTAACCTGATAACGGATTTTATATCTGTGATTAGCGTATCAATGACAGGGCAGATATGTACAAGGTGCTGAGGTATCGGACATACAATGATGATGAAGTTCAAAATTTGAGCCACGAAAAAAGGAAAAATGAACTGTGAACTGCACGTATGTGTCAACCTCTATGCCCTAATATTATTTTTGCTCGCTCGCTGAGAATGTCAGTCTTGATATGATGTAGGTTCACATTTAGTGTTGTCATCACAATGACCAGGGATGTGACTTTGTGGACACTGTGATTGGACTATACACGTGCGTATCACCAAGATTACTGTATTTCATCTAAATTTTGGTATGTAGATTCAGAAGCATGCCTTCAAATGACACTCCTGATGCCAATACTTAAGTTTTTTAGGATGAGAAATTAATCCAGCTTCTCATAAAGCTCTTGAATGGCTTGTTGAGGTGGAAGAATTCTTCACAGTTACAAAATAAGTGAGACCTTTTATCTATATACACTGGGACTGCTATTTCCTTGGCAATACCAGAAGATCCAGATGTCTCGGACAGAAAGATCGATTCGGAATCAGAATGATTCTATGTGTGTGCAGTGACATATCTAGAGATATTTTACTTCCGGAAAACGTTTGGGCACCCAAACTATTGAAGCCGTTTTAAAACTAACAAGTAAATTGAACACAAATACGAATAAAAAGTTAAGTTATCATACAAATATCTGTGATTCACATGCATGAATGCCCTCAGAAAGCAACAATGCGAATTGCATTTTATAAAATTTATAACTGCACAGTCATATTTATAAACTTTGGGATCAGAACCCACAATTTTCTTCTAGAGATGGCCCTGGTATGGTAATTTAAAGCCAGGTTTAAATTTTTCAGTGTGCATCTCCTCCAATGCTACAATCACTAACTGCCATGCCAACATTACACCTAAAGGGTTGGTTGACATTGGCAGTCATGTGTTGTAACGCTAAGAGGGCTTCATGTAAGCATGGGCCCCTATCAGTGCATGTCATGAAAACACTCCGATAACCGTTCACAATTCTAGACAAATGGTTATCACTTGCAGGTACATATAGCTTTCTACAAGCGTTCCAGTAGTGAGCTAAGGTATGCTGCTCAGAATGTTTTATCTGTTTGGTACATGTAGTTAACAAAGTCTGCTTAACAACTAGTGTACAATTTAATGTCTACGGTGAACACTTACCTATAAAATTACATTAACGATGGCTGACAACATCAAATGAGCTGGCTCTACTACTGAAGATACCAAACCGACATAGGGCAACTCTTCCTCCATGTCCTATTAAACTATGAACAGTCCACCAATATGGTCCTTATCCAAGTGGATATCAATGTTTCATAATTACTTAAACTTTACCATGAGCGAATTTCATAGACTACATCATATCCATGTATAATTATACAAGTACATTAATATCAATGAAACCACTTATTAATACATGCAGCTGTAAATCTGGACACACTAACCATGTCACAGATTATAGGACCTGTACCAGCTACTACCGTATAGCCCATCTGGTTTTTCTCTCTGAGTTACCTATTATAGCATGTCCAACCTGGACAGAATATCATGTTTTCAGCACAACAGCCTGCGGCAATTTCATTCAGTTGTCAATTTCAAAGATTGTCACGGGACATAAATGTAACCTATATCTATATATGCACATTCAGGCAGAACCTCAGATAAATTTATTTAATTCGTGATATGCAGAAACTACATCTATAATGTGTCTTAATAAAGGGAGATAATACATCATAGTCAGCATTTGAATTTCACAGAAAACACATATTTTGCGGGGCCAGCATATGACATGGCCATGTAGATCTGTATGATGCTGTATGAATTAAACCTGTGAAATCATGGGGGGGGGGGGGGCGAGAGTATATGAAAACGGGAGGAAAAAAAAACACAACAAAATAAGGTTATGTTCCTAAAACTGAAACACAAAGATGAGATGGGATTGACATTCCCGCCATGACCTCCTTTCTCTCCTGATCACCTTGTCTATATTTTTATGCTGCGCGAGAGCCTCTTTACCAAACACTAATTCACTGAGGTGTCTCTACACTAGACAGGAGGAGTTGAGTACTGTAACAAAGGGAAACTGTAAGAGGCAAAGGTTAATAAAACCAAACCAAAACAAAACAAGAAATTGAACACGAATGGACTTAACATGTGGTGATCAATTTGTGTGTACTATCAAAGAATAATGCTCTTCCTGCAGTTTTTAGGCCTGTAATGATTTTGTGAATCAGTCAACATTTCAACACAAAAAGACTGTAGGGCCATGAGTGATTGGCTCCACTTTAGCACATCAAATTTTTTTTTTGTAAAGCTTGGGTTTGTTACTCCTTGTGAAATTATGGGATAAGACCTTGGTGCTTGTATCAAACACCAGATATGACTGTTGATTGAGTTAAAAGACACTTATCCATGTTAGCAAGGCACTCTATATCTAGAATTGTATAAAAACATATGTGTACGTAGCTGTATTAAGGAATTCTGTGTCCAGTCTGATGTGTATTGAGCTCATCATACATGCATTTTTAACATAGATCAGGTGAAATCCAGAATATATTGCGAAGTTCACATTTAACATTTTTCTTTAAAAAAAAAAAAGGCAACTGAAAGTCAACAGACAAGATGTAGGTTTTGTTGGCAGTTTTACAATGATTCTGAATGGAAAAATTTGTAAGAAATGAATTTTTCATCTGCCCTAAACTTTCACCTGAACAAGTGCATTTTAAAAGGCAAATAAGGTTATAAAACATTACTTCTCTCACTGAAACTTACTATTTACCAGAACTTTGGTATTCTATGTCTTATAACAAATCTCAGAACACCTTTCAAAGATCAACAGAACTTGCAGAATGAGAAATCAATGAGTTACTTACAGTAGGCTCTAAAAGAGGATATCCATTTCAACTTACAAATCAATCACAGGTTGATTCCAAATAAATAAAATTTCATTTGATTTCATCAGCTTTTGTCCCTTAGAGTTCTTTGAAAAATTTTTTTGAAGTAACTTAAAGTAATCCAAAATCTGTTATACTCCCATGCCTCCATTTCCCATCTAAACTTTAAACATGGGCATAATATAAACTTGTCAAGTCATTTTCATCTGATGGATTAACACCTTAAGGGGATTCAGTTCTCAGCCTTCCAATGTCACATTCAAAGTCTTCTACAGATTACACTCACATGACAAAAACATTTGCATGTTTCTGCAGACACTGCATGACACTGCACAGAATTTAAAACAAAAATGCCTCACAAAGCACAGTTCCTGCACATGCTGTGGAGGTTGAATGTGTACTGTACAATTTCCTAACACCTTGTTAAGATGATTCCTTAGGTAAGATGGTCACAATTCAGCACCTATCATTCCGGCAATCACTATCCTTTGTCTGCGAATTCTGTATTTCGCCTGTAAGATATCCTGTAAAAATGCACTTTTACAAGACTCATCCTAAATGACCTAAAATTTCTTCCTAAGCTGAGCAGTTTTCTTGATTCTCAAAGTTATCCTGATTTCAGACAGAGGTTTAGAGAGTCGTTTTGTAGTCAGAATGGTATCCTACTGGAAAAATGAAAGTTTCAACCTCGATGATAATATTCTATGACATTTATTTGCTGCTAAAATGCACTTTTGTGGGGGGAAACTTTAGGTTGTTTTAAAGCTTTTTCTGATAAGAAGTCAAACATAAAACACTGAAACGGCTCTATGCATGAATCAAGGAAATTGTGTCACTTGAAAAACAAAGGCAGCTTTAAATCTAGCAATGTTCTCTCATTACCATAACGATTCCTTACCTTTATATGTTCTACCAGGAAGTCTAACATATTCTAGCAAGGATACAGCCGATCCCAGTTTCAAAACCTTCCCCATTATTCACATGTATAGTGCAAGTCCAGCATACATGAATGACCAAGGGACAAGCACACCCTCATATATGTAGCTGTACAGAAGGCAATCATCAGCACAAATACAGGTACATGTGTAGGTGAACATGTCAGACCTAGGCCACATTACAACCAATGAAAACTACAAGTAAAATGAATATGTAGAATGCAGAATATGGAATGTAGATGAATACATTCCACAAAAAAGCAATCAAAGCAGCTTATTAAAGTTTTTAACAGGAATGGTATATTTATCAATGGAATTTCAGACAACAAAAAAACTTTAACCAAAATTACGATCATCTTTTGTACATGTTGTTTCCTCCATGCACCAGGTGTGAAGTAGAGTGCAAAATTAATGAAGTGAAACAGGCATCAGATGTTTCCATATAAAGGGAATGGGGAAGCACTTGATTAGGTAGATTTGGTAGATCTTATATGTGGATACACAGTATTCTGTTAGATACATAACCTTGTAATATGGGTATTGAAAAATCATTTTGAAAAAAAAAAAATCTGCAATGGTACCAACAGCCTAAAAGAAGGCAAAAAGGCAATACTTTTGTTAAAAATGAATGAAACAAGCCAAAAACTCAATCTTCATTAGTAACTCATCCTTGTGAAATCTTGTACCGTATTTCAATTCAACACAATGAATGGTTATGAACGAAAGTCTCGAAATGTCTGTTTTGTAAAGTTTTGTAGTTACATAATTGATACCGATATTGTTACTCACTAAAACCCTGAAGTGGGAAAGTGTAGATTGTGATACAGTTCTTAATACAAATACATGTATCATGGATGTATTTCCATCCACCAACTATTAAATCTCTAGCTCTAAATCTCTAGGATTTGTATCCTGGGTACACATATACATGTATGCCTGCAATGTCTATAAAAGTTCAAAAGCTTATTGGCAATGTGGTACTATCATGGTACTAGTTGCCAAAATATCATTAGGAATATACACCTATCCATTAAAAAGCTAAAACTCAGGCCTTTGTATTTGAGGTGTGCTACCACACTCCCACACCTACAGTAGTGCATTTCAGAAAGAAAACCCAGGTGTGCTAATGAATAATCGGGTGAATCGGGTGGGAGGGTGAATCTAGGTATGCAAATCACACATCTGGTTTTCTGCAATGGGTGTGATAATCACACTCCTGCTTCAAGTCAGCTCAATCAGTGATATGGAAGTATATGGGTGGACAAAATCCCCATCACATAATGCATCACTTCTATCAGGCAATGGATAAACTAAATATTAAATTCTTCAATAATGTGTATTCCTTCAGATGTAGGTAAAAATTTTGGCTACATAAATGAAGACCTCAAATCTGATTGAGTTTCTGCTCTAACAGAGCAACACACATATGCAATAAAGGTAATACACCACATATATAGCATAACAGATTAATTTACCTGTGTTTATGCCATGCTCAAGAATGTCTCACTCACATGACAGTGGTGAAATGTGAGTGGAAGAAACTACAGTGCCTGGAGTAAGTCTTCAGCCAGGCACAGACAACACACTTTCTGAAAATTACTGGATTTCTACAACTAGTACTTAAAATATAATGCAGGTCTGTTATAAACAGAGTCCTGTTCTGTGATTTCCAAATCAGCATTTTCTCAACTGCTTGATCTCTGCCATTTTTGGGACAAAAATTGAGACAATCATCAATAAAATGACTAGTTTGTATTATCAGAAAATCTAGTTTCTAAAACACTTATTTTTTTTTCAAAACCCACACTCAAGATATCTTAACACATATGCATACACACATTTTTTTAAGAAATCTCTCTGAATTCAAAAGAATAACCAACATGTGAAATTTACCAAACTTACAGGAGAATTTATGATGGTTATTTTCAATTTCTGCTTTCCCTTTATTGGGAGTGTCAAACATAAGTCTGAGGAATTTTAAGTAGATTAACTATCTCTATGACTATTGCAATATCCAAATTTATAACTGTATATCCATGCAGGAAAAATGATTACATTTTGTAATATTGTCTGAAGCTGTGAATGTAGAAATCAATATGGTTATGAATTTCAAACTTACTTTACAAATATCTATGTCCATTACCCTTCACAACATATCCATCAAATGACGAAATTTAGTCAGGGATACTAGAGTTATTTCCCTTGAACGAACAACCCAGAACTAAGGGTTAACAAATATTTTTGCTTACCATCATTAAAAATGTTGACCCCCCCCCATCAAAACACCAAAATATGTTTTTATTACCCTTCACATGATTTTTTTTATATCTTTTTTTCTTCATGTTAATTTCTTTAATATCACTGTCATTTTCCTGAACCAGAATGAGAAAAACATTTCCATCCCAATCTACCTTATTCCTTCTAATAGGGTTAGGTTACCTCTAACAATGAATTTTTGAATGAAGGCCTTACAATCTTTCTACTCCATATTAAGAACTCTAATATAAAACAATTATGCCACCACTTAAACCATTCTTATAATACGTGGGAAAGTACAGGAAAGTGATCAATACTAAATGGTATGAGTACTACGGCCAATAACCCGAATTTATAGAAAATTACATTACCATATGCAGAGCATACGTAAATTGCAAACATCAACAAAGTGTAGCTTATATTGTCGTAAAGAACATATCTGCAGTCAATTCCACTTCCGTGTAAAACTGGAAGTACCCAGATGTCCTCCACTTCAAATAGAGATATGGTACACATATACATAACCGTCTGACACATTGTAACAACTACACTGTACACACATAAAACATGTAAGACATCAGCATCTATAAAAGGGCTTCAGAAACATTCAGTACATCACTGACATGTTCCACAGGGATGTAAGCATGCATTGGCACATGTATGATATGGCCTCCCTTTTAACTGTATCAGGAGAGAGAACACTGTCAAATCAGAGTTATCTCCCCCCTTACTTTTAATGATAGGACTGTCTTATATAGCAACGGTATAATATGTCCTGTGGTTGAAAGGAAGGAGAGACAAGATTGCCTGAGACATTAACGTAATATTTTTTCACTTTTCACACTGTTCTCGAGATAACTTGTTGGGGTAATAAGTATGAATAAAGATTTATTATTACATTTTAAAGT
This sequence comes from Acanthopleura granulata, assembly GCA_016165875.1. Classification (NCBI taxonomy): domain Eukaryota; kingdom Metazoa; phylum Mollusca; class Polyplacophora; order Chitonida; family Chitonidae; genus Acanthopleura; species Acanthopleura granulata. Next base: position 17,528,431 of record JABBOT010000008.1, read on the forward strand.
TCATTAAATGTTAAGTGGGAGTTCAATCTAAAAACACCTTAGAAAATAAAACTAATAATAATGTATTCCTATCTTAATTGCATACAAGGCTTACTTGTATGTCTCAATTACTATTTTGTTTTAAAATACAACTCTTCTGTAGGCCTTCTAATAACTTGTAACCTCCAGCTTTATTTCCTCTTTTGACACACTTCTGAACCAATGGGTGGGTGAATACATGTATGTGTACGACTTACCGTGACTCTTGTCAACCACCTCATTGTCCAAGTCTGCTCGGGGGTTCGTCTCTGATATGTCTAACATCTCGTCGTCAGTGCTGGAGTGGATGCTAGCGCGGTCAGACACGATTCCGTTTGATCCGACGGTCCGGAATGAGGTCATCTGTGGAGGATGGGCAAACGTCTCCTCACAGTCGGCTAAAAGAGCATCAGTCTCCATTAATGGAAAGTCTGACATTCGAGATTCATCAACCAATGACACCACACGACACAGAACTGAAAAGAACACAAGAAGACTATTTAGAACCAGATGCAGCCTTGGAATAATTGTTCTACGCAGCAACAGCAACCCACAGAAAATTAAAGGGGATCGAAATTTATAGTATCATTCTAATTCCAACAAAAGGAGAGAAATCAAAATTCTTCGTCTGACTGTCACATGAACCACGACTTTTCTGAGGATTGTAAATGACCTAAATTTTCTTCCATGACATAAGTTTGTCATTTTGTCTGATTTTTAGAGATCCGTTTACATGTATCTTAGGTATCCTGAAGTCCATTCGGAAGGTAGATGCAGGGCAACATTCCACTTGGAAAACACAAATTTCTGCACCAAAAGCAATGTTACATAAGATTTCTTAAACTTTAAATATGCACTTTCATGGGAAAAATTTTAGTCATTTTGATACCCTAAGTCAACAAAATGAAAAATACTTCTTCCCTAATATTAACAGTACAAGAAATTATTTATTTTCACAAGATCAATACCTTTCAGTATGAACAACTGAACTGAGCACACATCTCTAAATTATCTGCTACATTACTACTCCTTACAGAGATGTTGGTGTGACTATTGATATCTGCAACAAAAAACATCTACAACCACTTACATGTACATGGACATTTAAACGTGAAAAGGCAATGGTACCCTAATTCTCCTAATTACTGGGACACCTGGTCTGCCCCCTTTAGCCCATAAACACGTAACTGTAACACCATTACAGAGCTTCTTTCTCTCACATGGTTAGTCAACCTAATGAAAAACATCTACATCTTTACTTAGCTGAAAAACTGAGAATCATAACATTTGGGCTTTCAGCAAAAAGTGATACCTGTCCCAAAAATTAGAAGAAATAGGGTGCATATTTTGCCTGTTTCAAATGATTGCTATTTTAGAACTTCATGTAAAAGGATCTCATTTTAACTGGTACACGCAATCTCACATATGAACAAAAACATTAAATATCTACATACTTATCACTGAACTGAACACCAGAGTTCAAGAATATATGTTTCTACAGATCAAAGAAGCATTGTCCAGAAGGGATAGAACTTTACTATTCTCCACATCACCACAGGACACACATGTATATACATATATTATCTAGTGAGTGAGAGGGAAATCATACAACTTGTAACATATCAGGACAAACAGGATCAAACAACAAGGTTGTGACACAAAAATGGGGGTCATGCTTTCTAACAGACAAAGGGACATTCACAAACAAGTCGGTAAATACCAAATCCTGTACTTATAGATAACTATCATAGTTTAAAAGACAATCTGTGTTTAAACACTACTATGATGAGATATATTGAGAAATATTATTAAGAAATGTTATTAAGGCTTTCCTGACTCATACATGTGCTTGTAGTACCAATCTACCATTAAAATATTCTGAGTTTTTTGGAAGATGAATTCAATAATCTATCCAACAGCATTGTTTGTGCCACATTTGTCTCTGTACAACGTGCCATAAAGTTTACTGGGGACTTCTGCATGTGCGATTAACATATATGATGTCACTTTTATCTGCATTTATTAAAGTGACATTTACTCAAGTTTTCACAACAACTTTTGCTATAGTATTTCACATTTCTATGTCTATTTTTCAATTTTTGTAAGTAAAATAAAAAAACCTCATTGTTAGCTCAATTTTGGTACAAAATAAATACTGCAATACATTGGAAAAATTCTGGCAAATGTGGAGGAGTTCTGTTTTGGCCAGGTATATGTACAAGGGGACAGGCTTTCGAATCCTGGGAAAATGCTTTCGTAGCATGGAAAAACAGAACTCTCTCGCATCAGCCTGTATTCTTCCAATATAGTTAGCTTTATATCTTAAAGACCTTTAACTTTTCAGTATCAACTGAGTACTGCAAAAATTCAATGAGTGGGCACATCCTTTTAAAAATGTCAAGTTGTTTCTCACACCTAGCTCTGACTGTTGGACGCCTTCAAGGGTTCTCACTGAAGTACATGATGTAGCACTATCATAGTCTCAACTACTGTTGTTGGGAAAACCCCGAGTCAATGTAGTTGGGGGGACAGCCTGTCATGATGCTGATCGTAACGTTGTATAAATCCTTCCACCCTCTAACAAAATGGCTTAAAGATACATGTGTTTTTCTGATAGTTTCCTTGCTTTTTTTTCAGGAGAACAGGCATTTCTCTAAGCTTAGACCATAGCTGACTTAATTTGATACTTTAATAATAGCCTCCGTCAAGTATTCATTGGAAAAGGCTCCTGATATTCCTGAATGTATGCAGCATACATCAATCCGTGAAAAGAACTGCACGTATCGAGTATCTTTTACCACTGACTCTCACAGTTCAGCTGTGGAATCCCTTAAATTAAAGTAGATGTATATGGTGTTGTTGATTCGAAATTCCCTGTCAGTATATCATTACCATGTGTACAAATTTATATTAGGTACATGTATGTTTCCAACTACAGTACCCAGGAAAAGTTTATTTTCCTCTAGGTTTTTTCACATCTTGTGATGAGATTTCAGTCTTTAGCAAACTACTGACAAACTTTCCAATGTGTCTATTGCAGTCTTCCAAGCTATACTGGTGGAAGACATGTTTTTTCACTATGCACACACCTCCACATACACAGGTGAAAACAAAATATATACCTGTATGGCTTGATCAAGATAGGGTTTGTGGCCAAATCTTATCCTGCACCCGGTCTGACATTATCCCTTAATTTTATGCAACAGCAAGGATATTTTTTTTAATACATGTCCCTATTCAAGAATTATACTATGAATTTTATTAGCCATAGCTTTTTAATAATAATATGTACATAAGTCTTATTACCCTATTTTATTTAAATATTGGGATAAATAATAGTCCTGCTAAAAGCCAAATACTGCATTTTTCTCCCTGTTTTTTGAAAAAGTAAGATACATGTATGGATATGTTGGTCATTAGATAGTCCAGCCATTGGAGAAAAAAGGAACTTTGTACCCCTGTTATCATTTCTTGTATGTTAGCTAAAAAGAGCAGATCAGGTGTCCCAAAAATCTGACACAATTAGGGTATTCCAACACACTTTGGATGAAAGTATTCAAAGGTTCGCACTACAATATTAATATTCTCTTAAGATATATACCTTGTGGTATGGACACGGTAAAGTGAGGAAATATTTAATGTCGAATTTATACTCATACCACTTCTAGAAGTGGAAAAAATACCAACATTATACAGCAAATAACCAATTATGCACATAATGCAAATCCAAGTTGCCAATAATGTAGCACAACTACAACCACTTCATTTTATACTATTGCAATACATCACATTTTGGGGGGGGCGAGGCAATCTCTAAATACTGATTTACCTATGTAATATACAAATGTAACAAGAAACCCACAACGAGAATTGGATGCGGAGGTGAGGAAATACGGAAAATTTGTTTTCTTCTCCTGCAATACAGTGTAAAAGATCATGAATGTGGTAAATTAAGAATACAAAAGAAAAAAAAAAAGAAAGAAAAAATAATAATAATAATAATAGTAAAAGTAACAACAAGTTATAAGAAGGTGCAAGGTACAGGTTAAGAGCATGCTATGAAAATGCATAATATCTTGTTCTGATGCAGACAAGAGTAAAAGAAAAGAAACAGTTAGAAATTTCAAGCCTTAAATAGAAAATGTTACAAAATGCATCATAGGATAAAATTACTAGGACACTTTCTATACAGACATGGGACCACACAACATGCAAAACTGCTGTTAAGAAATAGGTTTACGGAGCAATTAAACCATATCTTACCTCTCTAATAAATGACAGATGCAGCAGAATCTTATGAAGCTCAAGGGCATGGAAAGCAAAAGGAAAGCTTATTATACTATCATATGACCGCAGGTACATGTACCTAACTATATGAACTAGGTTAATAAATGTGACAGAACACTTATGGGAACTTGTAAGAAAGTACTGAGAAGGGCAGATGACCTGGGTAAATAGCAGAATTAACAGACTCCTCAGGCCATTCGTCAAAAATGTATTTGTTGGGCGAAACAAGGCCAAACCTCCAAAAAAAGGGGCAACACTCAGAAGATTTCACTGGCATTTTGATAAAAGTTTTTTAAAACTTTTTCTCTCCAAGTTTAGTTCTTCAAAATCCTTACCTTTTTCAAGAGCCAGGAAAAAAAAGGATTCACTACCTACTGACCCCACTTTTTTTCAAAGGTTCAGGTTAATTCCAACAAACATTTTTTTAAGGATGCAGCCTCAATAGACAATCACAGATCAATGCATGCTCTCGTTGCCCTTGAAGGATGCGCCACCTACATTTTTTGGTCTCAGTATCGTGTTATTTTGTAGAGAATGTAAGAAATCCATATGCATGTCCTCAGGTATTCATATATACTCCCCTGCTACAGTGTTGCTTGTAGTTAGGGCTCTGAGGCCACTTGCACGAACCTCTCTCAATGCTACGAGCGTGTAGCTACCATATCTACAGTGCTGGTTGCCACGGCAGTTACATGCTCTTAATGCTAAGAGGGCTTTCTGAAAATGGGCCCACACCAGTTCAGCTACAGTGAATGGACTATTATAATCATTCTGTATTTAAACATTCTGTATTTAAACATTCAATAAAACCAAAAGCATGTCACCCATTCTACTCAGTGAACCAAATTATGAATACATTACATCAATTTTATTTTTCTGCAAAAGGTAACCTTTAGTTAACACTACACGGTGGAGACGCTACATGATATATTTATCAGCCATCATTATTAACCGATGATAGTCCCAAAGGCCCAGTCACACAAAGGGCCTGGTTTGTGAAGGGATTTTGGTCTTTAGCCTAAAATTGTCATCCAAACTAAAACGTAGTACATGCAGATTCTATGCTGTCATAAGGCCATTTCAGCCAAATTTTAATATCCAGCATCAAATATTTTGTTTCTAAAAATGACTGAAGTTTTGGATTTTAGCACAAAATCGTTTTGTGAAACAGACCCCAGAACTATGAATGCCTACAACCTCTTTTGATCACGGTCTCAGCTGTGGTCATCGTGGTCTAACGTGGTTGGATTTCCCTGATCAAAACCAAGTAATTAACCATCATTCACAGCTCAACTGAATCAATGACTTTTGCAGAACAGTTTATCTGCGGTAAGGGCATGACTGCATGAAATCTAAGGCATCAAAAAGGAAAATGTGCACACAGATGATGGATATGGTCTGAGAGGCTCGCAGGTAACTCGTACAACATTTTGAGCCCCAGTTTAAAGTGAAAGACAGTGCATGGTCTATGTTAAGTTTACCAGAAAGGTTGGAAAGTATTATGTTTATTTCAGTAAAGTATTTTTTCTAACGGCTACTATGACAGCGGAAACTGATACTTCACTGTGCTCCGCCGAAAAACATGAAATGCACCCTTTCTGTCTGGAATGCAACGTAATTCTGTTAAACTCTCACATAGATGACCGACACTCTCGGTTGACACTCCAATAATATTTATTCCGCTCTCGCATTACACCTTCATTTTCCCGCCCTTTTTCCCGGAAGTCCCTCTCTCTTCCCTCGAGGCACAGAAGTCCTACCACTATTAACAGACACACATGACTGTATGGAGTGAGTTAGCAATTCTTCCAAGTGCCGAAATCTCGTCACCTGAGACTGTAGGAAGCTACCAGGGTTCTGCTTGGAACTTAATTATATATATATAAATTTATAACTTGAAATGATCAACAAATCTACTCCCGCCACAGCACAATTGTCTGGAAATACTTTGAGGTGTTGTTCACACATGTACTTGTTATAATTAAAACATATAAAATTAAACAATGTGCTGTACCTATGTTATCACATGTTACATTGATCGTCAACTCAAAAGATTCACGTCACAGCTTTTATATCAGCTGATATGTAATAGCTCTCTGATTGGTCAGTCTATCACAAGCTTAGATCCCCAGTCAGCAGAAAAATGCTCCACATTTCAAATGAAGATAAATTAGTAATGAATTCATACAAATTCAATCAAGTTTTTGCATTCAAGAGAGGATTTTATTTTTTAATGAACAGTGCCTCAATCATGAGCTGTCTTTTACTTGAGGATTAGCCAGAGTTGCTTGCAGCCGAACACATTTGGTTCTGGTGGATGCTATGAAACCACCTGCAACTATTTCAGTCTCCAATCCCTAACACTATCTTCGAACTCATCAAGATTCACCATGATCCCCCATGACTTCTAATTCAATAGTGGAAATTAGGTTTTTAAGATAGTTGCCCTTACGTCAAGTGATTTTCAAGGACTACATGTAGTTGCCCTCATAAGAGTTAACTTGTCAGAGGATAATTTTGCTGTCAGTTGTTCAAAAAATGTGCTTGCCCATAAGGGCACACCATCAGGCACATTTTTCTTGCCCACATGTATTTTCACTTGCTTAGATCAAGTGAACAAGTGTAAAGTTCCAGCCCTGGTATTGTACAATCTAACCATGATTAGCCCTGATCACCTGTGATTTTTTGCCAAGAGATTGTCTTAACTAGTAGTAAATGTAGGTGTGACCAGGCCTTCACCTATAGCTTCTCAAAAGCCCTCTCAGCATTATGTCTGTTATGGGAGTCATCCAGGCATAAACACACATGCAATGAACAACGCTGATCACACCGACTACACTGTATCACAGTATCTGACACAGAAATATCTGGGGCTAACGGATTTTGATTCCTTTGAACATTTTTACTGCCAGGGGATTTTTTTCTGCTATATCAGTCAGTTCTAAGATTGGTGGATATCATTAGGAGTCACTTAATAACAGTATTAAAATTATTTGGGATACATACTTTCTGGGTATAGCAAAGATTCAAGGGCTGAAAATTGGCCGAGACAGCCAGAGCACTTACGGTTTTTGAACCAGGGGTCTCAGATCGGGCAAAATGCCATAATATGTAGTCACCAATGTTTCCACTGAATAGTCCTATGCAATATGATTCTCTGTTCTGACTCAGAGTCATATATCCATGGCTTTGAAAGTTGGCAAAGAATACCTACTTCTTAACAAGAAGAGCATGTGCCCAGGATATTGCCCAAACTATCATAAATTTGGTTTCGAGAGTAAAGCCAAATAGCTAAGGAATTGATCCCCATTAGCCTTGTCTTCTGTCATGCCACTGCTTCAAGCCAAAGAAATCCTTTGTTTAGGAAAAGTCTAATTTACAATTATATCCAAATTGCACACCACTCGGGTTACAGACTTTTCTAAAGTAAAGGATTTCATTGTCAGAACACAGTCACATTGTACAGAACTAACAGGATAGCTCTCAGACATGGAATTTGTGTGTCGCTGCCGACTGTGTCCCTTATGATACAAATTCCAACGTCTGAGCCATCTCACACTACTGCAGATCTTGTGCTTTGGACCATTGTGGTGACTATTTTACAAGTCCGACATGATCTGTGTCTGTATACGTATTTAATATACTGACAGGTATTGCATACCGAAAAAGATAGTTGTGGCCGTTTGGAACATCAACACTTGGCCATCTATGTGTATATTATACAGGACACTAGTGTGAAGGCAAATTATCAAGGAACACAGAAATGCAAATGTTACGTGAAAAGGATCTGTGATTTTGGAGATCTAGGCCACAGGAGGAAGTACCCCAGCCACCAAGTGGTTGCCACACAGGACCCTCTTCTACAGGGGCCACTTTCACCAAAGTGTATGTTATTTCTTTGTTGTAAATTGTCATACATCAAACAGTACCATAATTTACAACCTTGTCCGTTTTCATAAAGCACGCTTTGAGCAAGCGGCATATACATGAGGTATGATATCTCACATAACTGTCGTACCATCAAAATTATTGTACAAGTACGATATTTTGACGGAAGTGGCCCCAGGCCTTTTCGGTCAGACAGTGTGCAATACCTGTCAGTGTATTAAATGCGCATACTGACGCTGATCGTGTCGGACTACTGTTTTACGTGTACTTCCATGATAGGACGATTCCAAACGTGGTTGTTATGCTTAAATGCTACTGCGTCTTACAACGAAAATAATGCAAGCTATCACACATACCCATATAAAAGAATGAGTCCCGCCTCTTGAGAATATCGATTTATGTTCGGAGTGATGTAAATGTGTTATTTTTAGTCAGCGACAGAAAGAAAAGAAACATGTGACACTGGCTGACAGTGACAAGTGACACCAGTCAAATCCGCACGTTTAGGCCAATTTTCAGTTCTTAACTGGTGATTTTTGCGCAAGTACATCACGGCGCACTTACCGTTGAGCTATTTAAGAAAAACACTGCTGGTTATTGCAATAGGGCTCACATAGACGAGGCAATACTGCTACTTTAACCTATTCCACATATTAAGTCACCAAGACACATCCATGTTGTTTTGCTTTATTTCCGCCTACAAAACGAGGCTAGTCAGCGGTTCAAGAGGAGTGGGGGATGCCCTGCTGACACATATGACCAAATATAGTTTCTGCCATATTTTACACCATTTCTTTCCTAGACTGAGCAAAAATATTAGTTAACAGTATTAATCAACCAATTGTTTAAGAGAAACATGATAAATAAACGCAAACATTTTTGATGTAAGTTAACAACGATTCGGTTTCGTCATCCGCCAGGTGGCGCCTTAACTCAAACCCTATGTAACCTCAAGCTTTAGCCGCTTCGATTGCAGAAGAAAGAACGAAGTGGACGAAGTTGGTGAGAAATTAGAAATTTGTTGATTTTTATTCACCAGTCTGCAGCCATGAGTTACGGGCGAGGTCCACCAGACACAGAGGGCATGGTTTCCTTGAAAGTGGACAATTTAACATACAGAACCACGCCAGACGAGTTGCGTCGTCAGTTTGGAAAATACGGCCACTTGGGAGACGTCTACATCCCACGTGATCGTTTTACAAGAGAGAGCCGAGGGTTTGCGTTCGTTCGTTACTACGATAAAAGAGACGCCGACGATGCAATGGATGCGATGGATGGAGCGATTTTTGATGGACGAGAAGTGAGGGTTCAGATGGCGAGATATGGGCGACCAGCGGAGCCGCATAGGCGCGGTCCACCAAGGAGATACACGAGGTATCCGTGCTATGTGTGCCGTGTAGATGGTACAGACGTTCTTTATCCTGTAACTGGTCACGAAAACGTACGCCTAAACGATAGGAATAGGAGTGTGATTCTCCTGAGTTTCGGCGAAGCAGGCTGCAAGTCCACCGGAGAAAAATATAATTTGCAATATTTTTTTGTACAGTCAAACTAAAATCAGAATGAGCCACAAAGAGATCATTAGTACGTTTTGTTTTCACAAAACTCACTTCTCAGGCTGTTTGAAACAGTGTTTACTGGCAATGGTATGGATGAATAACATAAGTGGAAAAATGGCATAAAATATATCCAGTAATGGAAATTTATCACATTAACAAATGGAGCTTGTGCTACTAAAATTGTAGGATGGGATGATTCAACAAGGCAATGTTCTATTTTCAGATCTAGATCTCGTGAACGTGGACGAAGACACCGTTCCCCAAGTCGGTCAAGAAGCAGTCCGAGTCGTTCGCGGAGCAGATCTAGGAGCCGTTCAGGAGATCGCCAGCGGCGCTACAGTAAGAGTGCATCACGGAGCCCTTCACGTGGGAACTCCAGGTCCCGCTCGCCATCAGCTGATGAAGACCGATGAGCATCCTGCCGAACCATAGCAGTACGATCAACTGTACAATGGAGTCGAAATTGATTCTCTCCTGAGATGGACTTACTATATCCACTAAACTGAAGGTTATTGTCCTTTTTTTTGTGGTTTTTTCACTTGAAATTTCCTTTTTTTTTAAGTTCATTGACTTTTATTCAGGATGTGATTTTTACTTCTGATATGTTCTGGGTGGTATGTTTGCTGAAAAAAAAGTGTAAATCTTTCATTGTCTTAATCCATTTGTTGCACATTTGTCAACAATACTTAAAGGAATGGTCAGTCTTGATCTCAGTCTTGCTTTAGCGTACTTGTAGTGCGTTATATAATTAAGAAAAAAAGTCTGAATCAAGGGAATGCTGAATCATAGTGAAGTGCTTGGTTGAATTCCTATGTGCTTTTCATGTCACTTGCTTAGTGAAAGCTTCATTTGGTGCACTTCATATATGTTTTACTGAATAGTAAATGCAAAACTTGAATTGCCGTTTTTATACAAAATGAGAAGTAAAAGAAAAAAAAGAGAAAATTAAGACATTTAGGGATGTCCAAAAATTTTGTTTGGCTTTTAACATCAGTACAAATAGTATTTGTTGTAATAAATTGTGACCTGTCCATATTCTTTATTAACAGTGTATTTTTTATTATTTCCCACTATCTTAGGTGGTGTATGAAAATGCTGCTGTCTTAGTAATGCTGAATCATCAAGAGAGTTTGGGGGTTGGTGATTCAGCTGTGGCCCAGCAGTCCTGAGCTGTATTGCAGTATGGATCCTGTCAGCGGTGTAGCAGTATTGTTCCTGCCTCAGCAGTATAGCAGTATTGTTCCCGCTGAGACAGATTTTGCAGTTTTGTTCCTGTCTGCAGAATGGCAGTTCCTGATGGCAATATCCATGTAGCAGTACTGTTCCAGTCTGACGGCTGTATCAGAGCACTAAAGCAGCATAATTCGCTCCTGTACGACCGGTTCCACACCTGTTGGCAGTATTGTTCCAGTCGGCAAAAATGCAGTATTGTTCCAGTAGCAGTATTATGGCATTGTTCCTGTAAGCTGTGTAACAGATTTGCATCTCAGTGTGAGGCTCACCAGCAAGCAAATCTTGTAACCGAAGAAACAGCAGAGCTCTTTGCCTGATTGAAAAATAATACCAGCAGTGATCAGTTGTGATCACTTGAAATGTTACCCAAGTAGCTGGAGGGCACAACTGTTTCATCAGGTAGAAGATCTGCTTCCATTTATGCAGGATAAGTGAATCCCATGATAGCAAAGTTTTATGGTTCAGTTAGCATTCCACTTACAGTATTATGTATAATTGCATTCGGATGTTGTAATGATTGTGTTACCTTACAGTTGTTCTGTTTTGGTATGAAACAGAGTAGCTGTTCTTGTGGACATCATAGGAGCCTTTATCAAGAAAGTAGCAGTTTTGCATTGGCCAGCCATTCAGACTTCATATGTCCAAGCCTGAAAAACAGGAAAACTCCTTGAAAATGAAAATAAAAATTGGAAAACCTTTAAGAATTAGCAAAATCCTTGAAAACTAAAGAATCTTTGCAGAGCCATTCTCAAAAATTAAATGTTAATACACTGAGTGTATACTAATTTGCACTTCATTGATAAAAACCAGGCCTGCTTGAAAGAAAGAAAACAATGTAGGTATAATTGTACAAACTTTGTTTATTCTTCCTGTTATCCTTTGACAGTCCCAAAGAAAAAGCAGGATAACAAAAACTGATAGCTTTTAAATGTCCCTATCCTACTCCTGTGGAAACAATGAAAAAAAAAAGCCGTGAAAATTGTTACGGTCACCAGTGTAGCAGTACAGTTCTTGTCACCACTGTGGCTGTATGGTTCCTGTCACCAGTGTAGTAGTACGGGTCCTGTCACCAGTGTATCGGTACAGTTCTTGCCACCGGTGTAGCAGTGCAGTTCCTGTCATCAGTTAAGCCGTACAGCTGGTCACCAGTGCAGCAGTACGAGGTCCTGTCACCAGTGCAGCAGTACGAGGTCCTGTCACCGTCCTGTCACCAGTGCAGCAGTACGAGGTCCTGTCACCACTGAAGCAGTACAAGGTCCTGTCACCAGCATGACCAGCGTAACAGTTTGTTCCTGTCATCAGCAGCAGTATTATTCCTGTCACCAGTTTAGCAGTACGGCTCCTGTCACCTGTGTAACAGTTTGTTCCTGTCACTAATGTAGGAGTACAGTCCCAGTCCCCACTGTAGCATGTAACAGTACAGTAAGAGTTCCTGTCACCTGTGTAATAGTTTGTTCCTGTCATCAGTAGTAGTATTTTCCCTCTCACTGGTGTAGCAGTACAGCTCATGTCACCAAAGTAGCTGTACTGCTTCCGTCGGCATTGTTTACAACAGGGGGTTCCTGTCCGCAGTGTAAAAGTATAGATTGTTTCCCTTCGTACACTGCTGTTCCTGTCACCATTTTAGCAGTACGACTCCTGCCATCAGTGTAGCAGTTCTGTTCCTGTCACCTGTGTAGTAGTACTCTTTTTGTTTACAGTTTATCAGTACGCTTCCTTTCAGCAGTTTAGTATTTTATCTCCAGTCCCCCTTGTAGCAGTATAGCACTTTTGTTCCTTTCTCAGTGTAGCACTTTTGTTCCTTTCTCAGTGTAACAGTGCAGTTCCCGTGAACAGTGAAGCAGTACAGTTTCTGTCATAGATTAGGCTGTGCAGTTCCTGTGAAAGCTTCCTCTCAGCAGTGTAGAAGTTTCGTTCCCTTCTCAGTGTAGCAGTATGGTTTCTGTCTGTGATGTAGCAGTTTGTTCCTGCCTGCGGTGTAGCCATGTTGTTTCTGTCAGCAGTTAGGCTGTGCAGTTCCTGTGAAAACTTCCTCTCGGCAGCGTAGCAGTTTTATTCCTTTCTCAGTGTAGCAGTATGGTTCCTGTCTGTGATGTAGCAGTTCATTCCTGTCTGAGGTGTAGCCATGTTGTTCCTGTCAGCTGTTAGGCTGTGCAGTTCCTCTCAGCAGTGAAGCAGTATAGAACCTGTCACCTGTGTAGCAGTGTAGCTCATGTCCTCATCGTTGCATGGCAGTATGCATGTGTATATCTCTTGACACCTGTATGATTGTTTGCTCCTGTCACCAGTGTAGCTCTATTGTTCAGGGCTGCTTTGTAGCCAGATGGCAGTGCAGGATTGTTCTGTAGTATTTTTCTCACCAGCCTCTACGTTATGTTGATTATACTTCTAGGGAGCAGTATTGTCCATGTCTGCAAGGAGTAGTATGGTTCATGTCTGCATTGAGCAGCATTGTTCATATTTGTACTGAGCAATAGTGTTTGTCTGCAGTAAGCAGTATTATTGATGTCTGCAGGTATCGGTATTGCTCCTATCTGCATAAAGCAGTATCCTTGGGATTTTCAGCATTGCAGCATTTTCTGGTCATCAGTGTTGCACTTATGTTCAAGTCAGCAGTGTAGCAGTATTTCTATTTGGGTGTAGATTTAGTCTGCTGTGATGGGTGACCAATGTTAGTTGTCACTTGAAAGGTACAGTAGTCCTTAGACCTATGTCCAAATCAGTAGATTCAAAGGATTATTGGCAGCAATGATTTTGGTGTAATGAAAGTTAATACAATGGTTTTGTCAAGTTGGCCTAGAGGACATGTAGTCGTACTTTGGAAGGCAGTTCATATTTAGGCAGCTCAAAGTTGAGGGTAGATAATACGCTACGTCATACAGCTAGTTTATTTGCATCTCGTAGATAATGGGGTGCCAGATGTGAAGCACTGGAGGCATACAGTAGTAATAAAAATCTGTTAACATCGAAAGGGGAAAAGTCAGTAGCCTGTTAGGAAAAGCAAAAAGTATGCAGCAAAGATGCTTGATTGGGAAGGATTGCAGACATTTTTTCAAGGTCCAAACGATATTAAGAGGTGGAAGAATTGCAATAGTTTGACATCAACAAAATATAGATTGCAGAGGCAAGCTGTTAAATGTTTTCATTATTCATGTACCTTGAAAACACTGAAAGAGATGCTTCCTGTGTCCAGAGGGGAAAATGAGGATCCATGGCGCCATCAGCTTTAACTTGATACTGTTGAGATGCCCATCAGACAGTGGTTTCTGTCAACATGCTTACGCTTATGTGATTGTTAAATGTCAAAGTTAAGTATTTTTCACTCACTTGTATATGGTGCTGGTCAGTTTTATGGGTGACCGAAACCAGTGTCTTTGGTAAACCATTGACCTTTCAAGTCTGTCACCCTGCGATTGCTGTGAGTTTAAGCCCAGCTGACTCCGGCTTTCTCTGCAGTCGTACGTGGCAATTAGGTCTGCCCTGGGTTTTGCCTGGTTTCCTCCCACCATAATGCTGACTGCTGTAGTGCAAGTGAAATATTCTTAAGTATGGCGTAAAACATGGCTCAAATAAATAAATTCTTGGTCTATAGTAGAATTATGGTGGCTCCAGTGGATTTATCTGACTACACACGAGCATGCACACGCACGCACATACAAGCTTAGGGTTTCAAACTTTGTGTCGCTGAGAGAAAGCATGTATGTTTGCTGATACTTACACCAACGTAAAACTGAGTCTACTTTCAAAGGAGCGTCTTTTAATTTAGATAGGAATGTTTTTCCGTGTTTTATGTCCAGTTGTGTTGGGTCAGAGCTGGTCTCTGTCACTGAAATTATATATCTTACATATGGTAAGTAATATATAACTGATTTCGGACAATACTGCCACCCATGACAAACCTTGTTACACATACTGGCTGTTGAAAATAAGACAGTTCATAACTGAGGTACAAAATTCTCTTTTGAATACAAAAACCTGTTCTTATGAATTCGTTGCTGAAATGTCTTCATTTGAAGCTTGGAGTATTTTGCTGCAGACTGAGGATTTGAAGGCACCCATTCTGTTAATCTGTTAATCTTATGAGAGACTGACTAATCACAGAACGAGGAGATATCGGCTGTTTATTAATTTGATTGGTGTTTTTCGCCATACTTGAGAATACAGCTGTTATAAGCTGTGTCATAACATGTGATAACATAGGGAAAGGACACTTTACCGCTCTATGATTTAATTATAATTAGTACAGATGTGAACAATACTGCAAATTATTTCAAGACGATTGTGTTTTGACGAGAGTAAGTTTCTAGATCATTTCATGTCATAAATTTATATATAGACTTAAGTTTCAATCAAAGCCCTAACGGCGTAAAACGGTCTCAGGTTACAAGAGTGTTTTGCGTTTGGAACAATTGCGTCACATCCCAGACAGAATGGCTGCATTTCATGCCACTCAACGGAACATGGTCAAATTTCCACTGCATTAGTGGCTGTTACAAACAGCTTCTTTACTGAGATAAACATAAGCCAAAAAGTGGCACTGGAGCCGTCTAGCGAGATTACAGCTGTTTTGGTAAGACATGGGTGAGTGCTCTTGCAAACCAGCGCTAAAAAGACGTGATTTCCCGTAGTGTCATGTCATGGTGTTATTTCGACTACCGGAGATCGCCATTTTTAGCGTTATTTTGCGAGAGTTTGCAATACCGCTCACCCATGTCACGCCGAAACACTGTTCATCTCGCAAGACTGCTCCAATTCCGATTCGTTTTACATTAACCAACGTTTTGGACAAACATAATGGACGAGGCAGCAAATCAGGCCTTGTGCAGTATTAAAAGAAAGCCCAAGACTTTTGATTATTAATGACCTAAAATTCAAATTTTTCTGTCCTGTTGCTAGAAGAACTTGTTTAAATTCAAAACACGCCCTGCATTTCGACACAGCCATTGTTTGAGGCAGTGTCGCCATTAGCCAATCAAAACTCATTTCACAAAGGGTCCTTGAAAACTCGGTGATGTATACGAGCTACCATGGCTTTTTTTTCATCCATGCGAACAAATGTTAATACCACGGTGGATTTATAGTGGTTTCTAATAAATAACAGGAAAACAAATTAATATTCAGGAGTAAACATTTGACATTAAACTTCATTTGACTAATGGTTAATTTTTAACTTTTTCACTTTTTGTCTGTCTTTAAAACATCACATCAGTAAACTGTTAAACTCTGGAAGCGTTGTCCTGCGTTTTGCTCAAAACGAACGAAACATGTCAAGTTCTCTTGGCGGCAATTAACCGACCACGTTCCATGTGACACTTAGACTCGTCCAAATATAAGCAGGTGAACAGGTTGTAACAAATATGTGTCACAACATACCGAGTTCAATGCCAAAGTTTTCATATACACACAAAAAAGTCAATGTTACGTGACCACTTTGGCCGTATTCAGTGTACGAGGTGGGAAATAAAGGGGTAACGCTTCACGCTTTCACGTAAGACTTCATAAAATCTTACCTTTTTTGTGATCGCCTGTGGCCCCTATTGTGCTTACAATGGTATGACGCATGAGCAAAACGCTGGACTGGTACAACATGACAAAGTTGAGGGGGTTATGGCTCCATTATTTTACTAAATAACCAGGTCAAAACTATCTTTATATTAACGTTTTCATCGAAATTTCTTATGTGTTTGTAAGGAAGTAAACAAGTTTGATATTTTTGCCAGAATGTCATAGATATATACAAGAAAAACGGCCTGCGACCTCGTCCTCAAACAGTCGGCCCATCCTCCCCCCCCCCCCGCATGATCGCAAAATAGCGCTGTGAGGAGTTTGAAGAGAGTAGCGGTTCCCTGGGTACTCATTGACCATAGTGGTCAATATGGCTGCTTTTGCAAAACCACCTAGACGGACAAATTATTTAATGTTGTACTCTAAACAGCAACGATGAGAAAGTTTTGTACCTGGATAACAAAAACAGAGCAGCTTTTATGGCTTGTAACAGTAATGTTCATTATTTGCTATATCATCCTTTAACAAAGAATGTATACAGTGACGGTGATAGCCAGGACAAAATTTCGCCGTCGCACTTACGACTGAAAGCGCGTTGAACAGGATGACTAGCGGTATGCCATATAACAGTGGTATAAATTTCCAAATTTCGGGTGAACTGGCAGCTTTTTTGATTGCGAGTGCGAGTCCACGAATGTGCATTAGGACACAGTAACTTTCCACTACCAGTCTGTAGGCTTATTGGACGCACAAGCCTACTGTATCTTATTTCAATGCCACCGCATTTGACAAACCAGCCGTCTGAACAGTTTACTTAAATAGATTTATAAAAACCGATGGTAAAATTTCTTTTTAATATGCCTTTGCAGTTCTCTTGTCTAGCTGACGTATGGAATCGTTCAAGTTGTTAAAGCTTTAAATTTGGTTATGACGTAAAGGATCCAGTAATGTTTTGTGAGTGGAGTTTCCTGGTCTCCGACCGAGGCATTTTGATACCGGTATATGATTGGGTCACTGCCATGATTAAAATGATCCCATGGTTATCACAGCGTGCTGATACTAGTGAAAAGTGTGTTGAGGTATAACGGCTGATATTCAATGGGCGTAATGTAGGGCAAAAAACATTACATTTCAATGTTGGGTTTTAAAATGTCAAAATTGCAATGCAGTCTAATGATGCCTTAGTTACTGTGTTGGGCTTTTGTAGATGATACTCTAACTGATAACGTCGAATTTGAGTGCATGATGCAACACAAAGTGCTTTTGCTTTTCTCACATTTGAACTAAATTTGAGGGATGGTCATTTCTTACGTCAAATCAGGATTGCAAAGCAGAGGTAGATCACTAATAAATACGGTATTTTGTATGAAAAAAAATTACGCAACATCATTGACACCAATCATCTCTTCATAAACCCCATATCCTTTAATTGACCCCCTTCGTATACGCAACTTCCACAAAAAAAAAAAAAAAAAAAAAATGCCTCCCCCACTTACACTCTCTTGTATTTTATGCTTTGTTTCTTCGTACATATTCTTGTATAAGGACAGATTCTCATGCCGTTTCCAGTTCTTGTCAACCGTAACTGCAGTGAGAGTTTTCGTTGACTACACAGGCAAGCATCAACGACACCTATTCTACATAACATACAATTCATGGAAAATATTGTGAATAGGTAAAAGTTGGTCAGGCGCTGATTACCGGTGCTGAGACATCCGCGAGAAGCGAAAAAGAGATTTGTGGCTGTGTTAGAGTATCAACGCTTGACAATCTATGCATATATTAAAGACCAGACTGAAGGCAAATTGTCAAGATGCACTGCCATATCAATGTTATGTGAAAAGAATCTGTGAATTTGGAGATCTAGGTGATAGAAGCGATGGAGTTCGCTCATCGACCAAACATTCACCTGCCGTCTTCCACGAAGAAAGTGGTTTCAGTCTAACGTCTGTATGCAATACTAGTCAGTATATGAAATAAACGCATACAGACGCAGATCGTGTTGGACTAATACAGTAAGTGTTGAAAGCGATGATCGCCACGTATATACGATGAATTATTGCCGAAGAAGTGTATATTAAGCTATATAGCTCTTCATTTAAACCAGCAGCAATAGTTCTGATTATGGAAGAAACCAGAAGGAGCCTCATAGGCCAACTGCAAAAAACAAAAAAAACCAATTTACAGAGTCGGAATCCCTTTCGGTTCTCACATCTGGTCATAAATATAGAATCTTATTTGGTGTCACAAACTACACATGTATGTGTTGTTAGGCCCATACAATACATACACAAACACTGATGATAAGAATCTAAATTAATTGAAAATAATGCTCCAAAATAAGTACATTTGCAGCTGTGGGCTGTTGGCAATCCACACAAATGGATAAAAAAAATAACAAAAAAAAAAACAAAACCCAAATAAATAAAGAACAACGAAGGAAAGGCGTAAATATGCACGAAGCAGCACAAGACAGGAGTTTAGAAACATTCAGCACTATTCAATCTTTGTGTGCAGTTAGACATGTCGTTTATTTCTAGTAGACGATGAATTCAAAAATCGTAAGACCCAAATCCAAAACAATAGACAGGCCTACAGTTCTCAAAGGAATAGATTATAGGTACAAAATAATCAGTAGGCCTTCAGGTAGAAATAAAGTCGGTTACCTATGAGAGAAAAACAGGCATCAGTTTTGAGTATTAAATTGCAAACGGTCAACATTGTAGACATATCATCCAGTTCATATCTCAAATTCGAAATCCGAGAATAATTTCCAGGTCTAATAGTAATAATTATATTTAGGTGAGCTGGTGCAATCGTGCCTTGAAACTACATCGGGATTACACGCATCGTTTGTCGGGTATTCATCCAAAACTATGCAAAGTATCAGATTTTCATAGATATTACTGCCGCTTCACCCGATCTGCGAAATATTTAATTCGTTAAGTACAATATGCATGAAAGGAGCTCAGTTAGAGTGCTGTGCCCCTTGTGCTTTCATGATTATCCGGTAGGTGGCACTTTGTAATAAAGGATATCCGCTTCCTGTGAGTTTATCCCAGAAGGAGAAAGAAAGGAAAATTGAAGCCAAACTTTTCTGGTCGATAAATCAGGAAATAGACAACGATGAGCTACGGGCGTGGTCCTCCCGATACAGAGGGCATGGTTTCCTTGAAAGTGGACAATTTAACTTACAGAACCACGCCAGATGATTTGCGTCGTCAGTTTGAGAAATACGGAGACGTCGGGGACGTTTATATCCCTCGTGATCGTTACACGAAGGAAAGTAGAGGCTTCGCCTTCGTTCGTTACTACGACAAGAGAGACGCCGACGATGCGATGGATGCAATGGATGGTTCAACATTAGACGGACGTGAAGTTCGGGTTCAGATGGCGAGGTACGGGCGACCAGCAGAGCCGTACAGACGGGGCCCTTCCCGGAGATACGGGGGAGGATACGGTGGCAGATCAGGCGGCAGGGATAGGTAGGGCTACATATACAACAGTGGTGTTGTGTTATAGGCTGCTTCACAGCAAATGATAATATTAATGCAGATTGTAGTAACTATGGCATAATATAAAGTAACTTTTATTGCTTACCACCTTGCGTGGACGTTGTGGATCACGTAGCCCCAGGTGGTTATTTCACTCCGATACTGGGCTGGTCGTATCATGGTCACAGAGACAAACAATGGAAGAGCTTATGCTCTTTTATGCCTAGAGAGATAAGTTCTTTCTGAACGATGTTTGAAGTCCAAAACTGGTGTCAACTGTGGCTCTTACCTCTTTGCTCAGCTGCACACAGAACAGCCCAGGTAAATTCCACTTGGTAATGCCCCGAATTCATGAAACGGTCATTGCTTAAGTGGCGGCCATTTTGCATTAACCACAGTTACGGGTGCTAAAGAGTTCTCCTTCTTGTGACTGCACATGCACATTAAACCTGAAAAGGAGCTCGTCATGGCCGGATACTTGCAAAATAGCTTGTTGTTTCGTGAATTCAGGGTTGGCGTGTTATTACCGATTGGAATTTATGTGGGTTGTTGTGTGCGTAGAGGTGAGAGCCAGAGTTGACACCAGTTTTTGACTTCAAAGGTCGTTCACAAAGGACTTATCTGACTTGGTGCAAAAGCGCGTAAGCTCTACCATTGCCTCTGTGGATATGATAAGACCAGCCCAATATAAGAGTGAAAGAGCCACATGGGGCTAGGGGATCACCCAGAGTAAAGCGATAGCTGTGTGCTCAGTGGTGAAATTTGTGATTTTTACGCGGAGTGATGGAAACTTGAAATGAAGTCACATTGGTGTGGTGGGTAATTGCTTTCTGGCCTCGACCGTCGGCTAAAGAAAACATTGACACCAGACTGCAATGCTCATAGGCCTATGAGGCAGGAGTGCAAGTAGTGCGGTTGGGTGACATTTTGAACTTTGACCACTAGTTACAGTACACCAAAAATATTCATCTAAATAGTGCCAACACCGTGGTGGTTTTAGGTCCTGCGAAATTTTCATACTATTCAGCCTGTGATTCGACAGATAGCTCCAGAAGAATTTCAGCAAATGTGAAGTAATGATGTCAACGGTACATGTATGTGTAATTTTAAAACTTGAGTTGTAAGCAACCATGGCAGAATCGCATCTAACTCTTCACGGTACTGATCAGTGAAAGTTTTTGTGTAATATTTCACTAAATGGCCTAGATCTCCAGTAAGTTTGCATACATGCAGTTTGATGAACTTTGTAAATCCATGTGTGTGCCCATCGGAGTGAAATATCTTGTCAGTTACTTGATAAGCATTGACCATAATATGATATATCCAGTTTTCTTGTAGCCAAGGATCTCATAAGGGGTTAGGCGTAATGGTAGTCAACGGTTCCTGTGTATGAGTCAGTACAAGTCACCCCTAGACCGTGGTCTTGGGCACAGGCCCTTGTATCAAATTAGTAGATGGCCTATGGTTATATCATAGCTATACCCTACACGTTATAACAGTAAAAGTTGGAAACACCGGCCCGCCAGTTCCCCCAAAGCAATTTGACTCAAAGCTTTCTGCAGCCAATTCTCACACAGATCACCTCTAAATGATGCTATTCAATGTTTTCTGTCATTTATATGCCCAATCTACACTTACCTTCCCCATAAATGACAAATTTCAATCTATTTTACCTCCATGCTCACACTGACCATGTGAAGTCTATGCTGCTGCTTCACTTGTGATGGTGTATCTATACACACTGCTGGCTATTTGACATGTGCCAAATATGTGAACTTCTCAGATGAGAACCATAAATCTGCCATTGTGTACTATTCAACTTTTATGATGGGATTTCCAGAGCCTCTTGCTCTGTTTTACCAAATTGCCCTGGTGTATTTCTCGCATGAAATCTGCTTCGGTGATCAAAAATGTCCACAAAATACAGGATATATAGATGACTGCAATGAAGATGAAACGAAAGCATAAGTATTCGCAAAATTATAGAATGTAACGTATGAAGAGGAAAGGTGTAAAGGGAAAGAAACTCCAAGAACACTCCTGCAAAGTGACTGACTGATACCTGAAACTGGCTGTGTTATGAATTGTCATGGGCAGTTGTATATTGTAAAAGCTTGGTAACATTTTTCACTGACTGGCAGTGACTGGTGCTGCTGTTATAATTTCATGTCTTTTGTGTGAATTTATTTGAAGGTATTCTTCATTTTTTTTCAGTTTAAGTGTTCATCTCCTTACGTTGAAAACTATTAACTGCTTCCTGGTTTGAACCTGTTCTTGACATGATGTGGCTGAGATACTGCTGACGTGGTGTTGAGTCATTCTTCAATTTTTCCTCAAATGTAACAGGTGCAACTTGTTGTAGTGTGCATTGTAGTTGAAGTGATATCAATTCTGTTTGTTGTAATACACAGTATCTCATGCTTCTCCACAGAGCAGCTTTTATTTGCAGACCTAATTTGTTTATATGCTTCATTGTTTATTATTTATTTAAAGAAAGAAAACCCCTCCTGTTCTGTCAGATCTAGGTCTCGTGACAGAGGTAGAAGACGCCGTTCTCCAAGCCGTTCTAGAAGCAGGAGTCGTTCACGCAGCCGGTCTAGAAGTCACTCAGGAGATCGTCAGAGGCGCGCGAGCAGAAGCGCCTCACACAGCCGATCTCGGTCCAGATCCAGATCAAGATCAGCATCTAACCACGGCGACGATTAAGGATCAACTCTGAACATGACCAGCATGGTGTTCTGTTATGACTCAACATGATACCGGCTTGTGGAAGATTTCTTCTGAAGTCCATAAGGTTACTGTCAGCTTTTTGGTTGTCATTGGATGACTACGTTCTTTGTTTCAATACCACACATAAATACGTTCTGTAATGTTACAATTCTCTTAGGTTTCTCCACCCAATTTATTATTGCACTTTTAGCTTTATTTCATATTTTTAAGTAGGGCTTCCAGGGAGTAAAATAAAAATGGTACAAATTGAAAAAGCATATGTTCAGTGTGTTGATTAGGTCACTTACTTTACAATGCAGAACTTATTTCACCCTTTGAACTGCATTATTGTACCATAAATTTTGACCAAGATTTGCTACATTTCCTCTTTCTCGTTACATGTGAGCCAACCATTTTTGCCAAAACAAGTGAACTAAGTGAGACTCACCTGTGGTAGTCTCCATGATGTGCAAACATGTGTAAATCCCAAATGATGGAGATTTTGGCGGGCTCTTTCACTCACTGAAGAATCTTGCTCTAAATTTGAAAGACATGAGCTGCCCACAAGCGGGAACAACATAGGCCGTCTTCACCTGCTTACATCAAATAATGCAAACTTCAAGTGACAACGCTCTACATGGAAAGAAAGACTTAAAAACAACCGTTTCTGAGTAATGTTTCCATAATGTCTCCGAGCAGAAAGTTGGATAAACTTACACTTTCGAGCCAAAAGAACACTGAACGCTGATGTCTGAAGCAAATACAAAGGGCGAAGACTGCATGGAGAAGATATTTGCATATGCCTGTCAGCCAGATATCTCACCTGTAGCTTGTATCGGATTTTAGACAGATGTTTGTAGGTCACTGGAAGCCCTATTTTTAGCTCATTTTAGGGACATATTCACAAAAAGTGCTTGAGTTTTTCATCAGTCCATCATGGATCAGTTGTTCAAATTCATATGTAGAACGTTATTAAAATACTTCTGTAGATTATGTCTTCAAGAAAAATGTATATGTATTTGAGGTAATTTGAAAACATTAAGCATTAAAATCTCCTTGGTAATGTTTAAGGCCATAGTAAAGTGCTCAAATTCTGTAGCCCACCCATTTTGAGAGTTGTCTGAAACAAAAAAATGAAAGAAACCAGCCCCTATTTAACAGCACTGCTAGTTGCCTCATCCTTTTTAAACATGATGTATATGAACATTAGTGTGAAAAAGTATCATTTGAATGCAATTACCTGCCATGTAGATGTAAAATGTCCAGCCAACCCACAGCCACTCTCTCAACAGTTAATGATTAAAAAATCTCTTGAAAGTTTTCTCTGAATCATAACCTGTGCAATAGGTGAGCTACTTTTTTGATTTAGGCCTCTGATACTAAAAGCTGAGATAAGTTTGCACTCAGAAAGGTTACACTGTATGAATCTGTTAATGTGACAAAGTTGAAGCCATTCTGTATTTTTATTTAAAACTGTCGTTCTATCTGTCAGTAACTGGCCCAAGTTTCTTGTTTCCTTTAGTTTATTTATTAGATATGTCTGTTCAGTTTTCTGAAGGGTTGTTATGATATATTTGCCTTAATAAACAAGTGCATGATCCTGGTATTAATGGCAGATTTCCAGCATAATTTCTAAACTAACCTGACTTTTAAATGTCTGATTGTGGTAATTGAGTGTCATAAGTTAAAGAAAGTAGCTCCCCTATTGCACAGATTATTTTTTCAAACAAATTTTTCAACTGACTTTTTAATTGTTGACAGTTTAGAGTTTTTTGGAGAAATTTTACATGTACATGGTAGGTAATTTGCATTCAGATGGTAATTTTTCACACCTTAGTTGATACATATCATATTCATAGTGGATAAGGCAACTAGCTCTGCTGTTAAATTTGGGCTGGTTTCTTTTGTTTTTCTGTTTCAGGCACCTCTCAAAATGCGTGGTCTGGAAAATATGACCACAGCCTTAAAGTGTAAAATTTGGAAATCATTTTCTGAAAAGATAATTGATGTATATTATTTCTTTCTTTTGCATTTTCATTTGCATTGACAAAACAGATATGGCTTTTACTTGATCTCCTGTAACAAAAATGGTAATACTTTTATTTTCTATATACTCCTCTTAATAAATCATTGTTTGCCTGTATGCTTTATTAACAGTGTATTTTTATCATTTCCCCACGTCTTAGGTGGTGTTTAAAATGCTGTCCAGTTTATAATGCTGAATCAGAGAGTTTGGGGTTGGTGAATCATCTGTGACCTGCGTTCCGGAGCAGTGTAGCAGTATTGAGGGTGTCAGAGCAGTATAGCAGTACCGTCCCGTTGGAGCAGTATTGCAGAATCGTTCCTGTCCACACATCATACTGCCTCAGTGGGAGCAGTAAAGCAGTACAAGTTCCTGCCAGCTGTGCAGCAGTATGATTCCTGTCAGAGCACTGTGCAACATGTTACCAGTCAGCAGTATGCCAGCCAAATCAATCCTGTTCAAGTAGTATGGGCAGTACTGTCTGTGCAGAAGATGTATGGCAGCACCACCTCTAAAATCTACCCCATTAAACACTAATCCTAGTACATACACCTTGGGAGTTAAGGTGCACATTTTGTCTTGTAATTGAAGTGGAGTGTAACTTTGGATAACTTCACGCAAGTTCAACCAAAACATACACAAGTTGCAGCCCCCAAAAAAGTTTGCATCCAATAACACAGCCTTGCATCCAATTATCCCACTTTCTTGCCCAACGGGAAAGAATAATGCCTTTTCCTCTTCCTCTTCCTCATATTCCTTTCTCTATAAAGTACAGATAATCATTTTTCATAGACATGTCAGTCCTATCATTTTGAAGAGAATTCACCTTGAGAATTGGGATTTGCATTACATGAACTGTAGCCTATCCTGGAGGCAGATTTTGTCTCCATGATCTGGCTTCGTTATTCTATATGTTTGTTAGAATTCGTACGGTTTTGTATTGATTGGCTTGTCAATGTTGCAGGCCGTACCCTGTTGCCTGGGGTACCATATATGCGCCCCTTAAAATAACACCTGTAAAATAAATCCCCACAAAATCACACACACTCCTACAATAGAGCAGACAGGCTTTTGGTGTTGAATTAACCGTTTCAGCCACCATCTGTTTCTGGTAAAAAAAAACAACAAAAGCATTCACGTATACTAAAAGGTGGAAATATAGGATTTCGTATTGTCTTGAGGTTAACCTCTCGCTGAAAAATGGGTATTGCTGAGAGGGAGAGGGGTAAGATGTCCGAAAATCCTAAACCATAAGCCATTTATTCATGCTGTGCAATTTCACTATAAATTCTTTCGTGTTGGCTTTTCTTTTTTTTTTTTTTTTTCTTTCCGAGACTTTGGTAAATGGTTGTGTAATTGTGTTTAGGTTTAATTATGGTGTGAAGGGAGTTCGGTGCATGTTGTCGTGACGTGGGAGGTATGGTCTGTAGTTGGCTATTTAAGAATGATATCCAGGCAGTGTTTAAAGTTAAAATTTGCTGGATGCACCTTCATTATATCAAGCCAGACACTTGTGTATCGCTCCGTGTTTATATCACTCCGTTTTTGGAGCGGCTGGGAAAACACCGCAACCAAAACTTGAAAAAAAAATCATTGTAGTCCAGTTTGATGCTTTCCTGCTGTGATTTGCCAATTAATTTATGCAGGTAGTAAGTTTCATACATGTCATCAAATGTCCTGATAACTTTTAAATACATGGCAGGCGAACTTTACGACTTGACTTGAGCCATGGCGGTGGAATAGATCATGCCATGTCCGGCTCATACGCGTGTTCTGTGCCATGGGATCGCACATAGAACGTTAAGGGATGTGTGGCAACGGGTGGTGTAATTCAGAGTACGTTAAAGGCACAGAGGATAAGTTTGGCCGTCCCACTGTGGTCGTGCATCCCTTTTCATTGCCAACTTGTTCAGTGATTAAGAGGTTTCATCCTTTTCTTTCTCCATGATCAAACGCTCTGAGAAGTATTTCGCCATCACATTTTAATGACTGCAGACCAACATCTATCTGTTTATGCCACTTCTGTCCCCATTCTTAGAGGTGTGGAAATAGTTTTTATAATTTTACAAGATTTTACTTGTCATCAGCCATGAGCGCGAACGCATGTTTTTTATTTTCTGCCCATCATTGAGGGAACTAATCTATGATTGGATAATACATTATATTAATATTCATCAGTTGTCGAGTCGGGGATCAGTTATTTCTGGCTGTTGGATCAAGGTAGAAAATGTAGCAATAGGCAAAGTGTCCAAGTTGTCAAAATGAAGATGGGCTAGACGTTAAGTATTTTCGTTCACTATAAAGATGGCAGGTTGAACAAACCAATTAGAAGAAATCTTCACAGTGATCTGTTTTGTTTTGTTTTCAGAGCAGATAACCATAAAGTTTAAGATAATAAAAACGCTTATTCATCAGCCTAGAAAAAGTATACTTTTCAGAAGGCATTTAATCACAAAATGGAGTACAACAGCAAAGGTAGGTGTGACAGACTGTCTTCCCCATTTTTCGGCCTTTGTCAACGAGAGTGATCTCCCTTAGACTTCAAAGGTGAGCTGTTTAAACAGGTGAGTGCTCAGGCGCAACAGCATGCATTTGAGCAGGGCGTTGTCTGTTTTCGGGATGTATAGATGAATGATTGTGGAATGCAGCAAGCATGTGCTTTGGAAATTAAAAAACTCGTTTATATCAAGTCATATCGAGCACAAAAAGTTATAGTTGCTCTCCGAATGTATTTGGCAACGGCAGAATCTGTAGGATTGCGCAATGTGGATTACTGACTCACCTTAACCAAATCCGTCTGAACGGTGTACTCGTATTCTTTGCTGCAAGTCGTCACTCCTTCTGAAGGGTGCAGGTTAAAAAGCAAAAGTGTAGCTCAAAAACACTGCAGCGTAGCCGAAAATAGAGTTTTCAATCAGCTTGCAACGAACTTGCAGGCCACGTGTTGGCGGGAAATGTTGGCGATTTCTCCTATTTCTGTTTTATCTCCTCTACAAGTAAAAAGAGCAAACGGGTCGGATTCACAAAGTCGTCTTAAAGTTACCAGCACGTAAAGTTGCCATGGCGAGGGAATGCCCGTATATAGCTGGTTGTCATGATGGTTACGTGCACGTAACGCTTGGAATGTTTCGTGAAACTCGTGGAACGTTGGATGCTACATGTACGCCTATCAAAATTATCGAAATTATACTCTTGCACCTCTACTTTTTTTATATATTTCATTTATTTATTTATTTGATTGGTGTTTTATGAATTACTCAAGAATGTTTCACTTTTACGAGGGCGGCCAGCATTATGGTGGGAGGAAACAGGACAGAGCCCGGGGGATATATATTTATTTGAGAACAATTACAGAATCTGCCAGAGAAAATATCGTGCATGTTGACCACTTATATTTGTATTTGATAACCGGAGAAACGCCTCGTCCAATTTCGGCGAACTAAAAATCAAACCTATCTGTGATAGGAAGCGGGGGATTAACATATCCTATACATGCGTATTTCTTCTTTCCATATATGCATGTGAGTTCAAATGATTTATCATTTTACACTTTCTGGGAAAGGTGGGGATAGGGTGGGGGCAAAAGTAAAGGAGTAAGTCTCACCCTTGCTCCCCCTCCCGATCCCCAAGTTTCGTACGCTTACGGGTTGCACCAGAATAGCGACCAATGTGACCCATGCCTGCCACCGTATTTTGACTTTAACTTAAAGAGCGTGATCTCCCTTAGACTTGAGGCGTGAACCGTTTTAGGTATAAAAACACTAAAAAATAACTTTATTTATGTAGTAATTACACAAAGACCACCCTCCTAAGACTGTATTACCCAATTTTCGTAATGACACATACTGTGAAATAACTGGATGCCTGGCGTACAAAATGGTTCACCAGCATTTTCTCAAAATAAATGAGCTGGAATGGAAGTACTAGCGTCCTATGGCCATAGAAACGGGGTGTTGGGGGCACTTGTTCATTGGATGATGTTTAATTGTAGCCACAAGTAATGGACTTTTTTTCAACCATTATTTGTCATAGTTTATACCTGCAAAATTACCTGGCAGTACTTCAACACACTTCACAGATACAGCCAAACCCTACCCGTCCTCACCATTTTCTGTGCGCCTGAATCTTGCATACAAAATCCAATTAGTGCTTTTATACCTATAACTGTCATCTAGAGATATGAACAAATGATTGTGGGATGAAGCATACATGTGCGTTAGAGATGAGTAAAAGCTTTTATATCAACTGCTATCGAGCATTTCTATTCGAACCGCCGAATGTATACGTTTGCGCCATTGGCATTACTGCCTGTTTAAACCATTGGCATTAAAGCCTGTCTAAACCGTGTACTATTCAGTAAGTCGTGTTTCTGGAGGGTGCGTGTTACAAAGCAAAAATGTATTTCATAAACACTACAGCGTAGGAAAAAATGATGCTTTATCTAACAACATCAAAATAAGACTTTGGCTGCATGTTTATGGTCGTCTTGAATCTCCGTTGATGTCTTATTCGGAATCATTCAAAACAGTGACTGGTTCTGCTGACATACAATACATGTGATGTATTCAGCATTAACAGAAACTACCTAGTGTCTCTCTCGTGGCTCTTCTTAAAAACTTGCGCCGACATTTTCCCTCGGTTCTCAGCTGTGCGCTGAGGATTTTTTTTTTAAAGCTGTTGGCATTTCGCCACATTCACACGGTACGGCATGTAAAGTCAGTGTCAGTATAAAGTTTGCTGAGATTTGGAAGGCTACTTAGTTAAATTCTAGGGCATGGATTTATGGAAGAAAAGAAACGGCGTTATTAGTGAATTAGAAATCTCCCAAGGCATACATCCTCCTTGCTTGATATTCACTTGCCATCATTCCCATGCAATACCAGACATGGATGACCTTTCGACACCACAAACTCAGAAGTGTTCTCTGCCTTCATACTCCTCGTTGATAGTCTCTACATTGTACTCTGTAGTACAATGTACATCGTCAACGTTGACCTAAGCATGTAAGAAATGTCCCGCTTGCTTATAACGACACTGCCGCCTTATAGTGCTTAAGCCCCGTCCAGACTATCCATTATCACTCCACTTTTGCTGAGTCAACAGCAAGTTGAATGCTGTTGAGGTAAGTTGAGTGTTTCGTCCACACTACAGATAGGTTAACATTTTCCAACACTGTTGTCGTGTGTTGAGCTGTGTGTGTGTGTTTTTTTTTTCGATAACTTTCGATAAATTTGAGGAAAATTTCCATCTTTCCCAACAATGCATGAGACACAATGACCCTGCCTTTGTAATCTTCCGAGAAAATGTTTTTGGTTAGAGTTGTTTGTTGGTTAACACGCAAGCGCACCGTAATGACCCAGAAGCCTCCCGCCAATGCGGTCGCTGTGAGTTCAAGGCCAGCTCATGTTGGTCTCCTCACCGTGGAATGGTCCTTCAGCAACCTGCGGATGGTTGTGGGTTTCCCCCGGGCTCTACCTGGTTTCCTCCCACCGTAATGCTGGCCGCCGTGGTATAAGCGAAATATTCTTGAGCATGGCGTGAAACACCAATCTGATCAGATTTCTAACTGACGTCCATATCATAATGACAAAGCACGATATACTAAATAAATACAGGAATTAAGAAACAGGAGAAATGCGTATTTGTTGCAGGATATCACAAAGCATATAGTTGCTTTTGCCAGTATTCAAGCATTCAATACTGATTCCATTCTCACATCTCTATATAAAAGTTTTATATTGACATAGTTTTTTAATATAAGTCCAGGTCGTCAGCTATGTAATAATTCAAAGTTTTATAACACACCCTTGACCATGTGGTACACACTAAAGCGGAGTGGCACGCACTCGCCTTTCTACAACTGACCAGATTAAATACGGTAACACAAATGTATTTACATGTTCATGCGATAAGATGAGACGCATTTTCACTTCGGAGTGAGTCCGCGATGGTCAACAGAAAGTTGGCTTTAAAATAATCGTGCAGAATATATATGTCCAACTGTAAACCAGTCAGTGACACGGTTTTGAATCAAAGCAAGTTCTATTTTTCCACTTAACAGTTTTTCATATCTCGTTCCTGCAGGGGAAAATCGTTCTGGCCCACAGCAAGTCGGTTACATTATTGATACTTTCATAACGCTGAAGAGGTTATTTGGAAGATGATGTGCATACACTATACCTCGCAAGTGAGTCACCGTTGGAGAACTACGATAAAGAGGGGTTGATTATACCGGGCTTTTCATCTGAAAACGGTTCGGGCTCATACAACCAGGAAGCTATGCATTGTGTTAACATCCCGCTGGGATGAGCGAAGGAAGCGATTAGGCCAGACAGTTAAGAAACGCCTTGACCATCCAAGCATATATTACAACCGATCCAACCAATCAAAACCTTAATCAAGGCAAGATTTACCTTGAAACCACAGCCACATGACTGATTCTGAGAATCTGGTTTATGGTTGGGCAAAGATCTGCTGACGATGTTTTGTTTAAACCAATGTGGTTATTGTTCCGCAAAACCTTGTTTACCAAAGATACGAACGTAATAAAACCGGTGCTGAACACTAAATACATACTTGACTCTTACGTCTCAGAACAACCTACTGCTCTAACGCCCAACCGAGTGGATTACTCTGCAATGCGTGGGCGACTCTACAATCCCGTCCATAATGAACTTATAGTCAATGGCTACTTAGAGAAATGGAACCCAACAATTAACAGCGGTTACCTGAGGTGTTAATTTAAAACACTTATGTACGTTCACTATGCTTTTTATGTTCTCAGCGTCAGCAGTTGTTAAAACCACTTACTGACGCTTTCAGCCCGACTTCAAAGGCTTCCAGTCACAGACGACGAAGTTTTACAGTGTTATGTTCAACTTGAACCCGTCACCATGATTGTCGATTATCACAGGGCGTCAGGAACAATAGAGTTTCTACCAGTATACACATCTGATGTTTAATGGCCGTGTGCTCATAAAGGAAACTAATCCAATAGCGTGGGGTTATGCAGTCCCGTATTCAACTGTACAATACACTCTAACACTTACATGTACACACAGCGTCTTGGTCTTGCCAATATCGACTAAGTCTCCCAAAACCTCCCACTGAAAACAATGTCGGATGCACTACATAAGATGTAAAAATCACAGATGAGGTCGACAATTGGAAGAGACAGGATGGCAGGTCAACTTGTCAAAGGGTAATCAAGGACGCAGCAGCACAAACTTGAAGAAATGAAAGCAATCTGAAAATTTGTCACCGGGGAAAGTAGAAGACCCGTGTTCTGATTTTTGGGAATTCGCGTGCGTTGATTATCATAAGTGTTCTCATCAATTATGTATGTGTGTGTTTTTAAACATTGCATGCCCCCAAATCTCTAGCCCTGCTTTTTAATACCAGAGAGTATATGTATATTGTCTCAGTATTTTGTTATATGAAGGGCTATAACATAGAGAGCTAAACTAGAGAAGCGATGCACATTAGCTTCCTCTCCGCCCTCACGTTGGAAGGCCCGCCAGCAACGTGTGGATGGTCGTGGGTTTCCTCGGGCAGAGTAACCGGTTTCATCTGGTTATAAGGCTGGCCGCCCTCGTATCAGTGAGATATCCTTGAATACGGCGTAAAACACCAATAAAATAAGTAAATAAATCAACAGAGCCGCGACTTCAGTATGATAGTTGAAATCCGGTCTCATGTCAGTTTACCACGGTTAAAGTTTTATTTTAACTGTCCATGTGAGTACCATGTCTTGAGCAGAGGTCTTTCTCACAAACGCAGCGATGACATTAAAATGAGACTCGTTAATGCTCCAGTAAAATAGAAAAAAAACCCCCCAACTTTTATAGCCAGAAATATCAAAGCCGCTTAGTGTCGCCTACAAAACTCTTCACTGATCTGCCCGATAACGGTCTTGTCATCCACATCGATTTAACAGCCAACAAAGCTTGTCACCCATCTCGTGGAAACCTGACCTCTTCTTTTCAGCTTATTTACTTTCAAAGTAAAGGCAGAGAAAAAAATAGTGGAGAGGTCAATTTAGTATGGAAAAAAAGCTAGCCTTAATCTGATATAAAAGGCACAGGAAGAAATAGGCTCAATAAATGTGTCATCATCTTCAAAGCGGCATGAATCTCTATCGTCCCGAAAACAGTCTCTGATGTAACACCAGCTACATAGCTGTTTGCGCCGTGTGATCTTGTCCATCTTACCGTGAGAGGACACACTATGCTGTGTGATACAACCAGAGGGGACAATAGTTTACAGATTCCAATACCTCACACTGCACCTGATGATGTTCTCAAGAATCGTAATTTCAAGCTTCAGAGGAGAACGCGTGAAAGGGGAAATCTTTTCATCATCGACATCGTCTGCCGATCAACTTATATTCATGTATTTTCTTTAACCGAGTATTTCACAATGTTCATCGCCATCTATGCGGAGACACAGATCACGTGAGCTTGTACTTCCGGTATGTTGCCCCTGTCTAAATTTCGTTACGCTGGAAAACTGTTTCGCTTGCAGAGTTGAATCAAGGAGAATTTTTGACAACTGAAACAATCCAGAGGCTACATGTTACACTTTCGTTAAGATACGTTCAGTCTGGCTGTGTGGCCTCGATGGGCTTATGAGCGACTGTGTTAATGCGTCATTTCACCGACCAGAAAAGGAAATCGCTGGTTCTCTGCAGAAAAAATGTATGTCAAAACGTCTACCCGGCAACACCCTGTAGCCTCTGAGTTTTCTTCGGCATTTTAATGATGGAAATGCAAACAACTATACCTTAATAGTTTTGTGTGTTTAGAGGGACATAAAGAACTTTTCTTAGAAAATTTAATGATATTTTCCTCGGAGAGTCTTAAAAGTGACATGAATGTCAACTGGCAGCGGAAACGTCTGGTTTTACAATAAAAAAGAGGTTAATGCTTGAAAGTCACATGTCGATTTGAATTTGTTTGTGTTTAATTGCAGGCTATGATAAGAGAGGAGATCATGCAAGAAATTCTGAGAAAAGTAAACCAGTTCTTGAAAAAAGCGCCTATGCGAAGATGGTCTGTTGTCATGGCAACAACACACGCAACATCCTTCACCAGACACTGCATGCTTAGCAGTGTTAGGAATTATTTAGTCAGCTTCATATACAATTTGATATTTTTATGTAGTAGTTCAGGTGCTTCTAGAAAATTTTACTAATGAAAACCCATTTTGTGGATTGTTTCTTTAAAATAAATAAGAACTGTATAACGTTGTGATAACAGTAATATTGCACATAACATCATGACTAAAATTTAGATTCATGGACAAAGTCTAGGGTCATGTTCATAGTTAAGGGTCCTGCTCATAGTTTAGGGTCATGCTCATGGTTTTGGGTCATACACAAAGCGTTGGGTCCTGACTAATCCAATCTGTCTGCTGACACATGAGAAATTTGTCACAAAGAACGTCGACAATAGCGCTTGATGGCTATTCCAAAGGGCCCATAATCTAGCCGGGACAAACATGCTTGCTGAAACACTTGTTGACATGACCAGTAAATCAAACCTGTGTACTAAACGACGGTGTCGTCTGATGTGGCGAAATGTCTGTAGAGAAGTACATGGATACATCGGAAATACCAAAGCAGCTCTGTAGGCCTACGTGCATGGCATGGACAGCGTGTGCTGTGAACTCGACGACGACAAACAGGGATTAGAATTAGTGTGCGAAAACACATACAGCGGTCAAAAAAAGTACTTTTTCTCTGCGGTCCTCAATATTTCATCAGAACACAAAAGTGGATGTGAAAGACCATATCTTGTTTATTGCTGCCCAGTACTGCTCTTTTTAATACCGAGAATATGTTGCCTATATAACCGCACCAGGGCATTAACGTGCTTTTACGACAGGAGAGTGTTCCAGGAAAGTCCCCCAGTGAGCCAGTCAGGTCACGGACATGGCTATCTTTACTCAGCAGTAGTGACATATGTCAACATAGGATGTGCTGGTAAGGTAAGAAAAAAAACAAAACAAAGAAACCAAAAAAAAAAAAAAAAAAAAAAAGACATACACACAAGGCCATCGACGTTTTTTTTTTTCCTTGGACGTACAACTCTGTTTTGCAATACTCTCTAAAACTACTGTGTACGAACGGTACACATTATTGTGGCAAAAATGCACATTCACATAATTTTTGGCGTATCAGTAGTACACAATTTGTGTAATTTGTGTATTACATCCACAGTGATGTATATGCTCCTCCCGGTTTCTTGCAATCATAATACTGGCTGCCATCGTGTAAGTGAGATATCTTTGAGAACGGCTTAAACATTAACAAATACATTAATAAATAAATAAATCAATGTACTTGTCTACGCCTAAACTTCTTTGACCGATCCTCCAGTCAGCCAACATTCGTGCTATGTTCACAGTTACTTTCATTCACATCAACTACGTTATATTTTAGTTTCGATCTATACTTAAAGGTAGAAATCCCTTGACAAAATTGTATCCCTCGGAACCTGTGCCACTGATAGCATTGTGGCAAAACACATCAAAACACGCACATACGTGGGTGTGCGATACATCACCATCTGTGAAACATATCCTACATATCCACATACAGACGAATGTATGAGACAACATATGCAAACACGCCGCTGTAACACACACACACTATATATGCGCGTTTTTCATATACGTCTTTCAATCGCTAGGACACACGAGGTGCGGATTCAAACCCGGACTTGCACAGGGAATTTGCAGGTTTCCAAGGTTTGACTAGTCGTGTGAATTTGGATGCGTAGCAATAAGTCGCGTCTCCTGTGACTGTTGCCCAGTGTAACTTTCGTTGAAGATCACTTCTTCTCCTCCAATATGGTGTGCAGGTCACATCTGTACGTCATGCATGGAAAGTTTTTCAGTAGTTTGTGGTTTATCCGCTCACTGTCAAATTTTCCATCCGTTAAGCTTACCACCATCTTGTTGGTGAAAATATGTCTATTGTGGTGTTAGACTGTGATAAAACCAGGAATGTTGATAAACAAATGCATATATGTGTCTGTAAGTATGTCTGTTCCTTATTAGATACTCTTCCAGCATGTAACTGCTTTTGGTAATCTCTCTAACTAATGGGGAATTATAATTTTTTACAGTCTCAAGGGCTGACTTCTTACGTATTAAACACTGGAGGAGAAAAAAGCAGCAATTCATTCATGTCCCTCTCCACCCAGAAGAATCACAGAAATAATGAAATTATTGCCGCTTAATGCACTGTTTAGGGCTGATATAAATTTCAGGGGTGAGGAAACATGAGAATCAGTAAGCTATATCTGTGCGCAATCCAGGCTGATGTGTAGCAGTTTTTTTACAGATCGATCATCCACCAGCATGGCGGGTCGTACCAACGACTTTACAAGTAATACTTGTTGCTGCCTCGCTGGGGGCCCAGCTCTGAGAGGCTACAGGAAGGAAACAGGGCTGGTCTGCCTGGTGTCAGTATAATGTGACTGTGGGGTGTCATGTCTGGTGTCTTATATAGACATGATGTTCCAGTGGCGGAAGAACTTTGGCGGCATGGGCTCCCCAAATCGCAAGAAGACACAGTACATATACATATTTGTAAGAGACAGATTTGAGAATGCTTTTGGATTTAGTTTGACGAGCCCAGCGATAAACTTCACCCACATTAATCCTATCCTCAGGTCAAGAAGACCGCATTTAAAATGGCACAAAAAATTAAATGTGTTTATTTGGACTAATTTGAAACACAAGGTTTGTTATTCCCTCCTCCCCGATCATGATATATTGCATTCATCTCAGGTTTAGTCTAACATTAGGGATATTTAAACTACTTTTTATTGTAGCTCAGATTATAGGTCTGAAAAGGAAGCCCAAATTAAGAAGCTTTATTTGAATCCACTAATTTGCCTGACTGGTGCTTTACATGGATAACTGTTCGGTTTATGGGCGTATTAAACGTGAGAAGCCACCAACGACACGAGCTCTCCAGCTACTGGAGGAACGTCGGGACTTCCTCAAGCACGAATGGTATTTGAGCAGACTGGT
The DNA here is from genome assembly GCA_016165875.1 of Acanthopleura granulata. NCBI lineage: Eukaryota > Metazoa > Mollusca > Polyplacophora > Chitonida > Chitonidae > Acanthopleura > Acanthopleura granulata. The sequence continues at coordinate 17,565,189 of JABBOT010000008.1, forward strand.
TTGTGGTCTATACCCTTTTACATTGATAATATCTGATGAAGCAAAACGTTTTTGCATCAGAAAAAGTAATTATTTCTCTGTCAAGATCTGAGATTGCTTTGGTGTTATTTATACAAGTTTGCAGAGTGCTTTGTATTTGAATTTCAAATAATTAATGTTTTTCGATGGCAGACATGTTCTTATGCCTGAAAATACCCAAACTCCTGTAGCTAAATCACATTTGCCATTATGTACTTGTCATTATCCTACCTTTGGAACGGAATGTGAGTGGGTATTTCTTCATTGTTTTTACGAAAGTAATTGAAAGGTTGGAATGATTAACAATGGGACCTCCTTTGAGATTTTGGAAAATGAGGGCTAAGAGTTGCGCTATTTCTCACAAATAAAGCTTTAATATTTGTTGCGGACGTGAATGTTTCATCAAACGGATAAAAACTCCTGATGTCACAACATCTGGGTGAGGTCTCTTTGTGACGTGACATCCTCGCTTCATGGTACGGCGGGGCAAAGCAGCGCATTTTAACATTAATTCGCACGTTTAGGCAATACTGAAAATTGGATTTCGGTTAACTGACTTCCCATGCAAATCTTCTAACGTAAATATTGTAGGGAATAAAATATCGCTTACGGACAATATTATTGCTAATGTTTAAATGTTTTTGTGAAAGTGATTTGCCACAGAGTGCTGTAAAGTGAGCGTCACAGCCGTGTGACAGTGTTGTTTTTTCATAGTGTTGTTTGTGTTGTTGTGCTTGTACAGTTATCTCCCTTAGTCGTTTTTTTCTCTGTGGACCGCATTCATTGCAGAGATAATTATTTTTATCCAAGATTATTTGATTTCACAGTAAGCCTATAATGTTTGTTCATGTAAAGAGTATCATTGACTTGACATCTTCATGAGAAATTCCGCCAAAACTTGATTCAGCGATTGTTCCAAAACGGTATATTGCCACGATTTTTATTATTGTTCTTAAATGACAGTAATTACAAGGTGGTATAAGGTGTCGTCAAGACTGAAGACCAACGTGTGTTGATGAGTAACCAAATACTGTCAAATCTAAAGATCTAAAGAATAGCACAGGTTGTTGTTATAGCACTTGTCAAAATGTTCACTCCGGTGCCGATATTTTGTCAGTGTTTAGGGTATGCTCGTTATTTAGTGATGCAAACTAACAGGAATGACATCAGTTCAGGGTTATGAGTGTCTTATATTGGGCTGTAATGATTACAGGTAAATAACTGATCGGTTTTGCCATGTGGATGTAGCCTGATAACCCGGCGACTCTCCGAATATGAAGGTTACCAACGGATCTTGTCACGAATCATTCCCAGATTGTGTCTGGTAAGAATACTGGTAGACCTACAGATTTTTGCACGCTTGTGTGTAAAAGTTACTTCTTTGATGGAGTGTGTATATTAAATATGTTATTAGGTGTCATATTGTACTGGAATTGAAGTATTCAGATATTTCTGAGATAAGTTTACGTGTGATATGTATATGTACGGATAACCAGTTGTTTGTAATCATATACATTTAACAGGGTCATAGAGTATCCGTTAATGGGAACACACTGTTTATTTGTGAAATCTAATTAGGTTATTTTAATATGAGTTAGTAATAATATATTGAATTTCCATTTCTGAGTGTTGTGGCTCACAAGAGAGAATACTAGTAATTTGTACGTGATGTAGTTTACTCTTTTTGGAATTTGTATTTTGAAGGTTTATTTCTCAAGCTGAAATGTCATTGCTTACATGTTTCATTGAACCTGTACTAAGGGAATTCTTAATGTTCTTCCACAACCAAGTTGCTGCCCCCTTTTGTTGTTTCCGTTGCTCTGATCAAAACTATTGAGTAATAAAAATGAGTAGCCTACACTCTACGGACACTGTTGACTCATTACTCCAGCTGCAGTAGGAATGTTGTGATTAGAAAGCTCAGAAAATCAACAAAAGCTAACTCACAGATTACTGCTTTGGTGTTTTCTGCGCTTTTGTCTCTGCGTTTTTTCATAAATTGAACGCATAAGTTATCAACATTTTCTGTAGTGTCCAAGTAGACTACCGCTTTTATAATTTACATTGTACTCTGCGCATTCGGTTTTAAAGTTACGCTTTTTAGTAGTCACCATGGACGACATGTGACTCTCCGGGATCTGGACGTTACATTGGTGACGAGGGTGAACGAAGTCCACTAAAAGTATGTCAGACTTTTTGAAGAAGGTATAAAGCACAATCTGTCTATCATCAGTGCAGTCACGTAAGCCAAAAACTGTTCTTTACTGAGCTTTCTTGTTTCTGCCTGATCGTCTGTCTCCAGGTTACGCGACCCTGCCGATCGCAGTGAAACAACACAACATGGTTCAAGCCCTGGCTGCATTTCTGTCGTTTGACATTCATACCGACCTCAGTTCCTTGCCCCAGAGATAGTCAGAATACCTCAAAAGATTCCAGAACCTCACGGTTGCCATGGGCATTTAAAACAAGGGACGTCAAAGAGCCCTTCTGTTACATTTCGCTGGTGAAGACGTCAGTGACATCCTCGACACACTGACGGAAACTGGCGCCGACATCGATTGAACTGTTGCAAAACTCAACGAGTACTTCAGCCCAAAGAAAAACTTGGCGTAGAAAAGGTACGTATTTCGAAATGCCCACCAAAATCAGGATGAAGCTCTCGATGCCTACGTTGCCAGACTCCGACAATTAGCTGCTCATTGTGAATTTGCGGATACGCCACGGGAAATAAGACCTCAAATTATTCAAGGCTGTACTTCAACTAGGCTGCGTCGCAGAATTCTCTGTGATTGAGATATAACGTTCACTGCTGCCAAGGATCTGGCACGAACGCTAGAACAGTCAGAACTCCATGCCTCTGGTGTTGAAAACAGTAACGGATAAGCGCGAGAAGAAACTGTACACGCTGTTAATAACAGAAAGTTTATTCTAAGAAAATCTAAGCAGAATCTCTTCAGTCTAACCAGTCTGCACTGTCTCATAAACCTGACCGCCAACTGCCTAAATTTGTTGAGTCCAAGCTATGTGAAAAATGTCAAAAAAATCAGGATTTGTGTGAACATGCGCGCTGCAAATCAGACCAACGTGAACGTCACATAACCCCCACTATCGATGACATCATAGCCGAAGTCAATGGGTCCACAGTTTTCTCCAAACTAGACCTCAACTCTGGATATCACCGGATGGAGCTGGCACCAGAATTCCGTCACTTGACTACTTTCTCTTTTCATGTTGGTTTATTCCAATATAAGCGACTTAATTTCGGTGTGTATTCCGTTTCTGAGGTATTTCAGAACCTGATTCAACAAGCCCTACAAGGACATAGACGGCCTCATTAATTCTAGCGACGACATTTTTCCGCATGGTGTAAATACTTAAGACTAAATACACAACACTCTCCGTGCCCAACTTGCTCGCTTGCGAGTGCGAAATCTTACACTCAACCCCGAAAAGTACGAATTCCAGATCTTGCGTATCGAGTTTTACGGTTATGTGTTTTCGAAGGACGGTATCTCCCAAGATCCCAAGAAAATCGATGTCATACGCAACTGAGAACGTCCTCAATCGATGATTGAAATCAGGAGCTTTCTCGAAATGGTGCAGTATTGTTCACGATTTATTGCCGATGTAGCTGCTTCGCCATCTGACAAAACAAAATGTTGATTTCCTATGGACAGACCATGAAGACCAAGCGTTTCTCGTGATCAAAGCCACGCTAACTACAGACAGTGTGATGGCGTATTTCGACCCGTCCAAGCCAATCGAACTTGTAATCGATGCCAGCCCTGATGGATTAGGCGATAAACTGGCACAAAAAGGCGACAAATGTGGCAGTAAGATAATCTCGTACGCAAGTCGCTCGTTGACTGGCGTTGAACAGCGATATAGCCAAACTGAACGAGAAGCCCTTGCCCTGACATGAGAAATTCTCCACCGCCATCTGTACCTGTGTGGACATGCATTTACTGCTGTCACTGACCACAGGCCGCTGATTTCACTATTCACAAAGCCAAGGTCACGTCCACCGACCCGCATAGAACGCTGGCTCGTGAAGCGCAGGGCAACAGTTACGACCTCATATATCGGCCTGGCACCATTAATCCCGCTGATTTCATAAGCAGACATCCACTTATGTCAACCCAATCGTCTTGTCGGGAAGAGCAACTCGCCGAAGAACCCATCAACTTCATTACCAGAAATTGTGTTCCTAAAGCGCTCACACTTGAAGAAATACAGACTACCAACTCACCACGAAGCGTCTGTCAGCCATGAGAACAGTTTCATTCTTCGCGGATCCCGGATTGTCATACCTACCAGTCTACAGAGTAGAGTGTGTGGCCTTGCTCATCAAGGACATCAAAGTATCGTGAAAACAAAGAAATATTTACGACAAAAAGTTTAGTTTCCTGGAACTGGTGGCCTTGTCTTGTCTGTAAACAACAACTGTCTTCACTGTCAAGTGGCTACCCCAGAAAACTCTCTACCCGTCGCGAACCTCTGAATGTGACTAGTCTACCACCTTCGCCATGTGAAGAGGTTCGCGCTGATTTCGTCGATCCTTTACCGTAAGGTGATTATCTTCTAGTTGTATGTGACTAGTACTCACGATTCCCTGAAGTTGAACGCGTTTCATCCACCTCCTGCAAGGTTACGTTGCCAGCCTCAGACAAGATATTTGCGACTCGCGGAATCTCACAGGTGATAAAAACTGATAGGGTCCGGCGTTCCATAGTCCAGAGTATGCGCAATTCGCTCAGTATCTCGGTTTTCACCACGCCCTATTGGCCTCGTGTAAACGGTGAAGCAGATCGATTCATCAAAACGATCGAAAAGGCCATAAGAACGTGTGACACTGATGGAAAACCATGGAAACAACAACTCTACACATTGTTATAATTTACAACATCGTGCGACACCCCACAGGTCTACAGGAAAATCCCCCGCTGAACTGTTGCTCAGCCGATCTTTTCGAACATGAACCAGGTGTGACGGCGAGACCCTTCGTGGGGAGGTAAAGGAAGAGGGCCGCCAGAAAAGACGAGATGATGAAATACAGAATATTACAGGAGGACAAACGGCGTTGTTCGATATATTTCCAGTTGCATAACCCTTACACAGAGATACCTGTAGAAAACCCCTCTCTGCGGTCCAAAGGCAGTAAGTCCAAAGAACGCATGAAAAAACATGCTGATTACCGCGGCGCCGCGAAACCCAATGCCATATAAGTGGGTGATAGTGTTCCAGTTCGCCAGAAGCAAACTGATAAGCTATGCACGCCATTTAACACAGTTCCATACACTGTTACTCACGTGAAGGCGGTTCTATGATCACTGCGAAGAGAGAATCACGTTCTCTCACGTGGAATTCATCTTTCTTCAAAGTTCTTACGGGTGCTATCCTACCAGCCCCCAGGAACAGTGACTTTGTTGATGACGATATTCCGATTGCAACTCCACAAAACCACAGGAATTCACTTCGACAGACAGAGGTGCCAACCAGATTTCGTGATTACATAATGTAATTAGTTTCCTGACATTAACTGTTTAACCGATGAATGACATTGTGGTGTTCTTAAATATTTTAGATCAGCTTATCTGATGACCTCATTTTAGTTTTTTTTAATATACTGCATAGTGCCACAGTTATACATGCAGTTGTTTGTCATATGTGTATGACATCGTTCTTGTTAATGATATTATTCGCTGAAGACAAACACACTCCCGTGTGCCAGAAGGCAAAGTGACTCACTTCGAACTTTTGGAACAGTTTTGTTTTGTTTACACTTCAGAATCTTATGCACTACGTGCATACTTCCTTCATGTTTCTTTCCTTGTATGGACCTGATCCAAAGAATGGGAGGGATGTAGTGTTCAAGTCCGCTACCGCTTTTATAATCTACAGTGTACTCCGCGTATTCAGTGTACTCCGCTTTGTAGCAGTCACCACGGACGACATTGTCTAAAGACACACATCTATTAGCATGAGACACATATTTCGTTTGTTTGTCGCCTGACTTCTACTTGTCAAAAGTGTCTGGCATAGGGACATTGGTTTGGAGAGCTAAAGTCGCGCATCCATGGTTGTCTGGTTAAGAAGTGGAAGTGTTGTAGTGCTGCAAGAGACCAACCTTACACGCATATTGCGTGTAACGCGATGCTCACACTAGATAACACTCAAACTCTTAAAAAAAAACTCATGTTTTTTTCTTCTGCTTCCTTGCAAGAGTAAACATGTCAGTTATTCTCCTCGTGTGACCTTAAGGCTTAAGAAATGAACTTTGCTTTACCTTTCAAGACCAAGGCCATTTATGAGCAGAAAAACAAGAAACCTTTTAAATAAGCTGGGTGGTCGGTGCAAGATATGGTTATAGCAGACGATACTCTCGCCATGCAGAGAAATCAACATCAGGATGTTTACGCCTGACTCGACACTCAGATTCCTAAAAAACATGTTAAACTTCCGTTCTTTCTCTCTTTTTGTGTTCTTTTCTTCGTGGTTGATTTTCTTTGAAGATACAGCTGTTCCGTGGAGGCAAAGGAAAGCTTCCTATAACATTTATACATGAAAAAAATATAGTGAAATACAGTCATCTTCTTGATAACATGTAAATTATTAAAACAAATGTTCTGATGAAAAGAATGGAATATGACATTGTGTAGATTATGCTAATCTCCAAGCTTTCGTTGGCCAAATTCAAACGATATGTATTGTATTTGTATTTTTTTATTCACCATAAGTATAATTAGAAAACATGTTTACAGAAAATAAAGCATGGCGGGAATAAAGTCACAAAGGGCTTTATCTAAGCCGGGGAAGTATAAGTATACAAAATGGCGCTGGTGGTAGGTGAATTTAACGTTAACAGAGTAAACGTTTTACATATATAAGAAAAACACAAAGCAGTGTTACCTGCCAAAAGAAATCCTGTGCTGCATGGCTATGAGATATTTATATGTTTGAAAAGTAGTCAGAATTGTTTCATCAAATGATCTTTTATTTTGGATTTAAACAGGGAAAGTGAGTGAATAGATTTGTGTAGAATGTTCCATTCCCAGGGGATCATATTTCGAATTGTGTAGAGGTCTAAATAGGTTAAGATACTGTGTTCTGGTTGCATAATTGTGTACATCTGGTTATTTTCGAAACATGTTACGGCAGTTCTGGGGTATTTTATAGGGGTGATATATATATTTATGAGCGATTAATAAAGAATACTGAAGAGTAGAGAATTTTAGGGGTAAAATTTTCTGAAGAGAGGGTCTCTATGCTCGAGTCGTTTAGATAGGTTACTAATCGCACTGCGTGTTTTTGTAACAGATTCAAGAGTCTGAGATGAGAGGGATAAGTGTTATTTTATGAAACACAAGCATTGTTCAGAAAAGGGGAAATTAAGGAGTTGTAAAGTATTAATGGAGTTGGTTTGTTTATAAAGTGTTTAATATGGTTAATTATGCCAATGTTGCGAGATACTTTTTTGCATATGTAACTGATATGGGATGTACATTAGAGTTTGCTGTTAAGCATTATACCCAAAAATTTAAATTCGGAAACATAATCTATAACTGACTCTTTGTACAACCCTAAATGTAAAAACAACCTTAAGTGTAAGTAAAAACTTCACCCTTTAGTGTAAGAATCAACGCTAAAAGTAAAACCTGTACCGTTAAGAGTAAGAGTCAACGCTGAAAGTAAACTTTGCCCCTAACCGTAAGAATCAACGCTAAAAGTAAAAACTTTGCCCCTAACCGTAAGAATCAACGCTAAAAGTAAAACATTTATCCTTGAGTGTAAGAATCAACGCTAAAAGTGAAAACCTTACAGTTGGTGGCAAAGTTTTTACTTTTATCGTTGATTCTTACACTAGCGGGTTAAGTTTTTACTTTTAGCGTTGATTCTTACACTTAAGGTTTTTTTTTACATTTAGGTTTTGTACACATGGACTTGAGTTTCCAAAAAACACAATAAAACACAGTCAGCAACAGATAAAGCGTTTTTCACACCCTATAACACGGAGAAGGCAGTTCACGTATGCAGAAGTACACAAACAAGTACTCTACTGTGTTCATTGACAGATTCAAAACACATGCAAAACAAGAAATACACAGAGCCACACGGAGCTTCTGAAACGAGCGCAACTCACAGGTTCATGTCCCCCCTTTCACCTCTTGCCCGTTGACATACACCTTACCACGGGAATATCTCACCTTTTTGCCTTCCATAAAGCATTTTTGCATGAACGGTTTACATTTGTTTTTTGCCAGTTTATCCGCTATAGTTAGATCCTCGATACCATAAATCGGGCTATCTTTTAATAAGATTTTCGACCGGGAAAGAACCTCTCTGCGTAAATAAACTTCGCGAAAATGTGCCTGGTTTGACTTTTTCTGTCCGATACGATGTGCGTTTTCGAGTTGGACACTAGGGAGCTTTTGTACAATGTCATTCACTATATCTACAGAATATTCCCCAACTGTTTCGCTTACACCCCCTAAACCGGAGGGTTTGCTGTACCTCTCTAGGTCAATTTTAGATTTAAAAGAAAAGAATTATACAACTTATACCTCAAAAGAAAGAGCTTTATTTATGGTTAAACTAAAAATCTCAATTTTCTGGCGGAAGTGCATGTTATTTGAGTATTTAATAATTAAACATCCAAGACTGAGAAGCCTTTTTAGGCCGCCATTTTAACAGATTGCCTACGTCATCGTGCTTAGCATTGCAAAGTAGCTCTGTCTTTGAAGGCAAAAAAAGTAATGTAGATAACCTAATGGAGGGCTGCAGTGGGGACCCCAGCTTCTGTTCTGATGATTGTGAATGTAACTTCGGGTTACAAGGCTACAAATTTGAATTGCAGAGGAGTGAGGCTGAGAGCAGTAGTTCGACCGACCACGTATCAAGCTTAAGTGAGTGGGAACCGGGATTTCTGGCTTTGACAGGGGCTATCTGTGAAAGGACAGGTTGAGCTTTCTGCCTTCAGGACATCGCAATTCAGGCACATTTTGGCAGCCTACAGCCAGGCATGTAGGCATGACGTGGCCCTCTAGCATATCTCAAACTCTTCCTTTTTCGAGTTTCCTTTAACAGAACTTAAAATCCGCGATTATCACGATGTACGAACATATTTAGCTGAAACTGGAAATGCACGTTAATTAAATGGTGGGAGTCCCGAATAGGTGGATTTTGTGAAAAAATGACGATGTTTAAAACAGATTGTCTCTTTTACGAAACCTTTAAAATGTAAAAACAATAATATTCCACACAGTTTGTATAGCTCTTTCATTTAAGGTGTAGGTTGTATAAATGTGTTCTTTCCTGTTAAGGTCGGCATTTTCTTGTAATAATTTCAGTGAATCTGTATGGGCTTTTACTGTAGGTTTCACAAATCCATTAACCGTCTTCTTTATGTCGGCAAGGTCCGTGTGCTCGAGACTAGATTTAAGTTCACTTTCTCAACGCTCTAGTTTTACTAGACGATCATGGAATAAGTCTTGCCGTCTTGCCACATTATTAAGACTATATTCCATTGATGATAGCTGGTTTGTCACACAAGACAGAAATTCCTTTATAAAAGATTTGAGATCCTGCTCAGCTTGAGCCGCATTAGATTTAGAAGGTTCACCGGGTGGTACACTTTGCTGAGGGGAGTGGCCTGGTGACTTAGTACCATTCTCCAGATTATCAGTTACCCGAGTGTCCACAGTAGGTGTAGATCGCGACATACTCCTTACTGGTGCGTTTCAGTGTTGTTGTTGGTTGTAGTCACATCACCCGGATCCACTAGAGCAGAGTATTTCATAATTTACGGGAAAAGATATTGTTGAATCACACCGTGAACAAGTTGACTGTAACTGCAGAACAGGAGACCAAATGCTATTTCTAAATGATAAGGCCTTCTGCTATATTAAGAAGGCAACCTTTATTTTTTATATATAGATTTACCTTCAGCTTTCTACCCCCATCCAGCAAGTGCATTTTCTTTTACGTGTAAGACATTTAATTTAAATCTCCTTGTGGGTAAATGTTGCTCATATCAGTTTCTGTGGAGAGGATTTCCATTACCTTCTTGTTAGCATCTTGCATGTTGCAATGAAACGTCCGTGGAACCATTTTGCTGACCAAATTTACAGATAACAATGCCTTGTGACTAAGTTATACCATCAATACTCAATGTTCTCATGATGTAGCGTATTTGTGTGTTAAGCTTTTTTGCTGGAATTGTTATTGTTTGGTCATTCAACTTTTCCTTTTCTCAAACGCTGTCGAAATGTTCATGTTTCAAATTTTTCCAAAATAATCCCAATCTTTAACTCTCACTATGAGCCAACGTAGGTTATTTTGATGACACTTAAAAGAGTGTAAACACTTTTTAACCCATATAACTAAGACTAATCTCCACGACGCGCTGTCTGCCGCTTACTGTCACCGAGGCTCGGAGACAGTGACGGAATTATAATCTTCACTGTTGTAACATAAGTGTGAGACTGAATCAAAACTTCGTTTCTGTCGGGAAAAGAAATCAAACGAAATCAATCCGCTATCTGCATGCAAACCAACTTAAGCTCTAACATTCGTTTTTCAGATTAATCATTTCAGTCCTGATTATATTATTTTCCCCCTAAAAGTTGGAATTTCAGTGTATGTGATAATGCTAACAAATACTTTTGGAATAAACTCATATGGCCCACCAATGATATCATCTTTTCAATACTTCACTTTAAGAATATTCTCATATTGTTCTAATAACTTCTTACAATAAAAACTGTGTTTGACGGATTCGGGATCTTGTCAAGAATCTTCAGACTATTCCATTAAGATGATGTCTTTCTGGTTTAAGTATGTAGAAACTGGTTAGACCGCCAAGGGAACCATTACACTTAGCCAGATAGTTGACAAATCTTCTTACCGAAAATTTCCACGGGGCAAGCCTTTTAGAAGTATATATGAACACGCGAGGGCGTTTGTTAGTGATGTGAGCTATAATTACAATTTTATAGCTGTAATCGTTAATGATGTTCCACCGCCTAGTTGTAGAATGACTTTGACGTTGTCTGTTTAAGTGTGAATAGTTTCCAGATTTTGATCTAATGAAATCCCCACTAAAATAATGTTTTTCATTGCGTTGAAAACCTTGGCAACAAAATACAACGGGTTAATAGTTTAGGTATCTTTTAAATACATTTTTGAACGTAAACGAAGAATTATCTTAAATGCAATCTCCTAAAGCCTATCTGGGAAATGGATAAGTATGTTTTGTTTGCGTCCTATCACCCTCATGATGTCTAACAAATACGCCACCGTCCTTTAAGTGAAATATATTTGAATGCGGCGTATAACACCAACGAAACAAATAAATAAATCTAATAAGTACACAATCCCTCATAAATAAAGTTTCTTTGTTTGACCGTTCCCTGACGACGTATTCAAGAGTATTTCACTTATATGATGGCAATTGGGCTTGAACTCACAGTGACCACATTGATGAGCGATCCCTGAGTCGTTGTGTTGCGCTATCCAGCTATTGGTAACAACAAGGCCATTCAGGCCCCTAAATTAAGTTCAAACCTTCATTATGAGCGTTACCATTTTGACCAGCCAAATAAAAACCTTCAAAAACATTGAAGTCTTGTTTTCTGTCATACTTGAATTTAATATCTCAACTGAAAAGAATTTCGCTGATATCTGTGTTTTGAGGAAGAGAGGAACAAACTAATTCCTTGTTTTGCATTTGTCTTTTTGTTATTTTGCAAGTCGTCAAAATTTACCGACGATAGCAGAAAGACAATGGCTGTCCCTCAAACTGTGATACAAATGGTCTTGTATAACCACGACTAGTGGATATTTATTTTGTTTTTCGCCCAAATATTAGGTATTTTAGCGTTATTACAGAATGACATGAGTGCTAGGTGTGTTTCTCAAGAAGTAAAAGTTACAAGCCCCCCTCCCCAAGCATTATAGATAAAGTGAACGTTTAACAGAAAAAAAACAACAAAAAAAAACCACCTGAAAACTAAAAAGTGTGTCAGAATATTGAAATGAGGGGCTGTGCATTCAGTGGAACAAATCTAGAGTTGTAAAATTCAGGGATCAGTTGTCGCAAAACTACACTGCTTGATAGGTAGGTGCAAATGTTATTGTTGTGGCCCTTCCTCTTTGTGTTGAATTCGAATAACGACAGAACTTGTCCGATCTGGTATAAGCTACATACTCAATGAATATTTTTTATTTCAACGTGACTGCTTTTTAACGAATTTTAAAACTTCTTTAAGAACCTTACAATCAGAATTTGTTTAAAAATTCAAATTTGGGGCAAACATGTCACTTTAAGCTTTTCATGTAAAACATGTCCGGCATAATGGCATTGGCTAACTTTAGGGGAACTTTACCATTCGTTGTCTGGTCAAAACAGAAGCCCTGTGGTACTATATAGGAGAGCTTTAATACTCATATAGCGTGCATCGCGGTGTTCCGCTTCGATAACCGTGAGATTCTGAAAGAATCATTATTCTTTCTCTATTTACTCATAAGAGAAGACCCGTCACTTTTCAGCCAGATGTAACCAAAATACTTAAGAAATGTACTGTACATTCCCTTTTAAGACAAGGTCCTTTTTAGAATTAAAAATGAAACGTTTTAAATTAGTGTACAAGATATGGATGCAGAAGACGATAGTAATGGTAAAGAAATGAACATTAGGATATTTCTCTCTGACAAATGTGGCTCAAATGTTCACAAAGAGCCCTATAATGAAAAGGAAAGTGTGCCTCTGGATTAAAAAATTGTAGAAATTTCAAATTTTCACTTTAAATTATTAAAGTGAAAGCTCACACAAAAACATATTTTATGATAAGTCAAGTTATCAAGTAAATTGTGTAAATCTAAGCTTTGAAACAGACTTTCGCTTACCGGCCGTCGACCAAAATGGGCGTTCCGGGTGAATAATCGCTAGACTAGAGTTTCGAGAAAACACTGTTTAACACAAACCACCAAGTAAGTACATGTGTATGATTGAAAGTATATAAAGTAAGAAATTATGACGGGTTCATGCAAAGAAAGGCAGTCAACAGTTGTCAATGTTGATAAAAAATCAAGAAATGTTCTAGGCGGATGAATAAAATCAATACTGTGGCCATAAGAGGTGTGAATAACACCCAGAATTATAACCAGTCTAACACAGGCATTCATTTAGGCAACCACTTAACCGCAAGCCCATGACCAGCTTCCGGCTATGGAATGTAGGATATTCTTGATCATCGTTTGCGTTTCATCTTATAACCAAAGTACCGTTATTACATTTAACTTACATTGTTAATCATCTGAACCCAAAGGTGTTCTCTGGAAAGGCATAATGCTAAATTTCTGAGAATTTCAAGATCCTTGCGGAATCAGTGTCTAGGAGATCAAAAGCGCCTTTGTCAGACTGTCAAATAGGAAAATCGTGGGCGGAATACACACACCTCAGAGTTTATATTACTCCAACTGACAGTCGCGACGCCAATGACTGGCTTTACTTAACTCTCACCCTAGCTATGTACCTTTGCATGAACCCGGTCCTGTACTTTTTTATATTTTATACACTTCTCAAGTTGTTTGGTGGTTTGTGTTATTTGTCGTTTTTGGAAACTGGTCTTGCGATTATTAGCCTGGAATGTCGGTTTTGACGTCTAGGTCCTTCTGGTAAGAGAAACCACAACAGTGTCGACAGTGTTGACAGATGGGCCATCCCACTCTTGGTCCATCATTATGCCCGTGTAAACTGATATGGCATGTACAATTCACTTGTTTGTTGATAAATATGGCCTGTCAGGTCATTCCACTCTTGTAAAATTGTTCTCCTAATGTAAGAGACAACCACAACACCTCGCTGAATATCAATTTCCAATGATACTGTAGTAGTATTTCTTATGGACAGGTTCAGGTACCAGGTCATATTTGCATACACCAATAGCAAACAAATCACTCTAAAATAAATTCAAGCATCAGAGCGGAATAGATTTGAATTACTTTAAACAATGACCTGACAGAAGTCAGCTAATGAACACTTTAGGTAGCAGACAATGATAAAATGCTGAGGGAAAAGGTTTCTCGCGTAAATGGATCGGTATTTAGTTTCGTTCATTGTATTCATTTGTCGACATGTATTCAAATCTGTATAGTCCTTCTGAACATTTGCCGTGTTCTTGTTGCATCCATCATGATATCTCATTGATCTCTTTTGGATTTCATGTATGTCTTTGCCACTGAAACGCCAACGTTCTTCCGCTGTTTACTTAACCTGATTAGGGTAGAATATAGTACCAAGATCTCATCAATACCATCGTTAAACTCTAGCTGTACTATCGGTCAACGAGATCTTCTCACGCTCTAAACTCTTTCCCGTTTCGATCTAACAGATTTGATTCCGTTAGACCACTTTGCATGGCTTCCAAATGGATTTAATAAACCATCCAAGAGATGTGCTGTTACTGTTTTAGGATTATTAGGACACACTGAAGACATTTACTTCTCTCCACCAAAACAACCAAGATGCTAATAGCATTGTAGCAGAAACTCTTGTCAGCAATTTAAAAATACCTGAACTTTTAGTAAGTGGTTGTGTTCCCGGGTTCAGGATTAAAAGTGTTGAACTTTTGGCCATGGTCAGGGTATGTATAGTGATGTAGCCAACTCTGATAGGCTCAGATTTCTTTATGGAATGTGGGACTCCAATAAACGAGGCAATCTCCTGTCGCGCACCAAACACACTCTGAAGAACCCAGGGGAAAACCACCATTTGTCTGAACTTTACATGGCGTATTTTGACCTGTCTGGGACATATTGAAGACTAATCATGCTGCTAAAAAGAAGAAGACTGAACCACAACAATAATAGGCTGTATTCCTGCAGAACTTGGGTTAATGAAACTGAAAACGTCCAAATGGAAGCAAAAAGACGTATGATTGAGATATAGGCGAGGTAGAATATTCTCTCAAAGCTTATCTTGGCTAAATCATTGCTTTACTCCTGAGGAGAACAATGTGCAGTAGCATTGGGGCAGTAAAGCACACACAAATGTAACAGAGTCATCCGAATTGTTGTTACAAGAAGCTTTATTTGATTTTGTGCGGTTTGACTCTTTGTTGCCTATTTCACTTACATATAACAGCAAAGCACGTACAGAAGTGACAGCACGGCCCTCACTGAGTCCATACAGGCTTAATGTATCGCCCTCCAACACTGTCTGTTCTGGAAACAGCAACCAGTGGAACGGAAATAATATACTGGTGCAAGTGTCATCTGTCTTGACGGTCCACATGGGTTCAATCAGCTAAGAAGCAGTTTTCATTGTTCGTGTTCACGAGCTGTCAGGACACAAATAAGATCCAGTTTCAAGATTAATAAGACCTCTGTATTTGACGAATAGGTTTACAGTGTTCCTTCTGACATTGCTCTGTAGCCTTGAGAACGTTACAGATGATGAATATGACGCAAAAACCAGGCTCCGTTCATCCGTGATGCGTCTCCTGCTGCTCACTCATTGACATCCGGGCAACACTTTCCCGCGTCTTCATCGGCGTGTCTTTGTCGTCAACTGTTTGAATAGGTAGAGGACATCAGGGAATTGATTTCTGTACAAAGCTTTTAATTAAAGCTGTTACGTCTCTAATAACAAATCCGTGTGCCTGCAGCGGCAGTGAAACTTTCGGTGACACACTGGATTGTTCCCAAACAAGATCTAGAAATTTGATTTTTGGCATCATATAACGAGCTAACTAATACTTACACTTACATGATATATATATTATAATTCATGAAAATAGAAAACAAGATACGAAAAGTTTCAGTTTTCCAGTATAAATAAGGACCTCATCAGTATCAGGATAGGAATTTAAGTAATTGCGTAAAGGTGTTTAGTTTTGTAGGACTCACGCTTTTGAAATTTATAACAAGTCATAAAGTAACACCAACTCTTAGGGTTACAGTATATAACTTGCCTCCTATATATTTTGTGTGTACGACCTCTACGTCGGAAACTTATGTTCTTGCAAGAGTAAGCACTTGTACGAGGAAATTTGTCTCATCTTTAATATGAGTGGTACACACACTTCAAACCCGTAGTACAAATGTCATTGACGGGCGTGTTACACAAATCACACAATTTTTGTATACTGCTGGTACCCACAATTCTATGGGTGTTTATTTTTTCCCTTATACACACAAACAAAGAGCCTTGTATAACTCTTTCCATATTCACTGACTGAAAGATTGCGGGTGGCCTGTGTTTGTGAAAATGTGTACATTGCATAGCTCTCCAACCTACCCAGGGCACTTCAAATCCTTCAGCCATAAGCCTGCCCTATGGAAGCCGGTTAGGGCCATCATTGTAACATCGTACCATCGTTCCATCCCCCGATAAAGGCACGACGGGATCGAACCATACTGCACTATTGCACCACCGCTTCGTAGATGATGGCCATAACAAGCCTCCATACTGACAGCCATCTGCTAAGTGGAAACTTCTAGAACACGGCGTAGACACCGATGAAATAATGAAGAACATTCCGGCGAACAGAAGCTTAAACAGTTACATGTTGCCACGATACTGACATACACCATCTGCAGCCGGAGCATTCCACACATTGCCATCAATGTTTTCAACCTCTTATGTGACGCTTGATTGTGTCATCGTCAGCCGTTCCGTGGAGATCACGCTTCGTTCGTTCACACAAATTTCTAGCTTCTGATTAAAACTCCTGACCCACCTGCCGTCAACTCGATGTTCTTAAGGACAGTATTCTGTGAGTATAACGAATGTCACAGCAGAGGCTGAGTGCCATCATGTTAATTAGGGGCAATTAAGGTCACACCATTATGCCCCTCGGGAACACGTGTCCCTGTCCTCTGGGTGGTCCTGAAAACCCGCCAAGCGCTTTCAGCTCTGCATTACAGAGAAGCCAAATACAACAGAATGACGGCAAACACAAGGATCCTAACTGTTTACGGACTTTCATCTCAATTAACTTAATATGGTCGAAGTGCAGTAATAACAGCACTGCACTACAGTACTAAGACTACCGTTTTAGCCACAGACTGAATTCCCTACGGGCGTCTGCATTGTTCTTGGAGAGTAATTAACTATTTCCGTTGTTCTAATGCATTCCGATGAGCGGGTAAAGAGACTTAAGTACGGCCTGCTGTTGCAGATAAGCTTTCTCTGGGATCGATCGGTGTTGTAGTGGACAGATCGTGTAAGGGATAAGGCTCTGCGTGGAACCAGAGAGTGGTTGTTTGTGATATTTGAATGGGCATGACCATATCGATTACCGATCAAAGAAGCTTCTAAGTTGATCATTTTGACGCTCGTGTGTGCACCACATATGTACCGAAGGCTTCCACCTTTATACGGTACAAAAGATAACAGGATTTGGTGCAGGGAGAGCAAACCTGAGCTGCGGTGACCTTTTGTCATTTTGTCTCTGTTTATTTAAATACTTAAACAAAATACAACCACCCACCCCTTTAAAGGCACCGTGGCTTATGCAAAAGTAGGTAAAATGTAGTCATGTGAATTGCAACATATTACACGTCACTTCTCTAGAATCTGTCCGTAACTTCCCTGTAAAGTTGCTGAGACACAGACAGAACGGTAGGGAGACAGAGAGGACTCGGTCAGACAGACAGACAGACAGGTGGAGAGAAAAACAAAGCGCCAAAAAAGACAAAACCTCCTTGGTAGAAGTAATTAGGACATAACAAATGCTCAAGAAATGCATGAAAGTTAAAAACATGGCTACCATGTCACCATGTGTCAGGCTATGTTATTGTAAACACATTGATTTAATGTTTGCTTAGTAGCTAGCAATGATTGCGTGATTAGCTAGCACGAAGCTTATCTGTCCGTCACAACTGACACTGTGGGAATAAATCTCTCAACCAAGGCCTTCGCTCAGTGATAAATCCTATAAAGCAACAGATGGTGAAGTAGTAAAAATTCACTGGTTTGTGTGCATACCGATTCGAAATGTCAGACAGCGAGAGGCAAATGTTGTGGGAAGACCGAAGCAGCCAAGGTCGCAGAACACTGTGAGCCTGTCAGGTGAAAATGTCAACAATCGTCTGGTAATCTCGCGACAGCCCGCTTGGCGTGTTATCCTTTCCAGACACTATGTAACCTACTTTTGTGTGTTTGATTTGGACCACCGCGCTGGCCCACTGGTCAGGACCTCCCCCTCGGCTTCGGGAGATATGGGAACAGTCAACTTATACCCGAGACTAAAAATGGTACTTGTTGCTGCCTCGCTTGGGGCTAAAAAAGGTTAGAACAAGGAAATAGGACTGATCGGCCAGGTGTCAGTATAATATGACTGGATGCTTGGTGTCTGTTCATGACACTCCAGTCGAGGTGGAAAATTTTATAATCACAAAACCTATTTCGACAACAACATTCGAAACAAACTACCGAAGAACAAAGGCAGTATAGAAAGCAAGAAACCAAGGCGGATTCATGTAAAGATAAGCAGTCAGCAGTTGATGATGCCGGAAAGACACATGGAATGTTCCACGTGCGTAAAATTAATGGAGTATCAAAATCGAGTAACATGATATTATTTGTCGTTAAATATATAATAGCAACCATCATATTTATAAGCAGTTACTAATAGGAAAGAAGCAAAACTAAGAGGAAAATTAAAGCGTCAAGGTCGACAGCCGTATACCACTCGGAGACAAAGAAGGAGTGTTCCAAGTTTATAATTACACAACCCATGCATTTGTAAAAACATCACATGATACAAAGCCCTAAAGAAAGTCTCTTTCTTTCCCTGATTGGTGTTTACGCTGTGGCCAAGAATATTTCATTTATACGACGGCTGCCAGCATTATGGTGTCAAGAAAGCGGACAGAGCCCGGGGAAGCCCACAACCGTCCACGGGTTTCTGACAGATGTTCCCATGTGCGACTGGAGAGGTATCCAACCAGAGCTGGGCTTGAACTAGTCGCTACTGCACTGGAATCAGGTTCAGAGTCACAAAAAGAAAATAAAGCTAGCATATGTAACATGCAACGGAGGAGCACTTATTGACTTTCAATGTATAAGGTAATGTTTCATTGCGGTGTGACATGTGGCACATTTTCGTACAGCTATATACCTGAAGATGTAACACCGCATTTCAGTCTTGGTTCCGTTAGAGTCGTATAGTCTGTCCTCCCATCACGCAGTTTTCATTGAATCTCTTGTTTTCTTCTTTAAAAAACTTGTACCCTTCTCTTGTTCTGGAGGGTGGAAATCGATCGACATGTTTTCTTCGTGACAAAGTTACCTCTTGATCAATCTGTTACATCTGTTAGTCTGATCTGCTGTGAGAGGTGCTTTAACTGACGGGTGTCTGGAGAGTGCTTATAACGTTTGGGCCGGGCCTAAAGTGACAACTGGGATAAAGCCTGTAATTCACTTATAAGATATGTACACCGTGCGGGGAGGGGGCTGGCTTTCGCCAGGTCAGACTGAACTGTCAGATTCACTCTCCGGCTGGATTAATTGGTCTCCTTGGTGTTTCCACGTACCGTTGATCTCTTGGGTGTTATCTGTAGAATGTAGACTATACAGTCAAACGCCGAGCTATGTACCGTCAAAACATAATTAAACATGTTGTCTAACTTTCAAATCATGTTTCTTCTGCATGGTGATTAGTCAAAAAAAGGGAAATCAAGAACGTACTCAGAAAAAACAAGAAAAACTGATTAAAGAGGACTTTTAAAACTGTAAGAAGATTGGTGAAACATGTTGATAATGATGAGAAATTACGGATCGGTTTGACGAACTCAGTCCATAGCGTTATCCATATGTACCTAACCACCTCACTGCGGCCAGGGGAGTTTCTGTTCTCTTTTTTAATTATGACCCACATGTATATATAGACATCTCGTATCCAACATCTGCATAATTAGATAGGCTGATGAATGTTTGGGGACGAATTACGTCCGGTTGATTGATAGCATATTAGCATTAGAGACGACCTGTGTCATACATCGCCACTAATGATTGGCCCGTAACCTAGAGCGTTGGTTTGGTTATAGCCACGAGCGATCTGTGCCATAAGTAATCTATTACGTGATGTGGTAATTAAGTGTTTTCTCATCAAATAATGTCACTGTGCTCGAGAGTCGGACATGTTGCTCAGGCTCCAATGTAACCCTATGTGGACAGTCACTAGAAAGGGGTTAGCGACAAGAGGATGTTGAGTACACAACGAAACCTTTTTCCCAAACAAGGCTGATGCCCCAGGGATTGATGGTTCATAACAGACACGTGTGTCCACAGCTTCCATTTAATAACGGGATTTGATGATGTTTTCTTTTCAGTTCCATTACACCAAGAACGGCTAAATGCAAAATCGACCCGCGGGCAATTCGATAGAATATATTTGCCCTAATATCTGTCTGTAATGACATTCAATAATAGCAGGCTAGTGGCAAGTGGAATTAAATCCAATAAACAACAAAATCATAGCTTACATGTGATGCAAAATCGGGAAAAGCTCAAGATTCGATCTATTTTTGCAAAGAAAAAAAAAACAACAAAAAACAACAGAACTTCCGCTGTACCACTAAAAATACAATAGTGGTACATGATTTGTTATTGAATTCATTTTGTTCATGAAGGCCATTTAAATTTGCTTTCGTTGCATTTTTGTGTGCAAGATTTTTTTCGATATTGTTTTATCCAAATTTAACTCTTCATCTAAGATTTCCTTCTCTAAACTCTTTACCATAGATAACTGTTATCATAGTAGTGCAGCAAAACATGCAGCTGAGGAAAGATGAAAAATTCGGAATTGCCGCCGTTAGCTAACAAGTGTTGTTCAAAAATCTTGAAGAAAATAAAACTTGGTTAAAAAAAGGAGAACCTCGTTTAAAAAGATCTGGGATAAAGGATAAATTTTGACTTAATAAATACATCTTGGACGAAAAAAAAAATTGTAGGAAAACTTCAGGCTTGTTTTTTTTTCCTATTTGGTATTCCATGTGATGGTCACAAATCGGAACTGGTCTAAGTAAAATTTAAAATAATTATTATATATCTATGTATAAAACCTCTTGACACCTTCATGTTTTCGATTGTTGGTCTCATTTCTGATCGGTTGAGGCTGATCAAAATTTAATGTGAATGTCACATTTCCATCGTGGATATACAAACTTTGAAAAACAAATAAAAGTGAAAACAATCAAGTCTGCATATCTGGTTTTATATGAATGCTTAACTTTGTCACAGGAGAGCTGCTCTTGTTCTCAAGAAGAGCAAACCGGTAAGTTAATTTGCTCAGAAATTGTATGATTTATTTCCGAAAATGTGACAGTGATTTTGAGATTAAAAACGCATTATATCAGTTTACAGGATTAGATCCCCATTAGGCTGTGTATTATAATTGGACAAACTTCCTTTAGAGTCTGTAGGAAATCCGAGTGATTGAGAGAACCATACCGCAGTGTAATGGAAGCGGAGTCTGCCGGATAATGACACTCACCATCATTTTACCCGCTGCGGCATTGTTAGGAACGGAAGCCCTCACACAGACGACTTATCATTATCCCCCAATAGCAGTCTGTATGATATATGGTGGCTCTTGAACATTGACGGAATAATACCTTGATGGAAAGGAAACCAGACGCCTTGTGATATTTAGGCGCGAAAGTATGCGGGTTGTGGGTGTGATGAGGTCTAAATAACTCTAAAATCAAAGAATGGCCATTCAAATGTCCATGGGATATTCCATAGAAAACAATCACACCACTGGGACAACCAATGCCTTTGTCAAGAGGCCAATACACTCGGATTAGAATAACAAAACTACTGGAAATATCCTCACCTATGCAGAAGGATTGTTCGAGGTCTACATCTGTTTGCTTTAGAAGCCCACTAAAGCAACCACCAGTCTTTAAAAGGAACATTCATAGCTCGCTACGTAGAAGGCAAAGGTTTGGGGATTCCGCATTATAGCTTGTCACTTTGTGAGGGTACCACTAATCTGAGAGAAAAAAATATTACAGAATGGCTTGTTCAATTCTGAGAAAGCGATAGGCCTTACACAAAATCAAACAAAGACACCTAAAGAAGCTTAAATAAGTTCATTACCTATAATTGAACAAAATAAGCAAACGAGTACAATTTACAATGTTATACATGAACAATACAGGTAATTACAGAATATAGTTTGTTAAGGATTGGCGTCCAAATCTTGATGGAATATCAAGCTGCTAAAGGCAAGTCGGCCCAAGTACGAAACAAAATCCATGGTTCATGGGAATTCTTGTAGACGACCACGTCTGTAATTCCGAGCTAGCGATGTACCCATCGGACTTGGTACAAAATCACTTTCAGTGCATTTTGGGAAGAAGATCTTTAACCGGGTGATTGATACCGTGGTGTCATGATAATATGGAGACACAAATCATGAAGTTAAATTTATATGTATACACAAATCAAGACAGAAAATACAACCGAAGGAGTAGAGAACCCATATTCGTGGTGGTGCAAAATACATGAATAGCTTCGCCGATGAGATAGTTCTGCTTAACAGGTACGACAAACGCTTAGGTGTTCCTTCAGTCCTAGTCTAGCACAGGTGATTTTGGAGATTCTTTGCCTCCCTTTGTTATTCTGACCGGTTGTTACGGTTCGTGAGACCTTCCAATGGTGGAGGGCCTCACTTCCCTGGAGGCCATTTGTGTTAACTGCAGGTATGGTCTTTGTAAGATCTATCCAGCAGTCCGGTTTCCACCACACACTAAGATGACTGCCGTCTGTTATTTTAGAACAGCGTTGAACATCAACCAAGCACAGCATGTAGGAGCTTACAGTAACGGTACCACGAAGTATTTTAAGACCTTTGTGGTACTGACAGACTTTACACTGGAACAACTGGAACCTAATATAAAGGTATTTATTATTTATATATCAGAGAAATCCCAGTATTTCCTTCATTGATAAAAGTGTTATTTTCACTGCTGCGAAATATCACTTTTTGATTTATGATCAATCCCAAAGATACACTTTCCTAAACTTAATTTATAGAGAACATTGCCCAGTGAAAGTCATGACGTCAAAAAAGAAACTTTATTTTATAAAGTTCCAATCTGATCTCAGCGAGGTGACGACAGAAGGCAAATTTAGTCAACTGCTACACTCTCATATCACACAGGACGACACGACGTTAGGTAAAACGTCATGTACACAACGCTCTAGTCATGTCTGTGACAGTATACAAAATCACGATACTGTTAGGGTATAAATAATAAACAGGATACTGCACATTGAAGGCTGAATACCATAACTATTGTTCTCGTGAAAGGTGGAAATAATAACCCACTCGACGCTTCGGGTTTCGTGCGTTTTCGTTTTCACCCGTCACTCGAACAATATTTATGGTATTCAACCTTCACAATGCAATGTTCTCTATAAATTAAGTTTAGGAAAAGTGTATCTTTGGGATTGATCATAAATGCGCAGTAAATCCCCTGATCAGATTGAACCG
The DNA here is from genome assembly GCA_016165875.1 of Acanthopleura granulata. Classification (NCBI taxonomy): domain Eukaryota; kingdom Metazoa; phylum Mollusca; class Polyplacophora; order Chitonida; family Chitonidae; genus Acanthopleura; species Acanthopleura granulata. The sequence continues at coordinate 17,588,714 of JABBOT010000008.1, forward strand.
TTCGCCACTACTCAGTTACGCCACAGTCACTAAGGAACTTTTAATGGCTACATTACGAACAATGACATTAAACCAGTGACATTACTCTTATTTTCCGAGACCGGGAAATGCTAGGACAGCAAGGAATGGCTTCTAGCTAATGTCTACAAGCCTGGGCGACAAGAGACAATTCCCCCTGCGGCGGGTCGAGAACAACCATCTGTGCACAGAAGACTTTTGATTAAATTTTACCATTTGCCTGTTGTTTTATGCTGTAATAAAATGAATCCATCCCTATCTAACTAAATATGACCAGACACATTATGATGCTTTACATGTGGTCTTGGATTTGACCATCCATCATTTGGATTAAATCATTTCTAAACAATTTAGCTATTGTCTGATTTTAATCAAGAAAACTTTCAAAAGGGGATTCATTCGTACTATTACAGCGATTATATCTGCACTTTTTCTTTTTTTATTTGTTATATCTGTCATATAAAAATGACAACATATAACTATAGATTCTGACCGGAACAAATTGTAATCAAGTTACTCTCTCTTATGAAGGCTGATTGTCATTCGCGTAAAATTCGTGCATGGGCTCTAAGCAAACGAGACAGACGAGAGTACGGCGCTTGGGCAAACTGATTCTTGTAACTGATTAAAAATGAATTCAGGTAGTACTCATCCAGAAAAAATGGAATGGCAAAATCCTTTAATTGCATTTACCTAAAGTTCGGACCATTGGGAAAGTGTTAAAGTACAGACGCCAAAGTGCAAAGCTGTTCAAATGAGGGTGTTTTATTTAAACTCTATAAGGCAGCGAGAGTGATCTCAAAACAACAGACTCGAGAATGCCACACAATAAGGTTAAGACATGAAGTTGTCTATGGAACTTGTCATTTATTTACCAATTGACTGGATACGTGCAAGGAGCCCTGCCTTGTAGAGTCCCTGCATGTAGTGGCCTTCGTATGAGCAAAGCGATCGCTGTCAGCTGAAGTCCAGCACATCCTGGCATCCTCTCCGGCCGTCTGCTTCCACCATATTGCTGGACGCCGACATAGACGTGAAACATTCTTGAGTAAAACGTTAAAACATCAATTAGACAAACAAATAAATTCCCATATATGTAAACATTTTACTAACCGAATGGCTGGAACAGATGAAGTTTAGGTTCAATTCCTGCCTTCAAGTTCCCGTGCCTGCACTGTTCTCATGGCAGTTAGCTGCGGACAGCATCAGTGAGGCTGTTTAGGTGGGCATACCTTAAGATTGCTGGGGATCACTTGACTGCCCCCAAGTAATATTCAGCACACATTGAGATCTCCCTCTGGGATTAAAAAATATCTGCATCACAGAAGGAACTTCCCACGCCATGAAATCGACCATAGTCATGGAAATGAAATGTTAGGTTCGCAGTTAAAGACCAAAGAATCACTCCGTCTTCCACAAATTCTACGAAGTAGCATTTAGCTATAATAATCATTCACTCGTAAACAAAAGTACTGTTCAACAAGTGTATATTGTTACAGAATTATTCTCATGTTTGTTTTCTTTAAATGTGTTCTGCCACATAACGTAGTTCCGCTGAGGGGAATTTTTAGAAATGACCACGGAACTGAGGCATAAATACACTGCAGGCATAACAGAGAGTACATATTGTCTATTGGGACTGCGAAATCCCAAGTCTGTCTGGAATCGTAATTTGTTCGTGATAATGTCTGATAAGTTAATAGCCACGGGTTTACGTATAAGCTACGCACATATTTTTCACACGACTGTATATGCACACCACGGACATGGCGGAATAAACGCATGCCATACTATCCACACACAGACTAGAGACATACTATAGCTTAAGTAGCCACGAGATGCTGCGACAGGGGTACGCCGTTTGGTATAATGTCCATCTATTTCTGCAGCATAGCGATATTAGTGCCTCATCACGTGCTAAGGATTTGGCCCATAGATCGGCCTGTACTGGATGCTCTTGTCTGGTACACCACGCTCTATCAGTCTATATACTGTCTACGTCTGGCCTGTACTGGACGTTCTTGTCTGGTACACCACGCTCTATCATTCTCCATACTGTGTATCTCAGGCATTAATCATTCCTCACTCTGCTGCGGCAATTGTAACTTTCATTTTGTGAGCATGTTTGATATAAGTTATCGACGCTATGGACACGTGATTAGCAGAATGCCAACGGGTACAACTTGGGTCAACCTCACCCAGTTTTATGCTACACACAATCCATCTCATTTTCAGTATGTTCAAATCACTTCCATCTCGTCTCAAATGGCCTAGAACTTCATTTGGGAAAATATAGGCTCATCTAGTGAAAAGGAAAAGACATCAAATCTCATGTCGATTCCAGCTGTCGACTGATGTCGATTTACGCATCAGACTTTTTGTAGTCGATGTTCGTGTGAAAGACAGTGGAAAACAGTGTGAACACGGTGCTTAGAATTATGGCTTCAGCTTCCTTAGTATGTCTTTGTTCGTTTGTCTACATAATAGCATTGGCGACTGACATAAATACCAATAGATATGTGCATGAAGTATGTGTTTTTTCCGTCAGTGAGAACAGATTACAGAGCATCATGTCCTGATGCTCTTTCGTGCAAATACGTGTAATTCGGGAATGAACCCTTGACTTCAAAATCACGAGTCATTCTATGAAGAATTTAACTTCTGTATTTTAAGCTTGTCTTCAAGAAAGATGTTCTCTGCCCGGTTTCCTCCCACCATAATGCTGGCTGCCATCGGATGAGTGAAATATTCTTGAGTACGGCGTAAAACATCAATCAACTTAATAAATGAATCAAACAGATGTGCTTCAAAAAGTTACACAGAATTGTCCTTACCAGCCGAGACGTTGCATCCAGAGATTTCCTGCCATCTAGTTATGTAAGGATTTTAATCTACTATCTTGTACCTAGCTATCATTTACGCCTCAATCTAATTCAGGCGTCTCCATATCAAGGGTAAAGACTGCTTAGTTAACCTTGCTCCATATTGTTTCTGCCAACGTAACATTGATCCTTGATCACAGATGACCCGGTGTGAAAGAGTTCAGACAGAAAACATAATGGGAAGATGTGAATGTCAACAGTTTGTCAATCGAACCACTTGTCTGACTACATGGACACCGTCTTAGATTGCACTGGTTGTCAGGGCATGTAATCAGAACTGAAATGAAATAGTTGCTCAATCAACAGTCATTGTGCATTTGAAACGTTAGAGGTAACGTTGGGGTAATATAAATAGGGGAAAAATCGCTTTCGGCATCTAGTAGGCGTTGAAGGTATACTTCAACTGGAACAGTTTAAAACCCTCCTGCAGAAGCTATAAATTCAGGCATAAAAAACTCTTCACCACTGATGGGTTTCGCGTTCAGTTAGATGAAAACTTTCTATGATCCCTAGCGTGTCTGAGTGTCACATAAATTAGAAATGAATTAACATCCGAATAACAGTTGCCAGTGCTTATTATAGCTGAAAGTGCAGGCGTTGAAACCCCATTTAACATTACCTGTTTTTTAACGCGTTGTGACGTTTTATTAAATGTACAGGGAAACGCGAAAAAAACTGAACTGACTCATTTTAGTGTAGAAGAAGATATGTCAGGGTGACCGAAGCAGAGGTCATACAAAGACTGAATGTAGACAGCCTAATCCAGCTCTTTCCTTAATTTCAGCAGTGTTATTTTTGGAGGCCTTTGATGGATGGAAATATACTGTCTGCATTCTGTGGTTATGACTTAACATGTAATCGGCTTGTATACATTGATGTATTGTCTGGGGAGATTATACCGTGAGAAGATTAGCCAGTGGCAAAAACATTCACAAATAGTCAGCACTGGTAAACCTTTGCTCCATTAACTTACCCAAGATACATGAATGTTTTATACAACTCCTTGGTGCATAATTCTAAAATTCGAAATCAGCCATTTAATTAAAATTTGTTTTTGGTCATGTCGTGCAATCATATATAAAACCGATGGATCCTTCTTTTGTCAGGTAAATGAGTAATCACTGAAGGAAACGCTGTCTGTAAAATCGTTTTCTTTAACACGCGTCATTTTTAGCGTGCAAACCATGATAATATTGTTTACTTTCTTCATTCACCTTTCGTTTTGATGGAAATCAAATTTTAATCGATTTCCTGAGCATTCACCTGACAGGTTATCCCTCTGGGAAGAGGAGAGTGTGAGAAAAGCCTGAATGTAAATAGTTCGGCATTTATAGAATCAAGCACTGCCTTTATCTCCAACATAGCCTAGTACAATGCAGACTGTTTAGAAATGGCATTGAAACGGCAGGTAGGTAATAATTAATATTATAGACAATATAGATGTAATTCCTGTTTCTTCCGGATGTTTGTCTGGTGTACATTGTGAGAATTAGTTTGACATATTTCACTTCTATATCAAAGAATTCTGGTTTGTCAATTTGTATGGAATAAATCAGTCCAGCCATGACGCTAAGTATGTAAAATTATTTCACATGCGGAAACGAGAGGGGTCTCAAGGCTCCGAGATCAAATCCATTTCTCTCTCGTCACAACCCACGTACCCGGGACCCTCAACATGCTTCCGTTGCTTTCTCAAGGGCTTTGCGTGAACAAGTTTGTTATGCCCTTAACAAAGGGTGGGGATTTTCCTCAGTCATAAACTTACCACTATCATGTAAGTGAAATATTCTTGAAAACCATGGTTGCCAATTGATTACTTATTATAAATAGATAGCCTACATATAACTGGATAAAACGTTTAACTTAGACATGTAGGCTTTACATCCTTGGTTATGTCCTCATCTGACAAGAAATGTTGTATTACTGAGATCGGATAACTGCACGCCTGCATAAAGCCTACCATACGCCTGCTGTTTACTTTGCTTTGTTACATAATGATGTAGTGTTATTGAAGATCGCGTGGCTATACGCCTGAAAAAGCCCAGCTTTCGCCTGTTGTTTAGCTTGGTTGCAAAATAATGTTGTGCTCAGGTGGCTTGACTTGGGAACTCCGTCGCCATAAGCCCAAGTTCTGGGCAATCACCATTTTGCAGATCTTTGTCCCCTGTAAACTCTTCTTTATTTTATTCTAAGAGGTGTTATTCCATTAGTCAACTGTGTTCCTCTCTAAATGGATTTCACGATCCTTTTAAGAGATCCCCAGGCACTTTCTATGGATTATTCACCAGACGTTGTTATGTGAAACTATTAACCATTGCCGCCAACAACCAAAGTGCTGATGGACGCGTAGTAGAAGGGCTGCTTGCTGTCAATAATTTAATGAGAGGGTAGACCTTGGTAAGTGGATTTTATCATAAATTGTTGGTTACCCACGGACAGAGAGTGGTGTAGAATTGTTGTGGAGAGTGGAATGTGGGACGTCATTAAAGAAGGCAATCGTCCTTAGTCACTGAATAACCACACTCCTAAAATAAAGTAAAACAAACACCTTACCTTCTTAGGTTACCTCTGTCTACTTAGCTCTCATATCGATCGTGCCAACCAAATTCTTACCCGATGAAGTTTTGGAGGACGTCAAGGACAGTAACGATGCCCGAAGGGGAAAAAATGGCAAATGACCGATTTTCCAGCCGAGGTAATTATTTATTGCTGGCTTTTAGAGTGTCAGCCTTTTTATTTAAACAGTCAGTAGTGTGTAAATACAGTTTCCTCTTACACTTTTTGGTTGTATCGGTTTCTTTAATTTAACAACTGTCACCTCGTAAGGCGTATACTAAAGATATCGAATTGTTGGCATTGGATACACGTCGGGTACCTCCTTCCAAAAGAGCCTTCCACTTGTGCACCATCAATAACAAACCGGAGCAAATGGCATCTTTGCTAATGGTATTAGCAGACTTAAATACTTAATCTCCTGAAAAACTAAAAGTGCGAAATATGTAATGTATGTAAAAAGACAAGTGCACAATGCACATTTATTTAGAACAGCTGTTTGTGCTTAGCGAAGAAAAGTGGATTCATTTCTCTGCGATAATAGTATTTGATGGGCTATTTGACAATCCTCGTTACGACGGAAAAAGCCACATAAACAGTAATTACGGCTCGCCTAAATGCGGAACAGGAGAAGTGACGTTAGCGTAAGCATAACAAAACGCATAGGATTTATCAGGGTTAACAGTTTTCATGCACACTGGATTGGTCCACAGGTCGTTCTTGAAACTGGAACCTAACTAACGCTCTTTGAACTGATCGACAGAAATGAACCGTCGGTTGGCTACAGGCACTTTGAATATATACGCGCTCCAGGGTTAATTTAGTTAACACAACGACATTTGCAATAAGAGGAACACAGACACACAAACTACTGCCCCTCAAATGTTGTGATGTCATAGCTGATCGCTTTATTCTCGTAATGGAAATGGCTGTCAGTTTCCTGATTTTGTTATGCCGTAGGTATTTCCGTGCAATAGGCCAGAATTAGAAAAAAACATTCGTGAGTGTCACCGTGTCTTTTCGCTTTACACAATTATTTGTGTCTTAATATCTCTGACTTATATACGTCTGACTTGTAATAAGCGGGATGTAAGTTTTGTCTGACGAATTATATCGTGAGTGTATGACTGTGCCTTTGTCAGACGTAAATCAATGTGAACTGATAAACACAGGTAGGTGTTTCTCCCTACAATGTAACTTTTCGATATGTTGACACCTCACACTGGCGCACTGAAAAGGACTGATGACGGGGGCACAACTTACATATTTTGAGCTGCATTGAGCTTTCACTTGAAGTACATACCATCTATCATCCATGCATAATTATTATAGTTAGAAACACATCAAATATGCAGCCTTTCAAAATGTAACAAATAGGACTTGTCTCTTGACTGGTTTAATCATTTTCTCTGTAACTCGTGTAACTAAAAAGAAACATTTTGGAATCGTTAGGAAAAGTTAGTAATCGAATTCCGGAACTTTAGTGCCTTCTGGTTTATTAGCCGTGTGAGTTGCCGCTGTAATATAGAGAGCAATGACGTACAAACCATGAACTACATGCATTATGGTCAATATGCAGCTCCAAGGCCCCTAGAAAATGTTTCATTTCTTTTTCAATTTACAAAAATATGATGGCTTGAGCCAGTATTATACTTCGCAATATATTAGAACTCTCTAGCTAGATATCAAATACACAAAATATCATTTTGGTTCACGTTATCACATTTTTATTATGATGGGAATTCCTCCAGCAAAACGCCTTAAAATAGCGAAATCTACTTTGACTGTACTTTTGTCTTCTGATAAAACAAAAAGTATCAATCACACCACTCCAATTTTCACAGATATGTTGCATAATAATTGTATTTCAGACTCAAGTAGTTTGTCTTTCCTTTCCTGGACGAAAACAATTCATCTCACTCCTTCACCAGCGGGACACGATTTTCCATCTGGTTGCAAAGGTTTCTTTGTATCCGTTTTCCACCATCAGATAATTCATTGCCAGCGCTGATATGGTAGTTGAAATATGAGTAAAAAACCATCTCAGAATTGTTTGCTTGGTAATCAATTTATTTTGCATTGGGTTTACTGCAGTCGTATATTCTTGAATTATTTGGAATTGGTTTAAATCTCACAAGTTACTTTCGACCCGACACTCCAGGTTGCTTTGCTTATCTCACTGCCTACTTGTACAAAAGAATCAATCTTTACTTCACATCATATCAAGTATTAGGGACAGACGCCGTTGTGGGATTAGTTAACTTTCAATAACCTCTGCTTTCCTCTATGATAATTCAATGCTGTTTCTTTTGCTAACTTTACACTTTTGATAAAGACGATCAACATGTACTTCTGTAGGCCCGCTTTTCCTGAAAGGACACAATGTCTCATGCTAGCGATTGCAATCCATGTAATGTACTTCCGAAAAAAAAGACAATAAAATGAGAAGTAACATTACCATCAACTAAGTAGTCCTCGGAGATCTATAACCTGAAATGAAATGAAAAAAGAAAATGTCTGCAAATGTGTTAAATTATCCGAAACTTATTCATTGGAACTACAGAAACAATAATTTACAGGGAAGAAAAAAGAAAAGAAAAGAAAGAAAGTACGACCCACTGGTGTATATATATGTACACTACCATTCATTTTCTTTCGATCAAGGGTGTGTGGGTTAAAGCATGCTTAAAGGCGACTATGCAGAACCAGGCCATGGTAAAGAGACACACGTGGCTTTTCCAAGACACAAGTGGCTATAACGCCGCATTCAAGAATTTCTCTCTTACACGATGGACATCATTTTATGGGTGGGCCAGATTCGGAGTCATCTGAGTAAAGAGTTCATTTGATGTAAGGTAATAACATGTATCATTCAAAGCAGTGATAATAGCTCATACTAACATAACAGTTGAAAACTTATCAGAAATTCAATGTATACGATTTTCTCATTAGAATCGAGAGATTGAAGCAAACATTGAAAATATTAATTACAAGGTATCATTGCTTTACATACGCTTTGGGCAACAGGAGATTGTTAGGTTGGTTTTACCAAGGCGTTCAGGTTTATGGGCGAAGGAAACCGTCGAGCTCAATGAGAAGCACAGAGCTTCATCAGGCACAGGACAAACCCCGGGATCCAAATAGCGATAGAGGGAATCGAACACTCGAGGAGGAGGTTTTGCCTCCACAGTATTAAACATACTCTTCGGAATAATGCCAGTCGCCGTCTTACAGGTGAAACATTGTTGACTATGGCGAAAAACACCAATCAGGTAAATAAATAACTCTTCTGAATGAAGAATTTCCCCTCCCCAAATCTAAACCGGTTTCACAGCCCTTTAGCGTGTTATTCTCGTCTGTAGCAACAGATGTTTTCAGAGCTGTCAAGGTGTTAAAGCGATAAAGTGGTACATCTGTAGACTTCTGTACAAAAGTATCACGCAAGAGGATAATGGACAGGCAAAATAGACCTTCTAATAGACACGGGTGGCCACTTTCACGTCGACATAATTAGTAACAGAAATGTTTAGCTCAGTGCGTGTTACCCTCTAATATATTCCACAACTTTTCCATAGTCTCCAAATATCCGTTGTCTCAAGTCATGCTATGGACAAAAGTTTTGCCTGGATATAACAGAGTTTAAAACATGAACATTGAGCGAGAAGGTGCTTATAACAAATGTCAAGGTAAGTAAGGGCCTAGTAAGAATTATCCGTTGTACCACTGGTTTCATTTTCGGATAAACTTTATAACATAAATCTTGACAAACGTGGTCTCGAATGCAAAGCTTGAACAGTTGCACTAAAGAAGTAGACATTATTAGGAAGGACTTTTTGCCACCGACCGCGTAATTTCTAAGTGCGTAATTCGTATACAAACGTTTAAACCAGATCGGCATACGGACACGGTATACAAATGATCACAGTGACATAAATTCCACCCGAGGATTGCTTTACCCATATTATCCAGATTGATTGCCAAAATGAAACTCTAAGAAAGTACTAACGGTTGCACGAGGTGGTATTTGTCGTGGTTCGAGTTAAGAGATCCTTATAATTTCTATCGACCAAAACTGACCTAAGAATATTGCCATCTTACCTCGGAAGTCCATCGGTTTGCTCGACGATCTGTCCGTCCTTTTCTTTGTAAACACTGTATTTTTGTAATGTTCTTAAATGTTTTTACACATCACGTAGACTTGGGCAATGGGAAGAATCCTTTTGTCTTTCATTAACCTTGGTCTAATGTTTCAAAGGTCATTAGACCTTTGGCAATATTATCTCCTACATCCGCCATGTTTTTCAACTGTGTCATTTTTTTGTTGAAGCGGTTACTTCTGATCCAAGCCAATGAGTTTAAATGTACCAAGTGAATGTTTTTTTCACTGTACAAAACGTTACTGACCCTGTGCCACTGTTACCCGCGACTTCAGCATGTTGGAATCCTAGCTGACAATCACGAAAATATGTGCTCAGATTTCAATAACTCATTATTTATCCATGAAAAAATGTTCACATTCCGAAAACAAGACTTCGTGGTTAATAGATAACCAAATAACAGGTGTGGATATATCATGTGGACGTGCATCAGACGCAGTTGTCTGAGGTCTGTTTGTAGTAGAGCACACACGCTGTCATCATATCGTGTGTATATTTATAACATACCGTTAGTTTTTGAGGTCAAAGATGGCGAAAATTCACACTGATTTTCCATCTAGAGAGTGCCTCATGAAAGTGAAATATTATAGGCATAGAACTCATCGCCATTGCCTGGATCTATAACCCGCACTCTTATTGCGTGACATTTACATTTGCTGCCACAAACAAAAATAATCACTAAATGAGGACAGCAAACACAAGTTAAACTTTATGTAGAATTAAAATTCTTATGGAGGCAAATATCCATTGGTATGAATACAGAGGAGATCACACACACACCAATACAAGTAGGCCTACTCCACACCCAGTGAAATGAAAGTGCCCTCAATTACGTTTTCTTAAAATACGTGGCATTTTCCCAACAGCAGGGCAGTGGCATACATCGTGAGTAACAAGAAGTGGTTTAAGTTAGCCGTGTTTATATTAGTATTCTGGTCTGAAAAAAATCTTAGCCAATATTAACGAACACTTTAAACTGAAGAAGCTTAGGTTAGCCAACAGATATCCAAGCCACACCAGCTTGGCTTACGAAGGAAGATTGTGACCGTTGACATTTGCAAGGGTTAGTAGAAATTACCCTCAGGAGAGTTCCATTTGACGGAAGTTTGTCGTCACGCAATTGTCCTGTCACGCCATGGACTATCTGAAGGTGTTAGGTTTCCAGTTTCATAAACTCATGTCCTTGAATATAAAAACTGATAACACTTCGAGTGAAACAGGTGCTCACACATAGTCTTTCCTTGCATATATACAAAGGTTACAAATGTGTGCTTTAACTTAACGAACAATTTTATTTATTTTAAACGTAAATTGAACACTTTCACATCAGACTGAATAGTTCCTCATTAGACTAACCTGGACAGTAAACATTCTTTTACTGAAAAAAAGCAACTCACTGTTCTTGGCGTATCATAATCCATTAATAGCAATGTCGGCCGGACTGAGCTTACCATTAAATATCATTTCTACCCTCATTGTCGCTGTCTGCGATCTCCCGTAATTACTATTGTTCTGGCACATCCATTGCATCCAGTGCCAATTGCCGAGTTCTTTATGGACAGGATGTTAAAAACTCCCACGCTTCGTTGTGTGAAATACACCACAATGATCGCTCTGTTTGCACGTCGCCCGCAGTGTCTAAGTCACTGCCGGTAGTTTTGATACTGAGTCATACTCATACTGAAGAGCTGTTCACCATATCAGCACAAGAGTGCAGCCGACAATAAAATTTGTACTTGGGGTGAATATTCTTATGACGACTAAGAAATGAAATGGGAAAGAAAAGAATGAAAAGAATCCTAATGGTGATAGCATTAAATGGTGGAAGGTTACATTCTGAACCTTGCGATCAGATAAAATCATCTATTTGGAGCTTACAAAGTTGTGACTCTGTATGACCTACGCTTTATATCCTACTTTATACGTCGTGAAAATCTTTCGAAATATTAGCAATATATCGCATTTAGATAATGTAAAGCACGTCTGTTTCCTAGGCCGAGAATGGTTCTCCTAATGATGTCAGGATGAACAGAAAAATGCTCTGAAATAACTGTTCTAACGGTAAATATAAGCTGCGAAATACCCATGAAATGTTGTGCAATGATGGACAATGGGAAGACTGTAAACTTTAAATATCTGTGTCCGAAGCATTGAACTGAGGAATAATTGAACAAACATTAGAAATCGCTGACATTAAGAAGGCATAGACAAGTTTAATAGGGGAGAAATATCCAGAATCAATACACTTTCTCATACATCTGGCTCTTATTGCCGGAGAGGGAACGTTATTCACAGCGCAAAAACTTCACCAGTGATCTTTTTGCTAGATCCTCAGACATCGCCCAAGCATGACTTGTAATATTTCTCTGGACAAATAGATATTAAAGGATGGCTGCTCCTGCGTGACCAGGGGATGTCGTGGGCAAAATACTAAATAACTTATCACTATTGACCCAATAAGAGGATTGGAAAACAGGCAATCAAAGAAATTGTCTTTTTGATTAAACTTACATGCGAGCACTAAGTTATACAAGACATGTCCCATAGGAATGGAATCTTTACATGTCAAGTCTCTATAGAAAACACTGTCTCAACGATCAAATGCAGAACAAACTCCTGTTTATATCATCAGTACCCTGCAAGGAAATCGCGATCCCCACTCTCTGTGGTTGAAAATGTCCAGTATAAGATGCTATGTATACCGAGCCGTCTTTCACGTGGAACATTATGGTGTCTCACTAATATCAACACCAATCTTCATTTAGCACATGTCATCCTTACATCTCAGCTTTACTGGCAGGGTTTGAGTCTAAGTTTGGTCATTGTCTGGGAATTTATAATGGGTAGGTATTGGAAAACCCTTTAACCCCGCGAGATTTGTGAAACAACGTTAGAGAGGCACAACCCCGACATGGATACAGTAATGCTCCCATGGACGATAAGTTACCATGGGACATCAACAAAGGTTCAAGTAGGCTGGCCAGATGGCACAAGATCCGATACTGGATATTGGCAACCGCACAGAACATCTCTTCACCGAATCTCTGAATTAACTTATACCCATTATCCAACGGTCTGTTTCTCATAATAAGCTCTGTCCTGTATATTTGTCTCAGTAATAGTGTTTCGCAATGGTGTCTGAACGAATCAAATGAATCAGATGAAAATGGGAAACGAAATAATTTAGCTTTAAGAATTTCTTTCATGGATAGTATTTAAATGTCAGACACTCTGATATGTTAGATGCTTAGGTTTTTGACGACTCTCCTAATATACTGTTTAAATACAAAGTAAAGAGGTTACCCGGAATGTTGAATTTACATTAAATTCTGCTTATGGTATACATGACCTCTACGTGAACGCAGTTTTATATTTATTTATTTATGTGTTTTACACTCAAGAATATTTTACTTATATGACGGCGGCCAGCATTATGGTGGGAGGAAACCGGGCAGAGCCTGGTGGAAACCATCCGCAGGTTGTTAGCAGACCTTCCCATGTATGGCCAGAGAGAAAGCCAGAATGAGCTGGACTTGAACTCGCAGCAAACGCATTGTTGGAAGGCTTCTGGGTCATTTGGAGTTTTTATAAAAATGAAAGTGTCCTCAAAAATTTTTTTAATAAGACGTCACATTTTCCCGGCAGCAGGGCATACATCGTCAATAACTGAACGTGTCACCAGTTATTCGTGTTTATCTGAAAAAGTCATAAATAATGTTAACGATCATTGTGATGATGGACAAACTTAGGTTTAAGATGCTGAGGATGTCCATTGCCAGCAGATTTTCTTGCCTCACCAACTAGGATTATGGAGGAAGATTGTGACCGATGACATTTGCAAAGGTTACTAGAAATTAGCCCCCGGAGGGTTCCGGTTGACGGAAGTTTGTCATCACGCCATGGATTATCTGAACGTCTTAGGCTTCCAGCCCCTTTATATGATATCAAAACCGATAACACTTCGAGTCAAACAAGTGCTTACTCCTTTTCCTTCCCCGTATACATATAAAGGTTATAGGTGTATCGTTTAACATAACGAATCAGGTTTCCTCCAGGGTACTGCTTAGACAGCATTTATTTCTCTGTGTACTTCTTAAACGTGTCGCATACAGATGTCCATGTGTACAGACCCCTGTGTTAAGGTCATACTTGACGCTTTGGTAAAATACTGAAAAACAAGGATTATTCATGTACTGGTGTGTTCCAATTCGTTTGAAAGCACATATAGAATTTTTTGACTTCAGACCCTTTATTCCATGTGCACATCATAGTAAAGCACATACTGAAGCGACAGTTCTGTCCGCATTGAGCTCATGCTGGCTATCGCCCTCCAACAGTCTTTGTTCTGGGGACTGCCACCACTTGACCGGAAACAATATACTAGCGCAAGTGTCATCTGCCTTGACAGCCTAGATCGGTCCAATCAGCTAAGGAGCAGTTTTCATTATTCGTATTCAGGAGATGTCAAGACACAAATAACACCAAGGGTATATCTGTGTTTTGGTGAAGAGGTGTATGGGTGTATAGTGTTCCATATGACATCTCTCCATATGCTAGTGGTCGTTAATACGGATAATGAAGATGATGGAAAGACCAAAGTCCCGTTCTTCCGTGCTATCTCTGTCACTGGTCATCCGTGCTATGTCTCTTATTGGTCATCCATTAATACTTAGCAGATCCCCAGCTTTCTTTTGCAGGACTTTCATAGTAACGACCCCGGTCGGTTGTGGAAAGATTCCCCTAGCAAAGATGGTCGTGCGTGTCCCCTGGGCCCTGGCCAGTTTCCTCACAACATAATGCTAGCCGTTTTCGTGTGTGTGTGAAATATTCTTGAGTACGGCGTGAATATCAATCAAATATAAATTGAAACAGTTATAGTAGTGACCAGCTACTTGGATAAGGACTTGGGTGTTGTAAACGACACATACCTTAGGTCGTGATTCTAACTGTTATGCCCTAACAACGATTCCCCTTTTCCAGCGCTAAAAGCTAAAAATAATGCTTTAATAGGACACAAACACGTTAAAATATCAGCTTTTCCAGAACCTGCGGATGTTCGTGGGTTTCCTCCTGGCTCTGCCCGGTTTATTCCCACCATAATGCTGACCGCCGTCGTATAAGTGAAATATTCTTGAGTACGACGTAAAACACCAATCAAATAAATAAATAAATAAATAAATAAAATAAATAAATAAATAAATAAATCAGCGTTCCGGCATTTAACAGCATTCAAGTTAGCTTAAAATGAAAGGCAGCTCACAACTGAGGTAATGTTCAGTAAAAAGATTACAAAATTCTCTCTTGAATGCAAAAATCTGTTTGAATTTGTATGAATTCGTTGGTGAATTATCTTCGTTTGAAGTGTGGAGAATTTTGCTGCCGACTGGTGCCCATGCTTTAAGCTTATGAGAGACTGACCAGTCAGAGAGCTAGGAGACATCAGCTGTTTATTAGCTGTGACGTAAATCTTCTGAGTTGACTGTCAGTGTAACTTGTAATGGCATAGGGACGGTACGCTGTTTTATGTTATATATTTTAATTATAACAAGTACAAGAGTGAGGAACACTACACATTTCCAGACAGTTGTGTTATGGCAGGAGAACGTTTCTTGATCATTTCATTGTATATATATATATATATATATATATATATATATATATATATATACATAAGTTTCAACCACAACCTTGGCAGCCTACTACAATATCAGGTGACAAGAGTGTTCCGTGCTTGGAACAAATACGTCCACAGCCCACACACAATGGCTGCGTTTCATGTTAGCCGACAGAACAGGTTCAAATGCCAATTTCAACTGTTATAGTAGCTGTTCGAAAAAATACTTTACCGAAATGAACATAATATTGTCAAACCTATTTGGCAAACTTAACTTTGAACATGCGCTGTGTTTTACTTTCAAATGAGGTCAATGACAGTGGAAAACTTTTAAATAGAGGCAGGTTGGGAGGCCCACAAGCTCTAGACATTTGATTTTAAGGTCATACAGCGAACCAGCTATTGCATGAATATTAAATACGTCACATAGAGATCAGAAGTTTAATAAGACGTTTAGGTAGAAAACGTTTCAGCTTTCTGGCATAAACTCTGTTTAATATAACTGTCTCTTAATGAGGACAGTTCACTTACGGAATGACACCAGCTGATGAAATTGGCAGTCGGGTTTTTGACTACAATTCAACCCCCTGAGTCACGACGGCTTTGGCAACATTAGACCGGCTAGATACATGACTAGGTTTTCTTCCCGACTTATGTAACATCAATTGCCGTAGCCTTAGCAACATGCCATTTCTAACTAATCACTGGTACCGGTACCGTAAGTATGTTTATGGTCATCCAATAACCATTTATACAATGAACATGTCCGCAGTCACAAACATTTAGATCTATATCAAGGTTGAGTAAAATACCATCAATACTTTGATAATAAACTGAAGCTTTTCTTATTATCATTGTCTGATGTCAAGACACGGAAACTGCCTAATCAGACTGTGGTGGTTAGATGGAAATTTAACACATCATGAGTAAATGCCGGCGGAGTTACAGGGGGACCTGATACCAAGATGCGCAGATTTGACACAGGTAAACCCAACAAACGGCATGAGTTGTTCAGATAGATCAAGGTGGCTTATTGTGAACATTAAGCACTTGTTATTACGGTTGAGGAATCTCAGATTCCGTTCCTCACAGTCGAGATACAGGCCGAGGCGTTGGCGTCCAGTCTGAGGTCTGTGTTCATCAGCTGCTAGGACTTCACTACCAGGGTAGAAACGATAACTGAGCTTGTCACTGTCTTCATCAACGTAATCCATTGTGGTGAACCAACTGTCAGTGCCAGAGAGCCTCCACACCAGGCCACAACTCACCTGGGCAACACCCACACTACACTTGGGGGATAACGACTAAAGATTAGAGATCTCCACCTCCCAGTAGTGTGTGCCCGTCTGGAGACGGCCATCAGTCAATGCTGTGCCCCGGAATGGATCGGCAAGGTCTGCACTCTCTATGACGGTGCCATCGTAGCTGATACACAGTAGCTCGTTATCTGTCCGTATGAATTTCATATCCGGTTTTGAAACATGCAACTAACATAAACATATAACATAACGGACGGTGTGTGATGTAAACATTTCAGCTTGATTAACTTGTGTTCTATAGAAACTCGAAGACTAGTCGCTTGTCAAGGTAACCAGGTTGAAGGCGAGCATATCCTACAAAAACCATGCCTTGTTATAAATATTTCATGACGCATTCTTTTTCAAATTACAAATAGACGCCCTAAATTTTCTTGTGGTAAAACAAATCTTTCAGCGACGAAACTCATCACGCGGAATTATTTACGGATAAACACCTTAAAACATTACCTCTGGTAACACGAATTCTTCGGTAACGTGCTCGATACCGTCAGCGGTATTTATGGGTAAAGACGTTAAACATTCCCTCTGGTAAGACATGCTTCGGTAAGGTTTTTGACGTTACACCGGTATTTATGTTCAATACCTTAAAACATTGCCTCTGGTAACATACTTGCTTCTTTAACGTATTTGATGCTGCACCGGTATTTATGGGTAAATAGCTTAAAGCAGTGCCTCTGGTAACACGCATGCTTCGTTAACGTTTTTGATGCCACACCGGTAATTTATAGAATTACTAATGTGAAGAAACAGACTCAGACCCCTGTTTCACTGGCGACTTGACTAGCGTACCTCAGTGTTACAATAAGTTCTTTATTTTGGACACATTTCTGTTCAACGCGATACTCGCAAATTTTTCACTCACACGAGGGTGGTCAGTTTTATAGAGGAAACAGAAGTGCACAAAGCTTACCCATCAGTGACGTTAATGAAGGCGGGACGAAGCACTAGATTAGAACAACCCAAACAGGTTAGCAGACCAATTCACCTGTTGTTCAGCCTCCAGTCTCAAATAGCAAGCGGCCATCTTTAGGGTGAAAATGTAGGACTGTGAGTTATCTGGTTAGGTCAACTACCTATCCCGAGACACACAAGTATATATGTATACGCGCATACACACCCACCAGGGGCCACTTTCACCGTAGGTCGTACGATATTTTTTGTCATAAATTATCGTACATCGTGTACGAGAATTTACAACGCTGCCCGTTTTCACAAAGCATGGTTTGTGAAATAGTATACGTGAAGAACGGCATCTTACATAATTGTTGTACAATCAAAATTATCGTACACGTACGAAAGTGGCCCCTGTATGTGTACATACTTACACACAAGCCTGGGAGGTTTATCTTAGGCAACATTTGACGAAAATACATAACCCTTGAGACTGTGTCCTATGCTGGGATATGGGATATCAATGAACATAATATTTTGAAGTCGTAACATGCGAACGTTCAGTGATAAAATAGAGTTATCAATTTTACTGCATTGTTATCAATACTGGCTAAGGCCACAGATAAAGCATCAGATACACACATGTGTACATAATTACCTACTGTATGTTAGTATTGTGATTAACATAACACGTCTTGGTAATCGAAGTAAGTGTGTGTATGATGAGATGCAATTCATGAAACTATGATAAATGCTACTTTGGTTTATTCATATCACTGTTGCATTTTATTAAATTATAGACAAGTTTTAAATAGAATTTAAAGCCTTATACGTGGACAATATACCTTACACTATCTCTGACATAGATATTCTTGTATCCAAAAGATCATACCGCAGTTTTGAATGATTTAATCTTGTGTAAATGAGAATACGGCGATTGAAATGTCAGGTCTGACCAGACAAAGTAAGCCAGAGGTCGCTTTCGATAGCAGTAAATCAGTATGGTCCGGTGGAGTCACCAGAGGCTAGCTGATCATATGTAGAGAAATTCCGTTGTTACTGATTTCGTGTTTAACCTGCTGTGTGTGAACAGATGTTAGCTATGACACTGTCGTTACTGATGATGTCGTTTAACCCATTGTGTGTGTCCAGATATTAGCTATGACACTGTCGTTACTGATGTCGTGTTTATCCTTCTGTGTGTGACCAGATGTTAGCTATGACACTGTCGTTGCTGATGTCGTGTTTGACCTGTTGTGTGTGACCAGGTGTAAGCTATGACACTGTCGTAACTGACGTCGTATTTAACTTATGCGATCAGACAATGACGTGCGGAAAGTAGTTGGTTTGCTCCGGGCTCTGCCCGGTTTCCTCCCACCATAATGCTGGCCGGCGTCGTATAAGTGAAATATTTTTTTAGTATTGTGTAAAACACCAATCAAATAAATAAAAAAATAAACTAATTATGCGCGATCAGCTGTCAGCGATGACACTGTGGTCGCTGGTCTTGTTTAACATATGATGCGCGATCAGATGTCTCGAATTTTACTTTCTTCTAAACATTATAACCACAATATTTATCCCACACCTAATTTATCTACAAATTTCCATGCTGATGGCAACTTTTCAACGGGAAGAAAGATACGCCCCCTTCATGTGTTGCATTTAATATTGCGTAGAAAATCAATTTTAACTATATTAATATTTTGCAAAGAAGTGTGCCAGTCTAAACAGTAGGTCTTACCTGTGTACACTACAACCCTGGTGTTTAAACCAGGCGGTTTGACAACTTCAAGTGGCGTCTATATGGCACTTAATCTATTAAGTGTGTTATCAACATTGTATGATAAGTTATCTCCAATCTATCTAGCAGAACGTCATACTTTAACCCATTAAAGTATCCAAGTCAAAAGGGCATGGTGGTGGCGGTGAGACTTTGGGGAAGACTGGAATACAAAACGGGGGTATGACGATCAGCTCCGTGATGTACGAGTAAATGCAGATGATGTAAACTGATGCAAACCAAGGAAGTAAAATGCTTACTATACTGAGAAAGCACGTCACCCTCTTGTTTTGCGTCAATTTTCTCTTATCTGCATCTGCCTCGTGAATCGTGCTCCATTTTGTGTACATGTACTGCCTTTTTTTCAGCAGGCGTTTATCAGGTAACAGATGTCTGATTGACGTTAATAGAATGTGTCGATGATAAAATAACCTATCAGGACATATCAAAAATCAATTGTTTTGTTTCTTTACTTCGTTTTATTTGCTATTTAGATAGCTGCGTAATTAGATTATGTGCCCAGTTCTGTTCAAAGAGCTAATTTCGCAAAGAAATTCTGCGGCTAACGCCGGCCCAAGCCACACTTAATCCAGCGACGCGTTTCAGGAAGTACACATGTCGTTGGCTGCGCGTAGCTACCATTGCAACATAATACCTATATTAGTGGTCGCCATGGAAGTTACATGCACCGAAGGCTACGTGGATTTTGAGATACGAACCCTTTATGTGTGGGTTATCTTAATTCCTGCGAGACTGCAGGGCTGTTGTCAGAGTATTCAAGTTATGGTTTATTCTGCATGTTCCCAGAAAGGAGCAACTTATTAGATTAAAAATATATCGAGTGTTAGTACATTTTAATGGACCTCTTTTGGTTCATTATGACTGAAAATACCGTAATATCGTCTTATGTAATAAATAAAATACTGTTTTAATGAAACCAATACAAAGGCATTAGGAGACTTATTACTACTGGCTCATGCTAAAAACAGCTTTGTTGATCCGATCCAACCGTAATCCGCCTTTTCTGAACTACATGCAAATACAATCACTTACAGAATTGCATGTTTTGTACCAATTCACTTGTCTCAATGCCATTCAAAGCTGTGTAAATTTATGCATTTTGGATTTAATATTTAAACAGCTCATTAAGCTTAAATGTGAAATACCACCGCGGTCATTTGTCATAATAGTGCTTGTATACATGTGATATCCTGACCCAAAAAACTGTTGACAAACTGCCCCATGATGTGCCTGAACACATTATACCCTGCACCTCATGTATACATGAGTTAATCGCTAGATTCAAAGAAAAAATGTCTCAGGTAGCCTAATTGCCTACCATTAGGAAATTCAGCTGCTACTGCCTGTCACGTAAGGGGAACGTAATTTCCTATTATCTAGAAGGAGAAACAGTCACTTGTCATTTATTTCCATTATGGTCAAACTACACATGTCAAA
This sequence comes from Acanthopleura granulata, assembly GCA_016165875.1. Classification (NCBI taxonomy): domain Eukaryota; kingdom Metazoa; phylum Mollusca; class Polyplacophora; order Chitonida; family Chitonidae; genus Acanthopleura; species Acanthopleura granulata. The sequence continues at coordinate 17,609,389 of JABBOT010000008.1, forward strand.
CTAATAAATCGTCCAAAAACAATACAGTAAATGATAAATCCATTTATGAATGAAACAACGACTGGCTTCTTTGATGAGCTGAAATCAAATATTCATATTTCAGCTTGAGGGTGTCTTCACATTACAACTCGATCGTTACAGATTCTCTCATGCACGACCTCTGTTGTTTGGAAAACTAACCATGATTGAAATCATTAATGATCCCTTCGTCTAATCTGTATTTTATTCAAACAACACGACAAAGGCAATTAGCATCTTTAACTCTTTTTAGCATATCCTCCGGTTAAAATAATAATCCATGACCAATATATTATACATTTCAGACAAAGAAAAAGACAAATTCAATCTTAAACCTTCCTGCTTTCGTCAAAGATTACTCCTTCTGTTAGTGACGCAAGGCAAGTCTTAGCAGTCAGCGAAGTACCGAAATCACAGTTAAGGCAGTTCCTAAAGCATTAGCATGACATGTTGAAAGTATATATATGTCTTGTAGTCGAGCATATGTTGTGTTTTAGAGGTAACTCCGCCTTGTGTCTTTCAGAAACGTGCTGATTGTGTTTTCCACGCCAACTGCTGTGTTTCAACTGCAGGTGTATGTTGTCTGCTATGTTACAGTAACGTGTTTCGTTGTGAACGTGTACGCTGTGTCTTACAAACATTTGTATATCGTGTTTTACAGGCACAACTACGCTGCGTCGTACAGAGACATCTATGTTGTATCTTACAGGCATGTGCATATTTTGTCAAATAGGCACGTGTATGTTGTGTTTCATGGCGTGTATGTTGTGCCTTACAGGCACGTGTATGTTGTGTCTTTTATGCACGTTTACCTTGTGTCTTTGTGTAACGGCACGTGCATCCACGTAGTGATTTACATGCAGGTACTATAGCCTTGGCATTTATACCAGTGCTGTCAGTAACGTGAATTATCCGGAATCGTAATGGAATTAACACAATTTACTTGTTAAAATTCAAAAATAACAGCGATTGCACATGTGGTGATGAGTGTTCTTATGTGGCTGCCTCGAGGCTTCGTGCTGTTTTCTGCCACATCCCGATTACCGAAACGGAGAGGTTAGTCACTTTCAGGCCATTAGGTTAGACCATCTCGTTTCTTTGTTTCCTTCGGTGTCAGCAATATGGAATCTTTGCTCACAGGCGATAATTTCAAGTGTCAAACTATCACCAGATATCTCTGTACTGGATCAAGGACAGGGATCTTCATACACATATAGGTAATTTTTGCTATCATCCAACAACAATATAAAAGACAAAACAAGACGTTTTTATAGTTCAAGGGCATTGTCGTATCAAACAGAGACAGTGATGTTTAAGCCTTTTGCTATAGAAATATTGGGATGTTAAGAAATGTAGGGTAAAATGATCAGGCTGAATTAAGGTATCAAAGGCCAAAAGTGCACACAAAGGCTATATGGTGTGATTTGTTTTTTCAAAAAAGAAAGACTCTGTTTCTAGTCACATGAAGACACAGTTTTGAACAGGCAGCAAGTAAACTGCAAAATATTCCATTGTTATTTTCGTTTACTAAAACAACGCTTACCATTCAGCAAAACACGTTAGAGGCTACCAAAAAAAAAAACGTTTGCAATATTTTCTCATGACCAGAGGAAGGTTGATAATTGGAAACCCACTTACACAGTTTGCAATAGAAAACTATACAAATAAGTCATATCTAAATTATAGAGTAGAGATATGAATGAATTACCTATGAAACTGATTATGCAATCTGCCCAAAGTCTTAAATAAAATAACGTGGAAAACAAATGCAATATTTTCTTTAATAATCGACTTAATGTTAATTTGCAAAGAAAAAACACCACCCCTGTGGTTACAGAAACCGAAGCTCCTCTTTAATACCTGAGGAATCTGTCATACTTTTGCAAAAACAAGAATGAATAAATGATTGGGTTTTAATGGCAATTTGGCAGTACTTCAGCCATACAACGTCCTACAAAAAGAAGATTGTGCTTTATAAAACATAAAAACAATCAATGTATTTGTTTAAAGCTCATGTCCTTTACAGTTATTATCTAATATACAGAGTTTTTGAGACGATATCAGCAAAAAACCATAGAAAAAGAGCGTATGATTTGCACTTTCATAAATTTCGCTGATAATGCTATTTCCTTTCCAAGATAAATAATGCAGCAGTCTATCTGACGGCAAAAGGTCCTCAGACACTTTTCTGTGGTTTATGTCTGCTTTTCCATTTTTTAGACGTATATACTCACACTTAAAATTCTTCCCTTTAAAACTTAAGGGTTTGTGTTAAATAGTGAAGTCTTGCTAGACATTCTCACAGTACATTAAACCTTTTGCCTCTTGACATTAAACCGAGTGTCAGCTATTACCGAGTGTAAGAGTTTTTAACGGAAATTCTGCTGTTGTTGATACAACTAAAACTATTGCTTTATGCATATAAGTCAATCTACCCTTGGCCCATTATTATTAACGTAACGTTAAGGATTAAAGCATGGAGAATAACACCAGAGCAGCCACGACAGTTAGAAAGTTGGCAAATGGTCACACATTACAAGTAAAGTCCTACCTCTTGTTATTTTAACTGTTCATGTAAATATACGTGCCCTAAAAACATGGCCAAAGCAGAATTCAGGTAAAATTGCAGTGATGTTAAACGCAATATACTAGACGTCACAGTTCTAAAAGTACTCAAAATACTGTGTTGTCGTCACGTTTAATACATGTATACCGAACTAACAGGACAAGCACTATTTCGTTTAACATATGATTAAAAAGCACACGATTACCAGCTGTCAAGATTATGTACGATAGTTCATTCCACTCGTTCCCCATTATTCTTTAGCGGCAAGAGCAAACTGATAGAATGGAGAATTTATTTTTTTCATGGTTAATATCAATAATGATCCAGTTGAATTAATAATCAAGATTTATTGAAGGCCCTTTACTTGAATAATAAATAACTAATCTCAAATGTTACATAACGGCTGACCTGCTGACAAACAGTGTAAGCAAACGTTTAAGAGGTGTGATTTTATTGAAGTGGACATAGATTGGCGTCATTGGACAATACCAAGGATTCCTTTTCAAGTGCGGCTCAGTATAAGCAGTCAGTAAACAAACCGGGTGCTGAACTCCAAGACAGCGATAAGCCTCACATAAGACCAAGCAAAGAAACATGAAGGCACGTTGATAATTTCAATACATATTATTGACTAAACTAATCAAAGAGGCAAAAATTACATAGAATATGCTGGAACGATACAAACAATAATAAAATATAGTTTCTTAAGGAGATTACACCGAATCGCAATTTCTGTCGAAACACTACAAGTCTAAACGGCAAGTCTCAGTCCACAGAAACAGGTAAATTTACAGTTCCTCGGGAATCTCTTAAGTGAAAGATATCACTGGCTCCAAGCGGCGATGAGTCATGCGCAGGGCACTCGTTTCCAGGGCAGATGGTTGGCGGTGATATTCTCTGCCGCGCACTCGAAAATCCAGTCCTCAGGCTTGACACAAAGTGACTTCCATGGCGATGTCATTTCCAGTGGAAATCAGGATAATAGGCACCAAAAGCACAAAGAGTCGATCAGCAATGCAAGCTCAGAAGCGAATTCTCTAACAAAATAGCATGCAAAACACTCATTTAAGAATGTGATACGTGTACAGTAATAACAGAGTTCAAATTGTCAACGTCGAATGACAAGTAGGTCTAATGACAATGGTAACAATGTTGCCAATAAATGAGCTTCATAATGGCTAGGCCGACGAGATAAAGACTACTGTAAAGTGGCCGCTCTTTTATTCTCTAATGTACCGAATTCTCTGGGCTTAACCATGTTTGCAATTTTCCAGAAATGACCACTTATTCACAAACTCAAAAGCTCATAAACACAAAAGCTTCGGGAAAACCCGACTGAACTACACTGCAAGCGGTGATGTATACACAGCTTAAGATCTATGTGAATTTCTGATCCCGAAATTCAGAAATGGTTTTTGATTTCTTCATGAAAAGATGAAGTAGATTAAACACAGAGTCACAAGAAGAGAACACGACAAGCATTGCTCCGTAGGTTTGCCTAATTAATTGACATCATACACCGGAGATGAAACCTGTTCAGAAAACGCCAGTGAAAGCCCAACATTCCCCTGTATGTTTAATTAACTAATCGACATCTTATCCTAAAATATTATGTGCATGGGATATGCCATTGAAACTTAACCCCCCCTCGAGTAAATGCAATCGGAGGATATCTTTGAGGCTTGGATTGTTTCCTTCTCGAATACCACAGTATAACACAAACCGCACTAACGGTAGACTACAGTTTCAATTTTTAACAAGATTCATTTCAGTTGACCGCTATTCTCTCGTCCAAATGGATTTTATAATAACATCGAGTGATTCACGGGCACATCCTGTAAAGGTTTACAGATGACGGGGTTGAACTTTTGACCAGGGCCTAATTACGGAGAGTGATGTATCTAGTCGTAGAAACCGACGCGTACACCAGCCGTCAACCAAAATCGGCGTTCCGGGCCATTTTTGAACAAAATTGACGTTTCGTGTCAATAAGGTGAAGACTAATTTCCAGAACAGAGTTTAACACAAGCTACCAAAGAACAAACAACGTACAGAATTTAAGAAACTAGGACGGGTTCAGTCAAAGAGAAGCAGTCAACTGTTTTTATTTTGTTAGTTCATAAGCTGTCGTTCATCAAAATATGTATCTCAGCTGCGCTTGAACTGCAATTATTCATATGTCCAACATGGCGATCTTATTCAACACCGTGACAGTGACTATAGGGCCGTAGTATACTTTATCACATGACGCATTGTGACGTCACTATGCTGTCGGTTATTTAGGATTTTCGTATTTGGAATCTCAACCATCACTGGTATAATGCAGTAGGTTTTTTTTCTTCCCAATATTGATTATAATTGTCCTAATGAGATATCTTCACATGCATTGTCATCTGTGGTAGGGCGGGTTTCTGTCTCAATGGCTACCTGTCTTTTCACATCGACCAGTTACAGCGACCCAAATGATTATGAAATCAACCAACCAAAACTAATGCCAGACATGAGGATTTTTATGTGATTTCGCTTGATGGTCTATTCCGGAAACTGACCAGAAGCAGGGCTTTTATGTAGATTCAAGGTTCCGGTTGTTCACTTTACCAAACACCTAAACAGAATCTTAAGTGAATCTCAAAATCTCAGCCCATAAATTTTCAATACTTCTGACATTTAAAAATTATCCACGTGAGAAATTCTGAAAATCAAATTATTTCTTTCCCCATTTTCGTCTTATTCACCTGACTCGTTAAGACAGCATTATGAAAAACTGATAACTGAGACAAATATGCAGGACATTTTCACCAGAAGTCTTATTGGAGAAACATTAAATTAATGCATTGAAAGACAGACCGTTGATTAATGGGTATAAGGTAATTCAGAGCTTCGGTGAAAAGGTGTTGTATGTGGTTGCCAATTTCCAGTATCGGATGATATATGGCTATTCCAACTTGCTTTAATCTTTCTTGATGTCAGATGGCAACTTATCGTGCGTGGGTGCATTACTGACTCCATGACGGGGTTGTGCATCTCTAACCCTCGCAATAAAGCTTTGATGTGAGGGTGAGAGGCTCTAAACGAAGATCGGTGTTGACGTTACTTGCACACCCTAAAGTCGCTCGTAAAATCGGCTCTGTATCTAGTCAATGGAATTCTATATGTCCTAGCAGGGTGCTGATGATATAAACAGGGGTTGCTCTGCCAAGGGTTTTTAATGGTATGATCGTGAATGGTAAGATCGTATGATCATTGAGACACTGCTTTCTGTAGAGATCTGGAATGTTGATATTCTTCTTCTATCTGTATGAGATGTTTCGTGGATAACTTAGCCAGAGTTCTCTTTATTGAGCTTAACCATGCACCTGACCAGGTATACGCTTTGATTCCCATAGACAATTACTACAGCATATAAGTTCAATCAAAAAGAGAATTTCTTTCTTTGCCTGCTTTGTAATCACCAGAATGGCCCAGGCCAGTTTGAAGCCATCTAGATTTGAAGTCAATGCACTGCAAAGAAATCCAAAGCAAATTCAGTTAAGAATCGATATTTGGCAACAGCCCAACTAAAATCATAAATTTTACTCTGCTTTAAATATATGCAGTTTCAGTGACTTCAACGGAGGCCTTTGATCAAACAGGCGTGGGATTTGGGGCAGCTACGCTGGTGTTTGTCGCACCAGACTGACGATTTAACCCTTTCACTTCACATCAAACTAATAGTTCACACATGTCCTCTAGTAACAGGAGATGCAAGCAGATAAGGTAAAACCGACTTTCAAAGGTTTGAACCTTTATTGCGATAGAGCCTCGTGCGACAAACAAATTTGGTAAAGCTCTGGTCCTTTCTTCCCCCCCCCCCCAACAAACCGAGAACAAGTTTGGCTCAAGGGATTTCCAGGTGATTTTCCATGTGCGAGAGAGCTTTGTAAAACGTAGACTTTGATTTCAGTTGTTGTTGTTGATTTCGGGAATTGTAACTCTGTATTTACTCAAGATTTTATCTTGCAGTAGCCAACCCAGCAAGGTCTGAATGCGAGCGTGCGACATAAATGATCATGCAATCGATCGGTTGCGCCGAGACCGAGGCTTTAATGGAACGAATCAACGAGGGATTCTAAGTCAATATTAAGATACCTAGTTGCCTCCCCTGTGTACCGAAAATTCATAAAAATTAATGTATTAATTGTCATTTGATTAGTTTGTTATATGATTGATTTTAAAATGTAAATGGTTTGTATAATAAGACAGCAGTGACCTCTTCAACATCTGGCGTGGTTTTTGGCCGATATTCAAAAACGATATTTAACTCATTGACTTGACTTGCATTCAAACTGCTTCTTTAGTCTATTATTTGCAGGTTTTCGTAACACTGATGAAAGTCATTCCAGAAACTCAAACTTTAAACATAGATTTTCCCTTAACAGTATTGCCACTCGACCGAGAGACAATCCCACTGTCCATGGATTGAACTTTTCTGCTTTAAAATTGAAGGCTTTTACGGCTGCAATAGATGCTTGAAAGTTGAAAAAAATGACAGTAATCCGGGTCCCCGAGTTTCAGTCCGTTAATATTGACTGTCAGTTTAGCTTCTAAAATGACGAGAAGCATTCTAACATTGAAATATTCAGGAACATAACGATAGTTTGAAGTCAGGTTCGTTTTCATCTGTAAACAGTGTATTGATTCTGTATTTTGCTCCCCTATAATGGTCCCCGTTTTATTTTCTTAAAACTCCTAACTATCAACGATTTCTCATTATTCCACGACTCAACGGGATACGTATAAGTTGTTAGTTTTCTAGTGCCCATCAATGTACAACGTGTCGTGGGTATTCCCAGCTCATATTTACCGTTTGAACAGTTCTTTCAGGACATATTTGTGTTCATCCTGACACCAATGGCGGCACAATTATCGGAATGCAAAATACTCTTACTTAACGTTATTTAAATTCAGTACATTGGTAATACTTCTAAAGATGTTCAATGTTTTATCTGATTCCAAGTTTCAAAATGTATCCTGCCAGTATTAAATATTATCATCATTATTTCCTTTCTCACTTTATTTCTGCGTCAACATAACTGGATTCCGAGGCCAAGTACAAATTTTATTTTCGCCTTCATTTTTATCCAACAAATCTACTGATACTGAGGTCAGCACACAGAGAGTATGCTTGGTATCAAAAATACCAGCAGTGGTTCTGTTCAAACACTCCTGGCGACGTGCCGACACAGCGATCACTGTGGTGTGTTTCACCCAATTAAGCGTGGGAGTTTTTAACATCCTGTTCATAACGGACTCGGTAATAGCCATTGAATGTAATGGATGTGCCAGAACAATGGTAATTACCGGGGACATAACATTTAATGGCTGCATTGTTTCAGAGCATAGTGTATTTATAGCTGAGTCTGTCTCCGCTAGTGAATACAAATGTTGTCAACTTGCATTCTAGTTAAAAGAGTACAAGGCACCGACAATGTGGATGGAAGTAATGTTTAACGGTCAGCTCAGCACGACCATAATAGGCCAAGGAATTTTCTTTCAGTAAAATAATTTTAATGTTGCTTATTCCATTTGGTCTAATGAGGAATTATGCCACTTGTTGTGAGATTGTCCAATAAACACAACCATAAACGATATAACAGGGCTTTATCAATTCGATCGCACACCAGTAAATAAACAACACTTGTTTTTTTCAGTACGTTACCAGACTATAAACTATGACCTTGACAAAGGAGCCTGCACACGTGGATATCAGTGTGCAGAACTGGCGGACACGTTCACAAAGTACACAGAGTAATAAATGCCGTCAAAACAACATTCTGGAGAAAATTTGATGACTCGTTAAGTTAAAAGATGGGAAGGAAAAAGAGTTAGAACCCTTTTGACTCGAAGTGTTATCAGTTGTGATTTTCAATAAACGGAGAAGAACTCTATCAGTCTGGAAGCCTAACTCGTTCAGATAAGTCATGGCGTGACAGAACAATTACGTGACGAGAGACTGCCGTCAACCGGAACCTTCAAGGGTTAGGCATGGTGAGGCATGCATATCTCCTGGCATATCTCTAAGTTTCTCCAGTTTTATAGTGTTCTTTAACATTAGTTTTCAGACGCGAATAGGATCATAAATACGGCTAACTTGAATCACTTCATGTCGCTGACTTTGTATGCCGTTGATTTGCTACTTGGAAAATGTGACGTATTTTGGAAAGAACAAAACTGAGGACACTTTTGATTTCGACAAAAAAAGAAAGAGAGAAAAAAAGCGTACTGGTTGTTGGGTACTGGCATCGCTAAACCTTCACTCTATTGGACATTTGCCCCAACTCTTCATTAAAACTAGAGGAGAATCTTTATCCTATCCAACTTTGATTGCTGTCTTCATCTAGTGGTTATGGTTGTTTGTGAATGCAAATGTAATAAGAAATCCGATTAAATCTCAAGGCGATCTGAACGAGTATTTTTGTAGACGAAATAAACATTCTAGACCTAACGTTCACTTCCTTATGAGACATCAAAGCGATGGAACATTAGTGTGATTTCTTAGGACTCCTGACGTTAATAAATAAGGTGCATGAAAATATGATATAACGGAGTGTGTACGGCGTGTGTATTCTGTTACAAATAAACCCAAGACAACTACGTCTGATGGATCTCCACGTGATATATCAACACCTGCCATTAGGATCTCTATTAACCTCAAAGACTTATTTGTTGAATGTGAACATTTTTCATACACAGATGATACATGATTGAGAACTGGGCACACATTTCCGTGACTGTCATCCACGATTTCAAAGTGCTGAAGTCTCTGGTAATAGTTGCACTGGATCGATGACTTTTCATATGTGCGTTTGTGAAAAGAACATTCATTTGGTAAACCTAAGCTAATTAGGCCTTGGGCTGAAATGGATGATACCGTGCAGTCTACTAAATACCCTACAGTTGCAAAACATAGTGGATTTACGAGGTAATTTTGGCAAAGGTCTAACAGTCATGAAATAATATTCCAAGGTCAATAGGAAGGAAAATATTAGGATTCTTCCCATTGCCCAAGTCTACATGTTGATTAAATATGGCTACGAGCCGTACAAAAATACGATATTTACCAAGAAATAGACAGACAGTTCGACGAGGAAACCAACAGACTGGCTAGGGCAGGTTAATTTGCACAACACAGTCCACCTCGCGCAACCATTAGTAATGCGATGTATTTGGGCAAAACAATCCTGAGGTAAACAGTCTGGCTTATAAACGTTTATATATCAATCATTTACTTACATGTAAAGGGGCCGGTGACAAAACGTCGTTCATAACACTGCCTACGTCTTTAGTGCAGGGAGTGGATTCAAAGACCAGGTTTTTAAAGGCTTGTGTAATAAAGTTTATCGCATAATGAAACCATTTGTATAATAGATAAGCCTTACTAGTTAACTTTACATTTGCTATAAGCACATTCTCATGTAGCATGGACGTGTTAAACTTTATTGTATCCAGACGAAGACAGGCTGAAACGTCTTTAATATGTCGACATTGGAATTTTGGACACTTTGGAAGAGTTGAGGAGTGTATTAGACATTTTGGCAGACTGAGCTTAGACAACTTTGTGTAGACATTACTAACGTTGTCGATGCGGAAGTGACCAGTTGTGTTTCTAGACCTCTATTCACACCTACTCCTGAGCCACCCACGCCTGTGCAAGAGCCATGCACATTATCCTCTTTGCGTGACACCTTTCAGAAGTCTAAAAGTCACTACTTAGTTACTTCATAGCGTTGGAATGTCTGCTTCCGCAGACTTGAACAACGAGGCATCTGACACAGGCTCATTCCGAAGTGCATGTGTAATATTGTGGAAGCGAATGTCCGAATCCGGGTAGGGTTATTTAGGCGGCCGTTTGAAACCCCGAGGTTTGTCATGTGCCTAGTGAAGGTCTATAATTTTGCGCCAGGCAGACCGGAAACCGGATTTCCTTTTATGTAAGTGATAAACTGACAACCTTTGCGCTAAACACTAATCAGTCAACCAACCAAAGAAACAATCTCCTGATGCTCAAAGCGTAAGCAATGATACCATGGAATTACTATTGTCAAGGTTTGCTTCAATCCCTAGTCTAACGTAAAAAATACCACACAATAAATTGCAGATATACTTTATAACATTAAAACAGACTATATATCATCAGTTTGAAGATTACATGCCGTTAAGCTAAAGCCAAAAGACTCTTAACCCAGTTTTACCCATCCATAAAACTGATCGCCATCGAATAAGTGAGAAATTCTTGAGTTTGGCGTTATAGCCACTTGTTTCTCGGAAAAGCCACATGTGACTCATTTCACGACCTCTTTCCCGATAGCAGGCGCCTATAATCATGGAAGGCCTTCATGGAAAGAGAATGCAGGATAATGTATGCACACCAACGGCTCGAATCTACTTTTTATGAAGGTAAATTACTGTTTCTGTTTTTCCCAGAAAAAATGGCTTTCCGATAATTTAACATTTTTTGCACATATTTTCTTGTTTTCATTCTTCATGTTATAGATCTCTGAGGACTACTTTGTCGATGGAAATTTTACTTTTGATGTTATTATCTTTTTCTAGGAGACACATTACATGGATTGCCAATGGGAAACTGTGCGTTTTATCAGCGAAAGCGGGCTTACAGAAATACATGTATATCCTCTTTAACAAATCTTTAAAGTTAGGGAAAGAAGCAGCAGATTATCATAAAGGAACAATATTGGCGTATTGGCAGTTTATCTAATCCCACAAGCGCGTGTGACTCTAATACATGATGTAAAATAAAGGCCGATTCTTGTGTGCAAGCAGGGAATTTGCACATTGGCCCGCTCTCACCATTCGTGAGGCCTTGGTGACAATATACGTCTAGAGTGATAGGGGTTATACAAGTATATCACGCGACAGACACGTGTGTGAACAAAATGTTACATTCGGGGAGTGTTTACAGACAGAATTGTAGCTAAATCACATTGGTTACCCTGCAATATTCTGATCTCAGGAGGGCATCAGGCACTGCTGGATACTAAAATTAAATTATGGAATAGATGCCGTTTGGGTTAAATCAGTAATCTTGATGGAACACCAATACCAACATATACGTCAAGAAGAAAATTTATATATATCCGATAATTCGATATATAAAAACAAATGGTACATTTCAGTGCTCTTTACAGAAAAGTAGCACCACCAACCCCCCAAAATGATTTTTCTTTATTTCAGATGAGTTTTTCCATTGCCGACTCAGCAACATCCTGTTTTCGATATGGCTCCAAACTCTCTTGGCACACTACTAAGATTAAATTATGGAATAGCTACCTGATACGATAGTCTGCCCGGAGGATCCAGACTGTTTCCTGTAAAGGTCACGGCCATAAAATTGATGAGATTTACTCTTCTACCACCGAGATGTCTCAATATGCAGCCTTTGTAATAGACTTCATCAAAGTTCTCAGACATCTTTATAACCAGACAACATGTGGTGGCCGACGTACACCTCTTTAGGAATCTGTTCGTTCATACAATTTTCTGCACCACTTTAAACTGCTTTATGCCAACCTTGTAACTGTTTACTTTTTAACCAACATAACAAGACTCATGTACAGATTTATGGCCTATTGTGACATTTTAGCGACGATACTTTGAAAGCGCAACCCTTAATAATGTGTGATTCTAAGACATCAGTGAATCGTTGACTACAGAGAAATGGTTACAAGGGTAAAGCTCTGAAATATTTCAACCTTGGATCTAACAGTGATTTTTGCGATGGCCTCATGTTGTTCAATGTAATTTTTGGTTTAAGAGTTTCAAACAGCTGTTGTATTTTTGTATTTTATAGCCAGTGCGTACTATATAGTTTAGCGGTTCAAGACTTTGGTGTGACTGCACTTTTAAACACCTTGTCTGTGAACAGACAGTTACAAGTGAAAGATTCCTGGACACGGCGTTAAACATCTATCAATGGATCGAATACTTCATCAGCAGTATGATTTACTCTATTCAGCGGGACTTCCCATGATGTTTATTCAGTCAATGAACCCTATCCTATCCTTCAGAAAAAGAGTGTTGACTGAATTTTGCCGACAGACAAGCAGTGCTACTTCATTATAGTGTATCCGAAATGTCCGGGAAACGAATCGAACTGAAGGCGATATCCATAAAGGCCGACGGGCCAGTTGATTGACAAACTGTTCACATTTTCATCTTCGTGTTCTCGATCAAATGTTGACTGGTCTGACCTTGTCAAGAGACTGGGTTACCATCGACTGTCGCGGAACTGTGATATCCAGTGATCACTGTTATGCTTGCATTGGTAGAATTGAACTGGACTGGTTGGAAATGAGCGTGTTGTATTACTGACCCACCGACTTCAGTGTCAGCAGAAAACCAAACAACTTTCACTATAGGTCGACTAAAATGAAGTTGGAAGTCACATGCATAGCGAGAATAAAACAATTAGCAATAACAATTTAAGGGCTGAAGGACAGTGTTTTGTCCATTTTTTTATTGGAAACGAGCTGACGTCATTGTTTTAGCGACGTTAGTCTTGGAACATATACATTCAAAATGCCGGTGGTTCTCAGACAGCTCCTTCCTGTCGATGACAATCATAATACAATCAGTACGGAAGGGTTCATTATGGAGAAATTTTATTGAGCCCGGGGCTAACAGCTGTGTCATTAAGTTGCGTTTTAACATATCCATGAATTATTGCCGTTTTCCGGGTACTTCTGCTTTAATGGTGACTTTTGGATTTCCTCACAACCTCCACTGCTTTACTCTTTACTTCCAGCAAACCTTTCTTTGAAGACATCCTGTGGGAATTAAATTCCGTATAGGTTATTTGCTAATGGCTGAACTGTTGACAATGAAGATGACTTTCCGCACGACTAATCTGAACCTGCTGTCTCAAGAATCTGCAGATAATTATCCCTTCGTTATCGCTGACTCACTATCATGAAATGTGAAACAATGTCTTTCATCGGCGACAACACCATGCCATTGACGCACTCAATTGCTCTGCTCCATGGTGTCGTATTTCTTGGTGTCACCAATGGCGTCAGAAACCAATATGTTTTTCCCATACTTCACGGATTGGTAATAATCAATATAACACTTACTAGTAGACCTACTGAAGCAACAGTTCAAACAGTGTTACTTTGCTTTACTCAGCATTTCAGGTAATAACTGTAAGGCTCCAGTTTGAAGAGCGAGCCTTGGATCAATCCTGTGTGCAATTAAATAATTTACCCTTGTAAAGCTTTGCGGGGTTTTTATGCTTACGCTAACTCCATTTCCCTGTTCCGCATTTAGACGAGACATAATTACTGTCATGCGACTCTTTTTCCTTCGTCAGGAGAATTGTCAATTAATTTATTTATAAATTTGATTGGTGTTTTACGCCCTACTCAAGATTATTTCACTTATGTAACGGCGGCGAGCATTATGTTGCGAGGAAGAGGATTGTCAAATAGCTCCCCGAAACTGTTATCGTCGTGAAATGAATCCACTGTTCTTGAAAATGGGCAAAATACAAACAAGTTTGATAAATATGCATACAAGTGTCATTTTATATATATATATATTTGCATATTTCGCACCTGTTAGGAAATTAAGTCTTCAAGGAAATTAAGTAGTTAGGTCTATTTGCTAATAAAGTTATAGTTCTCAACGATGTTTCCATTGTCCTAACTTACCAAGTTAACCGAGGTTGGCACTACAGCTTACTGATGATGGTCTGGGCACATCATATATAGATTTTCATCAGTCTTATTCGTTTATTTATTTCACTGGGGTTTTACGCCATACTCAAGAATATTTCACTTATATGACAGCGGTCAGCATAATGGTCAAGGAAACCGGTCAGATCCCGGGGAAACTCACGGCCATCTGCAGTTTGATGGCAGACTTTCCCACGTACAGCCGGAGAGTGCGATTGATTGATTTGATTGTTTTGTGCGATACTAAAGAATATTGCTACTAAACATTGCACTCAATTAGGTAATTAACAAACTTTCCCGTACTGAATGTACATTTTGACATATTGGTGCAAGAGTGGGCGTTTGAACTGCCATTAACGGCCATCATAACGGTGCTGCCAACCGAGCCTTGACACTAAAGCCCGGAAACAGTTGACCGAGGGGAAGGTGGGAAATGGCGTGTCCCATTTTGGTATTAACCAGACCCACGCATGCTCTGTGTTTCAAAGAAAACTTTGTTTGCCACCTCCCGTGTCTGTGTTTTACATAGTTAACGAGACTTCATGTGAGCTATATTACAAGAAAGGAAATTACTACGCCGAAAGTAAATACATATCGATAAAGTACATGTATCCCGCATTAAGTTTATTAAGTATATCATTGTCATTCTGTAATGTCACTCAACCGCTTGATCATATTTGTGCTTGATAAAAATTTGTGCTTTCATAAACAGCAACACCAGAAGCTGCTGTTTTATTGACTGGACCGACAAAGGATGTCAGAAGA
Organism: Acanthopleura granulata; assembly: GCA_016165875.1. Lineage (NCBI taxonomy): Eukaryota > Metazoa > Mollusca > Polyplacophora > Chitonida > Chitonidae > Acanthopleura > Acanthopleura granulata. The sequence goes on from JABBOT010000008.1 coordinate 17,624,467, forward strand.
GATGCCACTTGCCCTGGTTCGTTACTGATGGTCACCTGGCAGAAGGCCCTGTTGGATGGCGATACCCGGCGTGGATCCAATGCCAACAATTCCATCAATTCAGTACACTGAAATTCAAGGAACGAATGCAACCAAAAAGTATAGAAACAAATTATATTTATCACCCAAGCACACAATACTTTCTGTTTAATAAAAACGTTGACCCTCTAAAAGCCAGCATCGTTAATGTCCTTAAGCCTTTCAAAACTTTATCGGTAACTAAGTGGTTAGCACGATCGATATGAGAGCTAAGTAGACTGAGGTAACCAAAGTAGGTAAGACGTTTGATTATTTTGTTTTACGAGTCCCTTACGTGTTGTACGTCAGTAACTAAAAACCACTGCTTTCTTTAATGGCGTCCAACTTTCAACGTCCCCATAGCAAATCCACACCACTTTGTCTTCAAGTCCTGCTTAGGGTAATTTCAATCCAGTTATCCGGATAAGCAAGAGTTTATGCTGAACACGGACATAAAACCCACTTAGCAAGGTCTACCATATCACTAAATTATTGACTGCAAACAGCGCTTCTACTACACGTCCATCAGCACTTTGGTTGTTGTTGTCAAGGATAAATAGTTTCACATAACAACCTCTGGTGAATAATCCATAGAAAGTGCCTGAGGATCTCTTAAAAGGTTCGTGAAATCCATTTAGAGAGGAATGCAGTTGACTAATGGAATAACACCTCTTAGATTGAAATAAGGAAGGGTTTACGGGGGGAGGAGATCTGCAAAATAGTAATGACAGCCTGGGCCTCCCAAGTCAAGCGATCTCAGCATTACAGCTATTCTTCAACCAAGCCAAATAAACAGCAGGAGAAATGTGGACTTTCACAGGCGCATAGCCAGGTGATCTTATTCCTACATTATTCTGTAACCAAGAAAAGTAAGCATGAGGCGAAATGTGGGCTTTTCGGGGTGTGTAGTCATGCGATCTCGGTACTGAATCATCCTGTAAGTCGGCAATCATCAGCATGGTGTAAGAATAAGCGCGCACAGTGAAACTTTTTCCCTGCAATAAATTCGTGCTGACATACCTTAAGTGAATCGTTGAATCATTTTTATATAATATTTGAAAATTTGTCTCCGTAATTTTATTATGTCGGTTGTTATTCTGTTAACCTTTTACTCCGCTTGGCAAATTTCAGCTAGATGGCGTCCCCTGGCTTAACCTCTGCATGTTTCTAGTTTACTTGCACCATGTAGGAAGTATCGCTCTTTTATCCGGGTAGTCTTTTTCTCTCTTTAATATCTGTCCAAAGAATACAAAAGATATCGATTAAAATTCCATTTCTATTAAAACAAAAACCTAAGGAAGAAATAAACTCCAATATGGTGATGGTTTGGATGTTAAAGTTGACGAGTATTAAATAAATCGATTTTAAAATGACTTTCAGAAAACAAAGTTGCCTTCCGCATTGATTTCTCTTTCACCTGATAGAGAAACATCCATTTATCTTTACACGCAGTAGATTCTAAGCTAGTCATTGGTCGAGAGCGGTAAAGTGCAGTGGGGTGAAATGTATCTATCTCTTACTATCCGTGTGACCCCACCAAAAGGAGCTGTTGCAAATCAAAATAATTTCCACATCGAGAAGAAAATAAGTGTCTGCAAGGTGGTAAATACCATCAAAAACAAGGAAAACAAACAAGTCTTTTCGGAAAATAACTAGGCCTTATGGAAGGAAAAGGCTTTGATTAATTGTTTAAACGTGAAGCTGATAATAGCGGTTTTGAAGATGTTTACCCGAAAATGCGGAAACATCGACCTTCCTCGGAACGGATTACTCTGACCGTGTAGTAACATCGATGACAGGACTTACCCGTCTCGAACTCAGCAGCCCCCAGGCCAGTCAAGAAATCAGACAGAAGTCTCCCTGCCAGCTTTAGATATTAACCAGCAAAAGATCCGATTTACAACAACAACCTCGTACTCGGGATAAATTCACTTCAGCGAATTAAACAAAAATTTCTAATGGCTAATTTCTCCTCTGGCTAATCTCCCCACAGGCTAATCTCCCAAGAAGGTACTCCATTATGTTTTCAAAGTCCGACCCCATGTTAAGCACGCAATTTCCACAGTAGTTTGTGTCTGCCTTTCCAGTTTGCCCCCAAAATCCAGACAGTCTGTTTCCGTCAAAGGTTGTAGGGTATCTACATCCAGTCTTTGTATGGCATCCGCTTTGGCCAGCTTGATATTTATTTATCTGGGCCAACATAGGCCAGTACACTTTTTTCCGTTTCCCTGTACATTTATCGGAACATGTCAATATAACAGTAAGGCAATTTTTTCTAGTGGCAAAATTGGTGAAAAAATCAGATAACGCCTTCAAGTTCAGCTTTAACAACCATTGGCAGCTGTTATTCAGATCTTAATTGAGTTCAGATTTATATTACACGTAGAAGCGCTAGCTGAACGCCAACTCCATCAATAAGTAAAGGTTTTGATGTTGAAATTTCCAATTTTGTGAGCGAGTGTTTTAGACTATTCCAAGTTCAAGTATCATTTCATCAGTAAAGGCCTGTCCCATGCAGAAAACGACGCTTACCTTGATGTCAACCAGTCAACACAAAATACAAAAAGGCCGTTGCCGAAGTGCCCAAACAAGTTGAGGGACGAACTGTTTCATGTCAGTTCTGATTAAATGCCTTGACAGTCAATCCAATCTATGACGATGTCCATGTAGTCGGGCAAAGCATTCGGGTGACAACCTGTTGATATTCATATCATCCAGTTATGTTTTCTCTCTGAACTCATTCCGGTTGAAACTCTCCAAAAGTGATATAGTGGCAAAAATGAAATGGAGCAAGGCTTTTTGTCATTGATACGCAGACGTTTGAATCAGAATGAGACGTAACAATATTTAATATCTTCTGGCCAGATGTCGATAGTAAATTAATACATGTACCAATCTAGATGACAAAAAATCTATGAATTGCCACTTCACAAGGACAATTTTATGTCACTTATTGAAGGTCACCTGTTTGAAACGAAGCTTAAATACAGAAGTTAAGTTCTTCATAAAAACACGTGTCATTTACAAGTTTAATGTTCAGTCCTGATTTGCCTCTATTGGTCGGACAGGGTATCAGACCAAGGCGTTTTATAATCTGTTTGCATCAATAGTAAAAACACATACTTAATGCATATCTGCATGGCTATTCATGTCAGTGTTAAATGATATTATGTAGACAAATAAATCACGACATACTTGGGAGATTAGGACCATAACTCATCCCAACATGTTTCGACTGTCTTCTAGCGACTACCAAACTATGATATTCTATCGACTGTAATCTGAAAACTGGAATCGATATCTGCTTTGATGACCTTTTTCCTTTTTACCAGATTAGCCCATATTTTCCCAGATAAATCCCTAAGCCAAATGAGGCGAGGTGGAAGCGATTTGAACATGATGAAATTGAGACGGGGGTTTTTTGGCATAAAACTGGGTGAAGTGTTACCCCATTAAAGCTGTACCCGTCGCCTTTCCGCTAATCACTTATCTATACCGTCGATATCTCATATATCGAATGTGCTCACAAAATGACAATTGCAGTTGGTAAAGCAGACTGAGGTAAACAATGTGGAACATGACAGAGCATGGTGTACAGAACAAGGGCGTCAAGTACAGGCCGATCTATGTGATAATTGTTCGACATTTGCTTTGGCGCTATCAAAGCTGTGATACAGGTATATGCGGACATTATACCAAATGCGGTGAACTTGATACAGCACATTTCAGCGATTTCAGCTTTAGTGTAGCTAAATTTTTAAGAAAATTCAACCTGAGAATAATTCTGCAACATTATATACACGTCAGAGAATACGGGGGACTTTTGTTAAGGAGTAAATGGTTATAGCCAAATATTAAATCGACGATCCCGCAGAAATTGTGGAGGACTGATTGATTCTTTGGTGTTTAACTGTGAAATAATATTCACTTATACGACTGTGGTTGGTTTCATGGAGGGGGAAGTGCCAGATTAAACCACAACCTTTTGTCAAATCTCTGACGATCTTTTTCCTCTGTGATACATAGGCTTTTACTCGAAATGGAGACCTCACCTAAACAGCCTCACTACAGCTGTCTGTAGCTAACTGCCAGGAGCAGTGCAGGCACGGGACCTTGATGGCAGGAATTGAACCTAAACTTCATCTGCTACAGCGATTCGGTTAGTAAAACGTTTACATACATGGAAATATATCTGTTAACTAATTGGTGTTTTATGCTTTACTCAAGAAAATTCCACTTATACGACTTGGGGCCAGCAGCATCGTAAGAGCAAACGGCCGGAGAAAAAACCAGCATGAGCTGGAATTCAACTCAAAGGGTTTTCTGAGTTAATGTGCTGCGCTTGCACGCTAACCACCAGACCACGGAGGCCCATACATACAGGAAAAAGCCAGGCTTCCTTTGATGCATTTAGTGAAGTGGGAAATAAATTACAAGTTGCAAAGATGACTTCATGTCTTAACCTTATTATGTGGCATTCTCAAGTCTGTTCTTCAGAGACCACTCTCTGGCTTGTCGAGTTTAAATAAAACACTCTCCGCTTTTCACTTTGGTGTCTGTGTTTTGATCCCTTCTCAATGGTCCGAATAATTACAGGATTCTGCCATTCCATTCTCTTTGGATGAGTTCTATCTAAATTCATTTTGAATCTTTGTCTTGTTTCTCTGTATTTTTGTCCATGAAAGGGTGTAATCAGTAACACAAGAGTCGGTTTGTCCAAGCGTCTGACGGTATCTGGTTAGCTAAGAGACCATTCACTAAGTCTGAAAATATTACAAACAGCCCGTAAAAGAGAAGAAGCTGATTGCAATTTGTTAGTGTTAAAAAATGTCATATTTATATGACAGATATAATAGAATAAATAAATAAATAGTGCAAATATAACCTCTTTCTTACGCAAGTACGAATGAATCCTCTTGAAAGTTTTCTTGATTAAAATCAGACAACATCTATGTCATTTAAAAATGATTTAATTAAAGCAATGGCGGGTCAAACCCACGAGTACATGTAAAACATCGTTCTGTGTCTGGTCATGTTTAGTTACGGGTAGGTCGTCTCGATTTTATCGCAACATAAAACAGCAGGCAAATGGCAAAATTTAATTAAACGTCTTCTCTCCACAGATGGTTGTTCCTCGGCCAGCCTCCAGGGGTAGTCTCTTGTTATCCAGTTTTGTAGACATTAGCTAGAAGCCATTCCTCGCTACAGTCACATTTCCAGGACCCGTAAACTAAGGAGTGTCGTAAAACAAGAGTAATACCACTGGTTTAATGTCATTGCTCGTAATGTAGCCATTAAATGGTTCCTGGTGACTGCTAGGTAACTGAGTAATGGGGACGGGTTCAATGGGTTAGGAGATTTACCTTTGAAGCAAAGTCAAACAGATAGCTTTTTCTGAGGGCCTCATTTTATCCATAACAAATGTGATTTCTCCTTTGAGGATAGCAATTACTATTTTAGTTCTACTGCACCTTTATAATCAGTCCCAAAGGGGTATTTGTCCTAAGCTTAATTTATAACTTCATGGTAAGCTCCAAGTGTTCCAATATGTAGTCTGTCCATACCAGAAAGGGCTAAACAACACTTCATGGTAAGCTCCAAGTGTTCCAATATGTAGTCTGGCTATACCAGAAAGGGCTAAACAGTACTTCATGGTAAGCTCCAAGTGTTCCAATATGTAGTCTGTCCATACCATAAAGGGCTAAACAGTACTTCATGGTAAGCTCCAAGTGTTCCAATATGTAGTCTGTCCATACCAGAAAGGGCTAAACAGTACTTCATGGTAGGCTCCAAGTGTTCCAATATGTAGTCTGTCCATCCTAGAAAGCGTTAAACAATACTTCATGGTAGGCTCCAAGTGTTCCAGTATGTAGTCTGTCCACACCAGGAAGGGCAAAACAGTACTTCATGGTAAGCTCCAAGTGTTCCAATATGTAGTCTGTCCATACCAGAAAGGGGTAAACATTACTTTATGATAGGCTCCAAGTGTTCCATTATGTAGTCTGTCCATACCATAAAGGGCTAAACAGTAACTTCGCTGTAACGTTACTAACTGTCCCTACATACTTTGCTTTATTGGTGTTTAACACTGTACTCAAAAACAGACTAACTATTCGACGACAATTAGCTTAATGTGTGGTGGAAACCGGACTGCTGGGGATATAATCCCTACAAAGACAACGCTATGTGTAAATCACATCTGTTGTAGACAAATGGCCCCCGATGAACGTCGTGTATATGTGTAAAACTATCGAGCTCCGTCTACGTACGTTGACGCCCAGAGGCCAGAAGAACAAATGGCGGCCTCAATCACGTCCTAATATATGCCCGAACTCACACCTAATTGTTTTTTCCGACCTTGTCAAGAAGAACAACCTCATCCGCGAGGCTACAATTTGCACCAGTATGATTTCTGTGTTTTCATTGTGTCTACATGTAAATTTATTTCCATGATTTGTGTTTACATATAAATTTATTTCCATGATGCCATGACATCAATCACCCCTGTAGAGAGCAGCAATGTGATGCAGAAGACTATGAAATCGATTCCGTGTTTAATGGGGAATCCCCAAACTTTTGTCTCCCACCAGGCGAGTTATAGATGTTCCTGTAAAATACTGCCAGTCGCTTTAGTGGTCTTCTAAAGGAAACACCTGTAGACCTCGGACAATGAATACTTATTCTGTTTAGGCCAGAATCATTGTGAATATATTTCCAATAATTTTGTTTTTCTAATTTTCAGTCTTTTTCCCTGCTCATAAAAGCACTGGTTTCATTGGTGATTGGTTTGATGGTGTGATTGTTTTTCTAAGGAATGTCCCATGAAAATATCGTTAGAATTGAGAGTTATTTGGGATCTACATCTAACATTTATTCTCCCGCCATCTCCTTTGTAGTATAAGATCCCCAGGGGTTAGAAATCCGCCAGAATCAGCCCAGTGTACAGATAAGGGGCCTCATCACACCCACAACCCTCATACTTTCGCGCCTAAATATCACAAGGCGTCTGGTTTTCTTTTAATCAAGGTATTATTCCGTCAACGTTCAAGAGCCACCATATATCATACAGACTGCTATTTGTGGATAATGTCGTCGTCTGTGTGAGGGCTTCCGTTCCTAACAATGCCGCAGTGGGTAAAATGATGGACCGTGTCGGCTGACCATTCGGCTGACTCCGCTGGCATTACACTGCGGTATGTTCGTCCCAATCACTCGGATTTCCTACAGACTCTAAAGGAAGTTTGTCCAGCTATAATACAGTGTAAACTGTAAACTGATTTACTGCGTTTTTCATCTCAAAATCACCATCACATTATGGGAAATATATCATGCAGTTTCTGAGCAAATTAACTTTCCGGTTTGCTCTTCTTGAGAACAAGCGCAGCCCTCCTGTGGCAAAGTTAAACATGCATATGAAACCAGATACATAGACTTTATTATTTTTATTTGTTTTTCAATGTTTGCATATTCAGGATTGAATATGTGATATAAACATTAAAGTTTGACTGTTAATAAATTCGATTGCATTGTATTGTATTTCTAAGTTGTGTAGTAGTTCTGTTTTTTGTAAAAGCAGATGAAGCCTTGAGTTTTTCCCGATTTTGCATCCCATAAAAATTGTGATTTTTGTTGTGTGTTAGATTCAATTCCATTTGCCACTAGCCTCTTTGGTATTTCTGAATGTCATTACAGGCAGATATTAGCGCGGTGGCTGAACTCAAATATAGTCTGGCGAATTGCCCGAGGGTCCATATTACATTTAGCGGTTTTTGACGTTATGGGACTGAAAAGAAAACACCATCAAATCCCGTCATTGATAGGGGGGCTGAGGGTGCACGCCTGATGTGAACCATCAGTCCCTGAGGCATCAGCCGTGTTTGGGAAAAAGGTCGTTGTGTACTCAACATCCTCTTGTCGCTTACCGCTTTCCGGAGACTGTCCACATAGGCTTACACAGGAGCCCGAGCAACATGTCCATCTCTAGAGTACAAAGACCTTATCTGAGGAAAAACCACTTAATTACCACACCACGTAACAGGATACATAAGGCACGGAATGGTCGCTGCGATAACCAAACCAAAGCTCTAGGTTACGAGGCAACCATTATTGGCGATGTATGACACAGGTCGTCTCTAATGCTAATATCCTATCAATCAACTGGCCATAATTCGTCCGTAAACAGCCTATGTAATTATACACATGTCTCTATATATAGAGGGGTATTAATTACAGAAGAGAACTAAAACTCCCCTGGCCTCAGTGAGATGGTTAGGTACATGTGGATAACGCTGTGGATTGGCTTCGTCAAACCCATCCATGATTTCTCATCGTTATCAGCATATTTCACCAATCTTCTTACAGATTTGAAAGTTTTTTTTATCAGTTTGTCTTAGCTTTTCTGGGTACATTGTTCTTTTTTTGTTAATTACCAGAAGAAATATACTTCGAGAGCTTAGAAATAGAAAACCTCTAAGTATAGGTTTTGACAGCGTTTGACTATAGTTTACATTCCACGGATAACATGATCAACGCTAAATGGAAACACCACGGAGACCAATTAATCCTGCTTGCTGAGAGTGACTCAGGCAGGTCAGTCTGACCTGGCAGAAGCCAGTCCCCCACGGTGCACACATGTTATAAGTGAATTACAGTCTTTATCCCAGTTGTCACATTATGCCCGGCCTGCGCGTAATACGCACTCTCCAGACACCTGTCAGTCAGAGCAGCCCTCGCAGCAGATTAGACTAACCGGCCAATGGCCATGTCCGATGTCTACTTCACGCCATCGGCAACAGATGTATTTGACCAGGAGGTAACTTTGTCAGGAAGAAAACATGCCGATCGATTTCCATCATCCAGAACAAGAGAAAGGCACAAGTTTTTTTTAAAGAAGAAAACAAAGAGATTCGCCATATTGGTCTTTGTCATCTGATTTCGATGAATACTGCGTGAGGGAAGCCCCAACTATATCACTCCAACCAATCCAAAAATGAAATCCGGTGCCACACCACAACGCATATATCTGGGCGAAATTGTTCCAGGTGTCACACCGCGATGAAACATTAATTATACAACAAAAAGTAAGGACTGCTTGTCTATTACATGTTACATGTGCCAGTTTTATTTCCTTTAATGGACCCAGGAGTCTCTAACTTATGCAAGTTTCTGCGAGTTCAAGTCCGGCTCTAACTGGCTTCTACTTCCGTCTCACTTGGGAAGGTCCGTCAGCAACCCACGGGTGGTTGTGGATTTCCATCTAGTTCTGTCCGCTTTCTTTCCACCAGAATGCTGGCTTTTGGGAGCTGGTTTTATGTCTTGTTTTTAGAAATGCATGGGTCTTGCAATTATCAACTTGAAACGCCCCTTCTTTGTCTCCGATTGGTATACGACTGTCAATCTTGACGCTTCGATTAACTTTCCTCTTATTTGCTTTCTTTAATTCCTATTGGCAACTGCAATATGAATACGAGGGTGGTTATAATATATTTAACATATACTAACATGGTACAGTATTTGGACACTGCTTTAATGTGACTTTCCGGCATTACAAACCGCTGACTGTTTATCTTTACATGAATCCGCTCTAGTTTTTTGCTTTATACACTTTCTTTGTTTTGTAGTAATTTATGTTGAATAATGTTGTCCAGATTGGTCCTATGACTGATGACGATTGGTATACAAATGACTGTTTCAATAACTTCATCAGAATACACGAACTAAACAATTCTAACATGTATGTATGCTTGAGATTTAAGTCTTACACAATATTTTTCTGCTATATGACGAAGAGGAGTCCATAATATGTACATATATAATGTGTCTTCTCGTGGTAGAGCGAGGCTATGCCGTCAAATTGCTGCCGCCATAGCGATGACATTCCACCCAGTCACAGTATACTGATATCTTGCTCCTTCCTCTCAGTGCAAGGCGCAAACCGAGGCAGTAGCAAGTACCATTTTTAAAGTCTTTGGTATCACCCGACTCGGTATTGATCTCCCAAACCCAAGGAGGATGGTCTAACCACTAAAACCGAGGAGGTCCAAAGCTGGCACATTAAGTCAGGTTACATAGTGCCTGGTAAGGAAAACGCGCCAAGCGGGCTGTCGCGAGATCACCGGATCATTGTTGACATTTTCACCTGACAAGCCAAATTTTTTTTTTTTTGTGACTTTGGCTGCTCCAATCTCGCCACAACACTTGTCTTTGACTGTCTGACATTTCGAATCCCTATACGTACAAGCCATTGAGTTTTCACTACTTTACCATCTGTTACTTTACACGATTTATCACTCGACAGATTTAGGACAGATAAGCTTCGTGCTGGCTAATCATGCATACGTAGCAAGCAAACATTAAGTCAGTGTGCTTACAATAACAAAGCCGCAAGACACGAAGTATTGTATAGAGTATTATAGCAGTCATGTTCTTAAACGTGAACTGCCTCGGTTGATTAATTTTTCGCCGAAATGGGCATAGTATATACTACATGTAACTGAAACATTGAACCGAAGCCATTTAACGAATAAAAATCGGCAAGTGTCAAAATTTTTTTTTTTCAAGACCGACAGGCTGAGTTTCGTGAAGCTTGGTATTCTCTGCACGCCTGTCTGCCCTTGATGTCCAGGAGTGTATGACGTCATACTGACAATATGCTGTTTTGTGCAGCAATCAACTGTGCTCACCGAATTACGATGAGATTAGCCTTCATGCCTTCCCATCGGACCCCGTCATGCGACGAAAATACATAACTGGCTTGCGACGTCACCCTTTCGAACCGAATAAGTACTCTAAATTATGCTTTAGCCACAATGAGGACAGTTGTTTTTGACCAGACTGAAACTAGTGTTTGGAAACTGGGAATGGCTCAGTTACGTCACGTATATTTGACACACTAGCGCCATTCAAGAGCGAACAAGGGATGTGCGATTTTTTTGGTCGGAATTTTTGAAGTTTAATATATTTCTATTTTCTCCAAGTAACAATACTCAGCACGTGCAGTTTTTTGTTTCATTGTTTTTTTTATCATAGATATATTATTCAGGGAAGTAAAATGAAAAATAGAGCTGCCAAAGTTCACCGTTAACTTTCATCCATTTACCCAGCATTTGTGTGGTGGTAATTACCTCTGCGGAGCAAATTATATTTTTTTCGGCGAGTTGTCTGTCCCTCCACCTGTATGTCTCTCTGACTGCCCGTCTGTCTGTATGTCTGCCTGCCTGTCAGCCAGCTCACTGCCGCCTCTCTGACTGTTGTTGTCAGTTTGTCTGTCTGTCTGAATGTCTGCCCGACTACCAGTCTGTTTGTGTTTGTCTGCCTGTCCGCCCTTTCACACATCCGCTTGTCGGACTGTGGATGTCTGTCTGTCTGTCCGCCTGTCTGTGTGTCTTTGTGTTTGTCTGCTTGCTTGTCCGATCGCCCACCCGCCCTCCTGTCTGACTGGCTGTCTGTTGTTTGTCTGTCTGTCTGGGCCCATCTTGTCTGTTTCCCAGCAACTTTACTGCTGTAAAATTACGTACAGATTACGCACCGATACCTTGCATTTTGGTACAGATCAAGGTGTGAACCCAAAATCCAGAACTTTGAATTAAACTTAAAACTATTCTTTACCATTGCCCACAAGAGTGTTTTCTCTGTTTCTCTGTATTGGAAAGAATCTGCAAGTTCAGTTGTGCCGGGAGTTTCCATTCTCGTAGAGCCTTCTAGTTAATAGATGTTAGTTTGGTTTAGGGAACGGTATCGCTGGCAAGGCGATAATACTTTACGTTAATACTAATTCTTTAATAATCTGTGAAAAAAAATGTGTTATGTTTTTTCGCTTTGTTGAAAAAAATCTTAAATCTTTTTATGCGCAATTCCATTGTCCTTCTGATGATCTTTGTTTATTTTATTGCCAATAAATCAAAACTTCAATGTGATTACTTAACTCTTATTAGCTTACAGCATTTTCATTTGCCCTGACCTATACGTCGTTAATATCCCTTTAAATGAAAACAGTTCCAGAGGCTTACTTTCTTTGCTTTGCTTCCATTTAAATATTTGATAAATATCTGATAACGCATCATTTTGATACAAAGTATTTATAAACTCAGAATAAAATCCGAACTGAAATAAATTGACAAGGGAGTTTGCTCTCCCTCCACCAAATCCGGCTGTCTTTCGCATTGTGTAAAGGTGGTAGCCCTTGGTACATATTCGGTGAGCACACGACCGTCAAAGTGATCAACTTAGAGGCTTCTTTGATCGATAATCGATACCGTCGTGCCCATTCAAACATACCGCTCTCTGGTTCCGCAAAGCCTTCTTCCAAACACGATCTGTCCGCTGCAACACTGATCGATCACAGAAAAGCTTATCATCGACAGCAGGTTGCACTGTAAGCATGTTTACGACTCAAAGGAATCAATTACGGAGAAGGTTAATTACCCTCCAAGAACAATGCAGACGCCTATAGGGAATTCAGTCTGTGCCTAAAACGGTGGTCTCAGTGCTGTAATGCAGTACATATTAAGTTAAATGAGCCCAAATCCATAAACAGCACGGATCCATGTGTTTGCTGTTATTCTGTTGTGTTTGGCTTCTCTGTAATGCAGAGCGGACGGCGATTGGTGGGTATCCAGGGACCACTTACAGTACAGGAAGGCGCGTTCCCGCGGGACATAATGGCATAGCATTAACTGGCCCCTAATTAACATGATCGCACTCATCCTCTGCTGTGACATCCGCTACACTCACAGAATACAACACCCAGATGACATTAACCTAAAGGCAGCTCTAGGGATATGTGTCTACGCAGTATTCTCAAATTTTCCACTTATAAGATGGCGGTCCGTATAGAAGCTGGTTATGGCCATCATCCAGTTGACATGAACCTAAAGGCTATAGTCGGGCGATGGAAAGATAGTACCATAGTCATAGCTGGCAAATGTAACCAATGAAACTCGGCCTCTGTCAATTTACTGGAAAACTGAAATTTTCTAGCATGCTTTTTAATTACTTTATTTATTTCATTGATGTATTACGCCGTACTCAAGAATGCCCCACTTATACGACGGTGGGAGGAAACCGGAAAGAGCCCAGGTTGCTGGCAGACCTTCCAACTTACGGCCAGACAGGAAGCCAGCATTAGATGGGCTTGAACTCACAGCAATCCCATAGGTGGAATACTATGCTTTTTAAGTCAGAATTAATATGTTACACCTTTAGGTGTAAGGATTAGTTGGCTTGGCGTGTGACATTAGAAATCATATGTGTAGGTTACAAGTTGTATATTATTTAAGTGTAAGTATTAGTTAACCCGTTAAATGACGTTAAAAATGAAACGTTTAGATCTTGCCGGCATATAATCCAGTATGATACCGAGATTCTCTATGCGTCTATGCACACGGAATTGCTGTTAGAGCCGTAACAACTTTAATACAAGGTTTTATGGGTCGCTTGGTTCTGAAATCAATTCCCTACTGCCCTCTACCTATTCAAAACAGTTCACTACGAAGGCGATGCAGACGTGGGAAAATAAAATCCGGATGTTAGTGGGTGACCAGCGAGAGACACAGCACGGATGAATGGAGCCCGATCTGCGCTCCATCTTCATCATCTGTGACGTTCTCTAGGCTAAAGAGCGATGTCAAAAGGGACACTGTAAACGTATTCATCAAATACAGAGGCCTTATTAATCTTGAAACTTGGTCTTATTTGTGCCTTGACGGCTTGTGAATACCGACAATGTAAACTGCTACTCAGCTGACTGGACCGATCCAGACCGTCAAGACAGATGACACTTGCGCTGATATGTTATTTCCGGTCTACTGGTGGCTGTCTCCAGAACAGGGACTGTTGGAGGGCGATAGCCAGGATGGGCACAATGAGGACAGCACTGTGCTATACACTGATGTGCAAATGGAATAAACGATCTGGAGTCAGACAATTTGGTAAATGCTTTACTGTGACATGCAAATAAAATGGGCCATTTAAAGTCAAAGATAAGCTTACTCTCCTAATACACGCATTATGTCGTATTACAGAGTATATAGCACTACTTCATCCACTGGAGACTTCGAAGGAATACATGTAATATCCCCTCACTTAAAACCTCAGGGGCGTTTTTTTTTCTCTCCATTTGGACGCATTCAGTTTCATTAACAACAGTAATGCAAGACACCATCCTATTCTTGCTACAGTTGATTAGTTTGGTGCCTAAGGTGTCTACTCTGCGATGAACCGAATAGTTCATCATACAAAACACACCACGTAAAGTTCAGACAAAATGTGGTTTTCCCCGGGTTCTTCAGAGTGTGTTTTTTCCGCGACAGGTGAGTTTACTGGTCTCCCACATTCCGTGAACCTATCACAGTTGACCACATTACTCTCCACACACTGATCAAGGTCAAAAGGTCAAAGCACTCATCCCGGTATCCAACCTTTTACTTCTGAACCCGGAAAAACACCCACTTACTAAAACACCGGGTGTCTTTAAATTGTTGGAATGAATGGAAATTGTTTCACTGCAGTCCTATCAGTGCATCCGGGTAATAATCCATTAACTGTGACAGGAAACCTCCTAGGATGTTTATAAAATCCATTTGGACATGGGGGGAAAGTGGCCTAAGGAAATCAACTCTGTTACATCGAAACCAGAAATGGTTTAGAGCGCAAGAAGATCTCGTTAATCGATAGCACAGTTTGAGGAGAACTAAAGTATTCAAGAATGTAACAAAGAGATCTTGGTACTGCATCCGTAAGTTAATTAAACAGGGAGAGAAGAGCGTAGTGGTCAATGACCAACAGGCCATCGTGCTGAATGCAGCGAGAAAAACCATATTTATTCCGAAGGACTACAAAGGCGCTGTTCCCATGATGTGAAGTTATGAATAGCCTACTAGTTGACAAATGAATACAATGACCGATCCATTTTGACGTGGAGCACCTTTCCCGGACCTTTACAAATGTCTGTCACTTGAAATATTGATTGGCTGAAAAAGTATTTCGTGTCCACTTCAGTAAAATGACCCCTATTTTACTTTATTTTCCTGGCATTGTCCCTCAATCCTTCAAGTTCAACATGTCTACTCTGAATCTTGTCTTCGTTTTGCTTTAGAGTGATTTGTTGACTATTGCTTGTATGCAAACTGGGCCTAGTGCTTGTCCATTTGTTAATCACCTCCATAGTTAAACCACTGGAGTGTCATTGACATCTGATATTCAGTGAAATGGTATGGATTAATCTTACTTGCCAGAGAACAATGCTCCAAGAGCTGAGTGGACCTTTTCTTGCTAAATGATTAAAATTAATACGTCTCTAGTCTTGACAATGAATTGTACATGTCATGTCAGTTTTCTCTTACACGGTGGAGTGACCTATCTGACCATGTTATTGGAGGAGTGGTCACACTCTATTGCTTTCTTTATGCTGTTTATTAAAATGTGATGGCAACACAATCTAAAAATTGCACTTTAAATCAATGCTTATTTTAAAAATGATTCTGCGTAAGCTTTGAGCTCTTTAGATAAACACTTAGACTATAACTGAGGTAAAAAATAACAAGAGACCGGATTTCAGTGGGTTATGTGTAACCCTTTTTTTCAACGTCCACATTGTCGTGGCTCCTCTAGTTTTCCCTCCTGTACTGTTGTCTTCATTGCATTGTAAGCCTGTATAAACTAGAATTCTGTTGGTGAATTAGGCATAACCTTTGCGTCTTGGCAGTGGTTTCATTATATTTTCTATCGAATTTACAGGCAAGGCAATATTTAGTGCTGTCCTGGTGTTACTCCCCATCCCTTGGACTTTTATATTACCCATCCCATTAGCTAGGCCTACTGTCTTATATCACAAAGCACTACACATTAGCATTACTACTGAATACACCAAAAACAAAGTGCCGGTGGTCCATGTTGCCAGTCTCAAACATGTGACTAGTTCCAGCCCCAGGAAAAAGTATAAATGTGTAAGTTTCTTATTGTCTTTTAATCACATAATTGAAGAATGTTCGTTGTTAAATGTCTCATACTTATTAACATCTATCAATTAACTATATAGATAAAATATATACTTACATTGATCATTCATCTATCTACATTGATAATTTTCTATTAAAGGTATATGTGCTCTTCCCATACAAAGATGTTCAGTATTCAGCACCAGATGCATCATTTACCTTCAGATCAATGGTAACGTTGACAGGATTCTGTCTTAGTTGTTACTTTTAGTTAACAAAGCCCCTAAGATAAATAATATATGATAGGTTTATACATTAGACATGCAGGGAATGTCCACAAGGAGACGTTTTCTCCTATCAGAGGGGCACGTGACTTGGGCGCAAGTTAAGTAAAACTAGGGCTCTGCGTCACAAAGGAGAGCCTGATAGTGAAGATCCAACCTAAAAATCTCTGGAGACAAGTCTAGTATGGTATTGCTGTGAGTTCTATACATTCTGCCCACGATTTTCCTATTTGATCGTCTGACAGAGGCACTTTTGATCTCCTAGACATTGACCGTGTAAGGATCGTGGTTCCCAGAAATCTGGCATTATGCTGTTTAATGGGGATTCAGGGGAGTAGATGTGCAAGTTGATCTGATACCAACATGGTTTAGGAGACTAGAAGTATTGCACATGTGATGGGGTGCAAAATGACCTGTAATGGCCATCTTCTATTCTGTAGTGTGTAAATAGAACAATAGTATCAAGCATGTTAAAGAATAGTAAATGTCATGTATAAGAGAAACCAACTTTGGTCAGCAATACAGCAGGAATCTAGTAGGCGTAGTAGACTTGCCGTGAAGGTATTGTCTTCGGATCATTCAAGTAGAAGAGACGTTCATTTCCCTTCCCCAGCCTTGAAGAGTCAATTTGAAGTTTCCGTCCAGTAATTCAATCGCTTGAACACTCATTTTTTTATCGTCGTGTTCTGAACACTCTGACGATGTTGTTCGACGAAGTTGTTTGAACTGAATCATCGACGGACTGATGAATAACATAACCTAATTGATAACACGACATGTCGTATAACATCTTTCCCGACTGAACTTTGGCTTTGACAAGTGAAATTTTATAACTTGTTTACATCTCTAAATGTCTAAGCACTTTATCATTGCCCTCTTGGAACAGCTTTTTTTGAAATCCAGGTGCTGAGTTTGACGGAAACACGATGCTGTTTCTGTCTGCAGAAACAATGTCGTCTGCTGCATTCATACCTCGTACAAACTAAGCCGCTAATTTAAAACCTTTCCTGTTGATTTGTTCTTAAATGAGCCTTGTTTTGAAAGGTGATGCAAAGTTCATTTCTTGAGACTGATAAGTGATTTTGTGCAAGCAGGAACGAAAGAAAGAGATGTTTTATGTCTTATTGTTATATGGCTGGAATATCTTGACAGGCACAATATGACTTAAGCTGTCGTTTGAAGCAACACAAGCCTTCCTCTGTTCAGCACACGACGATAAGTGAAATCCTCTAACGGTAAGCCACAGGTTCTTGACAAGTAGAAGTTAAACGAGAAACAAAAGAAACAAGTGCCTGAGACTTTGATGCATGTCCTTGTTTCACTTTGGCAGAAACAATCCGTGTCTACACCCACCGTTCCTCCAGACAGCGATTACCTCGCTGTTTACATAAGTAATTGTTGACTACTTAGCCATTTAAACAAAAAGAGCGCAGAGAAAGAAACACGGGAAACAACAAAGTATTTAAGTATTTGAAAAAGCATTGGAAAAAGTTTTAAGGAAGTAAAAGTTTGTCTGTCAATTGAAATATGATTTCAGTCAATTGAAAAATGGCAGCAGATAAAGTTTTAATCGTGTTACTGAGTCTTATTCTAACGATATTTCGAGATGAAAAACTTAACACCACTGGCAAAGTGTGAGCTTCATTGTTTTAACATATTACTCATCTGGAATATCTCTGTAAGTGAATGGTATATGTGCCATCTCAATCCATGCTTTTCCAAAACGCGGGGAAATGCTTTAAAAATTTTCCCTTTAAAAGCATTAATTTTCAATGATAAAGGCACCTTACTTGAAGGGGAAAAATTTTGTCTTAAAAGCCATATGCAACACTCCATATAGTACACTCTCCAGATCCCCAGCTGGCTGCAAAATACTCCACACTTAAAACGAAGATAATTCAGCAACGAAGTCATACATATTCAAACATCTTTTTGTATTCAAAAAAGAATTTTCTAACCTTTTTTAATAAACAGTGCCTCAGCAATGAGCTGTCTCTAAGCAGACCATTGCATTTCACTACATTTTTTCACTGTGTTTAGAGTCGCTAGTTTTACAGAAACTGTCCCTTTGGAGCAGCTCTTTCTATATAACAGAAATAAAACGAAAAAAAACGTAGATTCCAAGAAACCATGTTTTAGGAATCTGCGTGTCGAGTGAGGGTTCAGTATCCTGAGCTGTTCATTTCTTCAACGAAAGTATATCCCACTACAACTATATCTTGTAGAGAGCATGTGACTTATTTAAAAGGCTTCCTGTTTTTCTACTTTTTATGGTCTGGGTCTTGAAAGGTGAAGCAAAGTTCATTTCTTAGCCTTTCTGCTCACACGAGGCTGATAGGTTTTCTCTGGCAAGAAAGTAGAGATGGAAAAATGGTTGCTTAAGAATCTGACTGTTATCTACTCAGAGCATCGTGTCACACGCAATGTGAGTAAAGCTGTCATTTGAAGCATCACTTGGCTTCCCCTGTTTACGAGACGACGATGTATACGCCACTTTAGCTCTCCAATCTATTGTCTTCATACCAGACACATTTGACGTGTAGAAGTTAAGTAAGAAATAAATAAAACATGTGTCTTATAGATAGATGTTTGTCTTTGAAACACCCTGACGAGTAATCCATCATTACCCACCAGTACGAGTTACGTGACCAACTGTATCGAAGATTAACAAACAGCAATATTATCTCTGTAAACGTCGGTACTTCATGACAACGTCTGTATCGAAAGAATAAATGAACATGGACATAGGCACAAACACAAAGAAAAAGTGTTAAATTGTACCAATGCGTGAAAAAGAATTGAAGTGAGTGAAAGCTTTGTCATTTGAGATAGTAAGACAGCTACTTCGGGGCTTTTGATCTACGACGTTACCACGTCGTGGGGACAAATCATGAGTGGGGGTATAAACTAATTAACATTATCCCCAATGACGTCTTTATTCACTGGAATATTTATTTCTTCGAGGATTTGCTTGGGGAGTTCGGAAGTTAGTTTTCATTTGTTTAATTACCCGCCATAGTTAAAATGTACCGACTTACCCCAAGACAAGGTCAAGTCTAAAGGGGATGTCACCAGGTCGACATTTAGAACACCCCCACCGACAGAAACCTCAATGTTTCATAAGGTTTTGTCCTATTGATCAATTATTAATGTCGACATCAAAATGAAATCAATATTTATGAGAGACAGGGTGTCTATTAAATACCAATTAAAAAAACATTTTCCCAGATGTTAAATGATTTTTGGGGCCCATTATGAATCATTCCAATCTTTCAATTACTGTACCAAAAAGTTAAATGATACCCACTGGAATGCCCTAAAACCTTTCTGTTTTCTTGACGAACATTTTTCAAAATAATGACAAATGTGAATTAACGGCAGGAGTTCTGGTATTCTTGTGGATAAAAACACCTTTGCTAATGGGAAGGATTTAAACCCAAGTGCAAAAACTCTGCAAACTTGTACAAATAACACTAAAACAATCTCACTGTTTGACAGTGAAATAATAATGATTCAAATTTCAAAGTGTTGTACTTCGTCGCATGTTATTGGTGCAAAACGGTGTAGAGTGCATATCTTTTTAGACTACAAACATATAACGCCGTGTGATGTCTACATGGCCGAGGGTAATAGTCCAGTACCTCTCACCAATGCGTTCACTGTAAATACAAGTCCACCTCATGCTGGATTCCTGTCGGGCTGTACGCGGACGATCTTCCAGCAACCTACGAATGGTTGTAGGTTTCCCCTCGGGCTTTGCCCGATTTCCTAACACGATAAGGATGGCTGCCGTCGTATAAGTGAAATATGCTTAAGTACGGCGTAAAACATCAGTCAAATAAATAAATAAAGAAATATATCGTTGCCTGTTCAAATCCTACTTCAGCTGATTAGAATTGCAATGTTCCTCTAGTAGATAGTCTTACACTTTGCCTCTACCCTGATTTACTACACCCATAAACTAACAATTGAATGAAATGTTTTTTCGAGATGAACTAACAATCAGGCAGACACGGCAACTTCTTCACTCCAATAATTTGGGCAAGAGTCAGGATTTTTCCAAATATATTTAATATTAGGCAAATATGAATCTTCATAAAACGGTATTGATTGAGGAAGATGTAATATGACATTAAATTTAGTCCAAATATGGACACATATAACTCTTTTATGTGATCTTAATTTGGACTTTTCTACCTTTCATTTCATTGCATGGAGCTCTTTTTAGATATGAAAATGTGTTTGCATGTTACCCTGATATGTGAACATCTATTAGTATGAGACAAAACTAGAATACTTCCGCCAGAAATCAACTAACCATGTTTTTTCGCCCATGGGATTAAAATCCAAATGTACATTTGGTCCATCCCCTACAATGGAAGAAAATCCAACCTCTGATTAAAAACGAAAAAAACGAACGAACTGATCGCTCTGTAAAGGGATTGCTAGCGGTCATACTGCATTTCGCTCAGATAGCTTATCGATTTCCCTTTCTCGTAGCCCCTTAATTTTTTACCAGTTCCAAAGCAAGCATTAATCGCCCAATTTTCATATTTACTGAGATTGTCCTGTGTTGATCGTGAAAGGAATCCGTTTTTTGTCCGCCTAGTTCGTCTGTTGTTTATGGTAATCAGACCTCCCCTCAGGATAATATAGTGTGTATAATACATCAATAACCTCCTATTCCAAATGAGGGACAATATTTGTTTTACTTCACACACACATGTATGCATGTGTTTCTTAAATTATTTATTGATTTCATCGCTGTGTAGCTCTTTTCTCAAGAACACTTACATAACGACGGTCACTTTTGTAGATAAAACTAGAGGATCCGTGGTAAACCACCGAAGCAAGTTAGCCTTTGACACACGGCAACAGAAAAGTATTGTCGCTGAGGCCCCACGAACAGTCACAGCTGGGAAAAAATCTACATATGTCCAGTTTGAACCCACACGACACACCTAGCAATTGAAAAGCGTATATGTTTAGGCCCCCTTTATCCAACACATACGGACATGTACAGTGTGTGTTACTGCCGAATGTTTGCATCTTGCATATTTACGTGTACCTGTCTCACAGACGAAAATATGTATTGGTTTATATCACGTCATATACATACACATATTTCATGGAAGTCTGGCAGAGCCAAGGGGAGACCCACGATCATCCGCAAATTGCTGGGAGACCTAAAAAAGCCAAAGTCCTCGGGAGGATTTTCCTTGGAGACCGTCAAAATATCGTCGTCTTACGTTTTTTCATGCTAGGATCTCCTATTCTGACAGATGTCACCATTGTTGGGTCAAGGAAAAGATGCTGCTGAGTATTCTGGCTCTCTGAGGGACTCGCTTGTAAATTTCTCCTGTTGTAAAAGTACGTCACTCCCCTTGAATGATTGTTGTATATTAAAACACAACAACTCTGTGTTATAGAGCATCAACGAGCCACACGGTTTTCTGTACAATTTTGTTTTAGAGGATATTTTAAGAAACGGAAAAAACAGCACTTGCGCTGGTGGCCGTTAAGTCTGCTTTTAAACTCTAATAATGGCCGTCGTAATGAGTTTTACAGTACAAGAAAGAGCACAGAAAGAGCTGGGTTGTCACATGGGTTCTCACACATTATTATACAGTACACAGGTTTAATTGTCTGTTGGTCATATCAGTAAGTATTTCAGGGTCATAGGCCCTTTACAATTACCAACAAGCACTTTACTAATGATCACACTGTTGTCGAAGTTCTCTGCAGTGCTTTTCTCATGTTTCAGCACACAGACTGGTCATGACCCTAATTCCTGGGCATGACCCTAATCATTCACTTATGACCATTCACTTGGAGTATCTCCCTTAACTTAAAGGAGAAGAAATCATAAAATGATGCCATCAAAACTTATGTGCAAAAATGATCTTAAACATTTCGTTTTATTTTATTTGAATATTTAAAAATATTTTTTTGTTGTGGGTATTTGGTACCAACTTTTGGCATTTATCGTCGTGGCATTATAATGTTCAAAATAAGGATGTGATGAATGTCTAATAATTTTTTTTGAATGTAAAGTTGTTGTTTATATCCAAACAGCGCATTTAACCTGAATTATGATAATATTTAGGAACATATTAAAATATAAATATGATACAATTCCAGGTTGAACACATCTGTTAGCTGAAAAGGACAAATTCTGGTGCCAAAATATTTATTAAACATGTCAGACATCCTCATTTATAACATTATTAGACACAGACTCTATACCAAAAGGTGGTCCCAAATACCCACCACACAAACGTTATTTTCAAATGAAAGAAAAAATTGAAAAAAGAATTTAAAAGACAACATTTGTAACTAACTTCATCTGAACTTTATGTAATTTTTATGTTTCCTGTACCTTAAGCTTAGGGTATTTTCTGAAGTTTGGGGGAACCACCCTAATTTCTGAACAAGACCCTATGATTTGTGGATGACTCTAAACTTTTGTTTTACCCTGAACTATGGGTATGACCTTAAATTTTGTTCCATAATAGAATAGGTTATATCTACTAACATTTTGCACAAACAGTTTGGAACGTCATCACACCAATATAATGATGTATGTGAAGACATATAAATACTTCCAAAATGACACTGATAACCAGTCTCCGGTGGAGCAGGGTGAATGTGTGTGGTATTTCCATGGCCACCGTCCATCAGCTCATCTGCGCCACTGTCGCGATCTGGTTCACTTTTCTCAGAATTCCCCGACGACTATCTTTCTTTTTTGCCAGCCAGTAAACAAACCCACACGCGATAAATCCAAGTTTTCAGGACGACATGGACTTTGACATTTTATACATTAACCTTATTTTATTTTAACACCAGTTGGTGCCTTAGCTTTATGGCATTGAGGTACCTTTGAAAGCTTTCAGAGGAAAATGTTATCTAATTCACAAGTCAAAAAACACTGCTGTAATGTTTCCTACAAAGCCATTTACATCAGTCTGGGAGCATTAAAATGGTTAATCATTGTTGTTTGCATTATCATTCCTGAGATATCGAACACTTGGGAAAAACTCACTGGCTGTAGGATTTTTCCCGGTCAGGGGTTTCTGGTACACATCCTTTTCTGAATGAGACATAGATGTACTCTTCTGGTAGGTAACACCAAATGATTTACTAACGGAGAAAGGTGAATCAAGTTCACCTGATTTGTAGATGAAAACGTCTTTCAAAGTCACAAATTGGGACAAGTTATGAGAATAAATGTACCGGAAGTAAAGGCTACCTTTTGCCATGGGATTAATGGGGATGGACGTTTTAAGATACGCGGATAGAAATGCTTGAAGATAAGTTAATCGGGAGAAGGCGTCGTTCAAATGAAAATCCGAATTTACATATGCCGCTATGCATTCTACCACGCTGCTATGAACTCTCACCATGATTTTATGTTAAATCGACTCTTGCGTTTTTTTCCAGGCGCAGTGTGAGGAATTGGAACCCAGTGAACTATTGTCCCCACTGGTTGTATCACGCGACATAGTGTGTCCGCTCAAGGTTGGGCGCACAAGATCATAGGGCATAAACGGCTGTGCAGTTTGTTCTACACTTGAGAAGGTTTTTGAGACAATAGAGTTTTATGAGCTTTGAGACAACCTACCTCTCCGTGTGCCCTTTGTATAAGATCAAGGCTGAATTTTTTTCATGCCAAATTGACCTCTCGACTACTTTTTTCTCTGCCCGTTTGAAAGTAAACGAGCTTTCAGTAAGTGGTCTGGCTTCCAAGAGAAGGATATTTTCCCAGGCTAGCTTTATTGGCCACTAAATCGATGTGCAACTGACAACATGGGCGTCATATCCGGTAGATCCTAGGCGAAGAGGTTTGTATATGTTAGTATGCGCCTTTGATTCACTAGTTTAAACAATCGGTGATTGTATATTCCAGCAGGAATACGTTTCACTTTAATATTATCGCTGTGTTTATATGAATTTTTGCAATGGAATGCTGAAGCAATACTCATTTGCTCTCTGTTATCATAAAAGCACGATTTGGAATTTATGATATGCAATGTTTAACTACATGCGTATGACACTGGTGTTTTTCGACAAAAACTGACCTTGGCAAAGAAACGCGTATTTCCGACAAACCTGGAAACAGTTAACTGCTGCTACGTTGCCGGTGACTAAGTATGAAATTGTGTTTATGTTCTGAAGACTTTGGCAGTATTTGTGTCTTACTGGATTCAGGGAATTTGACTTTAGGTTCTGGTTTCGCGGTACTGGCCTGATTGCTGATTTGCAGGCTTTATTGTAGTGCGTCTCTTTGTATTCAGTATAGAGTTTTATGTCACATCGGCAGAACCAAGTTCGTGTGTATGTCTCGAGTTTATCCGACTGCATAGCCACTCGCTATCTGATTCATTTTCGGAAGCCTCCGTGGCTCAGTTGGTTAGCGCGCTAGCGTAATGACCCAGAAGGCTCCCATCAATGTGGTAGATGTGAGTTCATGTCCAGCTTACGCTGGCTTCCTCTCTGGCAGTACGTGGGAAGGTCTGACGGCAACCTGGGTTTTCCCCGGGCTCTGCCTGGTTTCCTCCCACCATAATGTTGACTTCCGTCGTATAAGTGAAATATTCTTGAGTACGGCATAAAACTGCAATCGTATAAATAAATAAATGAAATAATTGATTCATTTTCTCTCTCTATGAGCACAAGAAGAAACAGGACGGGTTTTGTGAATCGACAGACATGATGGCCGATGTGAGTTGAACACAAAACTGTAACACTCAGTGTTTGGGGCTTCAACCCTTTGTTGCTTCGCTGAAAGCTTCAATTGGTGGATTTAACAGCTCGGTAGGCCTACTTACTGACACTGAAAAGAGACTATGTCAATAAAGGATAGAGAATTACAAAACACAGTGTTTTACACTGAAATAACCAATGTTGTTGCGCGTTCATTATTTTAAGTAACTATTAACTGTATTCATAATGAACAGGATTGTGGAGTCGCCCCAGCATTACGGGATAACGCATTCAGCAGGTCTGCGGGGAAGTGAAGGGCCAAGTGTGTATAAATGTTCGGTATCAGTTCTGTTATGATCACCCCTATGGTAAACATGGTGGACCATAAAGACAATGACTTAAAACACAAACACAGCTTCGGTAGCAATGGATCCAGTTCTCAGAATCAGTGACGTAACAGTGGTTTCATCGTAAAACTTGTACTGTGCAAGTTTTTGATAGGATGAATTGTTGGTAATATGGACGAAAGAGGGTCTTCATCGGCGACCAAATTGTGAGTTGGAGGCTGCAGAGCCTTCTCGCCTAACACGTCAATACATATGTACTTACTGATCCCTTCAGCACTAGGGGTCTAATTTGTGAACGGGAGCGGACATGGGAGTTTACGGCATGAAGCCGATTTGCTCTGGCCTAGAGCGACTTCTCCATCAAGGAAAGAGCTATAAAACCGGACAGTGGAAGATAACACTCGCTTTACTCAAACCGTGTCAGTGAATTGTTTCCATTTGAACATGTATTCTTCACGCTTAAGGGCGATTATCTATCGTTATTCCCATGCTGAAGTGTGTCCGAAACTTGCGGCATGACACGCCCATACATGAGTTAGCTAATTTCATCAGTGGTACCACAACCTGTGTGCATCATGTGTGCACCGGTTGTGTACTTTTTTACTTTAGTGTGTGCCACGTGCTTACCATTGTGTCTTAGTGTGTAACACATGCTTGCCATTGTGCCCCAGTCTGTACCACGTGATGCTGTGCAGGACACCAAACTTTATTTCATAGTCGACATCTAGGACTGATATTTCACATGTTTGACCAGGATTCAACATAGTGATCTATTTGTTGACATGTTTGACCAGGATTCAACATAGTGATCTATTTGTTGACATGTTTGTCCAGGATTCAACATAGTGATCTATTTGTTGACATGTTTGACCAGGATTCAACATAGTGATCTATTTGTTGACATGTTTGACCAGGATTCAACATAGTGATCTATTTGTTCACGATTCTGTCCTTCATTACTTGAAAGCTGTTGACCTCTGCTATGAAATAGGGTTTGTCCCAAAATGAACCCTTCAGCAAGGCAAAAGTTGTAAAATCGTTGAATAGAAAGAACACGTCGGTTTTGTTAAACTTGTGCCAGTTATTAGCTTACAGAAAGCCATATATTACTAAAATAAACTATTGTCGACTCTTACAAATGCTTACAACACTCTCTCATATAGGAAGTCCGACATTCGTACACAACTCGTAGACCATGAAGAGGTGTTCCTAGTGGATCATCAAATGACCAGTTTTCAAAACAACGGAAGAGAAAAGTTCACAAAGGAACATGTATGAAGTAACATTTCCACCCCTCTAAGTATTACATTTCATTTTTCCTTGGGAGTCTGAAAATGTTATCTGCACTTATTAATACTGAGAAAAAAGAGTAAACCTCTTAATTATAGCACACAACACAATGGTTACTTTTTTCCTCTTGTCATCGCAGACAGTTTGTTATACCAAGCTATGTTTCTGTCAGTTCAACGAAAAACACAGCTGTATTCTGTAATATCGATATATCAGGTATTGCCTATTGATTGCGGGTGCTCAGAAAAGCAAAATGTTGATGTTATAATCGTGAAGGCTAGTACAAGTCTTAGCCCCGTGTTAAGTGTAATTAAGATACAACTATGACAATGATGAAGCAGATGTCTGGACACTCTGCCCATATTTGCCAACAAGAATATTATACACACGGTAAAATTTAAAACATACCAGACCCTTTGGAATTTTACCAACAAACAAGGAGAATTTTACACTTTCAAAGCTGAAATATCGTTATCATAAACGTGGCGAGATACTAGACCTTGGTCGACCATGTTACAGATATAGATTCAAATAAGATGTACCATCACGGTCTCGTCTAAATCCAACGAAGTTACTCAGATTTCTTTCACCGCCTTAGCGATAAGGGAAGATGTTCGGAGATCCTGCCAATATCCTCACGGAAAAACCTTTAAAGTGCAGGAAATTTTTTTTTTATCTGAACTTAATGTGAAGGCATTACGCCCTAATATTGGATATGATGTAAAGATCGATTCCTGTAAGACTGAAGTAAAATTCCGTGTGGAATGCACGCAGAATGTTCGAGGAGAGGATCGTACTGTTTATTCCTTTAATTGGAGTGTATTCGAAGTATTCGACTGTCATAAAACGGTATTATTGATAGTTTAAGCCACAGCCGCCCCGGTGAACCACCTCCCTTTGCCAGACGCCTGATGAAAACCCGTGACTTAAAGTCACCGGAACCGAGGCGAGTTAGATTCAGTCATCCTGAACCTATCGGAAGCAATTAACCCAACGTCTTAAACTGACTGCTACAAATAATGGTTTAACCTACCATAGCCGAACCAACGCTTGTGACTGCTACAAATAATGAACTAACCTACCATAGCTGAGCCAACGCTTGTCTCTAAAGAGGATATACGTTGTTGAATTAAAGTCGATGTTGATTTCATCTGTCACAGATGCGGATTTCCACCAACTGATTGCTCACGTTGCACTCCTGTGAACCAAAGCAATTTTCAACGTTCTTTAAGTCACGCGATCATCAGTAGTGCAAGGTATTAGTAAATCAGAACAAAGTGAGAGCGGGGAATCGTTATGTGCTATATACGCTGTAGATCACCATGAAAGAATGAATAAAAGAATGAATGGCTGGCTTTGCGTCTAGTATCATACCTTACCAGCTCATTAGTTTTGTCCACGCTAGGCATTGATCACGTGGTCAAATACGTAGACACTCCTTTGTCAAAGCTGATGGGGAGTTTTTCTCTTGCCATTTATGTCTGGCACCGACACGTGGTACACAGCCTTTCCGCTTGTCCGGCAAGACAATATAAGCTATAACGTAAGAAGTTCAGCGACATTAATTGGGATGTGGCTCAGTATTATTGCTTTCTTAGGTCTTTATCAGTTTATATTGAACGTTTGTTTTCGAAGCTGGTCTTGGGATTATTGACCCTGTGGGTCCTTAAGCTTTTCTTATCACGGTAGACCATATTGATCCTGTGAATAACATGTTGCCACAGATAAATATCTGTAGGTAAGATTTCTTTTCGGTGCACGCAGTGGTATTCTAGGCAACCCGTCTTCCGAAAACAAAAGGCTGTATTCACAGTTAAGACTATCGTGGGCGAAAATTCCTCTACAGTACTCTAAGCTGATGACTAAATAAAGAGAACTGCGCACAAAAGGGTTTTCCACCGGATTTACACATGCATTATTAATCTGGGTAGAGTAAACTGTCTCAAAGCTGGAAATTTGGATGTATATTAATATAACCTCTTCCTATATGTGCTCTCAGAATGGAATATATTACTCAACATTCATTCAGTGATTTATTTAAGGAATATCAATAGCAACACCATTTTATTATTATTATTTTATTACAGAATATCAATACCATCACTATATTATTGTTAATAAATAATACTGTTTAATTACCCACATGCGAATGCAAGCGTTACAGTGTCATGAATAATCTTCATTTCCGCTAATCCAGTCGTTCATCTGTGTACTAAATGATTTTTGGACATGAATTAAACTCTGTTGTGTTTACTAGTTGACTTGTTGCCCGGGACAATAGTCAAGCATGTATTGGCAATGAATTGTTGACACAACCCATATTCCAGCTTTTATGACAAACTACCTGTTGTAGACACGGTCAGTACTCCAGCTTGTATATCAAATCACTTGTTGACACGGTCAGTACGCCAGCTTGTATACCAAACCATTAGTTGACATTGTCGATACTCCAGCTTACATACTTAACCAATCGTCGACCATGAATAAAGAGCTAGTCTGCTGTGAAGTAACTGACGAGAGACGGTAAAGTTCATCTATAATTGCTTTATATGGTGGTTTTGGCTTTACTGACAATTGACAGATTGTTCAGTACAGAGACTCCTTCGGACCAAAGTATTTGACATACATAGTCCTGGAAAAACAATATAATGACTATAACGGTCCATAACTATATCGATGTCTGAAAAAACCCCCCAAAAACAAAAATCTAAAAAAAAAACAAACAAACAAAAAACAACAACAACAACAACAACAACACAGCAATGAAATTGTTTTCTTTCTTCAGGGAAGGAGTATTCCCCCAGTTAAACCTGCAGCAGTTTGCCTCAGTTTGGAAAGCTTAAAAGAAGTATCATATGTCATGTACTGGTCTCATTTCTCATCTATAACTTACCATCGACATAAAACATCAGTCCGAATCGACTATTGAGGCCATGTGCGCAGAAGAGAGTTTGCCCAGAACACTGTTATCGGCGGCATTTCGCTAACTAGCTTAAGGCGAGATATTCTAGCAGTATACATGCTATGTCAGAATTGAGGACAAAATGTATTTACTTAAGAGCATGTGTTTTCTGTGACAAGATTTCACCAACGATTTGACGACTTCATTTTCCGATTGTATATGGAGGCTGCGCTACCCTGACATTTAAGGCCTCAGCTGTTCTGGAATCGGGTTTCAAAAGTGTCAATGCGTGGGCTGCTTAAGGTGTATGGCAATTCATATGAGAGGTGATGAAATCAACATTGGCTTGAAATAGGTAGATTATTCACCAGGGAAATCTGCGTTTAAAGTATCAGAGACTTCAGAATCAACATCAGTGACTCTACAAGGATTTTCCAAGCACAGCGTGGAATACAGAATGTCTGGTTATAAATGAAAATAATCCGTGTTAAAATAAAATGACCACATGGCATGCATTTAACTGACTGTGCTGAGTCAAGACACGCCATTCTCGTGCCCGAATGATCTCTCGGTTGAACGATTATTTACAATTCACGCTAGCCAGGGACCAGAGTTACAAAGCCGTTCCTGGCTTAAGTCAGCTGACTTTTCACTTTAAAACAATTTACGGTGGTAAAATTTCAACTAAGAAACATTAAGAGTTATACACAGTTCAATACAAATTGGAAATGGCGTTTGCGTTGAAAACTTCAGGGATTAAGTTTGACTTGAGTCTAAGAAATCTTTATGATCCTGGAACCTCGACCGTGAGCAGTTCCACTCGCTAAACTGTAAAATCTATCCCATAGTTGTGTTGCTTTTTGTCAACCACCGAACAAATAATACCTTGTACTCTAATAATTGGTTATAAAGAGATGTCACAGACTGATGGAAATGGGAGAAACAAAGAAACGAAACAAAAAGTACTGCATTTCCCGGAAACGAACCGAAACAATTAATATAGACAGGAAGTATCAGATTTCTGCAAAATCATCGTTGATGAACAAAACCTTTAATGGACAGAGAAAATCAGTATCCTTCCGGTGTTTAGGCTAAGATCTAATTTTTACCATCCTTACATCATTGTATTCTTTCCTGTTTCTGTTCGAAGCCAGAAGGAATCTTGTGCATTGTAAAAAGTAAACCGTTTTGCAGGTAACGAACAACGGATGTTCTTAGCATTCCATTTTTGTGTAGGGCAGGGTTGTGCAAAATAACATGAATGATAATGTTTAATTGAATCTCTCAGAAAATCAGCATGATCTCTGAAAAGAAATAATTTCAACTTACGTAATACGGTGATTTTTAAACCCAAATCTCACAAATTGTATTATTAAGCATGTTCCAAATAGATCCTGATGACATGGTACTATTTTTAACATGTTTTGATAAACCATATTTACAGTAATATCAGCACTGGCTGATATTTGTGCACAGAGGTGATTATGGTTGAGGTCCCATTTACAAATTCATTTTTCGTTTAGGTAAATACCAATTTTTGCAGTTGAGTTATAAACTCCAAGGTTAGCTGCCATGACATATCGAATGATAATCTCAATATTTTTAAATAAAACCTCTGCCTTTAGTCGACGTTGTTGTCTTCTGCATTTTTTTTCACCACAGATACACCTATTAAACGTAGTATGGAGGAGAGAAAACAGAACATTCTTTATGTTAGTCTATAAATTGTAAAGCATGTAGTCATATTTACCACTTGAGGATTTCCGGATTTATTGGAGGTCGACTTTCACGCCATTCGACATCCGTCATTTTGTACTCCATTTTGTGTACATAGCATTTGGTGAGCTTGTGTTTCGTCACTTGCTATTTTATTTGAGACGTTGTTTTGGAGCTTGCATCGTTCATTGCATCGTTGTGCAATTACGTACATTTCATCCCAGTTTACCCTGAAAGTGACTTTGTGTATATTTCCGAGGATTGAAACATACATCGCCAGCTCGGCTGCACGGACGCTGTTGTCAACCCGTCCGCCCTGAAAGTTGCACCTTGCTGTGGCGTTGGATATATATATACACCATAGTGGGCGTAGAGTGCCCTCTGCTGTTCGTCACTACAGGACAATCATCTTTCGATTCGAGAATTCCCCAAAACTGTGGATTCTACATTTACGTGGGCTCACTCGCCTTTGGAAGCCATCAGGTTTTAGCGCTACCATCAGTAAGGACCTATATATTGTGTAACTATCTCTATTGTTTTGTAAATTATTGTCAGTTGTACTATTTGCTAATTTTTTCATTTTTAATGTATTGAAATTATTCAAGTGTCTTCGTGTTTCTTTGTTTGATCTTGTGTATGGCCTATCGCTGTCTGAGAGTTGAAAAATTTATCATTTTTCCTCTTCGATGGGGGTGGGGGCTCCTTGGCTCAGTCGGTTTGCGCACAAGCGCAGCGCAATGACCCAAAGCCTCCCACCAATGCGGTCGCTGTGAGTTCAAGTCCAACTCATGCTGTCCAGCCATCCGTTGGATGGCCTGCCAGCAACCCGCGGATGGTGGTGGGTATCTCCGGGTTTCCTCCCACCATAATGCTGGCCGCCGTGGTATAAGTGAAATATTCGTGAGTGCGGCGTAAAAAACACATATAAAATAAACAAATCCCCGATGGTGGTACCCTTACAGACACGCTAAACTAGGACATTAACACCCCGTCTTTCAATATGCTTTGATGATACATGTACTTGCCCAGGCACTTAATCACAACATTCTGATCTTCAGCATGTTTGTGAAAGAATCCGTTAAATCATCTGACAGCTTAGCGTTTTCATAAACGTTTGATGTTTGAGCTTTGCTGTGGCCAACTCAAACCTGGTTGTCTTTAGTTTTTTACACTGATGAAAAGAAACTTTCTCTTAACCATAGCCCATAATCTAGACCAATATAAAAAAGGTCACATGGAGATTAAAACGAGAGCAGCGACAAAAGGTGTAATAGCATGTGCAAAAGGTCACGCGTAATCGACAGAATTCGATCTACTGCAATTAGTGAGTTTTAGAAAGGTATTTCTTTCGGGGTTCATTGCAGTAGAGAATCATGATGTAAATCAATATTTACCTATAATTTTACTTGATATTGGAAACATCTGGGTCTTTCAGCAACGCTAGTCACTCTGACCTTTATTAAAAGAGCTGGTAGATTTTAAACGTCACCTGTTAGACACATGGAGGACAATTTACATTATTAGTTCATCTCGGTAATGAATGACAAAACATAAAGCTAGGCATTGTAACATTTATTCTCATACCTCCAGTTTAATAATCACCAGACTTCGTACAACACAAACCAGTAAAACAATAAAGCAGAAAGTATAACAAGACACTTGTCTCAGAAGAGAACAGTACAAAACTGAAGTTACATGTTAGAATTCATACATTTATATCAGTCGTCGACCAAACAAAACGATGGATAACACTGAAATACTGCGCAGAAATACTCGGCATCTTCCAGATGACGACAGCGTTGTCACAGAGACAAGTTCGCGGCCAATATATATCTAGAGAACAAGGCATTCTCGAGGAAGTCGGAGGGTCCTTGCAATTTATATACTTTCAAAAAAAGAAAAAATATTCAGAGATTATCAGTTCTATGTCGTGAAAGAACACAAGAAGTGAACTCTATTGTAAATGTGCTCTATTATGAATGTGTCAACATCTTTGCGATCTCATAAAACTCAGTTATGCATTTCTGAAGTAATACCAGCTTCACAAATCAGAAGGCCCATGTGCAATTTATTTACCTTTAAAGGAGGAAAATTAGTCTGAGAGGTCATATTTCACTCTGTTACAGATGTACCGATAAAAACTTATTTATTGCATTTCTGGTATTTTGTATGCTGTTTTCTCCCTGTGGTCTTGCACACCCTATTGGGGGAGGAGGCACTAATGTTGTGTGATGCAACCAGAGGATACAATACTTTACACGGATTCCAGTATATACTCATGTTCTCAAGAATGTTAGACTGGCTGGCTACACAAAAGGGTCCAAACTGTAGTAAAACACAGTGTTTCCTACTATGACGCTGCAGTGCCAGTGTATTACATGTTTTACGAGCACACATACGCACAAGGAGTTTTACGAATCCCTGAAACTGAAAAAATAGTGTGAGTTTATAATGCCACCATAATTTTCAGAGGAACATAGGAGGATTCTAAGAAACAAATCCTTTCTCTGTGGTGTGGCTCTTTCACATTCCAATCAACTACGACGCTGAACATCAATCCAAAAAGCCTGATTTCCGGTATGTTTCACATCACATTTGGTGCACATCACATTTCTGTGATTTTAGAAGACATCTTTCTTAATCTCCTATAGATTTGCTCGCTAATGGCAAAAACTAAAAGCTATGCCTTTAACTTTACACGAAGATTAGTACAGCATAACGTGACCTTGTCTGCTTTTTTATATTGGGCGAGCAAGGCTTTATTCTTGTCACCGAAGAGAAACTCTATCCGAACTGGTGGAGCAAAATAAAACTTTTGCCACCCATGATTAGATTGAGTTGAAAACACCTACACTTCAGCCCTAAGGACTCAATGATCACCTCGTGAGAATTGTGTGTAACTGTTAATATTTTCCCTCTGTACTGGACCACGTATTGATATTCGTGGATACATCAGTGTCTTAATTGTTTTAATACAATTAGACTTTCAGGAACAATCATTGAAGAAAACCTTGTGACAATGTTTTTGTACGAGTGGAGTTGATGACAAATTCATCGGTGAGTGTTTTAACACACAACTAATATATAAAACAGAAAGTTACGTATGTATAAAAGTTACATGGCCAAGTCGTTATGGAACTGTTTGTTTGTTATGCTGTGCTGTATTATTCATCGAGATAGACAGATTATTCTTTAAGCAACAATATCGCCACGATGTGGCTAAAATATTGCCTATGTGGCGTTAAGCCATAATCATTCATTCATTTTTAAACAACAAAAAATACATAAATAAATCAGAAAGATCATTATTAGTTCGATATTGATGGCCAAAAAGAGAAATGGTTTAAGCCCTTTTTTCAGAAAACAAACCTGGATGTGAAATGCTGAATTATACAGCGCGTGATTAAGAACGGATTATTTAGTGGTTTATGTGTTTTTCCAAGACTTGGGTATTTCTCGCCTACAAAAATCACCATGCTACAGAAATGTCACCTGTTTTTCACAGCAGGAAAGAGTTCTTGGAATTTGTCTAAAGAAACAGACAGATATAAAACCTCTTACCTTCTACCATCAGTGGCGACAGCTGTCAACATGTGGTGTGACAGACTCTACATGGTCAGAAGTTGTTCCAAGAACTATATTTTTGTTTCTGCACATTAATTATTTTTATGCCTTTTGTCCTGAAGACAAAGGAAAGGACACCCGTCATCATAGCGTTATTTGTTGATTTATCAGCAGACTACGGGCACGTTTTCAAGATAAAAAAGCAATTTGTCATCCAAAAGTTTAACGCAGAAAACCAAATGACTTTAAAACAAATTGCCGTTTTCTTTTTTCACTGTTGCCGTGAGCGCATTTTCTGAAAGACAAATGCCGTTGTTAATTTCTAACTGAATGTAGATTCTATCTGAATAACATTATCTACTGGGCTACATTCGTGCAAACTTTAAAATCATGTCATGACAGTCGTAGGAAAGGGAAGGTTCCAGCACTCAAGCCATTGCTGACAGTGACTCTCTACTGGCACCCCAGAACAAGTTACTGTAGGTTTTAACGACCAGTTTTTCGTCCTGCCGGTACACTCCCTATGAGCACCAATTTTGCGGGTGCTTCTCCGTATAAGGTATTTGATTTATTGAAAACGGAAATAATTTTCTAGGAAATCCTCTGTATAATACGAACGTCTAGCTGTAACAACATATTTCACATTGGCAGTTTAATCTTATCAGTATTCTCATGAAGGATATTTGAATTTTGGATGGTAATTTTCCTTCATCTTTCTCCTCTTTGGAAGTGCTTTCTTGAAAACACGACATTTTGACGGTATTTCGGTATAAAAAGATCACAGTTTACTCGTAAAAATATTACAAGAGGAAAGGAAATCAGAGGGCGTTTCTCTCTTGCAATGTAGGGACAATCGGGAAGTTACATCGGTTGTGGTTGAAACCTTGTAACCAAGTTAACTCGTCCATCCATGATGAAGAACTGAGGTCAAAGTTGACATTTTGGCACTTTATACTTCCGCATAATTCGACTAGGCTTAAGTGATGAAAGTGTAGTTATTGTCGTTCGCTTTTTGACTCTCTGTAAAGGAAAAAACATTAGGCCGAGTTTGAGCAAAACTGACCAATGTTCCAGCTTCTGCCTAGTGCTGGTGAAATTCGCTCTCCCCAGAAACCGAACGACGCAGAGTGTTATATCCGGAAATGAATCAGGAAGAAATAAAATCATCAGTTAATTTACATTCTCTTGCTGTTAACATCGATAGTTTCTACATATTTAATCTTAAACAAACTTGCCGCTGGCATGAGCAAATTTTAATATTAATCGTTGTTATTCTTCAGTATTAAACGGATTTGACTTTGGTGGTTTTGGCAAATGATAGTCTTTGGTATCTTTCGTAATAACTCGTGCAAATTCTGTTGTTAACTAATGCTGATCTGTGTCGACGGATGTCAATCTTTGGTGAAACCTGTAAAAAATGTTGTATGTATAGCGTTTTTCCACAAAATTCATGATTAAGTTTTTACGTGAACGGGAGTTTCGACATTTCTCACCGGGTATATGTCTAACATTTCTCGTTCACACGACCTTCAGTTAATATTGTGTTGATACAGCTCACAGATTGGTTATTTAAGCGCAACGATTAGGTATTAAAGCTCAGCGTTAAAGTATTAGGGGTGCTTTCCACTTGTCTGTAGTACAAAGAAAGATCTTTGATAGCTTCCAGTATTTGCCCTCATCAACCAGTCCTTTTAGTAAAGACTACCTTTGTTCCATTTTCTCCAGACGGGCAGAGTTCCACTTGAAGTTTCATATAATCCCCTACCCAGTTATATTGACTGGCTTGCCTCATTAGTTCAAAGCGAAAACTCTACAGAACCCAATCCTGGGATTTTGGTCTCTTACTTTGAGCAATCCCAACCGACATTTAACCCAGTTTCGATCTTAAGTGCAAACGTCTGTGAAACGACAAGTTTTTTGTTGAAATCAATCCCCTTTTTTACCAGACGCAACACAACGTAATTGTGCTACTGTGTTAAACGTTATATCAAAGATCAAAGACATCAGGTGTGGTCCCTGATCACTTGGTCTGGTTGTAAACAGAAATAAGGTAAGTTTACAGCTGCAGTGACATCTGCTTTACCAGTGACTTCCTTTACAGTGCCATGCTGACCGTATCAAGTGAGGCTTCATCAAAACGCTTGCTCCACTAACAGGAAGATCAATCCTCACTTAGCTCGCGTATCAGTCGCATTTCTCAACCTTATTTTCGGTGAAGCATTACGTCTGTGTTTGGTCTTTGTCTGGAATGTAGTGTATTTGGTTAATGGAATATCGCTTAACCCGTCCGGAGTTCCGACAATGTTTTCTTTGAACATAAGATGGATGAGAGCTAGATTATATTAATACTGTCACCCCTAAGGAGCTGCTGTTGAATAGCTAACATGGTTATAGCTGACTTGGATAAATAACTCATATCAGTTGCCTTCTTCGCCATAATGAATTGAGTCAGTCTACAGGTTTTCATTACAGGTTTTCATCGCTATGAATTATCCAATATCGCTTGCCTTAAATCCAGGTAAATTTTTTGGATGAAAATTTTTTTTCTTTCTAACCGCGTGTTCACATCCAAAAGTAACGGTTCCAATTTCATCAAATAACACCTTGTTAAAAGAGCTGTTTGTTTTATAACTGGGCTCAAAATTTGCAGAACTTTCACTTCCATAGAACCATATCTTTCTTTGTATAACACTGAAATGCACTCAGAGCCTGTAAAAATTTTATCTGCACTTTATTAGGTAAAAAGCCAGCGTAGTGCACCATAATTAATCTTTTTCTGGATTTGTCCAGCTAAACAACTCATGCTGTGGATTCAATAAAAAAGGCACAGCACGATTGACAAGTTACGGAAACTTCAGTTTTTCCGAGCACTCTACAACTCTGTGGGGAGTTAAGAATATCCAAGTATTAATTTTCACTATTGGACCTGGTTTCGGCGATGAATTGCCATCTCTGCTTTCTCTTACCAGCAAGGTCATCCCAGTGCCGAATACAGTTTTATCAATTATACAATATACTGACGAGAAAATTTCCGTCTTTTTTTCAAAAACATCCAGTTCCAAATAACCGTAGCTATATCGAGTCGTAGCCAAATCGGTTACACACCTAGTTTAACCTCGTCTAAACTCTTTCAGGTATTTAAAGCGTTAACCAAGTTTATGTGAATTTTCCACAGGCCAGTTAAATTCTTAAATGAGTTGGCTTTTACATCTCTCCCTGGCGTGTTGGAAATTGTGGCCAGGGACACCTTCAAAACTAAGAAAGGAAACGAACTGATCCGTAATGTGTCGAAGTATACATAGCTTGTTTCAGAAAACATTATTAAAAAGTTATCCGCTTTTTTAATCTTTCGTGTTGACGTCTATTGCTATCAATTCCTCCAAACAACATTTTGACTAATTTTATCTTGCCCGAGAATCTCAAAACAGAGAATGTGGTGAAGATTGTAGCTTGAAGCATTTTCGAAGTGGTTCGAATTTCACCATACGGTGATCTATATGGCTCAACGGTTCTCCAAACTCATTATGCGTTTATCTGTTGCCACCCCTGATAACTGGAGCTTTAAGTGTGAATATAACGTTGGAGAAAAGGTGTCGTGCAAAGTACCAAAGTTATCTTCTTGTATTAAAATTGTGTTATCTTAGAACAACTATCTTAACAACTATGTCATCAATGTCCTAAAAAAAAAAGAAAAACAGTAACCATTTATATTGTTCCAAAGAGGGTTATAAAGGGAAGTAATAGTTCCGGATGATACAATGCCATACGACTTGACATCCAGAGTAAATATATTTACACAAACACAACCAAATAAACCAAAACTACGAATTGTGCACTTGCA
Organism: Acanthopleura granulata; assembly: GCA_016165875.1. Lineage (NCBI taxonomy): Eukaryota > Metazoa > Mollusca > Polyplacophora > Chitonida > Chitonidae > Acanthopleura > Acanthopleura granulata. The sequence goes on from JABBOT010000008.1 coordinate 17,663,109, forward strand.
TGTCCAGTTTTATGTAAAACAAAGTATGCAAACGATACCTAAACTCACGACCCTTCAAGACTGAAAGACCATTGGCCACCAATGTAGCCATTGGATGTCATATCACCAACGTCACACGACCTGATCAACGTCACCAGTCGTTAGGGACCGTTATTGGTTGTCCTCCTTCCGGTACAACTTCTACATAACATCGGCTCACCCGGTTCAATCATCTAACGTCACCAGTTATTAGGGACCGTTGTTGATTGTCCTCGTTCTGGCACAACTACATAATATCGGTTCACCCGATTCAATTATCTAATGAACCGAACTCGATCAACAACAACAGGTTTTTTCGAAAGGGACCAGTGTAGTTGCCGATACGGGTAGACGTCGCCTGTGTGCAAGTCTTAGGGAGAAGGGGACATAGACGTTCAGCTAAGACTGTAACTTTACACTATTAGTGAATCTCACATTGACGGACTGCGGCTTACTGTGAACACCTTGTAGTTGATTTCAACAGGCACTTTAGTGGCCGAAATTAGCAATTTCTTTCAATCAATAAGTCAATAGAGGAAAAGTGGTTTGGATTCCCTTTTATTAAAACGGGACAAAAAATTTTGACTTTCTTTAGCTGTCTAAATTTGTTTCTCTCTAGGCTTGGCGTTTTACTTGTAAGAGTTATGTCATTGCAGCGCTAGGGTAATGAACTGTTAGGAAAGCATGTCTCTTTAAGAATTCAAAGCTGAATTTCGCACGGTTTCAGTAAAAACCGTGGTGCAGTTTTTTAGCATATCTTTATCACAACCACAACTGGAATTCCTAGAGCTGTCCGTAAGTTTCTATCGTTGCCATTCACAAACATTAAGACCTCTTGTATTAAACAGATATAGGAAAATACAAAGGTTTATATCACGAAGACTAATTTTTAACGTTGCGTCTAGACAGGGACCTCAGTCTGAATTTCTCGTTCACTTCATTTTTTTACATGGACAATTATATCGGAGATTAGTTTTGATGCGTTTGGGGGCAAATGTACGTTTTATTATTGTATTTCTCCAATATCCATCATTCTGTGACAGCACTTGTGGAAAACGTATCAGGTAACACCCTATATTAGGCAGGGTGTATTAAAACATTCGGTTAAATTAGCAACTACATGGACACAGAATTCCACAGGAGATAAGAAACACCGCCTCGGTGGCCTGGTGGTTAGAGCGTCCGCCTCGAGATCTGAAGATCAGGGACCCAAAGACTTTAAAAATGGTACTTGTTGCTGCCTCGCTTGGTGCTCAGCACTGAGACAACAGAGCAAGGAAACAGGAATGGCCAGTGTCAGCATAATGTGACTGGGTGGGATGTCATGTGTAGTGACTTCGGCATAATGTTCAGCACTTTGACAGCATGACCTCGCCCCCTCCACAAGAAGACAGAGAATATATATATATATATATATATATATATATATATATATATATATATATATATGTATGTATGTATGTGTGTATGTATTCTAAGGATTCTTCGTCGTTATATGACTTAAAAATTGTTAAGCACGGCGTAAAACCCCAAGCATGCATGCATACATAGAGATAAGAATCCTCTGGTCACTGACCACATTTTGTACTCTCAACCGTCACTTGTAGGTAGGTAAACTGCCTCATCAATCATCTTAAGGCCACGTGTTTGTTTTGTGATAATGCGATTAACAACTTGGCCGACCTCTTTTAGTCTATGCCAGAAAGTCTGTTCACGGGTTCAAGTCAAGTGATTGATGCTTAACGTCGGTGTCGCCCATATTCCTACGGCAGACGTCTCAGGTGAGTAGTCTACCCAGGCTCTAGGTTGAGTGAATGTTTCACCCACGTGCTCACAGGAACGGTCATTCACCCTGCGCTGTGTACGGATTCATCACCTGAGAAACCACACAAATGGTAAATGACAGGCGGCCTCTCGACGAGGAAGGTAAATTAGTTCTAAGTCCGTGAAAGAACTTGTCACAGAAAGAAATCAACTCCTTTTACTAAATACATCAAACTTCATTTTTTCTCTGGTATTGTGTATTATATGCCATTAGTAAATATACCAACATTAACGTCATTCTAAGGAAATACATGGCATGTTTTCAGTGCGGCGTAAAACACTAATCAAATAAATGAATAAATGCATGGCATGAGAAACCTTTTCGAAATGATGATTTATGTCAATACTAAATCATATATGGAATTTTAAGCGCTATGTGCCGCAGAACAAAATTCGTGAAACGAGAAAATTTCAACGATTATAATCAACGGATGCTATTTCTCATGCAATTTTTCAAACCGGTGATAATGTAAAAAAAACTGTAACATGTCAATTCACTTTTAACAGGTAAGTTACTGTGTTCTTACTTGTTAATCATTATTGTTTTTCCCCCTTTTCCCGGTGACTCGAATCGATAAAAACTGAACTATACAACTTAGAGCTTTATTTTTGTTAACAGGTAATTTACTGTGCATGTTGAACTGCTATCAGAGTTTGCAAACATGTTAGGATAATCAAGATGCTGTATAGCTCGTGTCAACAAATGGTTTTGAACACTTGCTGGAATACTGTCAACAATTCTTTTTGGACACGGGTTGAATTATTTATCCACAAACATGGTGACCATAAGCGTCATTAGACATTTTTGTGCTGTTTGCACTATTTATTTACTATTCACTATTAATATTATTAATATTTGTTGTAGTTGGAAATGGTCCATCTGATGAAGGCCTTGTAAAAATATAGTTCACTCAAGAGAACTCTTTATAACAGGAATGTATTAAGATACACGAGAATGTCAATTTCCAGTACAGATAGTTTGTCAAACTAAATAAACCTTCCCCTATGCCAAGAAAAAGCAAAGACCATTTTATTTTTCACCTCTTAACAAATCTCTGAAGTCAAATTAGCCTATGGAGCCTCGGGCTTAACCCAATGTGTGCTGCAGATTGAAAAAAAAAGAAAAACAAAGGTGACTCACAAACATTAATTTAGGGCAACCTCCTCAATTAGGCATAGGATCAGTGTTCCAATTTTTCCTCATTTGCAGACAGATCCATGAAGCACAACCTTGTACGAAGCAACGACCATTTCTTTGTTCATTACAAAGTGGATGTTCGGCCGAGATTCTGACCAGGCCAAGAAGACGTAATGATCCTGGTGCCTCTCACTTGTGCAGTCGTCTTGCCCGGTTTCCTCCCACCATAATCCTGGCCTTCGTTGTGTTATATTGAAGAGTACAGCGTAAAGCAACTATCAGATAAATAAAAAATAAATAAAAACCTACTGATTGAACACACTGACCAGAGCCACCTGAGTATAAGCCTGGTCAGAGTACACACCAGGAGAACTGAGGGGAATGTAATCAGTCGCAGATGAGGATTTCTGTCAACTTTTCATTCCTGCTGTCATTTTCTATTCCAAAAACATGGTGCGCCCAGGGACAAATATAAATCGCAAAGTCTCGCTTGGTCATACAATATTTAATTTACTAGGTACTGGTAAAGCACTAGAAGTCGTGAGCCAAACAAGATTGGTGATCATCTCCAGGACTTGTAGTGGATGAGTGTGGCATTTCAAATAGAACTGACACAAAGTGACAAAAGTCGCATATAGGCTTTCCACAGTGTCTAGCCATGCCAATGCAACAATGAGGCAAATCAGTCTGCGATCCATACTGCGTTTTACATACACAGAAGTGCGACTATACAATGGTATGTGTCATCTGGGAGTCTGGTCTGGACAACATGGTCTTATACTGGATTTGTTTGAATGTATCATTGAGCTCCCAAGTGGTATAAGGTAACACAACGATGTGGCAATGAGACGATTTGATCTTAAGTAATAATGACAAATGAAAAATGACTCGGTTGATAATTCATCTATGAACAGATCCAGGGATTGCCGCCTGCGGAAAAAACACCCCTGTATTGATAGATTTATTTGATTGTTGTATAAGGTCACTCTCGAAACGCTTTTCGTTTCCATAAATCTACCTTTTATATGTAGAGAAAGCTGAAATGCTTTGGCAGGTTACTGACGAATTTTCCCTCGTGATCTGGCGATTGATGGGAAGGTTGTTTCCTATGCAATATTATAAGTATCTAATTACCACGAAAAAAAGCAGGATAGAAACAGGGAATAATCTTTGGTTTTGCTTATGAGTAACATCTAATCCCACTTCATACTTATCTGTGTCTGAGGTGAAAGGTGCTTCCCTCGCCGGCCACCTGATGAAGAATGTGGATCAATGGTTTTATTGGTCTCCTCTGTCACAAATTACATAAAGCCATCAACGGCGGTGATAAATGACTTTGTTGGATATCGCTCTCATCATCCGTTCTCCAGGGTATGTGTGACCAGGTAATTGCGGCCTAACAGAATGCGTTAATCTGTGGTGTCGTTATAGGCGATCCATAGGTGTGGAGAGTTCAGTAGACAAGATTATAAGCGGTATATTGATCGGCCGTCCATCCATTCATACTGAACATGGGTCACTGGAGTGGCGAGTGTTATTCTTTTGGAACGGCCGGGTATTTGTCTTCCGTCGGTTACAAGATATCCCGACAAGTCGTTTATTCTGTATTTGCCAACGTGAACAATGCTTTGAAATCAGTCAGATTAATGTGACATCTGTCGGTAGAGGTCATAATGATGATTTATAAAAGGTTATAACAACTACGTTAAAGTGTGTCAAAGGTTAAGATAAGCTAGGTTCATCCTAGCTTAAAGACATCCTATGTTACAGAGATGCATGGTAGTTACTATCAACTTAGCTTATGATTGCATCATAGAACAGGGTCCAGGTTCCCCAAAACAAATAGTGTTACTCTGTGATTTTGCGCCAGCGAGGCGTAATGACCCAGGTGCCTCTCACTAATGCGGTCTCTGTGAGTTCAAGTCCAGTTCATGCAAGCTTCCTCTCCACCAGTAACCTGCGGATGGTCGTGATTTTTCCCTGGGCCCTGTTAGGTTTCCTCCCACTACAATGCTGGCCACTGTCGTATAAGTAAAATATTCTTGAGTACGGCGTAAAACATCAATCAAATAAATAAATAAATAAATATTGTGGTTTTCAACGTTACATTTTGGACAGGAGTTACTGGTTCAATAAAAGTGGGAAAACTCTACAGAGAAAAGCTGCAGTACCTCACTGATTTTATATCCAAATTGGCGCCAAAGACATGTGGAATGATGCATTGGTCCTAATCTTACAACCATGTAGACATTTAGTGGAAGCTCGCCAGGGGGAACAAAATTGACATACCTCATGGCTCATCTGTCTTTAGTGGAAAGAAAATGTTGTGCGGACTCCAGATTTGTTAAACGACATTCTGGACGTTACTCAACCCTTCCTTTCCCAATAAGGCTAAGACGTTGGTAAGAGATATTCTAAGTAAAAATTCGATAAATGATTTTGGCTTACGCCACAAAGAAGTTAAGAATAATCTTTCTGTGAGAGCAAAATGCATTGTAAGGCCTGAGACTAACACTATAACTATTTATGGGGGGGAGGGGGGGAAACAAGCGCCTCGAACACAAAACTGGCACGGTTTACGCCTTGAACGTTCCCCAGAGGAACCCCAGCATGTGGCAAGGGATTTTAACACAAAAAGTCGTCGTTACACTAGAGTTAACACTCACCTTCGAAACGTTGTCATATGTTGGTTTAAATTGCTCACAGCAACCCTCCAAATTCCACATCTCTGCATAAAGGAAAAAGAGGACTTAAACTGATATAACCAGGATATCCACATTGTACAAAAGGGGCAAAGGATGAGAATGTACCAACCATTCGCTGTTACCGTATGAGTGGAGGATAATTTATTAAGTGATGTTTGTCAAAAATTTCAAATAAACGTACGCCACTCATAAATGCACAGTCTGTCCAGTATCGTCCACCTTTGTTATCTTCCACTCATAAATGCACAGTCTATTCAGTATTTTCCAACTTTAGTATCTTCCACTCATAAATGCACAGTCTGTTCACTATTTTCCACCTTTATTATCTTCCACTCATAAATGCACAGTCTGTTCAGTATTTTCCACCTTTATTATCTTCCACTCATAAATGCACAGTCGGTATTTTCCAACTTTAGTATCTTCCAGCCATAAATCCATAGTCCGTCTAATATCCGCTAACCATAGAACGGCCACCCTTGAATCCACGATCTGTCCGTTAGACCCCACCCACAGCGCCCCTCACCCATAAATCCACGGTCTGCCTTGTTTCCTCGACTAACACACAAGTCCGCGGTCTGTCCGATATCCTCCTCTTACGTACCGACATCTATCCAGTATCCGCCACCTATATACCTGAGGTTTCTACGGTATCCTGAACCCACAAACCCGAGATCTGTCTGGTATCCTCCGCCCATAAAACCGAGATGTGTGCAGTATTTAAAGCCCCAAACCGGGCAGATTTCAAGTACATTAAATGTTATTGAAAGTGACGTCAAAAGTGTTACTCAATTATGTGAGCAAATCATTATGTAATGTAAAAAGCGACCAGATATCGCACATTATCTTGGAGTTTTATATCCTCAAATCTCTTGAACCGACGATGTAACCCTAAGCCATATTTCCTCAATCATTTAAAGATTGAATAGGTCTTCTAACACTGCCCGGCTTTTGATTTTTAATCTGAACACACTTGTTAACTCAATCCCTTAAATTTGCAAAATTGCAGTTTATCGGTAAAAAATATAATCGAGTCACTACAGTACAAAGATTACCGGATGTCGAGTTGGTTTTCGCAGAGAGAGATTATCGATTTGGGTTTTTCCTCATCTGTTACATTTTATTAGTCCCAAAATGTCGATATAGCGACAACATTTCATCTTCAATTGCTGTTTTTTGTTCTGGTTTCCCCATTACTCATCATTCTATGACAGGTCCTAGGGGTGATGTGAAAGATTGCAAACTGCTATTAGTTAGGATCGTTACAAAAACCAGCCTGATGTATTATACGGCGCAAAAAGTGGAACACCGTATTAGGAACAATCTATGTTGACTGGCTGTTTTACATGTAACTATTTCTGGTATCTGTACGCGGTTGTATATCGAAAAAAAAACATATTATAAACAAAACTTACATACCATAAGTTCTTTACTGGTTGAACTGCATAATATATTTTGCTAGCAAATTTGACATAAAGATAAAATATTCCACAAGGGATTAGTGGGTTTTTGGTAACACCCGATTAAACCAGCATCTATCAAATGGGTGCTTGGGAATTAATAAGTATAAAGTTCTGCCTCTCTGTAGTGAATGCTGCTTTACGGAGGGTCATCAATTCATTTTTTGTCATGGTGGCCTAACACAGAGATACAAAATGTTAAATTGTCACGCATGGTCCCTGTTTTTGACTAATGACTGAAGAGTTTGCGTTGAAACGAACATATATTTCAAAAGTCATCATCCCCATTATCCATATAGATAAATTTCAGCAAGAGACGGTCAGTCGTTCAAATGCATTGACGTGTTTATAAAACGACGTATCCTTGCGGAAAATTGCTTTATTTCGGTTTAGTGTCCCTTGGGACATTTTCAGTTCTTTAATAAACTGCTTTGCTGAGGTACATGTTAGAGCTACACTTTTACATTATGCATATAGCTGGAAAGAAGGCTGTCATCCTTTTGGAGAAATCAAATCCCTTACAGAGAGAGGCATTCAAGCGAATGATTGGTTTTCAAAATTGGTGAAGGGACTGAGCTGACTGAGCGAAATTAATTGTGAACAGATAGGCTTTGGACCCTCAATTGTTTATAATGGAAATATGGACCTGTTTGTGGACTAGGCACTGGATATCACCCATCGGTCATCACATCGGCTATTGATGTTTCTAGGACATCATTGGAAACTGTTGTCTACGCCTGCTTCCAGGTAAGTATATTCCTTTAACACTGTATATATTTCAAGAGATTGTGATTCTAATTTTACAAATGAAAAATTGATCTTCTGGGAATTTGAATTTGTATGTTGTTTTACTGGCTGGCGGGCTGTGATTTGAATCATTATTATTTTTCTTCACGCGGTCACTCTAGACACCGGTCTCTTCGATGGACATACAGAGGAATGGTTTAACACTTTGAATAGATGTTTTTTTTGGAGAAAGTGTTTTGCCAAAAGTGTGTCCTCATTCAGATGCTAAATATCAACGCCTTTTATGTAAAGTAATAACTCAAACAATAATGCTCCGTTTGTTCTGCACGTTTTGTTTGGTTTTGTTTCCAAAGTTTTGATGACTATTGTCTTTGCGTCTTGAAAAATGTTCATATATTTTTCCACGAGATTAACATGCACATTCAGATGGAAATCGGGTAAGCCATTTGTTAACAGTATATACGTGTTCCAATTGGTAAAACTTGTCCCTCTCGCCACCTTTGGCATATTTGAACCTGCTCTCACCTGGATATAAATGTTGAGGCTTACGTAATGTTTATCCAGCTCTATCCATCATTTTCACTTCTAAAGCACACCCTGAATCTAAGTTTCTTAATGTTTTTTTAGAGCCAACAAAGTTCTCTTGTAAACATAAAACGCTGATGGAGTGTCTAGAATCTCTGACACTCGGCGTTTTAATTTTGTCTGCTATGTATCCGCAAGAACTACGTGTTTTCATTAACGTCAACATATATACCAGCATTGTTTACACGATTTGTCATATGTCAGCGGATGAGAAAAAATAACATTCCTCGCGTTGCCTAGAAACGACAAGGTTATATTATGTTTTGCTATCTTCACACATCGTCAGTTTGTTTGCCATTTCACATTAGGTAAAAAATGTCTTCAAAACTCATGGATACGTGACTTTTGAAGCATACCGGAAGTACATCCTCACGCGGTTGTCGCGTCAGGCGACGGTTGATGGGAACGTGGTGAAGGTGTCAAATGGCAAACCTGCCGAGTCGGTTGAAGGAAGATTTTTTTCAACCTAACATTTCTTTCACTTGTTTTATCAAGCTTATCACGTTATCATAAACCTCTGTCACGCTTTTCTGTCAAAGCAACCTTTGAAAACGTGTTCAGGAACAAAGTGAGGTTTTGTTGACCGATCCTATTATTCCCTCTGGTTATATCGCACATAGAAGATTGTATGCTAACACTACGGTGCCAAAGATCGCGGGGTGCAAAAGGCTGGTGGGCGTCTATGCTCCTTTCTGTATTTGAAAGTATTAGTTGTAAATGAGTGACCTGGTTACCACTACAAGGTTGTTTCTCGTCCTTTAGTGGCCGCTAACTCGATGTACATGTGTGAACTAGGCGCCAATGACTTTCAACAACGGTACTCTGGAGGCGTTGGATTCCAGTGTAAATATTGTTCATTTTTAAATCACATCTGTGTTCATGCGAATGTTGGCAAAAAGATACTGACCATTGTAAGGGTACCACTACCGGAGAGGAAAAGTGATAAACAAATCACTTGTTTAACTCTCAGATAGCAATAGACCTAACACAAGTTCAAACAAAGGAACAAAAAGACGCCTGACTAAGTTCAATACATATATCTGAACAAAACAGACAAAAAGTGCAACTGAAAATAATATACAAAAACAACACAGATAATTACAAAAATATGCATATAGTTTCTTACTGACTGACAGCCTTCAAATCCGGATGGAATATTCAGGTTTGGAGCGGCAAGTCAGTCCACGTAAGTATAGAATCCACAGTCCTTAGGAATTCTCAAATCGAAGGATGACAGTCCTGTGAGTGACAAACAGCAGGATACAGCACGCCGATGATATCCAACTACATGTGAAGGTGTAACTTCTCAGGGCGGACGGGTTGACAGTAGCTTCCGTGATGCCGAGCTGGCGCTGTATGTTTCAGTCCTCAGAAGTATACACAAAGTAAACTGAGATGAAATGTACCTAATTGCACATAGTGACAATGAGCGATATAGGCTCCAAAATAACGTCTCAAACAAAATAGCAAGTGGCGAAACACAAGCTCACAAAGTGCTGCGTATGAAAAATGGAATATGAAATGATGAATGTCGAATGGCTCGAAAACCAAGTTGCAATGATATCCCAGCAAAATCCTCAAGTGGACGTAAATATGACTACCCTCAAGTGGACTTGAGTAAAAGACTGCTCTCAAGTGGACATAAGTAAAATGACTTCGCGCTTAACAACTTCGTCGCTCATATTTATAGACTAACGTAAAAAAATTCTGTATGGTTTGCTCGTAAACATGTTTACATATGGATACATCTTTCCAGAATGTACGCTTTATGTACAATGACACGAAACTGATAGACACAGACACCGCGAGAAGACGCGACTAAATTCCACTGAAGACTATCGGGTATACAGAGGGAAAATTAGGATTCATCTATATACGGGTACTACGCGACTTTTGGAACGTACCGAGACGTCTTAAGTGTAAAATGAACAAAGAAGAGGGTTCACGGCTTAAAATCAAGTCGATTTAGATAAAGGCAGTATTCCCCTATGCATGAGTTATAAAACTGTAGAATAAACGGAGTCCATTGTTGTACAATATCTGCGGGTTTATCATGAAGTCACATTTGTGTCCCTAAAAGACATCTTCCTTTCAAATGTCTCTTTTGAAAACATCCATTTTATAGCTGTGACCAATAAAACAATAAACAAAGCAATAAAAATGCGAACTTCACCTCTGTGACGTCCATGTTGCAATTTGACCAGAGCCTGTGAAAATGTTCTCTGGACTTTTTAAGGAAGAATCAACATAATAATAACAACGCAAGACACAACGGTTCACCCGCTTTAAACCTGTCAGATCAATTTGTCAAGTTAAGAGAAGGTTTCTGTTTTATGCACCAACAAACCATTGAGCACAGTTAACATTTAATGCCATGGATTTTTTTTTATCTCTTTGACAGCTCTCTTTGAACAATTATGAAACACAAGTCTTAACCTTAAACTGTCATTCTTGAAGGTGTCGGCAGATAGAGGAGGAAAGATTACCCAGTTCCCTCCTGGAAAAACCTCTTAAGTTAAGTACAGCTAAAGCGTTTTTGCACGATTCATTTTTTTTTTATCCAATAGAATATGAGCGAATGACGATCGATTTCTGTCAGGGCGGATTTAAAGAACAACAAAGAGCGAGGCATACCGATTTCAAGGAGGATATTCTTTAGTACTTACTTATTTGTTTGACGAGTGCCCTTCACTAATTCGACGGTGGTCATCGGACAGTACAGACACCTGCATCTATAGCATCAGTGTTTTATACATGTGAAGAAGAGCTCATGTTTTTTAGTACCATTTAAAATGAACACAGTGGTGATGATATTGCAGGATTAAACATGAATTGAGGTCCACCTGCTCGAACCCCCTTGTATTCTACAAACCAGAGTGCACTGGGCTAGTTATACCGCCAGTCACTATGTTCCTGACAGACCAGAGTGCACCGAGCTAGCTATAGCGCCAGTCACCATGTTCCTGACAAACCAGAGTGCGCTAAGCCAGCCATACCGCCAGTCAGTCTGATTGGAGATAGAGCTATAACTAAAATCTCAGACAAAACCGTATGCGGCTGTACCAGTCTTTGTTACCATACTGTTGTAAACCGTTTTATATATGTGTGATGTAAAATTATCGCATCGAGTCCATGGCCGTGGACAATGAGCATAAAATTATGTAGCATTTTCATTATGTGATGGCGGACAGTACAGACATCCGCATCTATGGCATCAATATTTTAAATATGTGGAGAAGAGCACATGTTTTAATATGAAAAGAATGGAGATGATATTACAGGCTTATACATGAAATGACGTCCACCTACTTTAGACCCTTGTAATCTGCTATCTGTACAGAAAACTGTCATCAGTGAATTGAAGCTGATGGAGATTTCATCAGTTACAGATGCGGATTTCTACCAACTTATTAGTCTGCCTGGCATATACGACAACAGGAAGTGTCGCCCACACTGGACCCCTGTGAACCGAAGCAAATGTCAGTGTCCTTTGATGTAAAAAGCCACATCATAGAGAGTAAAACCAGAACAGCGACGACAGAGGGATAATTGGTAAATGGTCACACCTTACCATTAAGCCACGCGATCATTAGAAAGGTAGGATGTTTGATATTAGTAACTCAGAAGAAGGCGAGAGCGACCAATGACGGTCCCGGCGGGTTATCAAAATGAAGGAGGATGACAGTTTCCATTGCATTCAATAGTATTTCCTCAATTTCTTACTACCTTAATCTGGTACATAATGCTGCCATTCATGTTGAAAACTGGGTCGACACCCTTTTATGCTTCTATTCTTCATTTTTTTTATCACGAGAAGTGGTTGACCCTTTGCAGGAGACAGATGAATTATATATTCGGATAACAAAATTTTAGGACTGACCCGACTGATATCGGTTATTGAAACTCCAACTATGTACTCCTACTGAGGGAAAAAGAAATAACTAAGTTAAGATCAGCATTCGTTTGTATTATAATAAAATGCTACTAAAATCACAGCATTTCCCAGCTGATTCTTGCACTAAAGCACCAAGGTGCCTGGAGACTTAAGCATTTTCTGCTGTTTGCCAACATTTGGCTGGGGGACCCAAAAATTATCTTGTTTTCCAGATTAGTATGTTTGTTTTACTGAATATAAAGTACCACTTTAGTTTTTCTTGTTTTTTTTTAGTGCTCTGATATAACTAACGTTATCGTGTGCGGAAGGCAATAATTTTGTTAGTTTACATCCATGGGTGACGACATCGTCTTTTTTTTATCCCTCGTGAAAGGTAAAAGCGATTGAAGTGGATAATACATCCAGCGGATAGTAACATCAAGTAAATGTTTTGGTCATATTGTTTAGTTTCGATTTGTGAAAACCCTCATTGACTGGAATCCTAAGTTCTGTCCGTAGCGATTACTCCTATGGGGAGACACAGATAGCTAAGAGGATTGTTTCTGTACAAATTATACTTTACAGTTAGGGAAATGTTTCTATCTTTCGAGGTATGTCACTTGATAAAATCTAGACTGGTGTTACAAAATATTCAGAGGAAATCCAATTTCGGAAAATCGAGTTCGTGTAGAAACTACCTACCTAACTTAACTCGCAATACATTTGACTTTCTGCAGGTTTTGTTATTATATTCTCAAAATGTTTGTGAGTAAAACCGTCAAAAGATCCATGACATTTGTACATTTTGTTTTGGACTACTAGCTTTAAAAGAGGAAGAAAAATTTTCGGCTCTTTTCTCTGATAGTTCGCTTAGCTTTTACTGAAGAAGTCCTACCATAAAACCAGAACCTCAGGTAATTTGAGTCATTTCTAGACTTCTTTCTTCATTTGTGAGGTTTTAAGTTTTTTTAATTCACCTTCATGGATAGGCTTAGACAGAAGTGAGAAAAAAGGGAGAGACGTCAAATCCTGGCCGAATTTTTTACGCAAAATGTGGGTGAGACTGTCGTTTGAAGTATTGCAAGGCTTTCCAATCTTACCAGACGGTGATTAATCTGGCTTGACGTGTATGTAACGAGTGTCTTTATACTGTTCTCTGCTGTCACCTCGGAGGTTTAACCATGTAGATAGGTCACCACTTCCGTACCATGGACACGTAAGCACCGGTTTTCCCCGAAGGTATAAAATGTGTACACGGATGCTGAAAAACAAAACACACAGAAAGCACCTATATTACTATACTGTACTTGTTCGTTGTTAGAAATACTCCTACGCCATCATCGTTAACCTTGCACCAACTCCATATTTTGCTGTAAAACGACAGTTATGGGAAAATTTGTGTTAAGGATAACATTTATCATTTTATCATCTTGGTGCACAATACAAGAAAAAAAAAAAAAGACAAACCATTTAGTTAATATTGACATTTAGTGCTATTGACGAGTGGACATCAATAAGCAAAATTAATCAGTGCTTTTGTTCCAACCGGAATATAGTCTATGCGTAAGTCTATAAACACACATTCACTTGCAGTTGTTAATAGTCGGGTTTGAGAGTAGCTAATGGTTAATAATCTCACTTGTGAGAGTTTAATTTAAAAATATTGTTACGATAAGATGTTAGAAAACGTTCCTTTTTCAGGATGGACGGGCAACACAGAAGGGTCCAAATCGCAGTGAAAACGCTTTGTTTCCTGTTATGAAGCCGCAGTGCTTGCGTGCTACCTTACTGCATTGTGAACACACATACACCTGAAGGTTTGACGTGCTGCAGCCAAGGAATAAAAGGAGCATACAGCTTTGGACCCTTTTGTTAAGGGAGGGAAGAACTTTTACTAGTTCCCCATTCGGATCGAACAGAGGCAGAAACAGGAAGGGCTTTGAACGAAATATGGAGAGTGAAGGTCACGCGTTAACCTCTAGAACAGAACTACAATGTTTCCCTTGAATAGAAAACGTTTCCAGCCTAAGGTAATTCGGGCATAGGCTGTGTAGTCTATTGTCCATTTCTGTTGTTGCAATGACGTTTTGTGGGCAAACTGATACGGTATTACTCATGCATCGGAAAAGAACAATGGTCAATTCAATAAGGGCTCGTATAGTCATTGCGCGGGAAAAAGTATCCAATTGACTTTGCGTTCTTCTCGTCAGTAGGAAGATGTATACTTGTTCATGTAGTCCATCTTTGCTCAGCCCTTGCGAAGGTTACCCCCAAAATCATATAATTCCAAGACATACAGTAATCATCTTGAGCTGATTGCTCAAAAGCGTTTTGAAAGTTAGGCCTAATTCTTAATACTAGTCTTGGATTAATATAAAACTAATAGGACTGGAAACGATCCCTGATCGCTGACAATGTTACTCGCGTATATTAAAACGTCTATCAACGCGGATTTAATGGTTGTGCCTTCCATCAATGCCCCCACAGACGTCCAAGTGGTCTCCCAAATGGTCTCCCAAGTGGTCTCCCAGGTGGTCGTTGATTTTAAGCAGATTACTCTGCTGAACAATGCGACTGCCCGCCATTCATCTAAGGTTGAATCTGTGCTTAGCGATGAAAGATGAAAGATTAACGGATATTGAACACTCGCGTCGCCTATATTTCCGACGAAGATATCCCGGGTGTCCCACGAACCCCACCTCAGAGAAATGAATGTTCTTTTTTAACTAGAGCATGTACCAGAGGTCATTCACCTTCTGATGTTTAGTTTACATAGGAGAACTGGTTCCAAAGCAAAATGAAGTTTGAGCTGCTACAGGATTTGTATACATCTACTTTCAGGAATTGAAAAAATAAATTAGTTTCGTGGTTTATGATGTCTTGAAAAACTTTTTTTTTATAGTATAATGAAACACTTTGTGAAAACCCCAAAAATCATACGTCGAATGCAATAAAATGACAAACAACTGGTGGAAGTGAAAGGTATTAGCTGTGATAGGAAAGAGGCTTTTCGGTCATCAAACCACAGCCAGTTATTGCCTCACCAGAGTACGTCTTTATTCCTTACAAATGCTTTTATTATCTTCATACTTTTGATTGTATTATATGGAAATGTCATCAGTATTTTGTGTTTGCAATCTGAGCCATTTGTATTATGGCCTACAAATATTGAACCTCTCAACTCAACAAACCTTCTCCGGAAACTTCGTATTTCCAGGGTGACTTTCTCTGAAAGAAGATTTATGTCAATGCGAAATTACACATGTGATTTTTGCAATTAAACGCATTACGGTTTGCATTAATCAAAATGAGGCCATTTAAATATTAATAACGGATGCTATTTCTCATGTAACTTGCGCAAAGCGAGACAATTAAATGTCATATGAAGATGATGTCAAATTTCCTGGAATGACATTCTTTCCGAAAGGAAAGGAAAAACGGTTGTGTATGGGTTTAATTGGCAAGTAATAAATTTACAGACCTGCCCCGGTGTTTTTTGACCTATCTTTCTCTCTTGGGGACATTTAACAAATATCCAAGATCCTAGTGCCATCAAGTGACTTCCCAAACGGGCAATAATACTGGCCAAATCATCAATTGACTTCGTACACAGAGTTGAAAACTGTCCGAACAAGCAATTTATTTGGTACAGCGCGATTCACCACAGAGCCATTCCATGGCCATATAGGGTAACGTCTATGGATCTGTGCGAGAATCGTCATACAAAGGCCCATCAGAGAGGCATGGGCAAATGTAGTAAAATTTCAGAGAGCAGTGAAGCCATTTGCTCGGTCCGCGTTAAAACGTAGAGCATGTGTCAAGGTCAAAACACGTTGCAAGTGTCACCAGTGTCAATATCAGCACGGGTTTCTTTAGGACTGTCTATTGGCCAAGACTACCTCAAGAACAGTACCTGTCAGTACCTGACATAAAACTGTAATATTATTCAATTAAGCTACACGTCGGAATATTTTAACCCATATATACAGATTAAACAGGTAATCGACTCATGCTGGCAGCATAATTCCCATTAGCTGCCAATGTAGAGAGGTTTGTGACATTTTGCCAAGGCTCATACTGTTGTCGCTGCTCTAGTTTTAATCTCAATGCTGCAGTTTTTTTATTTTCATTTCTGAATAAACCAGGATTGTGCCGTAAATTTTTGATGTCCATGATTAAATTGCAAATGACATCAGTGCATTATTTTTGAATACGTAATTCTGCTTAAGTCATAGTGATAAGGGTTATAAGTGTCCACTGCGTAAACATTTACATGAATACTTCGAATACAACGCTGATAGGTTCATTGACAAGAGGTTGTATTTCAACAGTTACGTGTGATCTTTTGCCAACTATCCCACCGCTGTCGCAGCTCTGGTTTTATTCTCCACGCGGAAGTCTTTGATATCATAACAGCTAGCATGTAGCACTTGCATCCATACACCGGAGTAAGCCTGTACAAAACAGTATATGGCATATGTAGTAAAAGCCTGTCCATGTGCGAAAATGTTTTAATTATCCCCATTTTGTAATGGGTGATGCCTGTTGATTTCAAATGTACACATGTCTCTTTGGTAATTTATTTTATTGTGGCTCGTAGTGTAATACGTTTACTCAATAGACTCAATAGTCATAGCCCACGGATTCTAGTTAAGTTTCTTTTCTCAATCTCCTTAATGAAGGGCTGTTTCCAGTTCCGACCGTTTATCGAACAAGCCGCGCTCACGTACAACCGGTGGATTTAAAAATATGTACACGACTTTTTTCCCCCAGCCCTACCCGTCGCGGTCAAAGGCATCCATGAAGGACTTACCCTTGAACTTACTGTGGTGTCCCCCCCCCCCCGCCCGAGGATTACATGGCATTTTCAACTAAACTTGGGTCATCAGTTAGATAAAAAAATGGAACCCACGAGCATCTGGAACAATGTTTGGTAAGAAAAAGGATTTTCAGTGTGTCGTCGTTTGTAGACAAACCCCTGCTATCTAGTCCAATAGGATATTCAGTAGATTCGTTCATATCAAATTCACATGCACAGAGATAGAATTTGTAAGTTACCCTTGTACAGAAAACGAGAGCCAAACGGTTAGAATGTAATTACTTGCAGCATCATTTAAACATTAGTTCAGCAGGAATGCTGAGCCCGCTCAGTTCACCACAAATAGTATCTGGTCAGCGTACACACGTGAAAGCTGGCGGAGATTTAATCAGTCTCAGTTGAGGATTTCTGTCAACTTATCAGTCCTGCTGGTATTCACTATTTCAGAAAGACAATGAGGTCAGGGACGAATATAAATCTCAGTTCCTGGCTTTGTCATACAATATTTAAAATATTAGGTATGAATAATGCAGCAGTAGCCCTGGGCAAAGCAAGATGACTCTAACATTCCAAATAGGATTGAGAAAAGGTTTTCACCAGTCATATAACCATTTTACAGTACCACCAGACGTCAGCTCTGTCTGGCTTTCCAGCTTGCACAGAAATAAATTGACCACTTGTATACAAGGGTAAGTGCAAGCAAGAAAACCTGTTCACACATTGTGTATGTATCGACTAATTGTGATATAAATAATATGAGGCAAGCTAACACAGTGATGATGCAACCAGAATACTTCATTAGAATTAACAAGAAGAAATGAAACATTGATATACACTATGGAAGATCCACGCGGTGTTGTCTCTGTTGTTAAAAAAATTTCTCTTTTCCTGTCCGAATGCTTTTAATGTTTTTCTAATTAGAAAATATAATATCTTAATACAAGATGTTCTTCTTCATTTTTCTTCCAAAATACAATGTTTAATGAAAATGTGCAGTTGGGATATTTAAATAAAACAGTTTCAGTAGTTGTGCTTACGGTAGTAAGGTGAAAGCTTTACCGCTGTGAAGAGGAACTGACTAAAAGTGCAACAATTACAAAATAGCCTTATAGGATCTAACATCTAACATCTTATATAGATGTTTTAAAATTAAAAGTTTCATTTCTGTCCCGTCTTCAGTGGTCATTTCCGCTTTCCTGCATACATCGAGGGCATTTTACTGCCACATTTTCATTTATTAATTTTACCAGAATGCTTCGCTACGAAATCGTTCGAAAGTAAATACCTTGAGATAGGCTTTTTCTTTGTATAAGCCTTCCAATGTGCACTGTAGCACGTGAATGTGGAATCACATAAAAAGAGAGTGACACTGGTACTTCTCCGTGTTTATGTGCCTCTGGTAATACATTTCCGATAATGGCCACGCTCCAATATTCTACGCCGGAGAAAAGCTGAGGTATGTGCCTGAGACGCCAGATAAGTGGAGACCGATCTGGAAGTTAGTGGAGCAAGCGTCATTGCCCCTCTCGGAACCAAGTGATACCAAGTCAGCAGTAAAAGAAGAGGCTTAAAGTACAGAGGTTGAAGTGTAAACTGAAATTTATTCTGTTCATGACTCTACCATGTCAGCAGACTGACCAGGCGATTTTCATTTACCACGTCTTTAGATGCCGCCTTTGAAATAAGTGCCAATGTAGATATAAATTTCATTTTTTACATAAATAGTTGCAGTTTTGAAATAAGGTCCACTTCTGAAACAATAATTCTTGCTGACTACTTTTGAAATAAAACTTTACCACTACGAAAAATGTATCTTCGTAACTGGTAATTTTTCTTCTTCTGAAGTACAGTTATTTAAAGAGTCTAACAAAAAAAAATGCACTTTATCATCAATGGTCATCATTTATTATTTCGAAAGCGGTCGTTCGTTCAAAACTGATATTTTTTAAATGGTTCCTACAGCTTGAAAGAGGTGCAACGTTGCCTTGTGTTACTTCTGAAAGTAATGACAACTTGCATTTACAGTTATATTTGCTCTTGTGAAACTTGGTCAAATGTCCGCTGGAAATGTTCAAAGTAAAAATGCGAAATCTCTTATGTCGTCTATATAAAGAGAAATGATGGATCAAGACATTTGGTTTAATTAGGTGGTTGACAGTTTCCACATGGGCAAGCCAGCTAATTAATGTTTTATCAAACAGTTGCAATTAATCAACTGTTGCCTTGTAGCCGTCCGTTTAGCACAATTTAATAATTGATGATAAGAGACATCAAAGAAAATTCACAGAAAAATGAAAGAGTCTCTGTCCTTCGGGAGAAGATGACACATTTATTATCTCCAGGAACAGAACTGATCTATAACAGAGGGCACTAGAAACACACCGTTCCTTCTGACACAGAAATCTACCCCATTTTTAAAATAACGATTGCTAAGAAACGGATATGCGATTACTACGTGATGATGTTGTAGCTCTTTTCATGATGGACACAAAAGTGTAGAGATGTAACACAGTTTTGCCCTCCTTTCGAACTGATTTTATTTGATTATTTATTTTGATCGGTGTTTCACTTATCCGACGGCCGGGGGAAACCCACGACCATCCACAGGTTGCTGGTGGACCTTCCCACGTCGGGCCGGAGAGGAAGCCAGTGTGAGTTGGACTTGATCTCACAGTGATCGCATTGGTGAACCCTCCTTTTAGAATTGGGTGAATCTGGCTTAACAACAGTCAAAAATATTTCTACCATGTCCTGGCGACCGTCTTTTTGAAACCCCCTTCTGATGTATGGACAAAAGGTCCTGGTGAATAAGGCCTCAAAATAAGCCAAAAGTGTGTAATTCTTTTTTCAAATACATAAACGTTACACATTTTTACAACGTTGGATCATTCTGTCAGCCATTTATCAAGAGTCATCTGTTGTTACATTTAGCAATATTAAAGGGTTAGTCTGCTTTGCTCTTCAGTTATGATTTTCTTTCAAGTCGAAGTACACTTTATTACCAAAAGTTTAAAAGAACTTCTCCTACTTAGTTTGTATGACTTTGCAATATGAAGAACTGTGCACATGAAAACGGCTTAAAGAGACTATCGTTTTTTATCCCGACGGTCGGTGATCTTGTTACACGCAACGTGGGCAAAGTTGTCTTTTGAAGCACCACAAAGCATCGCTTTTTTATCAGACCGAGACAAATCTCGCTCAGAGGCTCTACAAAGCACTAACCTTAGGCCATACACCTTTGGCAAATGGAGGTTTAGTCGGGGCAGAAGAGTCACCATTGTCTGGAAATTTTTCCATTGTCCGTGAAGCAATCGCGTGATCAGTTTCTCTCAAACGTAAATCACTTATGTGCATGTCAAGCCCTGATTTACAAATCCGTGCCCGCGCTTTAAGTGGATTCAAAACTCCCTGTAATGTGTTGACTCTGTGGTATGGCTTAAAGACAAAAAAAAGAAAAACAGTTCACATCTACAAAATAGTCACCAGCAAACTAAATCATTATATTTTGAACGCAAGGCTTGAGTAGGTCTTGGACAAGTGTTTAACCATATGTCAAACCTTTTATATTATAAGATACTTTACTTTGATTTATTTATTTACTTATTTTGATTCGTGCTTTACGCCATACTAAAGAACATTTCACTTATACGACTACGGCCATCATTAAAAGCGAGCAGTGCCCGTCCGCAGGTTGCTGGCACAGCCGGAGAGGAAGCCAGCATGAGCTGGACTTCAACTCACAGCGACCGCAATGGTGGGAGGACTTTACTTTCCAAGTTCAAAGTTTACCTTGGCGAAGGAATTTTCTGAGTTCCAGCTGTAAATGTTCGGGAACCCTCGGTGACAACAAACGGTTGACGAGTCCATGTGTAATTTTGCGGTCTCCAGAGTTCGCTGAAGTTCGCACGTCATTGACTAAGAAGGCATGCATAACGGTAGGTCTTATTTGGGAATGTCAGTAACTTGTCAGAGTCCTGTGGTGTACCCCGGGCACCTCAGTTTTCTCCATGTATAAAAATGATCGCCATCGGATAATGATAAATACTTGAATAAGCCGTAAAAGAATAATCACATAAAATAAATCTGATACTGACTAAGATGTGACTGAGGCACAACAATTGCATACGTGAATAATGGAAACGCAGAGGTTCCAATTTATTCTCTTTCTCGCAGAAGTGGTTAACATATATTTGGAGCATTGAGTTACTAATTAACTTGTCTCTAGTTATCTTGTCTTTTTAAATGTGTCCATTAAAGACTCACTGATATACATTTAAACAACACTGATCTGCTATTGTCGTCTATTTCCAGAAGAGATCTTGGCAAAATATGTTCGGGGACGAATATTAGGAATAAACAAATTATATTTGTACCCGTCAATATCCAAACATTTAGATCTACTCCAAAAAAAATTAACAACTTTGAAGGTACACAGATGTAACAACCAAACATTTACATTCCTCAGTAACAAGAACTTTACATCCACCAATAGCAAGAGGTAATTTTCTTCTGTCAATTGCAAATATTTTTTATCATTCAATAGCCAAAGATTTACATCCGTTAATATCAAAGGCCTACAGCACTGATTATACGCATTCTAAAGATTAACGTGTGTTAGTAATTTGTATTTACTTTCGTCAAATGGAAGGAATCATCATTTTCTTTCTTTTTGATTTGCCATTAACAAAATTCATTTTCAGGATTAATAATGCAGAAAATAGAGTGAAATGCATAATTATTGTTGCCGAGAAGGTCCATCTCTTGAGGAAACTTTTCATGGTGTTAAACAGGAGTCAAGCCAATCCATCAAATTAAACTTTTAATCGGCTCCAAAACGTCGACACAATGACCGCACACCGAGATTGTTCTCTGATTACCGAAAAAAGAGAAAGTTACTGTTTTTATCCACTTCGAATCATTTTGTGACAGCTCCAGGGAATAATCTGAAATAATACAAGTTCATATTTATCAGGACCAGGAGAAAAAGTGGCTTCTTTATTAGAAGATGATTTATTGTATCGTTTGTAGCGCCATCTTTGCACGGTATCCAAGGGTGTAAGATTGTGCTGAGCAGTAAGCCGTATTAACAATGGCGTTCTGACTGATTCATGTCTAATACGTGTATAAATATGTACATTTAGCCATGGAGTGTTTTAAATATATGCATATCATGTGTAAAAGCAATCTCATATAGTTTCATTTACTTATTTGAGTGCTATTTTTTCGTATTTTCGCCATACTCAGGAATATTTTACTTAAACTACGGCACCCAGAATAATGATGTAATGATGGGAGGAAATTTCAAGACCAACCGCAAGTTGCTGGCAGACCTTCCCAAATACAGCATGAGAGGAAGCTAGATAGTGCATCAATGGAATTCACACGGGGAGCATGGCGGAGGGGGAGGGAGGGGCCCATGGTTATTGTACTGCACTCACAGGCACTGAGCCCCGGAGCCTGCTACCCAATCTCCTATAAACAGCATTGTACGTTACCCTGTTTAAACTAGCGCGTATTTCGACTCTAGAATATTTCACTTGTATAACGGAGATCAGGTTCCCCGGAGGATGCACGATCCTATTTGGTGAAGCTGTCCGGCCTTTTCTCGAGGGACAACTACACGACCTAACTCAAAAAGAAGTCTCATTGAGTCTCAGATATTGCTGATAAACTGGGTTGTGGAGAATGAGTAAATGGTTTACTACGGGGGTCTTTCTTTTTATTGATAACAGGCCTACTAATCTCTTCAGTGACCACGGGGAATATTTACTAATTTATTACAGTATTGAAATATAAAAGGGTCAGTACTGATTTTCGGAAAATATACTAGTTAAACCAATGTTTCCCAGAGATCCATAATGCGTTAAACCTATTTGTATGCATGGTAGAGTAAGGAAGGAAAGGGTGGCTGTTTCCTTATTTCGGACTATTAACTAGTCCTCAGTGGTCTGTATGATGCAATAATAACGATCCAACAATAGACTGCACCCCGTGGAACATTAGAGAAGAGGCGGATTTCACAATAAAAGCATGAAATCCTAAATTTCATTATATATTGCCAGTATACAGGGCACGACATGCTTGGGAAGAAGCTGGTCGCATAGTAGTGAGGATATGAAAATGTTGTAGGAATCGATCAGGAGGAAAATAAGAGCTATATTGCAGTTGAATTGTGCGATAACGTCATATGACACCTTCGTGACCTTTTGATATCGCTTTTACATTGCCATGACTTGGCATACTCATTTCCCGCTAGGCTGCTATACGTCATGTTACCGTGTTCAAATCTATCAAGACGTAGGCTTTCGGCGTAATAAGTATGGAGATATGTAATCACAGTTTGCTAGATAATCGCAAGCAATTGCAGCGTATACCAAAAGCAGGTGTTACAGGTATAAATATTAATGCATTCGGATTGATGATAACGGTCTTTGCTTCCTAGAAAAAAAAAGAGATTGTGATCTTCGCGGCATACTTTTCAAGCCATACGACAACTGTATGTTGGACTGATGATAGAACTATTTGTGATGTGCTTTCAGAACTGTTCCGTTCTTCTGAAGCTGAAAAAGCAGCGTTTATCCAAACGATCATTTCGGAATGGTCTGGCCATTAATTTGCTATTGTCAAAGAAATCTAGCCAATCTCACCATCCATGCATATGTAAACGATCTAGCCTTAATATTCCGAACATGTGTATGAGGGTAGAGTCACGCGATGGTTAATGGTGAAAGACCCGAACGGAAGTTCTGTGAACAGAAGATTCGCCGGAAGAACATAGCATTGAGGCCAACATGTTCACGCAGACGTGATTTCCTCGACCGTTGCCTCCCGCCATGTTTCATGTGAGCGTAATTCGGGAGAACTCCATCCAGGCGCCCAACGAGGTATAGAAACTCGAGGAACTCATTGTCCCTTATAGTTGAGTTACGTGACGCGGTTTGTATTCATGCTAAACACGTATGCTATTTCACAAGTAAAACAAGTCCTATAGGTGATGTTACACCGTTGGTAGTCACGCTCGCCTGGCTGGGGGTTCGTTTTTCACACTGTAGAATTTATTTGATATGTTGGCTGGTGGAAACCTTTGATGAATCTATTGATTTTTTTTACACAGTTATCAGATTATAAAGACTGATTCGTGCGATGTATTTTGTATTGTAAAAGTGGCAATTGTGTCTGCTTTTTATCGAAGTGTCGCAAATATATTTTATCATTGGAGAGTGGTTTCTATCAAATGAGAGTTTTGGGGAGATTTGTTGGTAGACAAGTTGATGTAAAATGTATGAGTAGAAACTGGGAAGTGATGAAATGAGATTTTACAGGTATACCTATTTTTTGTTAAGTAGACAAGAAATGGTACCTATCCTCAGCCCGTCCAATGATTCCTCTTCGCATACAGATAAAAGTTTTCGTGTCTTACTCACTGTGAGAAGTAGGGCTATGTAAGTGTTTCTGAAACCTGCAATGTAGGGAGTATGGAGTCCTTGTGGGTGGTAAAAAAACCCAAAGAAGAACATAGTACCTATTCTCAACCCGTCCAGTGATCTCTCTCTGGCTTTTGGCTTGGCGTGCATATAAAAGGAAGGAATGTGAATATAGGTGGGCCTCAAAACTGCTCTGGTTGAAACCTGCAATATAGGGAATATGGACTCCAAGATTTCCCAATACTTTATCCTGGGTAGAAAAAGAAAATGACAAAAAGGAAGAAAAATAAAAATGGCATTACAAAGTGTTTGCAATACAACCGCCCACTGTTAATCATATGTGTTGTATAAATATGTTCACAACAATTTTCCAGTTTCACCCAGTCTAAGATTTCGCTTCGTTTCTTAGTTTGTCCTCTTTGTTATGTGCAAAGTTCTAATATGCGCCGACATCATTGCTTATGGTCTCGTGAACCGAAATCCATGCTACAAAGACTAGACTGAGCTTTTAAATGTAGGAGCTGTGGTAAATCAAATCTTTGCATAGAGTGGAATTCACAAAGGTATAGAGGTATAAACACGGTTTTTGACTCGCTGTCAAATTACGAGCCACTCGTTGAACGAAAAAGAAAATGTCATTGGTTGGTTCCTCTTTCTGTAACTGATCACTGGCCAAAGGACTGGTTTCCGTCACGTTTAAATGCTTAAACTTACTCAAAGCAAATCAGTAATAGTGATCAACTGTAATACAAGACAGTTCTAAGGCATTGCCTAATCTTCCCATTTCTGTAATCCGGGTCCATAGAAATGTAGTTATACACAGTCGTTGACACTTGCAACATTCAGCAGGTTTTTCACGTATTCACATCATTCAGAGATTCGGAATTTTTAGCCTAGAACGTGTCAGTCGTATTTGTGCTTATCAGCATTGCATGTAAGAGCGGAAATATTTTTGTGTGAAGGCCTAATGTACAGAGTAGGGATAATTGTTCAGAGCAAGAGGGCCAAATGTCCCAAGGGGATGGCGCACCACTCGTTGGTTTACACAGACCCTGACTCACATAGACTGACAATCTTAACCTGGCTAATTCAAAAGGAGGACTGTTTTCTTTTTGACGTGGTATTTATCATGGAGGATGAAGGACAGTTGTTGGTTGGGTTTTTCTAATGGTTCGAAGCTAAAAATTGCCGTGTATGTCATTTGTGTTTTGGGATGGACAAAGGAAACGACCTTCAAAGATTTGACTGTTATCCCCGATCGAGAAGCATGTGTCACACAACATAAGGAGCAATATCTCCCTCCCCGGAATGTGATCCCAAACCATTTATAAATGAACGAATGAATGATTATGGTTTAACAAAATTTACAATTGAAAATTATACACGTAAGTGTGAAAGCATTTGGGAGTTATGCCCTCATTTTTTGACAATACACAGTAATTAAGTAATACACTTAACATTTATTTATTCATTTCTTTATTTGATTGGTGTTTTATGCCGTACTCAAGAATATTTCACTTATACGACGGCGGCCAGCATTATGGTGAGAGGAAACCAGGCAGAGCCCGGGGGAAACTCAGGACTATCCGCAGGTTGCTGGCGGACCTTCTTACGTACGGTAGGAGAGGAATATGCATTGAGAGTATGTCTTGAAATTTATGGACAAAAATACAATGGTCCTTGAAATATACATTTATTTATGTACGCATTACTGGACAAGTAATGTGTAGTTGGCACATATGAATATATGACGGGTAACATTCATTAAAAGTCACATGTCTCAAGTTACTTGAGCGTCAGGGATTAAAGTCTGAATTTAGACAAATGGGGGAACAATGGGTAGAGAGAACACAATGACCTACGCCTTCCGGTAAAAGTCTTATCTGCACATGTGGGACGAAAAACTCCTTAATTACAACTCTTTCGCGGAGTTCAAATAATAAGTGGATGAACTGACAAAAAAATGCACATGCAATAGTTGTTGTTGTGATAGTTGTAACTGATGTAATGAGGCTATTTATCACATAATTACGGACGCGATTACCCATGTGATCGGCCTAAAACTCCTGCAGAAAAACAACGCTCGGGAAATAAAGAGTGATATTCCCCACAATTACATTGTTCTACCACACAAAAAGCATTGGAATAGATTTGTATTTCTTCCTCCTGAAATGCTGATTATTCAGAGAAGTGGAAGTTGGCTCGACCGTTGTGGCTCTCTGGAAAAATTCAGTTGTGATCAATGCCCACACTTTGTACTCCTGCGCTGTAGACAAAGGTCAATCGTATACTTGCAAAACATGGTATGCATTATACAGCATCAATAACAGAGCTGCACTTTTTTTCACGAGGCCTTCAGTTAAGCGTCTAATTTGCAAGGGGTGTTGAGGCAGAATCATCGGAAAAGGAAGAAAATAAGCGCCTCTTGTTCGCCATTCCCTTCAAACTGAAAATGTTGTTTGCTTGCCGTGATGAATAAAACAGCACCATGGGCACTTGATGTTATCAGTGATGGATTCACAGGATGTCTGGTCTCTTTGATTGCTCTGAGAAACTTCTATACATATACATGGCTGTGTTATAAAGTGCATGTTTAAGTATGCAGGTCTGGATTTCTCTGGGCACTTAGCTTTACATGTTAATGGAGCAAAAAGCTTAACCATTATTTATAACACTCTAGGCAATGTTATTGAATAAATAATCCATATAGTCAAGAGAAACACAGAAGACCAGTCTGTTCAAGTTAACGTTAAAGTTTCATATAGATCTAAAAACCTTGGACATTGTAAAGTTAATCTTTGGTTTGTGTAAGTATATTGTAAACCCACGATACCCACAGGTATTTTCATAAGCCATAATAACTTAGTCACAATATTTTAGCACATTGTTTACCAGTGACCATCAATATTTGGGTATTCTCCCAACGTTATTG
Organism: Acanthopleura granulata; assembly: GCA_016165875.1. Taxonomy (NCBI): domain Eukaryota; kingdom Metazoa; phylum Mollusca; class Polyplacophora; order Chitonida; family Chitonidae; genus Acanthopleura; species Acanthopleura granulata. Next base: position 17,690,632 of record JABBOT010000008.1, read on the forward strand.
GGAGAAAAACTGAATGTGTATTTTGGTAGTCATTTGCGAATAAGTCGGTGTTTCTGTGTCATGATGACTAATTTATCACGAACTGACGGAAAAGTGCATCGCCTTTTTGTCCGTCCACAGCTATATACATCCGATGCCAGATGAAGGCGACAACAAGCAGTTTTGTGCACTGACTGATGTGCTTTCGGTCAACATGTGGTTTAATAAACGAGTGGAAGATCGATGAAAATCAGTCGCCTTACACCAGTATCGAATGAACCTTCATTTATTTATTAATTTATTTGATTATTGTTTTACGCAGTAGTAACGAAAATTGCCCTTATACGACGGCGGCCAGCATTATGGTGGGAAGAAAACGGGCAAAGCCTGGGGAAAACTCACAACCATCCGTGGGCTGCTGTTGCTTTTTCAATAGAGGAATGTTCGTCAGTCACTGGCCACAGGGGAGTGGTTTACTCCGTGTACACTTATACATGTACATGGGTTATCCTCAGGTATGACCCTCTAATCATATTAATGAACTAAACTTGTTAGTATCTTTAATATTATAAATATTATTATTATTATTAATTCCATGAGAGTGTTGTGAGATAAACAGCCATCAAAAATCCAATCTTCATTGGACACACGGAAATATTTGCATAAATTTTCTGAAAGATATTGGAGACTTTTTTAAAAAATTTTTTATCACTTTTCTCTATGGGCTCGCGCTTGGACCTGCGTTAAATTGTGCATCCTTCTAAAAACTCCACAATAAATCTCACTACGTGAAGAAACAAAATCCCCACGATAATAATTCGAACAAACACTCGTGGTTCCCCGTAATACATGGTTTAATACTCTTTTTTCTACTCACAAATCAAGTTTATGATTAGACCAGATGTAACTTCCCTATATTACACTTTTCGCATAGCGCACGGACAGGGGGAGCGTGTAACACTATCGGAGAGGAAAAATGATAAAGAAATGGCTTGCTCAACTCTCAGACAGCGATAGGCCTTACACAAGATCAAACAAAGAAACAAGAAGACGATTGAATAAGTTCAACACATATATTTGAACAAAATAGACAATAATAAACGAAACAATACAGATAATTACATATATATATATATATATATATATATACACACACACATATATATATATACACACACATATATATATAGAGAGAGAGAGATATAGATAGATAGATAGATAGATGGATAGATAGGTAGATAGATAGATAGATTCTTAATGGTGACAGCGTCCAAATCCGAATGGAATATTCTGACTTCCAAAGGCAAGTCAGTCCACCTAAATATAGATTCCAAAATCCTTCTGAATTCTCGACTTTAAGGATGACAAGTCCTGTAGTGACGAACAGTAGAGGGCACGGGACGTCAACAATGTTGGATGTCGAACTCCCCAGCACGGTGTAAGCTTCCTGGACAGACGGGTTGACAATAGCGCCCGTAATGCCGAGCTGGCGATGTATGTTTCACTCCTCGGAAATACACACGAAGTCACTTTCAGGGTAAATTGGGATGAAATGTACATAATCGCACAGACAATGAGCGATACAATCGTCTCACACGAAATATCAAGTGGTGAAATACAAGCTCACAAAGTGCTACGTACCGAAAAATGGCTTACAAAATAACAAAGTTGTCGAAAGGTGTGTAAGCCAATATCTCCAACATGCCACAAAATTCCTTATAAGTAGACAAAGGCAAATATGGCTCGAGTGGACACAAGTAAAACGACTGCTCTCAAAGTGGACATAAGTAAATGACCTCCCAAACTGCACGTAAATAAATGACTGCGAGCTTTACAACTTCGTCGCTCATATTTATAGCCTAATGTAAAGAAAATTTCTGGATGGTTTGTCCGTAGACATGTTTACAATGTGGATACAGCTTTCCAGAATGTACGCTCTATGCACAATGACACGAAATCAGAAACACAGAAGCCTCGGGAACACGCGACTGAATTCCTGCGCAGGCTATCACGTACACAGAGAAAAAATGTAGGTCAGGCAGAGACCTGTTTAGCTTGAAAAACAAAATAAAAAAGAATATAATGCAATAGTTTAAAGACGGGGTTCGTAACAAGCGACATTCATAGAACTGTCATAGAGATTTGTGTAGATGGTACAATCTGTACAGATTCCTCGAAACCTCTTCTAAGAACGCAAATTATTATACATCTATTTATTACAGTTGGTTAGATACATTTCCAGAGCGAAAAACGTAAGTAGTCTCATTTTTTTCGTTTTCACTCTGTGATGATTATCTAAGCCTCATCTTGAGTTCAGTTGTTATGCCTTGCCTTAACAATATCACTCATCACAAGTTAGATCACTCAGTTTATAAGTTTCAGCGCAAAAGCATAATGTACGCAAGGTGCAGGTATGCCTATAGCGAATTAATGTCACTACCTGCCGGGTTCATTTGCAGGAGCCTATTAAAGACCGACGGGGAAACCTTGAATATCATATCCGCCTTCTCACAGAACACATTCACGCGAGAATCTTGTCACGCAACGGCTGACAGCAACATGGTATTATGCCGAGATGAAATAGTTAAGTACACAAGATATGATGGCAGGAGGTTTCTGTTGAATAGTTTCATTCCTGACGTCTGACAGAGAGGCTCATTGTTTTATCTTTTGGGAGAAACGAGGGGAGGGAGGGGGGCTTGCACATCGCCAAGCACGTGCTACGATGTTTGAAGGTAAGGTGTACACATTTATGACATGTAAATAGACACGCCTTTCTTTCAAGGTGTTAGCCTCGCTTTCAACATTAATTTCGTTCATATCACGGCAGTATACCCTTGTATCAGACCGGTTCAAATGGTAACACATTTAAACACTTAGACATGTTAGAGACCACAACCAAGCCAGTCACAGCATTTTGACACTGGGCTAACTTGTACTCGGCCTTTCCTGTTGCCTGGCTGTAAAGAAAGGCATTACTGAGACCGCTAATTTTAATGTTTACGGTATGTCCAACGTTCCGGATTCAACCGGAATTTCTCCGGCATACGAAGTGAGAATGGGGGCTAGCGAGCCGTTCTTAGTCAGAAGGTTTTCAGAAAGCTTGTTTTCCATCGTTCTTAATTATTCCTATGTTAGAGAATCACATACCACTTGATAACTTCTAGCACGCATTGATATTCTGCTGTGGCTTGCTAAAATAGAAACCATTGTTCGTGGCATTTGTTGTCAATCATCAGCCATGATGACAGGATATTGCAGAGCATAATCATTAGTTCTTCATGAATTGTCTTTCCCATGGCAGCCTCTAAACATCCATTTCGAATGTTGATTTTGCCGTGGAAGGGCACTATGATCTGAAGGATTCTATTTACTTATTTATTTGACTGGTGTTTTACGCCGTACTCAAGAATATTTCACTTATACGACAACGGCCAGCATTATGGAGGAAGGAAACAAGGCAGAGCCCGGTGGAAATCCACACCATCCGCAGGTTGCTTGGCGGGCCTTCCCACGTACGGCCGGTGAGGAAGCCAGCGTGAGCTGGACTTGAACTCACAGCCACCGCATTCGTGAGAGGATTCTGGGTCATTACGCTGCGCTAGCACGCTAACCGACTGAGCCAGGGAAGCCCCTTGAAGGATTCTATCCTTACACTACACTCCACTACACACTGACATAACAGAATGATCAAATGGAATATCGACAAGTACTGCTATTGTTGTGCATGTGCATGTGTTACATCAAATCACTATTTCTGAGTGTAGTCTAAAATTAAGCTTTGGTGATAGCCTACGCCTGTTAATTGCCATGAGATACATGAGCTGAACGTGTAAACGTACACTGTAATTAGCATACAGTAATTGGTAATTAATGTCATTAATTACTATTTCTGAGATAATACCATGTGGCGTAAACGTAAAAGGAAACTAATTAACTGCACTGTAAAAAGATACTACAAGCAACTACGACTTCCCTGTGCATATAGGGTCTCAGGTGGATGTGAAAATGTGAAAAAAGTCCGCAATTTCATGGCGTTTGGCTATGTCCAACCACTGTACCTTTGTTGTTTGATAATTAGTAGTTCATCCAGGACAGCTCGCATTCTTTCTAAAGAATAATAATGCCCCAGCCTCAGTGATTTTGAGTTCTGGTTCTAACTTATTATTTTCCGTTTGCGTAACTTAGTCAGCTTGTGCCAAATTTTCCATTCAGTACGAGTCCCAGAGTCCAATCCCCATAATAAGATCTAAGACTTCCGAAGTTTGCTCTTGGCTAATTTTTGACTGCAGATTAAAAAACTGTGTAAGGCCTCCTATATGTGATTTCAGATTAATGGCATCCTGTTCAGGGATCCGTGTTTTAATTGCAATTCGTTGTGGAAAGGAGACCGCCTATAAATTGTGGCCTCCGATCCGGCCTTCTGTCGACATGGAAGATTTCGGGCTGAGATCTTTGACTTCGAATCAACTTTGATCTGCTCCGGTTTCGATCTATGACCTACAGTGAAAGCACAGTCAACACGTATAACCTCCTGCTCATATAGGTGGCCCCCAGTCAGCACTTATGATATCCGATTCAGATCTGTGATCCCTGATCAACACCTGTCAGCGCTTTAAATCCGTTACTTCCGGTCCACATGAATGTACTTTTGGTTAGGAGCATGGCAACTGGCCAGGATCTATGACCTCCAACGGTCATTTTCATCAAGACCATCATCATCATCAACTCCCGTTAGGTGATGTCTGAGCCCAGATCTCTCGATCACGAGCGAAAGGAGCCAAATATACCGATGTCTGGCACCACACAAATAAACCCTCCAGTAAAACCAGTATAAGCCGTATAGAATTCAACTAATTACGCTGGACTGAGAAGTCCAAAGAGCACTACGTCAGGATATTGTGGGTCTTCCTGTGTTTCAGACCGGCTTGCTACGCAATTCACGTGAAACAAAGCTGTTGCCACTCTACGGCCAGTCTATCTACCATGGTAAAGTATTATACGAGGGAATGTGGAAGCTGCTACTATTGAAACAGTTACATGAAAAATTAGAGGCCAAAAACTTAACTGAGGCAAGTTGACCAAAGGCTGGTTTTTAACGGTGACGTATGGGAGATTTGTCAAATGTCATCATGTTGTCGCTTCTTTAGCTGTACTCTCCATGCTGCCGTAGCAGTCTTTAAAAGTATTTATTTATTTGCTTGATTGGGGTTTTACGCTGTACTCAAGCATATTTCACCTGTTCCACGGCGGCCAGTAATATGGTGGGAGAAAACCGGACAGCTAGATATCGGGGGAAATCCACGACCATCCCGCATGTTGCCAGCAGACCTATTTTATAGTCACTATGTCTTTCCATGAATGTTACGCAGAGCGTATGTTAGAAATACAGGTGATCTCTGTGGACTACTTGCATATCAATATCAGAAGTCTTGTTTCCTCTGCTCTAAGCATAACTAAAACAGACGAACGTTAATCCGGACATATTCATGGAGCCGTGTGAACTGCAAGTCCCTCTACAATGGCCCTAAGGTCGCAAAGGACTTCCATACGAAACAGTTTTGGGAATTGTTCACAATGAAGAACCAAACGTTTATATACCTCCGGGGTCTTTGTTATCGAATGGAACCTCTCTCTGACGACATGCTCACATTCAGTTCACTAGAGAACTACCCTGCCAATGCACTGAATATAGAAACATACTCTCTGAAGTGAGCATTATTGATCCGGGACCGAATTTATACGTAATCTAATACTAATCGTTCATGATGGCCTTGTTTACGTTCATATTTCAGGCTCTATCCAATGGCGCACATATTACAGTCCGCCTTGAATTCCTCGAAATATTTGCGATAGGCTTATGTCATCGAATTTATTTATTTGAATAGTGTTTTACGCCGTTCTCAGAAAAATTTCATTTATACACATGTAATATGGCGACCAGCATGACGGTGGGACGAAACCGACCAATGCTCCGGGATACCAACGGACATCCGCGAGTTACTGGCAGATCTTCTCACGTACGACGGGAGAAGGAGCCAACAAAAGCTAGACTTGAACTCGCAGTGACTGCGTTTGTGAGAGGCTCCTAAGCCATTGCGCTGCACTAGAACGCTAACCGCTGGCCCTATATGTGTGCTTTATGACTTGGCGATCCACACACACATGGATAGAATAAGTTGTGGCCGGCCCGGTGTCGGTGGTCGAGGTGATGTGTCTGGTGTCTTTTACATGGTGCTTAAGTGAGGCAGCGCAATAAAAAATCGGTACTGATGCGGGTTTAGTGAATGCAGACACCTCTGTGGCAGAGTATAGCGAAAAAAATGTAGAAAGCAATGTTATCCTTCCAACTCAAACATATTCTACAAATTTTTGCAAAGAGATGGACGCCGTAGAGCACGAGACGTCTAAGACGTCCATAAATGGAACTACAGTGAGCCATCAGATAAAAGAGAAGGGCGTTCCAACGGTCATGGCGGAAACGTAGCCAATTATACTATAGGAGTTCAAACGTTACTCTGAATTTCCCCCCGCTTGTTCCGTCTTTATTTGAAAGCAGTGTAATTTTGCACGGTGTATCAATCCTCCAGCAATGGTCCTATCGCTCAGTGACGACCAAATAGGAAATTTCCACATCAAAGCCTCCCAGAAAACCTATATCCTGTATCAAACCTTCACCGGAAGCTAGCAAATTACGACCTGTTCGATACAACGGCTAAGCGCAGTCGTGCACGGCCGCTCTGCTATGCAGTACCTTGACACACGCCAGGAAACCACCCAGATCACTATTACCCGCTCTATCGTCGAGAGTCAGAGTCTGCTAAAACGCCTCCGCAAGGGCAGTATAATGACCCAGAAGCCTCCCACCAATGCGGTCGCTGAGTCCAGCCCATATTGGCTTCCCCTCCGGCCGCATGTGGGAAGGTCTGTCAGCAACCTGCGAATGGTCGTGGGTTTTCCCGTGCTCTCTCCGGTTTCCTCCTACCATGATGCTTTCCGCCGTCGTATAAGTGAAATATTCTTGAGTAGGGCGTAAAACGCCAATCAAATAAATAAATAAATAAGTAAATAGGGGTGAATATTTCAAAGTAAAGGCTAGAAAGATATGCAGGGTAGAACTGTGCGTAGCGTAGCTTTGTTCGACGGTTTCATTCCTCTTCTATTGGCGAACTGTGTTCTAGGAGTCTCATCGTCGAAGGAACGTTCGTCTGTCAGTCGTCAACCATAATAGGCCTTTCAAGTGAATACTCGTAAGACAAATTTCTAAAACGATACAAAGTATCTGAACTATCCTAATAATTTCCCCAAGAAAACATTAAGAGTATTTTGATAGTAATATCTAATCCCTCTAAGCTCGACTGTGTTCCACTTGAAAACTTAAAACTTCTAACAAACAGCTGACCATTCCGCTGTTAAGACAGAGTGACTGGCTGTCCACTGTAGTCACTGCTCAGGGCTGAATTTGCCTATGACTGGCCCATTTCATCTTGGTTGGACATCGTGGCCCGAAATTTATGAGTTACAGCTGAGATAAAGAAGTCGAGACTATAAGGCGGACAAGCTGTCCTAAGGCACATGCACGGATTCTGTTTGGTGAATTTTATTGATTCCACGTAATTAAGTTTGTCGAACTTGTACTGCGAGGAATGATATGATGGGGGTAATAGCGGATCCAGATGGAGAATTGAGGTGTCAGAGATCAGTCGGTGACCGCTGTCTCGCTCAATACACTGACACTTTCACTGGTCAAAGAAATTCATTAGGGATGTGTGCAGGGCGGAAGAGGTCGCTGAGCAGTGCCGTTAACATGATATTCGATACTGACGCAACCATTTTATTCGATACATGTCTTAGACATTCCTTAATTCTGGCTGAAAGACTACAGGTCACGAGGCTATACCACTCCGAAGTCCAAGGTCGGGAGATCCGGGATCAAATCCGGGTCGGGTCTTACCAAAGACTTTAAAAATAATGCTCATTGCTGCCTTGGTATCGCTTAGCACTGAGATGTTAGAGAAAGGAAACAGGACTGGTCGCCCCGGTGTCAGGATAATGTGAGTGGATGATGGTGTTCTCGACAAGATCTTCCTGTCGTTTCATGAACTCTCCCTACCGCTAGAAGGCACAGTGTATATACATTCTAAGGGCTTCACTACGACGTTAAACCCGTGCGTACATACATATACATACACACATTCTGAAATCTGTTTTTGTTGTTAACTCACATTGTTTACCATACAACCGAGTTGTCTTGCAAGAATTTCCACCGGTTTACAGAATTCATATGTTATGTAGTGGAGGAATGGCGAGAAAAAAATGGAGTGAAATAATTATCTAAGATACTAAATAGTGTATTTTATTTCTTTTTGACATAGAATAAGCGCATTGATTAATTTTCACTGATAAACGCCGGCATGTATAGCGTAGTCTAAAAATCACACTGGGCTGGGAAGTATCCCAAGTATACATTTGCTTCCCATGCATACAGCACGGCACATGGCTGGGTATACTGTGGTCCTCATGCTTTGTTCATCACCAACATAATCCAAATTAATCCAAATCCAAGTTATCGTTTGCCAACACAGATTTGATGATTTAGCGAATCCCGTAACTTAAAACCTCCATATCCCTATATGGGGTCTTCACAACCCTAATTCCACTATGGAGTTCACCGCCATGTGTATGTCTTCCTTATAACAGCGAGCTAGGCAGATCCCCGCAGGCACACTTTCCTCGATGTTGTGCTGTCTTGGACAATCTTTAACAAACAGTTCCTGTAGCTAAAGTTGACAAGTAATCGTTACCTGTCAAAACTGCCGATTAAGCAAGAGCCAGGTGTATTTACCTGTACACAAGGATCGTGCCCAGTGATCGATCAGTACTATAGAAGGTTTGCGTGTATCATCAAGCATTGTTGAGACACTGTCAATATCTGAAAGCAAGGAAAGCTTAATACAGAGACTGACAGCTATGAAACGCTTCTAAGTGTAGGTATCTGGACGAATTTCCATCCTCCTCCCAGTGCTTCGTGGTAGTCGGGCCGAGGCTCCTCTTAAATTGTTTCTCTCTTACCTATTACCAACTTTATTTACCATTTATGTATGTTATTTCTTACATACATGCATTGCATTGGAAACTGATGTTTTAGGTTGTGTTGAAAGCGTTTCTTGTGGTTTGCGAGTCGGAACGCCGCTGTATGGTTTACCAATGGTTACGCTTGTCTTACCTGATGCTTACTTAGGATCTAAAAATCTTTTATTCCACCAAAACAGTACAAGGTCGTATTACCAGGCCCTGTACAATCTGGAAACCACAATGACATTCTTGCAGCGTCCCTTTGGTATTCTTCAAGTCCTCTTGTGACAGAAACTAAAGGCCCAGACCAGATCACAATGGACTTTATCTAATTAAATTATCTATTTCCTCTTAACCCGGGCCTAGAGACTGTATAAGCAGTCTTGTTTATAACACCAACGTGATGCTTTCATCAACACTCGCAATGAAAGCGCTACTGAGATGCCTATATTTGTATTCAACGTTGAAAATATCCATATACTCCTAGTTGGAAAATTTTAATTGGATGTCATGCATAGAATAGTCTTCGCGGCATCATTGAAATCTGTAGATTCCTAAATGTTACTCGCTCCATTTAACACTGAAACATTATTTCTTACATATTGTTTTGAGAACTGATTATTTTTGCTTGTTTTGGAAATGGATCTTAAATCTGGACAGTTCTTTCATTGCTGACGAGTGGTATACGGATGTCGGACTTCCGTCCGAGTTTGCCTATTTCAGCATCATTATAAACATTAGTAACTTTGCGGTCAGTTCTTCTTGCTACATGTCCGCGAATACTCACAGGGTACCGTTATCTGGATATGGTACACATCATTAACAATAATGTGGTCATAGGTCCATCAAAGTGACTACAGTGGCCACGAGAAATAGTCTCTCCCAGCCCTTTAGATAGTCTCTGTAAATAAATTGAAATCAAAGCTCAACTGAGAGACATATTTGATTAAGGACACGTTGTATAGTAAAATGCAACACGATTTGAATAGTGATTTTGTTCATCCGCCTGGAACAATCAGTGCCTTTCGTCAATAATGGAAACTGTTCAGCGTGTAGCCGGAGGGACGTCTAAACCGACCCAAGCCACATGACTGACTGACTGAATGAACAGATGCACAAATGAATGAATGAATGAAGGAATGAAATCCTTTGGCTTACGATAAATTTTACTCTCCCCAGAGGCCCTTTACAAGAATACATGAACAGGTAGAAAAAAGTAGGCTATACATTTGCATTTTTTAAAGAAGACAACAATCAGTACAGTGAACGGCTACATACATCAATTGAAATGTTAAATACATATAGACGTGTGTTAAATAATAGGTAAATAATAGGTAATAATAGGATAGAATAAGTGTTGGCAATGCGTATAATTCCAAGGCACATTCATGTGTTGGATGGGTTTGAAGCGATGTCGAATTTAACTTTTGCATTCCAGGCTTTATTCGTTGTTCTCTGATTGCCACAACATTACGCTCATCTTCATACCCCATCCCAGCCCCCTCTCGCACTATAAGGGTGTGGATGGAGAGTAGTCTGAGTATCGAAACTATTGGGCCTTTACTTGAATCCGTCCCAATTTTTTTGGGTATACTTCCTTAGTTCTTCCGTGGTTTGTGTTATTTGTCGTTTTGGAAACTGTTCTTGCGATTATTCACCTGGAACGTCCATTTCGGTTGAGGGCTGCATACGAATATACGAATATATATATATGTGTGTGTGTGTGTGTGTGTGTGTGTGTGTGTGTGTGTGTGTGTGTTCTCTCGTAAACAATCCGTGTTCCTGATCTCAGGTGTTTTATGAAGCCCTTGGTCATCCCAACTTGCATTAGGCCGGCCACGTGTCAAAGTAGTCCACCAGTTGCGATGATTGCTCCGCGGTCATGTCATCCTGGCTCGACCGTGTATCACAAGTTCAGGTTACGCTGAGAAACACCGGATAAGTGTTCAACGATCGTGGTCAGCTCCATTGCTTTGGTCGGACGTTTGTCATCTATCTGCGAAATTTAGAGAACCGACAGGCGGTGTAGTCAGCAATGAAGGGGATCGTCATTAATCACAGCTGAAGACAGATGGTGTCATTTTATCAGAGCGACAGCAATATTCCTGGTTTATGGACGGCTCATAGCCTGGAAAATATGACATGTGGGAATTTTCTCTCCCCAAAACTGTTTCCTTGAATATAACTGGATAGTGTGTAGTGATGTTGGTTTCATGTGCGTTTATTCTTTCGTTATAAGTAGAGACATATGTACATTTGTTTCAAGGAAGACAGAAAAGAGACACAAAGACTCAAATAAACTGATATTAATTGTACATTGTCACATGTGTAATACTGCAGACGTCTTTTTGCATAATTTGGTAGGAATATCTGTCTGCGTGACTAGAGTTCATTCAGGATTAGCCAATGACCTATAAGGCATACTCAACGTATTTGCAATGTTTGAAAATATAATTTGCGCAGATATGATTGTATTACACTCATCTCCAAAAACTGCACGAGGCAAATGGGCCTTATGTGAAACGATTGAACGTACTTTACTCATTTGAACTTCACACTCAGCAGGCTATGACGCCAATGCTTCTGAGAAACAGCAAAAGTATCTAGATACAACATTTCAATCCAAATGTTCTTTATGAATGGAGTTTCAGGAAAATTAACAACACAAAAGGCGCGCCGTGGTAACTAGTTTTCAAAAAAAAAAATGTCACGACGGCATGTTTGGTATAGAGAGAATCTTTGCACGAAAGTGTGCATCATGAACGACACAGTTGCATGAAGTGGAGCTGTTTCTACACAGATAGCCGTGTGATATTTTATTACGAGAAGTAACCTAATTTTGTCGACCACTCACTTTCAAAATACGAACAACGCCGAGGCTTTCTCGTGGCAATTAGTTTCCCTTGACCACTTTGCGCTAAGTGTCACACGACTGTAAGTTTTATCCCCACGGATTTCACAAGAATCATGAGTGATGCGGGGGGAATGGGAAGATGATGTATAGAGTATATCTATGCAGTGAGTGAGTATGGACCTCTAGACAGTCGTAATGGAGCCCGTAGCCTTATGACACCCACGGGGTATTTACAGGCAGCCAGGTGACGCTATGGGACTACATGAGCTAGGTGCTCCATGAAGAATGGAATACAAGAAAAATGACTCATGACGTGCGAAAGGAAGAAGGCAGCTCGAAATTCCAGATTTAAGCATGTTCGTATTTTATTGTGTGTTTTTTGCTTATGGATTGAAATCTTCAGCCAACTCAGGAGTCGACATAATTTGGATTTAAACGCAGACCAATCCGACGTAAGAGAGAAATACTTTAGCTGAGAGAATCATTGCCAGTGAGTATTTATTTGGCAGTGGTGGAACATAAAATGAAGTGCACATGTGCATTGATAATTCTGCATAATAACACTCAGCCCAAGGCTATAGACGCTATATTACGATAGCAATTGCAGTAAAAGAGGACCTTATCCAGTTCCATGTCTTCATTTGTTGAATTCGAAATGAATCATGCTCGAGGCGATTGACACTGAAATGTGTATTATGCTGCTAAAAATCAGGTTATATTATGTTTTTGATTGAACTGAAAACACTTTATTGATAAATGAAATATCAGAATCATAGTTTAGATCTTCAACCGGAAAGGCGTTTGCTATGTAATATGGTCACGATTTTGAATGATTTTTTTCAGTTAGGTTTTTAAATATTTGCTAGTGTTAGAAATCCCATGCGTACAAGGTTTCATATTTTGTATACCATGTAATACAATATTCAAAAGCAGAAAACAAGATCGAACCATCACAAATCTCCATTATGTTTGCATACAGACTGCACCAAGCGTCTCTCGTGTATTTGAGGCCATAGTGGTGATAAATGCGTGGGGCTGTGGAGGAGAGCAAACACAGAGATCCGCGTGAAACTGTTCCTTGTCAAAACAGACGTGCGGTAATTCACCATTTGGCTCGTTTGTCTAGAGTTTCGTGGCTATCTCGCTACAGACGAGAGACGAACCTCAAGCGAACACCGTAAAGCTTTTTAAAAACTTAGCTGGGTAAATGTCCAAGGAACCATAGCGCCGTTCACTCTACCTTGCTACCGGGGCCTTTTCTTTTATGTTGAGGTTTACGTGTTAGGGTATCTAGTGTTTAGAGTTTGTTGACCAGTCTACGCCCTGTGATTATCGTCGGTAGATACTACCAGAGTGGTGTAAACTGTGTCAGGTTAGTAATGACATTGTCTAGATGACTAACTGGCACGTAAAACTGTGGGTTTAACATGATTTAGCTTTCAAGGCTAGATCGATATATTTCAATGCATAACGTCACCTGTTGACTGTTACATGCCGACAGACTGTAGGTCGAGCCTTCAGTGTATTAGCATTCATTGTGGAGATACTCAATGTGAAGGTCTTGACAGACCCTGGAGCGCCCAGGTGCCCGCTTCAACACTGGCTGAGATCCAAGACTTTAAACTCCATACTTCCCCCGGGGTCTGCCCGGTTTCCTCCCACCATAATGCTGGCCGCCGTCGCATAAGTGAAATATTCTTGAGTACGGCGTAAAACACCACTCAAATAAATAAATAAATAAATTAAACTACATAAACCGAATCATTTGAAGATACATGTTCAAAAGTGGCCGATGTTGAACTGCCACAACATGGAGGAAGCCGCCAAAGTCTTATCTATTTCACGCATCTATTTAATTTAGAAAACAATTTTAGGCTAAAAGCTTGAATCGTAGTGTGAAACGGTCCCTTGGGGTGTAAATGCATCATAGATAAGAAGACCCTGACCTGTAAGATTAGTATTCAAACCTACGATCCACTCAAAAGGTCACGCACTTACTTGGCAGGTTTACTATATAGCGTACATGTGAGATACGCTTGTTTTGTTACGGCGTCTGACTTTGCACCTTCTGCAAGCTTTTCTCTTACCTATGTGATATAAACTTGAACATGGCTGAAGGTATACCAGCTTACAATGCAGTATAAACCCCCTGTCACGTGGTTCAGCCAGGGCACTAATCCTTTATAAACCGTGCTTCCAGAGTTACGGAGGAATGTCTCCATGGTTACGGAGGAATGTCTCCATGGTTTCGCCAACTCGCTTCCATTTTTGTTTTATTTTTTAAGCGTATTTGAAGATATATTTTTAAATGAAAGTGTGATGTTCAGCTATATGAGGTATCAGCGAAGGTCTTAAGCTTTCAGCTCTCTTTCTCTCACTGAAATACAAATCTGCAGGTTTTGTGAATGTGTTTTTAAAATGGTGGGCTTTCTTGAAAGCCACGCCTCAGCGTAGTCAGTTACGAAATCCCTCTGATTATTGGCTTGTTTAATGTTGAACGCTACACCTACACCAGTACATATGGCCAGACAGGCGAGATGGTGAAGCACAAGACCGTAGTTGTATTGGTCCACTTCACAGTTCCCTACTAATTCCAGACATTGATTCTCCGCCAACGTAGTTATCTGGTATCACAGAGTTCACCAGCCTTCTTAAAGGTGACGGGCAGATATGGTGAACTGTCAGCGTGCGAACAGCTGACAGTGGTCGGGCCGTGGACAGTCCGCAGACCGCAGTTTCAGTGGCGGACATGGAGATGTTAAGCGGTCTTCTTGCAATGCTCCGGCGAGATAGAAGGAACATACCTGGAGACGTGAATTGATGGGACTACTTATCACACAACGGTAAGAGTGAATATAGCATACCAAATCTTCTGGTCTACAAGTTAATAAGTCTTTTGCATTTTGGTGGTATTTTTGCCTTGGATGAACTTTTTGCTCCAGCTGTCTGGAATAAGCAGTTAGGACTAAACGTCACTGATAATGCCTACCTTTGCATGCTAAACAACATTGGTGTGACTAATATTCATGTGTTCTCGTAAAAACGGCAATAAGAAAAAAAATGTTGGTTGGGTAAGCTTCTTTATTATAAAGACAACACCTTGCGTTGTGTGCTTTTTCTCTGTGACACACGATGATGTTTAACTTTGCACAGTTGTGCATAATAGAACCATTCTGTCTTACGTGTTTGCATATTGGTAAAACTCATTTGGTAGATACATTATATTTCATCTAACACTACTCGGGTTAATTCCGCTTAACCCAGGGTGATAAAGCAATGACGCTAACGGGAAGAAAAAATCCGGACTGGATAAAACAAAATATCTCCAAATTGCTAGTTTCATTCTGTCTTCTCGGCTTTGCGCTATTTCATCTTACATTGCAAAAAGTGCTTCTGTCGAATATATAACAAAGGCTTCTAACTTGATCGCATATTGGTAAACGTATCCATTGTAGGACGCTTGCCTTAAGGCTAACCAGTATATTTCATCTAACTGTATATCCATGTTTAATTTGTTTAACCTGTGGTGGGAGAAAAAAATCACGACTGCAAAGAAGAAAATATTTAATCATATATTTTTCTCAAAATCTAATTTCGTTCTTTCTTCTTCGCTTCGCTCTTTTTGGTCCCACCTTAAGGGGTTTTTTTTCCAAAATCTGATCAGGCCGCTTCCTTCACTCAGTGGAAGCCTAGTTTCCGTCATCTTGTCGTTAAGGTTGAGTATCTCTCTAGATGAAGCCAAAGGTCAGTTTGCGTTGTGCATAGAAATCAAATGTGAATAACAGTTTAAATATTTAACAGGCAATGGTGCCCCAGGAGTTGAATGTACAACAATTTGCGGACTGGAGCACGATTTTAGTCATGCTGGACAGATTTTAGGTAACACAGTTTCGATAGCACTCGCTCTGATTCTAAGAACTGAAGAAACTAAACGAAGCCGGAATACTTGAAAGTGACAACAGGATCATATCACTATTAATGTAAGATAATGATTTATCGGAAAGGCAAATGCGGCTGAGGGGTTAATAGCTCACCTTACGATGAAATGTTTCGGTCTAAGATAAAACAACGTCCCCAAGATCTAGAAAACACCGATTATTCTAGCTGACAAAAGTTAGCAATAGATTCGTTTTTCGCTCGTCGATTCTCCAACAGCGTGCATGCGATACAGAAGTCAGCATCACATTCGTTTTTTGTTATGGGATATTCATTTGCCTATAACGAAGTGTTGAGCGTAACGAAGTTTGCATTTGGTTCGTCGCCTTTCGATCTCCAAAAATAATCAGTGTAAGCAAGTATTAACGTTTACTTTGACTGTCTTCCTAACACCATGTCCTTTACTCCGCATCACAATATGAACGTTTACTCCGATGTAGTGCCACTGTGATGAGAATATCGATAAAACGCTAGTACAATATGGCGCGTCATCGAACTATGAATGCACGAATGATTCGGGCCTAACGCTACATCGGCAGTATTTGCAGCCATATCGTGGCGGAGACTCTTACGTTTTCCTCAAAAGAATGATAAACTTTAAAATCATAACAATGAAGTATATTCACGTAAACATCTTATTTCAGATCAGGGTGGCGAATAACGCGCTAGCACCACATTCGAACAAGTGCGTTATTAAAGGAGCGAAAAACGTAGAAGAAAATTAGAGAATACTTTTCACTGGAGAGATGAATAACAATTAACACGCTAGCGCCCTATTACAGTCATCAAAATGATGTAGAATTGAATAACGAAAAAGTGGTGACACAGTAATTGGACAAACTTCATATCTGACTTGGAAATAGCGAACAACGCTCTAACACCAGCATACTCCTGTAGATACTATTGCAAGTGAGGAAAGTGATGCCAGCTTGTTTACGTCCATAAGGTTATTCAAGATCTCAGTATTGAATTTGGTTCGATCACGATAGTTGCAATTCAAAAAAAAAAAGGATTAACAAGCTACCGCAAAATCAGTTATTTGAATAATGAAAAACAAATGAGATTCTAATTGTGAACCTGGTGCTAACTGCTGATTACCGATCATTCTACACCACTTGGACCATTCTATCCCCTCTATATACCTCGTGGCAAAGTTTATAAGATGAGATATGTACAGGGATGGGCGAGTTACAAAATGCTTTGACACGCCTGCGGTGTAAACTACCCAGTCAATCGATATAACAGCGTTAAGGATTAATCCGAATCGAGAGGCAGGCTCTATCATTCACAGCAAAGAGCACTTCAAAACTGGCAGTTGATTGCAATCTGGCGTAAAATCCGAGCCATTCATTCATTCCTTCATTCATTCATCCATTCATTCTTGCTCCTTGTAAACAATATTCTGCGCAATGGCTTTCATTAAATGATTGCATTTCCAGCGAGACGTATGTTATTGTTTATTGTGTGTTGACGTGTGTCCATCATAATAGCTTCATACAAGTTCTACTTTATGCAAGGATTTCTTATCAGTAACAAAGAGAAATTTTAGGAAACAATTTATCTACACTTTATACGTAATCTGATGGATACAAATTGTGCACCAGTTTTGACCATACCTATTTGTCTGATTAATACGGCTATATACATACGTTATTAAGGACTGAAATGTATGTATATCCACCTTTCCCTGTACAAAGACCATAACGGTTTCATGTCACGCCAACTTTACAGCAAGAGGGATAGTTTCTGTGTCCAGAATGTTGATATATAAAGCGCATGCATATCTCGCCTTGTAGTATTTGTTAAATCCTGTGTGTTTTTTAACGATTTCAATCAACTTCACGGGTTATAATTACAAGAAACTAGTTTGTCAAGGACATTACACCGAACGATACAAGTTTCTTACATTTTACAATGAGTACACCTCTCTTGTTAGTAAATATGGGCGGGATGTCCGGAATTCGTTGGACTCAGGTCTTCATGATTGTGGCTAATTGCTCCTAATATCGGGCTAGGGGCAGTATGTTCATCGTGTTGAGTTAGATGATCATCGTGTTGAACAAGGTAGCCACGTTGGATATATGAATAGTTGAATGTGAAACGCAACTTAGCAATATATTTTTATTAACCACGACCTATAAACTAACATCTTACGCCGTTTTTATATTGATTTAATTCATCCGGATGGAACAATCCTCGCGTCGTTTTGCCATCATTGGGGGGCTCCGTGGTGTAGTGTTTAGCGTGTTGATGATGTATAATGACTCAGTAGCCTCTCACAAATGTGGACGATGTGGGTTCAAGTTCAGCTCATTCTGGCTTCTTCTACGGCCGTGCGCTGAAAGGTCAGTCAGCACTTTAATTTCTGGCTTTGTATACTATTTAAAAAATTCATTAGTGGTTTATAACAAGCCTTGTTTTGGTAACTGGTTTTGCGATTGAACGCCCATTTTGGTTGACGGCTGGTGTACGAATATCTCTTTCGATGCTTAGATCGATTCAAGCATATTTCAAGTTGTGAAAGAACGCTGAGCTTTTCCTGCGGCGGCATATAGCAGATCCAGAGTGCAATCCAAAATCGAGTCGTACCAAAAACTTTGACCTCGGTAATCGCTTGATTGGTTGAGTGTCAGAGGAATGAGTCGAGTACTAATTGGCAGAAAGCAGTCCAACAAAGAGGAATCCATAGATGCGGTGTACCGTTGTGCACTGAGGTCTATTATATCAGTGCTATTAGACTGGTGAAAATTCACCACTTCACTCCAACTTCGAAACCTAGAATTGAATTTTGCTTACCAGTGTATAAGCTAACCTTACAATTTAGCATGTGTCAGACGATCAACGACATGATTTGTCTACCTAACGTATAGTTTTCGTTGGTTAGCAACAGCGGAAAGGTGAAAAAACCTATAGCGACTAAAACGGATTGCTTGGGGAGGGCCCATACAGTTTTTACTTCCATCTCCGGGAGCGGCCACACTGGTAGAATCAGAAGGCTCGGCCACCACCCTTAAAGATGTTATGCGCCTTAGTGTCAAGTTGGAAATTGATACACCATTTGATTGTAAACTTATTCCAAGTGGTTATACACATGACCCATTTCCCCCAAAATCCAAAGGGGTATGTAAGAAAATATATATAAACAGTAAATAAAGCTGGTAAGGGAGAAGCAGTCATCACTTCTCACTAATGAAGTGAAGACAGTCGGTATTCTAGGCAATGACAGCTCATGTAAATTTCTTTTTCGCAGTTCGTGAATAAAATATGTGGCCTGTTCCAAAAGATCGCACCCATATTCAAATTTCATTGTAATAACCAATTTATAAGTTCCAAAAGGAACAAGTTTACATTTAGTTTAGCACAACACTACGTGTTTACAATATTTACTCTCCCATGATTCCAAAAGCAAGCGTTCAAATCAAGGTTTGGAATTTATCTTCATTAAAGAAGTTGTTCTGGAGAAACGGCGTCAAGGTGGCGTCGTTGACATTTCACGGATAATTCCGTTAAAATCGCATGCGGTGTCAAGGCGAACTGATTGATAACTCTTGCTCTCTAGCTTGTGTCATTAGGGGAGACGCTAATGAGCTGGATACCTCTGACGGATAATCAATGACGATCCGATCAATCCGAGTTTGATCGAAATGATCTTAATGCTATACTTGGAGTCGTGAAAACTATCTAGTGTTCAAATATGGTTGAGGTTTAAATTTTCCACTGCCACAGATGAATTTGACAACTGGGGTTAAAATGTTATGGATGAATGACAACGCTTGAATGCCATTTCGACAATGAGCAGCAATATTGTGACTAGCAATTTTTTTAGACAAGTTTTAACCCCGTCTAAAATCATCCATGAAAATATTGTGCTACGAAGAGTTGTTTGCCCGGATATTCTCTAATCGACGTTTGTCATAAATACAACATGAGAAAAACCAATCAAATCTCACAAAACCGGATGAATTATTATTGATTATTGTCCAAAAGTCGAAAAAATCTTGCTGGAAAAAAAGGAGACGAGAATCTTGATTTTGAGCTCTTGCCTATTTTCATTTAGGTAGAATGAGAAATGGTTCTGTGGAATCTTTCCTTCTTAACTTCTTTCCTAAACTTTTTTCAAGGACAGTTGTTTTCATCACTGACAATACTAATTTCTACTTAGATACTGCGAAGATGTTCCGGTTTTTTTCCCAGAACGGAGACTTTGAATGCCAGATAAATATTTTGTACATTTTCATAATTTTGAAATGGTTACGGTACATTTTAAGTTGTAAACATAGTGTTTATGTTATATATTGTTTTGGCAAGTTTGTATCTGCCAAAAAATCCACATTTGTATGTTTGGCTTTGATATATCTACATTGGCTCAGTCGGATAATACATGGTGATTTTACTGATCTTTGTTTGCTCTGATTAACACAGACATTGTAAGAACGCGCTATTTTAATAATTCTCGCACTTCTCTTTTGTAAACACTGCTAGGTAATGTGTCTTGAGATTAGGGAGAACAGGTGTGTGGATTCTGCGCCTGCCGAATGGGTGTTAATAATCCTTTCCATTCTTACACAAAAACAGATATCTTCACTGACGCTGTTCATGGCGTGTTGCGTGGTGTGACTTTACAGTCAATTAAGAAATGGAGCTGAACGGATTTCCCAAACTACTCGTGTTAATTGGAGTTGTATAGGGAAGTTTGCAGAGTCTGCACAACCTTGCTTAATGAAGACTGTTATAATTACCATTTTAGGAAAACGATACAGGTTTTGTGACTTGGCAATGTGGTAACATTATTGACCTAGCCTACCTAGTGAGCATTTCTTGGGACATGGTTTGTCAACAGAGCTTGCCTCGGGAATCAACCAAACCTGAAGTTTGCAGGTGAATATGGTTGACGAATAATAACCGATGGTTAAGTTGGATCAAATCATAGATTTTCCTACAAAGAACAGAAAATGTACGAAGTTCTACGAAGACAAAGTTAGCATTTCAAACAAATCCCTTTTCAGCGCATATAGATTACGTTTTTCCGCCCTGCAGGCTACTGCGCTTGTATACAGAGGTATGGAGATGATACCACAGTGCGGATAAGTGTCATTGTTCTGGGGGGTGATCCCACGGAATGATTGATTAGCATGTTATTGCTGTGGTGTGTTTCATTACAATGATGGAGACTAGGGAAAGGCAAATCGGCCAGATGGACGCCAGAGGGAGGACGTCTAACAATGAAGTTATCTTACTCCAAAAGCTAAGTATTCCTGCCTACAGCGTGAGGACTTAAATTGACTTGATGGATGTTGCTGTACACAGCGTTGTTTAACACTATATGACGTGTACGACGTGACGAGCTCTCATGAATCTCCTGACCAGAAGAGCAAATGGTGCTTATACAGGGCAGGCGATTCCCTATATATTAATAGTGGCAAGACTCTTTGTTTAAAATATGCACGGATGTATGTTTTATAAACGGTAATGTTGCAAAACGAGCGCCAGTGCACCATTGCCTCCTCTGTCTCTGTCTTCTGACTAGGTGTTAATCCCGATTTATCCATGATCCCTGTCCCTGAGTTGGCACATGGCCACTAATCATTTACTGGTTCACAGATGTCTTGAATACTGTAGCTTGCGATGATTATTTCAACCAGGCTGGTAGTTGGTCATCCAAAGGTTCAGCAGTAAGTCCCCCAAGCCTCTTTTACCTTGATTTACAGGCTATCTTAGCTCTCTGCGTTGTACCGTCTAGCCGTCTTCCCGGTGGAAATCATCCGCGGACATGACATCGTAAATCCCTTGTAGCTTAAGCTATGGTCCAATATCGGATGAATTGTAAGTCACAGAATGGAACTGGTTATGAACGTCCCTGTGGAGCTGGAACACATGCACAGTCTATACACTTTCCGAAAAGTCGTACCGTGCGAAATTACAAGGCGGGTTTGGATGAAAAGTCTAGTCAAAATCGGATATGGCGCATTCACTTAAAGAAGAGTAATCAAATTGAGAGTTTTATTTTATAGACTGACGTGTGAGTGTGGTATAGTATTTAGCGGGATTACTGTGCCGAATTCAGCCAGTCTGTGAAGAATTGATTCTCTATTAAACTTTGTCATCTCTCTCTCGTCTCATCTTATATAGCGCCTTCAGACAATGACAGGTATGTGCGGCTAATGAATACCACCCTGCTAGTATCCCAGGAGCTTGGAGAGTACAATATGGTCGCAGTTAAGTGGATGTGCACCGGGAAGAGAGATAGGGAGGAAAGCGGTTGGGGTTGATGATTGATCAATATTTAGTCCCTGACTCTTTCACTTGTTGAGGGCCAGGGGAGAGCTATATTTCAGTAAGAGGTGCCTGGAATTATCGCACACTGGTGTGAACGGATTAGATATCACATCAACGCGCCTTTTGAGTGGTATCTCTGTATCGTGGTAGTATGGCTATCACAAAACACTGACGTATCGACTTGGTGGAGTGACAGCGTCTCGTTACAGCGATGTCAGATGATGGGGAAAAAAACTGTAATGTACCTTATTCTCATCTCCTTCTCTGGCAAGACATGATTTTTTTCTTTTGAGGTTTTGGGGATAATTCTTTTTTACGTTTGAAGAAAACAAAACAAACAGGGAAATCACTTTTATCGATCAACTGTCAAATCGATAAGTGTATCGACAGGCCAATTTATGCTAATCAAACACCTTTTCATGGGGAATTATGGTCTCCATTTTTGTGCTGGATCTTATTATGATGTAGTATTCTATCCTTGTAATTATTTTTTTTGTCCTGTGGACTGTTGCAAATGGCTTTTGCAGAATTAAGGCTGTGACTAGGTTGCAAGTATTTTCATTTTATTGCAAATTTGCTTGGCTAAGCGTAAAGCCCATCCTAGAGTATCCAGCATCACATATGCTGAGTCAACAGCAAGTTGAATGCTGTAGAGGTAAGTTGAGTAGCCCGTTCACACTTCAAATCAAATAGGTCAACATTGTCCAACACTGTCGTCCTGTGTTGAACCGTGTGGAGCTGTGTTTTTTCTTACCAAACTTCCCATAAATTTGAGGGAAATTTCCAGGATATTTTTCATACCCCTTCATGAACGAAACTGTCTTATTGTGAGACCAGTTTCTCTTTTTCGTCTTCGGTGCCGCCACTATGCCCAGGTCACCTGTCTTAAGACGGTCACGTTATTTTTACACACCCGCTGATTGGCTACTTTCACTCAACTTGACCCAACTTGTTGACACAAACTACACATGCACTTCCGATTCAACAATGTTGGATGGTGTTGAGTGTTGCTCAACGAAGTCGAAGAACCCGTCAAGACTACTCAACATGACTCAACTTGTTGACTCAGCTTAAAGTTAAGTCTTTTTGAGTCAACAAAAGCCGACTGAACGGGGCTTAAGTCATTCAGTCTAATGTTCAGATTCTACTTACTTGTACCATTCGTTAACCCTCAGAAAGAGGTGCAAAACTGATGATCACATGGCTCCTCTTTGACATATGTATTAAAACAAAAAGACACACAAAAAACATACTTATAAAAAAAGTCAGCGACAATGTAGTGGGGAAGAATTTATCAACATTCCAGGCGTGAAAGTCAAGAAATCAACAGTGTTCAATGATGTCATTAAGAACTTGTCAATATTCCATGCTAAGTGAGTTGTGAGTCCAGTTCATGCTAGTTTCGTCTCCGGCCGTAGGTGGGAAGGTCCGCCCGCAACCTACGGATGGTCGTGGGTTTCCATCGGTTTCTTTCCTCGATAATACTGGCCGCCGTCGTACAAGTGAAATATTCTTGACTACGGTGTAAAACACCAATCAAATAAATAAAACAAATCCAGGCAATTTGTAGAATTTTCTGAAATACTCGTTCATTTTTTATATATATTTCGGTCTGCGGTTTACTCCTTGCATGAGATATTTTCACTGAAACGACGGCCTTCAGTTTTTGTGGATGGAAGAAACTGTATTATGAATAGCAAACCACCGCCCTTCACATAGTAACTGGAAAAAGTCATGACGTAAAGCCGCTAGCAATTCCTCGCGAACTGCTTCGTGTACGCGATATAATTAGCTAGGCGCCCTTCCGCTCAAATGAGAACTGTTAACAGTTATCCGAATATAGAGGCCTCCTACCGAACAGACGATAATTACTAACCCTTTATAATTACAGTGTAGTACTTACCATACGTCTCTTGCAATGTAGGTTCGAATTGAGCGCCATGTTAGTTATGTTTATTTTGTAAGGATACACAAGTTAACTTCAGTTTTAAAGCAGTTGTAACCATGTGTAAAAGTCAAATTTACAGCAGTAATAAAACAGATATAACCATGTATAAAGCAGTTAGAGCCATGTGTATAGCTCAAATCTGAAGCAGTTAACGGAATGTTTAGGGTATCTGTCTTTGTCTTGGATTATTTTGTGTCTATACAGCCTTTTCCTTAGACAGACAGCAGTATAAACATCACTGTTTTTAGGATAGTCATTGTACATATATAAACTGTTGTATTGGAAGCCAGGGTGAAATATTCCATATGTTTGTGTCAAGCTGACATTTGAATTTGTTTTCAGTCCTGGAGAATCGATTTATGACTTTATTCCATTCTTACAGTAAACAATTAAGCCTGGTTTTTTACACGTGGATTTTTTGGGGAAAGAGGTATAGTGTTGTTAATTGTTTTGGCTATAGGGCTTGAGATTATTGATTTGGAAGGTTGAGCTTTTTTAGTGTAGGAGCGGTGCTAGAGTGTGTGTATTGATTTTGATATTGCTGTCTCACGCCATGCTCAAGGGGTTTTTACTTATTCGCGAACAATGACGGTTAACTTTATGGCAGGAGACGTGAGTGCCTTAGGTAAAACAATCGCCTTTTGGCACGTTATACAGGCGAACTCTTTGTACGCATGACGCAGGAGCTTTATGTAAGACTACAAGATCGGTTTATGTCACCAAAGCCATGCGAACGACTGAAGCAGGGGTATCGTTGTGGGAATTGACGTTTAGAAACAACCATCAAACTCTATGTGTTCTGCACAAGACGTGATAAGCTGAATGGTTTCTCCGATAGATTAGGAAGTAGGAATATAAAAATTCTGGCTTGGCCGTCCTAACGTGTTGCGGTAGGTCTTTTCGCTACACGGTGGAGGATAACGCGAGGTGAATCTATTCTCATTGAATCTAATATATGTACTATGTCATCGAATAATACCTCTTATTGCTGAAACTCATCTTCACCGATAACAACGCTGCGACCAAGAAAGAAAAGTTATTTGTGAAAAGATTTTCTGCTTTGTGATTAAGTGACACGATACAATATTCATGGACTTTCATCTGGTTTCTGTGTGAAAACGTGGATACCTAATGTAGTCAGTCATATAATTTATAGACTTTCGAAAAGTTACGATATTTTCTCTTGTTGACGGAAAAGTTACACAATACTATTATTTACGGTACAATGTTGTTTGCGTTCGTACTATAGACTTGCCTCCCATATCCGATAAGCAATTAGGTAAGAAAACTCATAAGGCCTGGCTCCCATGTTGGTTGCAGGGAGGACGGGGACGTGAAATTCACCTTGGAAGTCACAAGGGAAACGGAAGTTGCTAGCAGCTGTGGGGTTGATTGGTGTCTGGTATCACAGGTTATTGGATATCTAGCGCGTGTATGTAGACAGTGATTGATTAGGCTACAGAATGGATCCAACGTAGGGGAGATAATGCCACCAGGTGAAGTTCGTACCTTTGGACTCAGTGACAACACTCGTTTGTTCAAGTTCGTTATTATTCGATATTAAACTATGGTATATTAATTTCTCTTATTCATGTTGTAGCACTTGGTGAATTAAGAAACATTGGTATGACATAATTTTAATCATTTGAAAATGAAGAGACATGTTACGTGTCGTCATCGCCGATTAAGATGCTCTTTGTTCCCGGAAATGTTCAGTTTCCTCGATCCTAAACCGAAAGCCATTTCCTCTTGTGTCCGTTTTGTGTTCTCATCATTTTATCCCTCCGCATTAATACAATATCTTATGATGAAAAAGCGAACAGCGTCTGTGGCAACGCCCACAAATACTACGGATCGTCCTCATTGGTTTGATGTTGCCTCGCCTAATATTCAATATCTTCAATATTGCTTTTTAAAACTAAAATTTCCTGTGACCAGTGTTAAAATCACAACTGTTTCTTTGGGGACATAAAACCATTTCATCTATACTAAAGTGGCAAGGTCTCTCAAATGATGCTTTATACATTTACCCATCAACAGTGACCCAATTGCCATCATTGCGTCTCCGGTAACATTTCAAAACCTTCAGTTTGATCGCGTTTGTGTTGCTGGTGATTTGTACATGTATCTATGTAGGTATGCTTGGGGTTTTACGTCATAAGACGACGAGGCGTCCTTAGAATGTATATTTAATTACTCTATCTTCAAGGCGTGTCTGTCGCCACTGGAACATCATGCCGAAGGCACCTGACATGAGACCCCGCCCAGTCACATCTTACTGACACCGGATCGACCAGTCCGTTTCCTTGTTCTAACTTCTCAGTGCTGAACGCCAAGCGAGGTAGCAACTAGTACCATTTTTAAAGTTTTTCGTTTGACGCTACCCGGGATTGATCCTGGGTCTCCGGACCTAGATGTGTACGCTGGTGATATGAGTTTATTTATTATTGTAAACATCACAGTTATATTATAACCACGGAATTTTATTTATGTAAACGTGGTTCTAACTAATGTTTTCATTTTCCTTTAAAATTGGCTGACGAATTTAATCTGGAATATACTTGTAAACAGTCGCCAGAGGCTGTACTATAGAATTTCACGTCGCTCAATTGCCAAGAATTTATTTGAAAGAAAATTTCTTAGTTGGTAAGAAATCAATTATGGATCAGTTGGTGTGCTTGGTATACCAGGAATATTAACAGAAGGAACCCGTCAGGTTCTGTTTGATCGCATTCTGAGGTGTTCTGGTGTAACCAATTAAGACTTAATAAGCAAAACACTAGTACATCGGCGTTAGAAGATGGAGTTTTCATTAAAACTCATCAGGGGCAATATAGTTTGGCGGTCAGGGGCGTGCATATGTAGAAACAAAGCACCTGTTTAAATAATGAACACTGAAGTTCAGGGTTACTCGGGATGTGAAATGGCTTGGGAGAGGCTGTGGCGTGTTTGGGTTGGGGGGTATCGCCTTGACGGAAAACTCATCTCGACACAGATCTAGGTCGATGAGCTTAGCGCTGTGATCGATGGTCAGATTTAAACCTTGTGCAAATAGCACCTGTCCGCTTTGTTCTGACATATCCACGGGTAATAGGTGCAGTCACGCATTGTGCCGGCCATTATAAACTTTACTCCTTTTTCTCATTCTAGTCAGGTACCGTGGACGGCTCGCCTCATTACCACCCGACACGACGTTGAGTACAGGAGACAATGGAAAACAATAGTCGGGATGGACCGGAGTTGGTTATCTTGATTGTGAGAACGAAATCAGACGGTGTACTGGGCGACCGACACAGCTTCCAGGTCGGTGGGAGTGGAACGGCGATAGGCTATCTCATTGTGTTCTCATGAGCACGCCTTACGGAGGTAGGACGATTTCCAAATGTGAATCACCAAAACTCGTGAGAAGTTTTACCCCAGGGGTTGTTATCGTACAGACATATTCACATCAGACGTGAAAACGGCAGCCTCTATGATTTTTTTCTTCGCTTCCTGTTGCTCTGAAGGAAATTGTCCTAATTTAGGATATCCATGTGAACAAGAGGTCAGCATTTTAATGGAGTGCTTCTTAAACAAAGATAGATACTTAGAAAAACGTCCTCTAAATGTGGTTGTGTTGTTTTTTTCCTAGGAAATACCAGCAACTTCTTATATGCATATCGTGATGTTCCTTTTTCGCTCAATAAGCAACAATACGTGGAATATACAGCCTTTGTGCTCAGGAGACAGGGGGAGGATAGTTATCCATTCTTGAGTGTGCTAAAAGTCGCAGGAGGTTAACACTCCATCGTGTGATGAGGATAGCCTCTAGGATTTAGCCCGTTCCACAGACGCCATGTTTAGCTGTGATACACTCTATATGAACAACTCTGTGTACGTCAAGCCGGAGTGTACCCCATTCAACACTTCCACAGACATGGACACCATCCGGAACATCCAAAACCTTCAGTATGTGTCCATGGCTTTTAGTGTCGTTATCGCGGTCGTTAGCGCTGTCGGGAACAGTGTCATGATCTGCGCAATTGTTCGCCGGAAGCTGCTGGGAAGATCCACTTGTATTTTCGTTTTTTCAATCTCCATGGCGGACGCTGTGGCGGGAGGTGTTGGTCTACCTGGTGACATCCTGGTGCTGTTCTGGGTCAGTCAGTTGGCCTCGTACCTCTGCAAATTACACCTTTACGTGTTCTGTTTCACAAAGACGGCCGTCTTCTATACATTATGCGCCATGGTGTCAGTGCGGGCGTACTCCACGTTTAGTGGCGGCAAGAGAACGGTGACGGCAGGCCGTTGTATGTTCTTCATCAGCCTCATATGGTTTTTCTCCACGGCATACAACATCTGGTCTGTGGTCATCTACGATTCGTACAGCATATCCGCCACCGCTTCGGACAAAGATCTCGCCTTCACGGAAAAGACTTCCATCTGTTTATATACTCACCGCTTTAAGTACCTGGCTAATGTTTTCACCTATCTCGACGTATCCGTGATATACGCAGTGCCTATTCTTTTCGTCAGTATTCTTATCGCCTCGTCCATGCACAAGTATAACGCACAAAGTTCCTCTTTGTTTCATTTTCCAGGGAATTTTAGCCGTTTCAGATTGCCTATGCTCTTATCCATTGTATTTGTTCTCTGTCAGGCTCCATGGGAAATTGTTCACTTCTTGGTTGTGGAAGTACACAAAATATCGTGGACGTCTATATTTTTGTTACGGTTTGTGACGTTACTGTCCTACTCGCGGGGCTGCCTGAATCTCGTTGTGTACTTATGTTTCAGACAGTACGTGTACCGGAAACGCAGGCAGAGTCAGATGTTGAAAAACACCAAACAGACGTTAGCTCTGCCGCCAATCGTCAGTCATAGGAGAATGGTACAGAGGTTTAACTCTCGTGTATAACGATCACTGGCAAATAAATAAAGCCATCATGGCTGTAACCCAGAGCTATGCAAAGTTGTATGTCAGTGCTGCATTTTGTGTGGAAGCAGACACACGTAGATGGACCAATAAGTGGAGTTCATTTTTTAAATACTAATTATGTATAACCTCGGTTCACCAAGTAAATTTCCTATTGCCAGTAACGTCACAGACGAAAACACAGGAACCGTGGCGGAATCCTTGATATCTGCAAAGTCAGTTTGCAAAACATGCCTTCCAAGCCAGACGCAAAACATCTGTGAGCTCTGCGAGAGCTTAAATTTCTCATTACGCTAAGAACTGCTCCCAGGGGAAATAAGAACTGCTGATAACGCAACTGGCCAGTAGCCGTGAGATTTCTTCGAAGCATGACGTTTCCACGTAAGGTGGAAAGTAAGACTCTCATGGCTACGACGTAGATCAAATCTTTGTCTCAATCGAATACTCAACGTAAAACTGGAATATACAAAAAATAGATAATATAGATATAATCATAGGGCACTGGACCTGAGAAAATGAAATCATGGGACAAATGAAGCACATTATGATAGAAAAAAAAATTCCAACGAACACAGGCTTCAGTCTTAACATTTAACTTCTTCTTAAAATCGGTTGTTTGGATTTGGAAAAAGAATCATCTGTTGATGTTTTTCTCACTCCCAATTCTTTGTACGTTTTACTGATACGCTGGCCCTGTTTTCAGGATATTCAAATTACGTGTATGTCTCACCCGAATTTATTCTTCGTATACATTGTGTATTTTTCTTTAAAAAGTACGTTCGCATTTGTTAATGTGCTTTCATCGCTTGTGGGTAACCTTTTCTAAGAAGAATGTTATTCAGAAATTCAGAGAGACTGAAAAGAACAAGGATTCAACACTTTTCGCATGGAGAAGTACAACACATTATGCCACATTCTAATAGTTAAGTTTCCTTGCTTTTTGTCTCCAACTGCATGTTTTCCCACATTTCAAAACACATTTCCTCAAAGAAACATGTCTCTACTCGAACGGAAACACGAGTCCATTTTGATACCATGCTTAACACTGATTTGTATGTAAAATCTTCAAATTTGTGTATTTTCTCTGCTTGTAAATCATTAACTGTTACGCTGAAATTGACCGTGTCTCTTCATCTTCGTTTACCCTATGATCAGAATCTAGCACTGTTTTCTGTATTTTGTTGTTAAATTTTGATGTTAAAGTCAAGGAATGTTTTGGTGAAGGATCAATGTTAAAAGCTGCTGTTACAATAAATTGTTTTGATTTCTTGACGAAGAAGCATTTCTTTGCTCTTCTGACTTTTTATGAGGTAGATATTGTTTTTCAAAACGTACCCAAATTCTGATCGGTTTTTGACAGATCCAGAGAAAATTGTGCAACGGAAATGTCTGTTTTCCTTTATTGGGTGTTTGTAAAATGCCGCCATTTTAACACATTCAGCCCGAGCCTATATACTGATTACACCAATGGTTTAAGGTTGTAAGTGTGCCAATAATTTGATCTTTGGGCAGGGAATCTTTAGATTTCTCCGTTCTGACCGTTCTCATGCAAGCAAGACCAAGTAAATATTCGTTTTTACAGTAGTAAACCAAGAAGACAGGACTGATATAAATTTGCTGCACTTTTTGTGAGACACTTTTTAAAAGTTATTTACGGAGAGAAATCTCTTTGCCCGGAAGTTAAATCTTGTCTCTTCAAAATAAAACCAGTTGTTGCTCAGCATAACGCATGTAAGTGGATAACCAAGTAACAGATTAACGGACACATAAGGATGGAGGAGGCTTTTGAAATATGGTGAAAAGTAAAGAACAACGGAACACAAGCAAAGTCATCTGGCTATTTAACGCGTTTCCCAGTTTACTAAAATCTTTACCACACTCAGCTAACATGACCGAGTGACGCCAAAGGCCGTTCAGATTGACTAGCGTTCAAAACCGTCTATAAGAGTATTTGACCATGATGCCGTTTCAGTGATTCATGGAGGTAGAGCCGCACGCTGATTAGTGGCTGGTAAGTTGTGATGGAACCAGCATCCCTCTCTAGTCTGCGGAAATCCTCTCCCGGGATCAGCACAGTGTAGGATTATTTGTCCTGTCTAACGTAGTTATATGGACACAACTCTCTGCTCACCTACTTCATCATTTATCCTGACGCTATCTTTTTGCGATCTTCCATACACGTCCATTTATTTTATTATAATGTTAACTCGTCCACGGAATTCCCAATCCAGATAACGGCTTTGAAAGCTGATAAGATTTACTGTACTCTCTAAGGAAGTACCACTGGTCTTGTATCTCTGGCCTACACATTTAACAGGAATTCGGATTTGGATCTGACCTGAACCACCGTTTTTTCCCCAGATACGAAATGGGAAACTGGTTCCACACGGGCTACTTTTAACATAACCGAATTATACTGCCTGTTGCTTTTTTTCTCTTGAGACTGGTACATCAGTGGTGTACCGGATAAGACCAGTTTAAAATTGCATTGTGTTTGTCTTGATGCAGAGTAAGGCTCCCTTCTGTCAGAAATTACATTGGATTCATTCTTAGATTAATACCCATTCGCTCAAGTATATTTCTTGGTACGCGTCTGCCTAAGCTTCAAAAATGAAATTCTGATTTTATGTCCTAATAATGCTCTTTGATCTATTTTATACTGCAGTTACCAGTAAATGAGTAATGTATGAAAATAATAAAATGAGACAAAGAAAGAAATCATAATAAATAATAAAATGAGACAAGGAAAGAAATCATAACAACACGCAAAATCAGGTTAAACAAATCAACACGTACAGTGTGCCAGTTGGCCCCTACAGGGTAAATGCAGTGATGTGTTGTTTGTTTTATATTTGTAGACGTGTGATTTTTCGACAACATCTAAATAATGCACCCGCATCCACCCCTTAGTAGCATGAGCGGGAATACATAACTTAAGCTATATTAAATGAAAATGCTTTAATAATAAATTAAATGCTAATGAATACAATGTAACATTTCCTGTTTGAGTGAGGCTCGTAGGAAATCATCTACGTGGTTAATATCCGATCACACAAGCGGGATACTCTGTGTCAAATCTAAATAATCGCGCTGAAATGCTGTGTACAGAGGCACCGGTGACGGACGAAAACATTCTAGTTTCTGGTTTACCCACAAGACATACCAAGTGTTATAAAGGTAATCCACCTTTTTTATTGATACTATGAGTAATGAGATTTTCGGCATGCTTTTCTGAAGTAAACTAATATTTAGATAACATTTTTTTATACTGGTGCTGTATCTGCAGACAAACAGTCTGAGGGCCTAATTATCCGTGTAAATAAGTTGTTCGTTTTAAGACGGACAGGGGTACACAGTGCCTGTCAATTTGATAGGATTCCGGAAATAGGCAAACTAGGTTGACACAATATTCTGAAACTAATATGTAAGAAAATAAAATCTTTAATGATGCGTTTGTAGTATATGATTCTGGAATATTTACAGGAAAGTTCCAGCTATTTATTTACAATGCCCGGCAGACAACGCACATAAATCTTAGCCTTCGGCAAGACGAAAACCAATTGAATGGATGTTAAATGATATCTTCAAGCTTAAAGGTAAATTCTGGTATTGTTTCCCTTCCACCTTTTGCATGTTTGTATTTTCCCCCGAGTTCCAATAACAGAGAATTTCCAATGTTGAGAATTACCATCCCGTACATTGCTTACGGCTTGCAAACATGAAATTTTTGTCATAAGCGTCCTGGTAGAAAGTATACATTTTACCTCTTTCTCCCTCCAATACAATAGCACCAAAGCGTTACAGAAATGCCTAGAGGTATATAATAAAGCTTGGCTCATCATTTGTCATGACAAAGTTAAACATCTCTGATTTATACAAATCTGTTTGAGCTTAAATTCTCGTTTTGGAATGCACTATTCTTTCCCAGAACATCACCGAAGCCCTTACAGAAATATTGCAAGAATAAATTTTCCGTTTTTTTACACCACATTTTGTTCTCGCAGGGCTAAAAATCGCCGATTTAAGCAGATTTATAACCGTACAAATCTATCGGGGCAGACATAATTCTCAATTGTCAAGTCGGTACCGGTTACATAACTTCGTTTTCTGCATTTCCGCGAATAACACCGTTGCATAAAAACTCATTAATGCCGCTTCCTAACGCAGGAAATTTGTAAAAAAGAAAGCAAGGATGTGCTGCTTAAAATCATTCGTTTCCGATACTTAAGGCAAAGGATTACACAAGCACCAGTTCTTTTAGATAGCTGTCTGTACATCGGTGGTTGGCAATGCTTCGACAGCGATCAACTAGAGAACTTGCCTTGTGTTATAGGCCAGAGTGTGAGAGGCAGAAGGCGGAAATATTGTCAGCATGCCAGAAACATTCCTGGGACATGCTGTCATAGCCACATTCCAAAGCCAGTTTCCGGCTGAACCATGCTCAGAATGGGGATTATGGTTTCACAAATTTTTGTACGAAACCTGAAAACATTTGTCGTCTGGCTTTTGCCTTCAATTTGTCATCAGATCTGCAAAGATTTCTTCATAGAACTGCCAGGTACATATAGATGCCTCAGGTATATTGTAATACTGATTCAGCTAACTGGGTATAAGCCTTCACCAGTAAACCTCTGCTATGACATCGCTTGAATAGGTGATTATTTTTCCAAAAACCATAATTTGGAGTAGTCACACGTGGTAGGTAAAAGTGATGTCAAATCCAGATTGCATAAGTTTAGTATTTTTAAAGCAAAATAATGATTAAATCTAATGATCGATGTAGTTTATTCACATATGAAATCATGTGTGATGATGCAATGAAATTATGAGGAATTTTGTTTTATGTTTGACGCCGTGTGGAAGATTATTTCATTTTTAGGATTTATTTGTTTATTTTGATTGGTGTTTTACGGTGTACTCAAGAATATTTCACTTATACGACGGCGGCCAGCATTATCTCAGGAGGAAACCGTGCAGTGCCCGGGGGAAACCCACGACCATCTGCCGGTTGCTGGCAGACCTTCCCATGTACCGTCGGAGAGGAAGCCAGCATGGGCTCACAGCGACCGGATCATTTATATGATGCCGTCATACTATTGTGAGGAGAGCAAGCGGAAAACAGACAGGCTACAGCACAGCTTGGAGAACCATCGCACTAAGAGCTTGATTTGAGCCTGTCAAGTGACGTAATATATTCTACCATTGTCTTTCTTGCCCACTCTGTTTCAGCACGCAAAGAAAACTGGAACATCGATTTATCGTTTGCGCAGCCAGCGAGTGTCTTTGCGAGTGAGGGGGGGATTGATTTGCAGTGGTGTTTTCCGTCCCATTTGGGGGATGCACGCCAAAGGCAAAGTCACCTGCCTGTATTTAAGAAGCACACTGGATTTCCACGCAAATTGCACGACTTGTATACCTTTCCAAACTGCAGACGCCTGATCTTGTGCTTTTCTGAGAAAGAACTCAAGATAATTCATTTCTTCGGATTCTACACAAATCTGACCAGAGAGCGATGCCAGGACATTTTAGTGTAAATTCAGAACAGAACGAGTTTACAGTCTTCGCGTCTAGTGCTGTCGAACACATTGCTTGTAAATACTCGCTTACATCACTCGCCGACAGGTAGAGAGCAGCTCTCTACGAGGTCGACCTTAAACAGCAAGGTTTATAAGATTTATAAGAGTTGCAAATAATTATATTAGGATGTCGATGTAAAAGCCCTTCCTGGTCGTACATCAGAGGATCTGCCAGGAACGTGCGGATGGTCGTGTGCTTCCCATGGACTCCTCCCAACATGATGTTGACGGCCTTCGCATAATTGAAATATTCTTGAGTATGATGTAAAACTTCTGTCCAATAAATAAATTGTTATTGGATTTTAAAGCCACACAAATATAATTTGTTAAATCAGGGCCTTAGGAAAGATCACAAAGCAGCTTGTTGGCCTCATATAGTGAAGCCGTAGAGCAAAAGAAAGGTACTTGAGACTTGTAGGTAGAAGTTTATGTCCAGTATAGGAAGATTTTGTAACATTGGCGCCTAGTGCAGGTAAACTGATTGCCTTTTTTATGTTCCTGTTTACGTCGTGCTAAAAAAAGTCACTTGCATCAAGGCGGGAAGCATAATGGTTGGGGAAAACCCGGGCGGGCGTGTAAAAGGTGTCACTCGCTTAAATAGTTAAAGCGGAACACTGCCGATGAAGAAATCAGCTTTCTGCCATGTCTATCTTGAAAACCATGCTTTAGCTTTATATATATGTATGTATGTTTAAGTGTCTACGTCGTACTTACAATTTTTCAGCTGTATGACACTGAGGTGTCCTTAGTATGTACTTTGTAAATATCGTTTGCTTTCTTGTAGAAGTGAGACTCAAGAGCAACAAGTGGAGCAACCGACCGAGGATTAATTCCAGATCTACCGACCTCGAGGCAGGCGCTCTGATCACTAAGCCACCGAGGCGGCTCTTCCTATTTAAAAGAACTGCAGAGAATTCAATGAGTATGCCGACGTAAAGGTCTGTTTATCAAACAAAAAATATTTTTCAGGTAAAAACGTAACGGGTAGCGTACCTGCCGTATATTTTCCATCAAAATTTTGAAGAAAGGCCTATATATAAAGCCCTGACCCACTCCAACGTTTAAATGTCCGTGTGTGCAATGCGAATTGGATTTTGAAGCCAAGCAAAGACAATTTGTTAAATGAAGCAATTATGTAAGATCAAAAAGCGGCTTGTTGGCCTAAAATATTGAAGCCATAAAGCAAAAGAAAGTTACTTGCGCTTCTTTGAGCAATATGAACTGCAAATTAAATCAAAGGGAAGTTGGTTACGTCTTTGTCTGTCCTAAATCAACCGTAAACTAAGTGGGAGGGTATTTGTCTATTTGTGATATCTAATATATCGCCAATGTAAAAAGAATGTCTGTTTTCATCGCTCATGCCGTAGCAGGGGGTTAGACTCTCTGAAGCGTGGTCGACAACCTGACGCTATTCTAGGCCAGTCAGTTGACTTCCTACCTCTGCAACTTACACCTTTACGTGTTCTGTTTCACAAAGACGTCCGTCCTCTATACACTGTGTGCCATGTTGTCAGTGTCGATGTACTCCGCGTTGAGCGGCGGTAGGCTACGTTGTATGTTCTTCATCAACCTCATATGGTTTTTCAACACCACCTTCAACATCTGGTCTGTTGTCATCTACGATTCCTACAGCATATCCGTCACCGCTTAGGGTAAAGATCTCCCCTTTGCAGAAAGACTTCCATCTATTATTACACGCTTGTAATATCTTGCCAATGTTTTTACCCATCTCGACCTTTGCCCCGCATCAGACAAAATCCTCTGCTTTTGATTGGACAGCAATGATCAAATGGGAGACGTGTATAACTTTGTATCCTGGAGTAGATGCCATATGCGTCTGATGACTTAGCAATAGGGAAAGCGCCATGATGTAACAGAATCTGACGGAACAGTGACACCAACGATATAATAGCACAAAGGAATATTGACACAAAATTGTCAATAACGTTTTGACTTCATAATTCCTAGAACATTTCTGGGTAATTCAAAGCTCCTCGACGGGACAGAAATTTGCTGTTGACGCTTCTTTTGTGTTTCAAGAATCAAATTTCCGTGTAGTTGTCTTCCGCGGGATAAATTCGTTAAATGGTTATTGATTGAAAGGAATACGAAACTTTATGGGGTCAACAAGCTTCATAGTGGCTTACAGCCCCCCCCCCCCCTAGTTTCCTATTCTTTCACTCAGTAACCATGTAACCAATAATAGGCGCAGCGCCTCTTCTTTTTGTCAGTCTTCTTATGGCCTCGTCCATGGACAAGTACAACCCACAAAGGTCCCCCATGTCTCATTTTCCCAACAATTTTAGCCGTTTCAGATTGCCTATGCTCTTATCCTTTGTATTTGTTTTCTGTCAGGCTCCTTGAGAATTTGTTCCTTGATGGGTGAGAAAATACACCGAATATCGTTGACTTATATATTTCTGCGACAGTTTGTGACGTTACTGTTGAACTTAAATTGCTGATCACAGGAGGAAAGCCTTGTGGGAGAAATGCGACTTCATCGTAAGATTGCCTTCTTATGTTCCGTCGCCATATAAATGGAACATACGAAATGCAATGGTAGATATAATCACATGGCACCAGCTCTGAGGACAATATATTTTGATGTTACTTGGGAAAAGACCGTGTTGGTAAAGCCAAACTTCTGGAACAGTGGCAACATTGCAAAGGGGCGATTTCCGTCGAGGGCTTTAACGTCGCCTTTAAGCGGGATGTTTAGATTTGGATAGAGGACTACCTGTTGATGTTTTTCTCACATTCTTTCGAGAGTCTTTTGGATTATCGTTTTGCCCTAGCTTTATTTCCAAGATATTCTGGTGAAGTGTGTGCTTCAATTGAATTTATCTTCAGAAAAATGTACTCACATTTATTTGTGCTTTCATCAACATTTCTAAGTAATTAATCTTTTCCAAAAATACAGAAAAATTGAATATAAAATAGCATAGCAATTTAGGTAATGACAAATAAGGAAAATACATATTATGTGAAATTCTAATCTTAAATTCCTTTCAGAAACAAGTCTCCCTCTGCAGGTTAAGCCTGGTTTACCCTATCATGACTTGTCTGTACTCTGTGCTACAATGCAAACCAGAAAACTTTTTGATTCTGTTCTTAACATTGACATTTATGAAGAACATTGATACTTGTGTATGTTTTCTTGTTATGTCGAAATGTAGAGTTTGTTTTTTCTTCCGTGTTTAACTTCGCGTTCAAATTTAGTAGTTACCTTTAGAGTCAGTATTAAAATCTGCTGTTGCAATAAATTACAGTGATGTCTTGCGAAAGGACCATTTCTTTGCCGCTCTGAGCTGACATGTGCAAAAGAGACTTCATCATGTAAACATTCGTTCTCCAAGTTTGCATGTCAGTAAAATTCTGTCTTCTTTATACATTGAACGTGGTCTTATTACGTGGTCTGCTTAAATTCCAGGTCTTAGTTTTTGACAGAACGGAGGATAGTAAATATGGAAGAAATTGCTTCATGAAACTGGACAGGACACAATACACTGAGCTCCGTAAAGTACTAATTTTTGGATGACGGAAGTTGTGTCCCAGAACTCAGTTTGCACAGGATTTGTATCCCAACAATTCTATATTTTATGCAAATCACCTTTTTGAGGTAAAACTTCCTTCACGGTTAAACAAAAACTTTGCCTTTTGTTTTACTCTTTGACATACTGATGTTAAAAGGAATATATGCAGAAAAATTACGTTACATTTTATGATGATTACAAAAATGCATTTGGCTTGAAGGTATCCACATAAACAAAATCACGCCCAGTCGGGATATGGTGTGGCCTGTCAAAAACCACTCGTTTGTCTGATGATCCAGTTATTAGTTTGCGGCCAGCCGAAAGTCAGCTTACAGTCTGACACACTTCATTACATGGCTAGAACTCCGCCTTACCGTCTCTCCTCTTTTAATCATCATGAAGTTAAATCCTTTTATTTCTCATAAAGCTAGCTTTTGCTCCAATGCTGACGCGTGTAAAAAGATTGTCATAATATGAATAAATGTATTTATCTATTTGATTTATGTGTCACGTGGAGCTAAGCGAAGAAAAGAATTGTCACTCACACCCCAACACCAGTAAAAGTAGCAAAAAAAGCGGGAGAGAGAATGGAGTTAGGTTAGTACGCCAGACCCGGGGGGAAATCATCAAGTTGGAAAACAGCTTCATTCAAACTGGTTATTTCACATGTTTCCCAGTGCCCGAAAACGTTTATCACAGGTTGTCAGCCATACATGGAGTTACAGCCGCACGATGATGAGAAAGTGCTAAGTTGTCATAGATCCATCAACGCTCTCTCGTGTGCGGGAACCCTGGCCCTGGATCAGCCGTGCAAAGGATTATTGGCCCAGCGTAACGTAGTTATATGGACACAACTCTCTGCACACCTACTTCATCATTTATCCTCGTTTTATCGTGTGTTATCTTACCCAAGCGTCCAACTTTTGCTTAATTTTAGGTTAACAACCATTCACAATCAATATAACGGGTTCATAACGTAATCAAAGATTAGCAGTACTTTATCTGCAATTATTAAGGGCCTGATGTGTGTAGTAGTGTATCCTTATTACTCGCTTATGCCACAAGGAATCTGGCTGTGTCCTTCTGCATCTAAAACTACCATTTTCACGCGAGAACGAGATATGAAACATTCCAGTCTGATACCACGCCGACCACATTTGATATAACCCAGTTATATTTTCAATTTCACCAATATTCCCTTTTATACTCTTAGGGCTGGTACCTCAGTTGTATGCTGTATAACACCGGTTTTAACTTGCATCATGTGAAGTCACCATCTGGAATAAAGACTTCTGCAGAGTACAGATAAACCTTAGATTTACCGGCAGCGTTACATCCATTTGTGCAAATGCTTTCCCTTGTATTCCTTTCGCACAAAAGCTTTAAACACAAGCTGAAATTTCATTTCTTAACCATAGTCTGGACTACATGTATTTGCCAGACGTTTACGGCATACGTAAAGGTTGGGGAAAAATACGACAGAAGCCAAAGTGAATTCTTACAAAACATTAGCTTCCGTAGGTCATTTCTTTTAGAAAATAAGCTACGTAGCTAGAAAGCAACTGTGCCTGCCTACAGGCGTATGTTATATCCTCCCCAAATGTATCTGACAATAGTTTCATGTGATTTCTAGGGTTAATGCTGCAGACAAAACCCTACAGTTTCGGACCAAAACCTAACGGACATAACGTATGTTACAGGGGAAATCTACTATGGCTGAAACCCAAATCAATACCAAATTATATCAACATGTTGTTCTAAGTTAAGCTAACATTCAGTGATCACAGTTTACGCTCACGCTCTGTTTGTCAACCAAGCTGTGAGAGAGGCTAATTAACTTTATGTAAATGGTTTGTCAGTTTTAAGACGGTTAGGGTAACACGCTGCCTCTGAGCATGACACGATTCAGGTACTTGGAAGCAGCATGTAGGTTGATTCAATATTGGTAACTTGGTATGTTTTAAACGAATAGTAGGAACCGGGTTAAATCCAAGATCAGCAATGATGTTTTGAGGGCTATATTGTAATGCTTGAGTGAATGATGGACGGATTGTATGTTGTTCAACGTAATATTAGAGAATTTTTCATTTTTACCATGGTCATCAGTTTTGCATGAGGGTATTAGATTGTCCAGGGTAGGTTTCAGAAAACAAATGTGAACTTTTGTTTTCACTAACCTATACTTACTGTTTCCAGTACCGGTAACCGATTTCCAATTTGCTCTCCTTAAGATGTCAAAGATGTGCAAAAAGCAAGGTGGTAAAAATTTCAGGATCCGCAGGATGCTGGCTGACCTTCCCATGTACGGTCAACATTGGCTAACCATAACTATATACATGGAAGTGTGCAGTAAAAAGGCTTTAAAGTGGGAGGAAGAAGGCTAATTAAAGGGATGTGGAATGACAGCAGTCTCCTTAAAGGACGTCATTATTGTTTGTCTTTTCCTTTGTATCGCTTCAAATATTCCTGCGATAACAATAACGAGAATTTTCCTGGATTATAGCGTATCAATTACAGCCAGATGTATTTCTTGCCAAAAGGGTCGCTGTCAAACACAGGACCGCTCTGAAGCACGCATTTTTTCTCCAGTTCAATGACATCGAATCGTTGTAAAAATGCCAACATTTATGTAATAAATTGGCTCTTTTGTTTTCGTCACCATCTGTATTCCTGGTCATGTCTTCCGTAATTTACTCCAACAGAACACCACATAGTTACATAATAAAATCCCAGAAATGCCTTTCGTTGATGGAGGAAAGTTGCACAGTATATAAAGGATTCGTTCGTAATTAATAACTGTTAAGGTCATTTCCGATGCCTATAGCGTTCTGTTACACAAACACTTCCTTTACTAATTCTTTAACAGTAATCAGCCGGACAACCACCCGAGCGCGATTAATCGTCCTTACATAACCCTGTATGTGGGTGGAATTTGAAGAATAGTGTTGTCATTCTCCACAGTCATGTTAGTACGGTTCTAGGAGTAATCACATCACTGTTTAGATCTTGGTATCTCAACTCATTGTACAGTCTTATAGGTCGTATAACAGTCGCATAGGTCGTATTACAGTCGTATAGATCTCCCATTCAACAACCATATAGAGTCATACTTCCAATCCATCTCTATGCATGGCTCTGATCGAATCAGGCCTGTACAACACGCCAGTTTATAAGGTTTCACACCTTTCCGAGGGAAAACATGACAACCCTTTTAAGCAGTCTGGCGCAGGAATACTCTGCAGTGTAATAATAGTTATGACGTTTGTAGCTGAAGTCTTCTGCCTCCCACTTGTCTTCAGAACAGAAACGTGATACATCCTCAACAAAATTAGCGACAGTGGTGTATCTTAATTGGGATATATTTTATACTTACCATTTGACGTATCATCTCCTTGGATAGGGGTATCGATTTAACATTTTTAGGGCTTCCTGGAATCAGGACTATCCTATCACGATAAACCCAGGTTACAATTCAGAGCATTTTAGAGAAAAAAGTCTTTCTTTGCTGTAGACCGATAATTGTTGGTGTATATGTATATCCGTCTTGTGAAAATAATGGAAATTGTCCAATCTTTGAGGGAGAGAGAGCGAAAGAGGGGGCAAGAGGGTATAAGGTGGCTCTTCCTGGTGTTGGCAGATAGCTGTTTCTTCTTGTTTTTGCAGTAGGAAGTGATATGTTTTCAATATGCTGATGCTTGTTCCAACGAATTTTTAATAAAGTTTTTCGGTGAATCGTTTAAATTCAGACTTGAAAGAGAATATGTATACACGAAGGTCATGTAAATACATTACTGATTCACGAGCATACGTCTGCATCTTTAATACGTGCTTACCCTAACTCTTCTAATTTTGTGACATATACATGTAGTAGTATGTGATAAAAACTAATTTTGTGACATATACATGTAGTAGTATGTGATAAAACCTAATTTTGTGACATATACATGTAGTAATATGTGATAAAACCTAATTTTGTGACATATACATGTAGTAGTATGTGATAAACCCTAATTTTGTGACATATACATGTAGTAGTATGTGATAAATCCTAAGAAAACGGTTATGTTATTTATTAGATAAATGAACCATGAAACTGTGTATCCATGTGACTGACATGTGGCTTGAAAGATCAGACCAGATGTCGCAAAGATTAGAAAACTTAGGGTGTTTTATGAGAGCTACCAATGGTTTCTGAAACATGCAAACAGTTTTCCAGGCTTCCTACATATAAGTTTACGCCTGTAGAAGATGTTTAGATGATTTGTGCTTTTTAGTTGGTTTTAGTTTGGCAGCCAGTTGCGAGCGCTTGTCTTCAAGGTACGCCTTGTTTGATTTTTAATTTATTCTGTTCTTTGATGTCAAATTGTCATGATGACCTGTTATCATCCAGTGGAGTGCGAACTGTGAATCAGCTCACTGATGTGGCAACACTGCTGTCTTTTATACTGAGATTTCAATGAAAGTTGGAATGACATGCTGCATGGCTGGAAGTGCAAATATTCCATACTCATAAGGGATGCATCGTGGAAGCCCACCTAGTAATTAGATAAAGACGTTTGAGAAACTGACATAAAGTTATCTATTATTAACACATGGCCTGTCAAATCATCCGATCTATTGATGTCCGCTCTCAAAAGCCATCTTCGCAAAGTACACTAGAGTACAATTTCATTACCTGCTTTTGTGCAACAGACAAATGTTATTTAGTTGTTCATATACAGTTAACCGCGGGTGATATAATAGGCACTATAGGC
This sequence comes from Acanthopleura granulata, assembly GCA_016165875.1. Taxonomy (NCBI): domain Eukaryota; kingdom Metazoa; phylum Mollusca; class Polyplacophora; order Chitonida; family Chitonidae; genus Acanthopleura; species Acanthopleura granulata. Next base: position 17,733,478 of record JABBOT010000008.1, read on the forward strand.
TTACAGGCATTTTAAAATTCGTAGATGTTTACCAAAGCCCAAAGCAATTAAACTAAGTGATCGTTAATAAAACTTCCACTCAATGTAATGCCATAGCACACCTCTATACAACATTTTACAAGTAGTAAATCTAATTAAATGACTTAACCAAATAGATGTAGAGTTGTGTTTGCTTTAACGAGACCCCAGACATTGTAGACAAGTCCAATCCAATACATTTACACGTAACCACCACCAAGGTGAGACAGTTACCTGCAACGGTGAGACGACTAGCCGCAAGGGTGGGACAATTCCCTGTGGTCGATTGTCAGGTGAAAATTAGACAGCAAATAACCAAAGTAGTTTTAGTATTCTTTGTTCCGTGGGGCGGACCAAATGAGTTTTGTCGAATTTCCTAATAATAACTGCCACTTAATGTAATGTCACGGATTCATGGGAGCTAATATGCTAAAAAAAATAATGAGGGTCTGACGTCAACGTGAAAGTGAATACTTGGCAGATGTCAATAACTGTTGAACAATAAACGAAAAGGCAACACTAAACCTAACTTTTCTTTTTACATGTATCGATAACGTATCACATTCAGAGTTTAAAAGCGTGCCGTCTTGTTTTGTGGTGTATGTAAGTATAACCCACATACAGCGGTTCGAAGTAAGCAAAATCGAGCACACCAAAGGAACACTCACAGTGACTATATTTAGTTCTAGGCCCTTCAGTTACGAGGAGCTGACGCGTTCATGGGAAAAGAAATATGAAAACTCATTTTTATTTTGCGGCTGTTGCCTTTGAGATTGTGTTTTATCAATGCAGTACCTCTATTATAATGGGCATGTATGTAAATACTAAGTAAAACTGTTGCATTTATTGAGCGGTTGTTTTAGATCTGGCCAAAGATAACACAACATCAGCGATAGTGTCTCTCAGGCGATTTATCATCCAACAGATCATTGGCCAGACAAACACTGTTTCGATGTGTGTGAAGATTTACCGCGAAAGCGCCATGTTTGGATTTTTCGAGTGGAAATCGAAGATGACCTTTCCAGAGCTTCGTTAATACTTGATCAGTGTTTGTCAACAGATGGCGGCAAGGCCTAATCAACGCTTGGTAAATATTCTGGTCGATCTAAAGATTAGGACAGATCGTAGCTACGACCAAAAGGCGAACAATAGAAAATCGAAGAGCGATGGAGCTGTATAAGCCGTACGTTCAGGTTCGACGTGTTTCAGATTGGAACTGTCTGGTTATTGCAAATCTATAGTTCATGGTTTTCTTGTTTTTTTCATAACAGAAGACCTCGGAAGCGTTAAATGTTTTGTTATTGAGCAACTTAAATGTTGCTAAGATGTGCGCACTTTGCGTAGACTGCGGCATAAATCGGTAGATAGGTTTGTCTGGCACCTGGGGATTGGTGAAGTTTTTCTTCAAGTTACATTCAGTGTAGACCTGACAAGCTCGTCTTGGTAAAGTATTCTTAAGTCTCAAAAGCGTTAAAACGCAATGAAATAAATGAATAAATAAACAGATGAATATATACATACATCAATTATCTTATTAATATTTTCCTGAATAAAAGGCGTAAATAAATTAAAACAAAAAAGTCTATTTTTTCCCTTATATCAGATAGGTATAGAAGTCTTGTTTTACCTAGGGGAAGCACACAAAACGGATAGTATGTATTTAAACGTAGGTGCATACATACACATGTATATCGATTTTTCCAGTCAATAAATATTTGTCAGTTGATCCTTCAAATGCTACTTGGGAAACGAACCATATGATAGATCGGTATCATCAAACCCTCATAGAAGCCCTTTGAACCATTCTCCACATTATGACGACAAAGCAACGTTTTACTTGTGTTTCCGTGTGTTGATTAAACGGGCGTCAAACAGAACTTGAGTTCAGATCGGGGTAATAATGCGCACAGAAGCACTGGGTAGCCCTGGAGTCTGTCAGCTCGACGGACGGGGAACTGGTTACTGTCTGGTGGTCTGGACGAAAGAGACAGGCAGTCTCTCGGCTAACTTCCGGTTATACGTGTAGCCTACCTTCATCAGGATACATAGTACTTTATCCGTTCCGTTGTAGAGAAGGGTTGGCAAGGTAGTCTTCTGGTGAGAGACCAAAGGCTTTTTTGTCAAAAATACAAAGTACAGTTAACATTTTCATTTGAATAGATTGTATAAAATGTTTTGTTAATGCTGAATTAAAAAAATTTGTCTATGTGAAAGCCCATGTCGTTAAGACATGTGCTGTTTTATCGCCCAACAATTTGATACATAAACGGATTCACAGCACTTGATCGACTCTCTACATTAACCAAATTGCAAAAATTTACACCCGCTGTCCAAAAGCGACAACAATAACAAATGCAAATGTTACCTACAGCGCATCATTAAACATTCCTCATTAACGATCGTCGAAATAACTTAGGTGCCAGTCACCACCACAGACCCTCCCCCCCTTCCCCCCTCCAACGTGCAAGATGAGTTTAGCTATTTGGCACTTTAACTGCCATAAGCTAGTTATAATAGCCTAAAGGCACATGAAATTGAATGTTTCCAGAAACAATTATATATATTAATCTGGCCGATCGGTAAAGCTCTGTCATGATTGGTTAACTAAGGTCACGTGACCAATAGCCTTTAGGTATAAATATGGAAGCCTTTCAAGTATTTGCAGATGACGCACAGCATCTTAGATGGTAAACATCTAATAATTCATCCTTTAGTGAATACCACTGCCTTTACTGGTCAATAAATGGGTTATTGCATGTCATATGTAGATAAAATACAATTGGTGTAATATGGGGAGTTGGGTTTCTGAAAGTTGTGCCATCTCCCACCACACACAATACCAAGCCTAATACATCAGAGAGCACATGTTATGTATGAGTTATACATCAGTGAAAGTGAAGTATATGGCAAATCCACTTTGACTGCCAATGTCTTTGTGCCAGAATAAAGAAGTATGTGTTACGGCCAATACTGATTTACGTTAATTGATCTTATGCTTGACCAGTGTATTGGTTTGTGATATAACTGTCTACACTCCAGCTTATAGCTGATTGATGACTTGTATAACTGTGTGATTGGTGCCATTTTAACGTGGTTCCCACGCCTTTGATTTCTGGAGGATGAATCAATGGGAAGACTGTGCATTATCACCGGATTCCGTTGCCTCATGAATAAATAATAAGTAACTCGTTCCATTCAAACAGCTTCTGTCTAATGAGGAATTCATCAGCGACGAAAGGCGTTAAGCCACCGATGCCATGCATTATTTAACAGCCAACACTGCGAGCCTTCCCTCTCAGGGTTGCCTTCATTTGTGTGGTAAGCAAAAAAAAAGGCACTGGTTAACCATGCATGGTTGTAAGTAGGCGTGCGCGTACACTGTATCCCATGTATCCTCCACGCTGAGCTACTCGAAGTGACTGTACGATGGTTAAACTATAGTTATTACCACTAGTCGGTTAGTCCTGCTTCTGAAAACAAGCGAGTCGTGGCGGTACACTGGCCGACTGCTTCCCGCCACAAACGGTGAAGCGTTCGAGAAAACTCTTGCAAGACGTGGCTGCACGGCGGGCAGCCTAGTTGGTATCTCATGTCAAGCTGTCCTTGGGAAAACACTGTAAACAATGGCGGGCCACAGCGGCACAGTTGGCAAAGTGGTTCGTACTACATGTCGGGCCATGCTTTGTAAACAATAGCTGGACGTGGCAGTGCGGTTGGTGGTTCTTACTACACGTCGGTCCAGCCTGTGTAAACAATAGATGGACGTGGCGGTGAAGTTTGAGGTTCTTACTACATGTCCGGACATGCATCCTTTCTCAACAATGGGTTGGTGGGCTGTGGAAGTAAGTTGGCAAACTGATTGGAACGAAATGTCGGGCTGTCTTGTGTATATGTAAACACTGGCGGCCGTGGCGGTACGACGGGAAAATTGGTTGGTGTCACATGTAGGGTTGTTCTGTAGAAACACTGAGGCGGTATGGTGGTAATGTAAAGTAGTCTTCACGCTCACATCAGACCAAAAATCAAAGAAAACCACAATTATAAAGAAAACAAATGAATAACTGAGCATGCATCATTCCAGATTATGATTGATGGAAAAAAAAAAAAAATTCTGAATTATTCGCAGTTGTAATGGAAAATCGGACTGATGACCACCCCAAAATATTTTTACTGATGGAAACAAATAGAAACCATACTTACAGAGACCAATCCATCTCTATTAGCGTTATTAATAAAGTAAGCCACGCAGGTTGTGATATTGTGTGGTATGATTACTTTTGCCATGCATATGAAATGGCCTGTGTAAGATTAAATTAGTCCCTCCTTGAAAGACAGCTAGATTTCAGCGCAATGTCAACTGTTAAGCACCACTCATGTTACAATGAGACTTGCAGAATATTTATACCTTTTATAACTTAATTTAAGCTCTTACCAGGTAAACTATATACAAAAGCTATATTCTCTACAATGAAACTTGTCACTAGGGGGTGTTAACGGTATCATCTGGGCATATCCGTTAATTAGTCAGACTTTCAGGCTGGAGTGAACAGCTGTGAACTGACGGGGTCAGGGGACAATACATACGCCCTATATAATGTTCTGCGTGCTTAGGAGCTTTTAAATAGGAGCATCTATTAGTCACCTCTGAACACAATACCGTTAGTCAGAAGCGTTTCATACATGTACTCATACGGAACTGGCTTAAGGGCTTTGGCATTTTCACATCCGGTGTATTTCCTATCATCGTATGAACACTCTACTAACCGACTGAAGAGATGTAATGGGTTCAGTAGGAGTCAACGTTTAGAAAAAGGGCTCTGGTCGCACAGAGACAAGTACAATACATGCACAAGGCAAATCGATTAGAGCTGAACACGTGAGCTGACCCATTGAATGTCATTATGGGTCACCTTTCCTGTGACCATTTAACCTGTTTCACCATGGGAAAGTCTAAATTATCAAACAAGTCTATTCACTTTCCTTTTTTTAAGTTCGCCTGTACTGACATTTGTGGTACGCATCGTATTATTTGGGTTTGAAAACTCCAAATATCCAAGTTCATTTACCCACCCAGCTAGTACTATATATTTTATGTAGTATTAGATGAGTGCTTAACGGGCCACTCGCCGGGAATATAGCACTTCTTCGCTGTTCTTACAGTACTGATACACGTTTACAGTATTGATACACGTTTCACCGTGTAGTGGGGTGATATATTCATGTAGTAGCACTCCCTCCCTTAAAAGTAAACATAAGCACTGTTTAAGCCTAGTCTTTTCCAGGGACCTTATACGCAGGGTCAGACAGAGCAAATATCAGTGCGATCGAAATGAAGCAAATGAAGTTCCAATGAAGCTCGTCTTACACATATTATTTATGGAGCCTTATATCAATTCATCACCATACATGGGCTTTGGTTTCTCTTTCAATTTAAAATATCCTAAGATGGTTCATTTTATGGACGAAACCAAACAGAATCTGGAAATACTCGCCGTTAGCCATATGCACACCCCGAAATAAAATTTAAAAAATCAGAGCTGTAGGAGTTGGATTCGAGCCTGCGACCTCATTGGTGAAGGACCAACCGAATGTGGCTTGGACGACAATTCATGGTCGAATGAGGCAGAATTGTCTTTCCACCACAGTATGACGGCTCTATAAGCTGTGACTTAAACCCACGTAAGCCATACAGTCTTCATTGCTGATTGCTCCATATAAAAAAAAAAAAAATTATTTTTAGCCTAATTTTAAGAGCGGATCCCGACCGCTTATTAATTACGGTTTGCGTTTCCCAGCGATCCCTGGTCCGTGACCCTAATCCTCAGTCCGACCCCGAGCGCCATCTGTGAATTCCCGGAGGCTGGGAAGGTCGGGATGAAGATGATCTCTATGTCGGGCAATCCGACCGGCTCCGCAGATATAGTGGAACGTTATAGATTTCGGGAACATCGTGATTAGCTGGGAATCAAAGAATTTTTTGAATGGAAACCCTCTTTACTATCTGGGCAGTTTATGTGAGAAACATTAGATTTTTTCTTGCAATTTTTCTAATTTCTTCCCCACCGATATCTTCCCTTTTATTTTCTAATCTTCTCCTGAAGAGCTGGACTCTTGACAGTAGTTCGCTAAGAGTTGTCTCCCTTGTGTAGCATTCCTCTTTTGACAAAGGTCCTGTCAGGCTGCACACCACAATTAATAATTCCGGGTAGGACGAATGCAGATCCTGGGTATTTACACAGATATTTTCTTTTGCTCCACTGGGCTCCTTATTTTCTTTCTCCGGCTTGTTGGGTGGTATCATTTTGTATGACAGGCTTCAAAGTTTCATCTCAGGTATAAATTTGTGTGTTTTTGATGAAATGGAGGTGGACACACACTAGAGATAAACACACACACTGATAAATCAGGGTTCACGGACCTCTGACTGGGTAAGCTTGACCCCTGTCAGCTGTTTGTCAAATTTGCGAAAAATTTCATCGGTCATGACCTAGCTGGAATTTGACTGGAATTTTCTCAGGGGACAAGGACTATCAGGCCCGGAGGGTTTAGGACTTGCAGATTACGGACAATGCTGTGAGACCAAACGTTAACATGGATGTAAATGGGAAATTAATTTGTGTTGTGTGGCCATCTATGTTATGAACAATCCACATCAAACATTTATATATGGATGGAAAACACAACAACAGTCAGATTTACAATCATTAACACTGATGGGGATCCGACCGGCTATCCTGGTTTCTGTGTTCTTGTGTAATCTCGCAGCCACCGCATTTTGACAGCTGTTAGCTTGACCAGGATTTCCTTGCTTCGGGACAAGCCAACTAAGGCAGCCATGTTAAAAACTTTATAGCGCCAGTAGTCACACATAATTCAGCAAATTTTATGCATTTCAAATCCAAAACTTGGGAAAATGCACATAGGCAATAAAACCGAGCTGAATTCTTGGCTGTTGCCAAAGCCTGTGCATAAATGTGTTTTTCTTTATTTCACGACGGGTTCTGCCCATGCGTACTGATGCACCACTCAAAATCGCTATCAGGTTTATTGTATCCATGCTCACACTCCATACATATCTATAACACAAATATGGTGCTCAAGACACATGCACTGCAAGAACGTTTTTTAAAATCATTTTTCATACAGTTTCATACCTCAACATCAAAGTTTGCAAATGGGAACTTCCATTGCACGCCTATGTATGCACTATAATAACAGAAAATGAAAGTGAAGTAAATAGGTACATACATAACTCTGGTATATACATGTAAATACATACACATTTTCAGAAGTTTCATTTGTAAAAATATATGAAAATTTATGTCAATACATTTTGAAAATTGTCAGGATATATGGATTTTTACATAGTGTAAATAACGTATTTATACAGCATATATGACTACGTATATATATATTACTTCATTTTGTATACACACAAAATAAATAAACTAATTTCTTGTCGTCGAGCCATGCAGACACACCCTGTGATAACTTTCACCATTGTTGTTTACAAGCCGTGCACTGTAAACTTTACGACATAAAGTACAATATAAATTATTGATAAATAGGCTTACCTACAGCATTCCATAGTAAGAATAATATTAGAATATATATCCATTGCAATCAGATGCATGCTGATCGTATCACATTCCGAATAAAATTTATCATATCAATATATCATACGCACGATACAATGTCAACTAGTTGACCTTACCATTAAACAATTGACGCCTCTGTGTGTACTGGAGATTTGGGTAAAGAAGAAGACATTTTCATAGCAGTACACGTTTCTAAGGTTGCAACCCGATATTAACTTACATATACTTATAAATAAATACCGGTGAAAACATGCAATATATCATTAGAAAATAATATATAAAAATTTCAGCATGCATTTCACGGATTACCGTGGATAATGTAACTCATTGGAGGCAATATACCGGTACACTAGATGTATACTCCATGTACCCTAACCGTACCCAACTCAAGGAAATGTAGGTGCTTTACAATCACCTTACACAGCATACACATGTATATTCTCTTTACATAGTTACCTGACTATAGGTAGCACTCTGAACCTGTCAACAGAAGACATGTACACGAAGGTATAAAACTAGTTCAAACTATTTGAACCAGTAGTTCCGCAGCTAGATGTACGAGTTTAACTTCTTATGAACAGTTGCTGAGTTTCTGAAGTCTTTGTCAGTCATGATGAAGACCGATGTAGCTCTTCAACCTGTCTGGGAGAGGCAGTCGCGTGACTAGGTGGGGCAGGGTGGCCCGGGTGTCCCTGTTCACTCTTGACAGTTGTTCACGGATGACACACCTAGCTAAGTGTTGTAGACATGGCACACCTACCAGTCCCAGCTCTGTGAGCCTAGGCCAAAACTCCGCCAGGACCGTCACTTGCTGAGTTCCGGGGTAACTGGGGCAGTTCCACATCCGCCTGGTCTGGGCGGAAGCACTGGATATCAGCCGGAGAGTCCGAACGCTGCGACGGGCGTACTGTAAACAACGAATAATACGATCTTCCTTTTTTAACAAAATTTCCAGAGGACCTGGAGTAGGCTGACATGCTCGCTTTGCAAAGGCTAAACAGTTCAGAGACGATGTCAAAATTGAAATAGCACTTTCTCCTTGCCCTTCTAATTTTCCGTCAGAGGACTGGGTTGTTCCATGTCGGATAAACGGATTTGCACCGTATCTAAGCAACAAAAGGAAGGCATCCGCATTCGCGGAGGCTGCTGCCTGTGATAAGGGGAGATCACTTCTGCTGAAACAGAAGGGACTATTTAGATAGGTAGAACATAATGGGTTGATACATGTACATGTATAATCCGTACAATCACATTCATTGCTCCTAGGTTTGATATCAATATAATTCATGTAGTATTCGAGGGCATACAAAGCCCGTTGGTTGTAACCGTGCTGCGTGCAGTCTGGATAGAGAATGTCACAGTCGTCATTATGCGCAGGGGATTTCCCTAGAAATCTAAAAATAAACCCGAGATCTTGATCGCAGTAGAAAATTTCTCTAACCAGCGCACTGACAGTGGCATAATACTCCTGGCCAAATCGTGCTTCGTAGCACAGACGGAGGGACTTTGTAATGAACTCATGGGCAAGGCGACACTTTTCCTCGGGGGTATACAACCAGTACGTCGAGTGACCGCCTCCGGCCTCGCGCCTGATGTACGTGTGAAGTGTCAGAGCTGCACCGCAATACTGGACACAGCCGCTGACAGACACTGGGGCTGGGTGACGCAACGTCTTCAGACAAAGCTGTTCTACACCGTTTAACGGAGAAAGCTCAGAGCCGAGGTAAAAATTAGCACTGGCATCGGTAGAGCATTTTCTTAAGTGCTGTTCGTCTGCCGAACTTTCCTCGTAATCACGACGGCTAAAAAAATCAGATTGTATGTTATAAATATGTTCGTTGAAATTTAATTGCGACATTTTCATTAATTATATATAGTCCCCTAAAACATATAATTGGCTATCATTTCGAATGGGGCAATTGTACGTGATAAAATATCGCCGGTATTGAAAAATATAGTCTAGTAAATCCGTGTGTATAACACAGCTAACATGAATGTATTTGCACTTTCGCTTTCGCTTTAAACCAGTTCATATAGAGTCGCAGCATTTAAACTCAATGGGTGAGATAATCTACCGATATAGCATAGATTATAGACACATGCAGTTTACAATGTACATCTCAGCAGCCTAATCGTTGTGGAACAGACTTGCGCACATGTACTGGTGATAACAGGGATACGTTCACAGTGCGGTTAGATTTAGAAGTGGGTCTTCAGGCGAAGTATTAGTACGTATTGTAATCTTGCATTCTGTCGGCTCACATTCACAGCGAGTCCGTGCAAGTCAGTTGGCCCAGGCGGAAGTCAGAAACGAGATTTCAAGAACAACCGTTGCGTCCGTGTAGAGCCACTGACAGTGTGCGACGTACGTATGGCAAACAGCACATGAGCACTGGTCATTCTACAAGCATGGTGTAACATCTTTATGCGAGGCCATACGAACTTTCTACAGCTGGTCAATCACTGAATCGATCAGTCATTGCGTGCCGAATGTAGCAAAACTTCGAAAGAACTGTACATGCTGTCTGGCGTATGACTGTGTCTGGCTTCCTACAAGTTCGACTTTGTCAGACTGTTATGGGTCGTCCTGTAACTTGTTCGCCCTGTCGATTGTTTTACCTGTGGTGACGTTTATGACCAGGAAGGTGGCCTACAACCGTTGCATAGCGCAGCACGCCGGTAAACAAACTGGGCATACCTCTTGGCCTAGCTCAAAATTTCTTTCGTCGGGAACGCCAGTGTTATAACAGCTGATCGCCAGGGAAGGAGATTGCATCGAGGGGGGATAACTCTAAACGGTGCCTTGTGTGCCGTTACGACATAACTTTCACAGCGTATGATAGGCCTAACATTCGAGATCACGCGCCTTTCTACGTGATCCTACGGTACGGTAATCTAATTGGAGGCAGTAAGTACATTTCTATTTTAGAACGCATATGATATAACACTAAACCATCATTCAGTGTCCTAAAATGCCTAACAGACCTCGTTTAGCTCGGAACTTCCGCGAGCCTATAAAACCTAATGTGTTGGGACAGACTTTTAACCTTACGGGTTCGACTTCTAATCTCGGGGCACACGACTTTTAATAATAACAATCATACATCTGTAATAATGATAACAATAACATTAACCAACTGAGATACCCGGTAGCTGCCCAGTCCCTTTCCCTTCACCATGCAACTGTTTTCCTTCAAACACAAAGAACGTACCTCTTTGACAATTGGCAATTAAATCTTTGCTGAAACAACAAAAGTCACTGTCATTCATGCCTATCTCTTAATACTAGTATTACGGACTTCGGCAACAGCCCAGTGTGGAGCTCAGTTCTAATATTTTTCTCTGTGTTTTTCACAGTTTTCCACTTGAAACAGTCCTAGAGGACACGCATAGTCTCAAATGTCACACAGACACGTAAAATACACGAAATGGGCTGAACTGTGTGTGGCTGCCCACGGTTACAATGCCTTTAACATAGCCCCGAGGGCCTGTTTATCTACCCTCGAAGGAAGTCCGGTCATGCGCAGTCGAAACAGCTATCTGGTTTATTAAATTTCTTTCGTTGCATGCATTTGACGATGATGCAATTTCGGTGACACATGCCAGAAGTACTTGATAGGCCTATTACAATTACACTTTGTCGTCAGGCCATATCCAGTTTCATTGAGATGGACGAATGCCAACTTTCATAATTGTTGTCTGTAAATTTTGTACCGCGGTATAGCTCCAATAATATTGCTTTAAAGAAGTGACTCTGTTTTTGTTTGTTCCTAAAATTCAGATGAGAAAACGTCTGCTGATATCTAGTACTGCCTTGTCACGAATTGATATAGATTTATAATGTATATCTATACCAGCGTGCACAGGCTTGACCTGAACACACGTGTATGCATGACATGCGTTTATAGATGGGTAGGCCCGATATTTTTTCACCAAGACTGGCAGAATCGCCCGAACGCTGTTTATACCTATTTGTACACGATACATAACTTCAATGCCTGGGACATAAACCCGAACTTTACATAAGTGAAAAACAAAGCACGGAAAACTATTCCAATCTCAACCAAATGACACTGGCTCAAAAGCTGCCACACTAGGCTTTACGCTGATAGGCCCATATGTGAATGCCCAAGCAAACATGCTTTCTCTTGGCCACACGAAGCCCGAAACCCGTAAGTTTGTAGTTTTTTTCTTTAGTCGGACAGATCCAGTCACAGGGAAAGGAGTGGCAAGCGATAGTTTTGGTTTGATTTCTCAGCGATGAAAGTCGCTGGTGCTGCCCTATTTCTATTATCGACCAAGTAAGTCGTTCTTTCAATAAAACACGTTTAAATACTTTGATTCGTTGCACTCTACGGAAGTTATACGGCTTCATCTGCTCTTTGCTCCACATGGGCAGAGCTGTCAAATTATATAGCAGACATGACTTTCATCACTAAGGCAATAAAAGCTGCGATCTGATTGGTCTCACACTATGCTTGGCTTGTGAGCGACCAATCAGTGCAAAGCTTTTCGCTGTGACCTGAATTTCCTGTTACCGGAATTGTTCGTCTGAAGAAAAAACCTACACTTACGTGTTTCTGGTTTCGTGTAGCAAAGATAAAGCATGTTTCTTTGCCGATTCATACACCAGCGTAAAGTCTAGTGTGTCAGCTTTCGAACGAACGTCGTTTCGTTGAGATTGGATATTTTTCCGTGTTTTATGCCAAGTTATGCAGAGTTCGGGGTTACATGTATGTCCCAGACATTGAAGCCATGTACCTTGTTATTAGGTACCGGTATAGACAGCATTCGAATGATTCTGCCACCTATGCCCTGCACGTATGCCTATTGGGACACATTTTACAGCTTTCACTGGTGGAGTGTTCGATCATGTCAACCAAACATTAAGTAAGCATGGCAGTACTTATCAAGTTGTTGTGTAGGTCAGTAAAGGTTGTTTGCATTGATGGAGATCAGTGCGACCGGGCCTTGTGTGAAGGGAGATAACTACAGATGTATTTTGGACTTTCTCTACTAGATGGCGCCTATAGACAATAACAAAAGTTTGACATGTTGTATCGGTGAAGGTGCATTGGCATGTCCGAACACAGTTCTGCGCCGATATAATCCGTGATGAGAGGAAAATATGACTGCTTCAAACGTCTTGGACCTCGGACAACAGGTGCGGACGGGATGTGGTAAGCGGTAACCTTAGACAACAAAGAACGGACCTAGACAGTCGCAGCCTATGTGTGTTGGTGCACTGTTGTGACAGTAGCAGACGGTTTCGGTCTTTCTCCTCCTCTAGTCTACAATCTTGTCCTACATTCACCGTAGAACTTGTCTGGATATCATGTTACTTGTTGCAAATGCGCATTTTTTTTTAAAGTTATTTATATACAGTGACTTTTACCCCTATCGCAGGGGTAAATACAACATGCTTTGCTCGTACAGTGCTACAGGCACGCGGAACGACCATTGAAATGAATTCCGGGCTGTTTCTGGGAAATGGACGAGCGCCAACCTCTATGCAATGATGCATTTTCTTTGTTTTTCCTAAGAGGTGTTCAGTAGATTTTACCATAAACTCAGCCAGACTCTCTGTCTTGGCATTTATGTAAGAGTAAAGGCGAAAGAGCTGTCATTATTTTCCATAATCTGTAATTCTACTTTCAGATTGCTACAGGATGTATGTTTCACTAGACCGGTGCGGTGTAACCCAGAACGAGTAAATCATGTGATGTGAACTGCCTTTGACCCTTGATACAAGCATTACTGATCAAGTAGTTTTAATCAGAATGACAGGTATAAACAATCTCAGTGCTGAGTCGGCTTGTTTTGAGGAGGAGTTGAATGAGGCAGAATGGAAGAGTTGTTCAGGTGAGTGCTACCTGTTTTTATGTTAATTAAGTAAAGGGCTTTAATGCTGTATGCTAATTTTAAGCATGGTCATTAAGTGACCTAAAATTTCACCCAAGATGTCGGTGATCAGTTTGCTTGAATCAGAGAAGTCAGGACAGGGTATGAGATATTTTTGGAAGGTAGGATGATATCCGATGGGAAAAGCGTAAGTATCAGCAAGGAAAGTAACACTTTATCGCAGTATATATTTCTACGTAGAAGTAATACATTGTAACATTATATGCCCTCTGAGAATGCTTGTGTGGGGAATGATGAATCCAGTTGTACATGGATAGGTTTCCCAGCAACCTGTGAATGGTCATGTCTTTCCCCCGAGACTCTGCTTGGTTTCCTCCTACCTTAATGCTGACTGCATTCATTTATCTGAAGTGTTTTTGCATACAATGTAGAACACCAAGAAATAAATAACAGTAAGGGAATTAACGTAAATGTAGGATGTCAATTATGGAAGATGATGTAAAATTTCGCACATCACCAAGATGCATATTTTGCTTTCTTCAGGGTGTTTTTTTGATCTCAGGGAGCTTTTTGGAGGTTTGTCGAGATGGTACATGTAGGGTGGTATCTTACCGGGAAAAATGAAGCTTTCAGCAAGAATAGTAATATTTTCTGATGTTTCAACAATGTTACAAGTAAAACATTATTTTTGTAACTTTGTAATGCACATAGTTACTGTTTGACCACTTTCCAGAGTTTGAAAAAGAAGGCCAGAACCAGAGGCTGTTTTGTAATGCTTGTGCTGTTCAAGGCCGTAAGCAGTCAAAAGCAAGAAGATGTCCATTGGCCTTGTTTGTTTACCAAGACAGAGAATTATACCTTCAGCAGCATGAAAACTGCAGCATTAAGATTGCTCTACCAGACATATGTGACCTGGGTGTTCCTGTCCTTTCAAAACCACGCCTGGAACAGGTGACACCTGTAGCAAGGCATGGACAGGAACGCTATCTCCTTCACTTTAAAATGAAGCCAGAGAAGTGTGATTCAGAGCAAGTGTGCTATCTGTTCCTGACTGTGAGCTCTGAGGGTGGAGAATTAGCAGTCTTCTCCACAGAACCACTGGAATTCCTGGATATCTTGGCCTGTGCGCAGGGTACTGGCCGTGACCCACCTTTGGCTTGCTTGGTTTCTTACCACGAACAGTTTCGCCTGTCCAATGTTTGTCACGTGCAGGTGTATCATCAGGGTTGTCGTGATGAGATGTCAGACTCGGAATGCCAAGTACTCAAGCTCACTGTGACCCACACCATTCCAGTATTCCTGTCCAGCCCTCCTCAATCCATTCTACCCATGCTGTTGTTTCATCCACTCACTAACACCAAACTGGTGTTTTTTCACCTGAATGCTGAACAGCTGAATAGGGTGTCTGAAGCCTGGCTGAGTGAGTACAGCCTTCAGTCAAAGGTCCACAAAAAGCAGGTGAATCTGTTTGCTATGTTAGAAGAAATGGCAGTGACAAAGCCCAAGTTTCAGAATGCCCTGTTTTCCCCGGACGGTCATGTTTTAGCAGTGAGTTTTTCCCTCACTGACATGTCTCGTCGAGGACTCTACAGTGTTGCTGTTCTCCTCATACGTTCAGACAGCTACCATAGCCTTGAGAAGATCATTTTGCCCATGCAGACATTGCCAGAACATGTATCCTTATATAGTGGAAACCGGATTGACCCTGATAAAGTGAAGTGCTTTAAATCGTACACCCCTGTATTTAGCAAGTGTGGTCAGAAAATGGCAGTTGGGATACGCCTGGGTGACAAGGCCTCTGTGTATGTTTACAGAATTCCTGTCTGTATCAGTTTACAGAGTCAGTGTCGAAGAGTGATAAGGAAACATGGCATGAGCACAGTAACATTGCCTCCTATCCTTCGTAAATACTTGGAGTTTTCATAAGCTGTGCAATGCAGTATTTAAAGACTTGTGTACATGTGAAAATAACCAGGCTTTAACAGATGGAAAGGAGAGTGTTATCTGTGAAAGGTGCCCCTCTAGTAGATCGACACCTTCACATGTATCTGGTTTGCAGTGTTTTATATTTTCTTGTTGTGAATAACAGTATTGAATATATGCATGTGCATGTAGCCATTCAAAGATATTTTTTTAATTTTTTGATATATATGTCTTGTTATGTATAAAGTATTAAATTTTTAGATGTTTTTGATTTCTCACCATAATCAGCGTTCAGGAAATCTGTACAGATTTTTACATTCATTTATAACCTTTATATCAAATTTTCTGTGCTTCCAGAAATAACAAGGCTATCTTTGAGTTAGAATCCAAGTATGCAAAAGAGATATTTTTAACAGCTTTAAAAGTGAAAGCATAATTTAAATACTCTGTAAATATTTAATAATAACTTATATTCTATTTATCGTGATGTTATCATGATAATTTGTTGAAGCTGTCTCCATGGCTATATGGATACAAACCTAAATATTGATCCTGTTCACAGTGTATTCCATTGGTTAAGTTTTGTTGTTATCTGTTATATAAGTAAATGTTGAAGGATCCCTGTTGAAAGGCTGATATTTTTCCTTGATGTTTGGCATTCATGTGTTTTGTTATCTGCTAGTATTAGTTTTCTTTTCTCATCGTTACATATAATGTATTTTTTGCTTTGTCATCACAGATGCATAAGTACATGTACTATCTTGTCATTATGTAGTATACACAAACGTATACCTGCCACCCATACTCGTGCCAGAAAACAGGTCTTCACTACAGCGTTAAACATCAAAAAATCAATAAGCAGCTTTAATATCTGCATATATTTTTACCCTGATGTACCTTTTTTCTTCGTCCAGATAAGTGTTTGTGTCAAACATGGATTTGTGTCCAATAGTCGTGGAGACAAGGAATAGTGACATCATGAGTCATTTAGTCAACATAAAGAGAGGTGGGGGAGGGGTGGTCGGTGTGAGTAATTACAATTTAATATGCATACAGTAGAACACGTATGTCAGCATCTGTTACTTTCCACATTATCACTGATATAATGTGCTTTCATAGCATAACATGACATCACTATCACTGGTCAACAAATTTGGAATCATGGTGCTTTTTACATGTATATGTTTATCCCTAATGTTATGATATTGGAGGATCACATCATATTTATGTGTAGAGTGGGGTGGGTTTTTTTTCCTGCTCGGGGAGAGAGAGAGGGGATATTTTTTGCGGGAGTTGTGAAGCTATCTGTGGTCAGTCTTCTTATATTTAGAGGAACTTCATTTGTATTTCATATTGATTGAAATCAGGTTTGTATACAAGGCATACATCTCTCCATGATGTTGAGCTGTTGAAAATGTAACTTGCTAATGTATTCCCTTTCAATGAAATGATTAATATAATATATTCACTCAACTTCCGTATTGTGATAATTAGGTATTATTTGATAGTTTGTATCACTGTTTATAGAGGCCAGGTGCAAGTGCATTACTGTCTGATCATCATATCTGTGATGTTTGCCCTTACATGACGTATATTCATATATTTTATATTTGTTATTATTAAACAGCAATCGTGATGTTATCCACTTAGGAATTTGTGAGACAAGCATTATTTGTGTAATTTCTGATGACCTTGTTACATGCAGCAGTACATGTTGTATTCATCATACAGCAAAACACCACATGCCAGTGATCTACAATTTAGATTTAGTGTTTAAATGCACAGACCTGGCGACAGATTAAAAGTGTAATCATTGTGCTGTCTCGTAGTATTACTTAGTCTCGCTAGAGTCAAGTCCTGGTAAATGAGATCGCATGTTGGAATCCAACTCTCGCTGTTTCAGCCGTGACTTTAACTTTAGAGGTTTGTCAGATGCCTACCAAAGGTCAGTGGTTTGTACCTGACATTCTGGTTTCCTCAACCCATAAACTTCACTAATGCGTCATACAATTAAATATTCTTGCGTGTGGCGTTAAAATCAAATGAACGTTTATTTATCGACTTGACTACCTCCATTTTTTAAAATTTATTTGTATAAGGCTTAGGGCCGAGGGAGTCAGCGCGCCAGCACGGCGTTATGACTCAGGTGCCTCTCACCAGTGTGGTCGCTGTGAGTTCAAGCCGTGCTCATGCTAACTTCCGGTGGTACGTGGGAAAGTCCGCCAGCAACCTGCGCTTGGTCGTGTGTTTCCCCTGCGCTCTGCCCGGTTTCCTTCCACCATAATGCTGGCCGCCGTCGCGTAAGTGAAATATTCTTGAGTACGGCAGAAAACACCAATCAAATAAATAAATTTAGGGCTTAACACCATGTCCTTAGGGCAAGGAAGTTGCTGATGAACGCAAGTTTCCATGTACGCGTGACGCACATATATGCACCCAATATAGGTGACCGACAAGTAGCTTTAAATGAACATAAAGAGTCAGACAGGAGAGCCACGTGGTATACCTAGGCTTTTAAGACCCCTCGATTCGTTCCCATCTTTTCATGAGTCAGTCGTGATCGATTTACGCTGATTGAGACGCGAGAATGTTTTTGCGATCATACCTAAACCGATTCCATTAAATCCTGCAGAGTTTCGGTATATTCCTGCTAGTCACGTGATTGCAGGGATATCTTCAGATTCCTAAAGATTCACCAAAACCTGGACTTACCTTACGATTAGTACAAGATTTAATTTTTTCGGTGGCAAGACGCCGGATGTGACCAGACCTTTAAACTTTTCAAAGATATCAAACGGCCATATGAGTGTCGTGGACCGCTTAGTGACATCAACAAGGCCTGGGAACCGTGAGATCGATGGAAACACTTAGCCCTACATGAAGCATGACGCGCACTGTTCTTTTAACCTGTTCACAAGGAGAACATAAAATTGATCCTTATCATCGTTTATTATCACATATACCAAGTAAGACACTGCAAAGTTATGCCTGCGTACAAGGTATCCTGTTACATATGCTCATAAATACTACTTTGCCCTGCCATTAATTGTATTAATTAACTCTGTATTCCATTGTGACCAAGAGGGTAATTAAGTGTGACAGGTGGCATCTGGTTTTCAATTGCCCTTCAGCTGATATCACTGAGAAACACGCATTCCTAGTAAGTTAGTGGGTTCCTGGTATAGGGATATGCAGGATTCGTAAAATAAGCTATTGTATGTACGATGGTTTTAATTTTCTAAAAATGCTTCTTTATTTAAAAACGCCGGTGTGTGCATGGTTTTGGACGCTTTGCATTAGGTGATACACTCTTCCCATACGAATAATATTCGTAATAGGCCTGTCGATATCAGTATCTGTAATTTGGAGATGTTAAATCGGTTAAAAGGGAAGTGAATTTAATTTAGTCGTGCAGAAACTAAGTTTATAGAAGTCTTCCTGTTTCCTTATAGCGCTGTGTCAATGTATGTGTGCTACTGTACAATGATTCCTTGTCGATTACTGTAGCGGTGGTCTGAACTGGAGCTCCCTCCAGGCTGTCCGTCTAAATTGTCGTCACATTGACACAGTGATCAATTTGATTGGATACACTGTGAGTTCTGTTTGCCCAATCCGGAAACTTGTCTAACCGGAAGTAGGCGTGTCCCCAGGTGTTAATGGCCAAATTCACAATAACGACGCAAATGAGGTTCAGAACAAGTCCTGCTTTGGCCTGCAAATATACATGAATAATATATAGTGATACTAGAGTAAGTCACAAAACAGTGATCATGATTCGTATGACTAGGAAGATTAATACAAAATTGCATTGCCCATTACAAATGTTTTGAAATAAATATGTACATATATACATATAAAGCCAATCAAGGAACTGAATTGTGGTGTTAAATGCCACGAAATATTTGTAGCTGCCGATCAAAACCTGATTTTAAGTTTATTTATTTATTTGATTGATGTTTTACACCGCACTCACGAATATTTCACTTATACGACGGCGGCCAGCAGTATGCTGGGAAATGGTTTTAAATGTTATAGATCCTAAAAGTGGTACTGTGCACATGGATCCAGACATGACTTGGTCGAAAATGTCTCAGACAGTCCTTTAAAGGTTTAAACAGTTACTTAATGGCCACAGTAGTGTAGAGTTACAGGACTATGAATGGTTGCACTGTTAGAAATTATTCGGGTACTTATGATTAAACTGGTTTCTTCGTGTCAGCCTTCTGTATGTAACAACATGACTTGGAATGGCTGCACTGATCATGGGTGTACTTAGTATTGAACTGCTTTGTTCATGACAACCTGCTGTATGTAACAACATGTCTTGGAATGGTTGCGCTGTTGCGGATCATGCGAGTACTTTGTATTAAACTGGTTCCTTCATGTCAGCCTTCTGTACGTAACAACATGTCTTGGAATAGTTGCACTGTTGCGGATCATACGTGTACTTATTATTGAACTGGTTTGTTCATGTCAACCTTCTGTATGTCACAACATGACTTGGAATGGTTGCAGTGCTGAGATCATGCGTGTACTTGTTATTGAACTGGTTTCTTCATGTCAACCTTCTGTATGTAACAACATGACTTGAAATGGTTGCACTGCTGAGATCATGCGTGTACTTAGTGTTGAACTGGTTCCTTCATGTCAACCTTCTGTATGTAACGACATGACTTGGAATGGTTGCACTGATCATGCGTGTACTTGTTATTGAACTGCTTTGTTCATGACAACCTGCTGTATGTAACAACATGACTTGGAATGGTTGTACTGTTGCGTATCATGCGTGTACTTTGTATTAAACTGGTTCCTTCATGTCAACCTTCTATATGTAACAACATGACTTGGAATGGTTGCGCTGATCATGCGTGTACTTAGTATTGAACTGGTTTGTTCATGTCATCCTTCTGTATGTAACAACATGACTTGGAATGGTTGCACTGATCATGCGTGTATTTAGTATTGAACTGGTTTCTTCATGTCATCCTTCTGTATGTAACAACATGACTTAGAATGATTGCACTGTTGCGGATCATGTGTTTACTTATTATTGAACTGGTTTGTTCATGTCACCCTTCGGTATGTAACAACATGACTTGGAATGGTTGCACCGTTGAGATCATGCCTGTACTTATAATTGAACTGGTTTGTTCATGTCAACCTGCTGTATGTAACATGACTTGGAATGGTTGCACTGATCATGCGTGTACTTAGTATTGAACTGGTTCCTTCCTGTATGTAACAACATGGCTTGGAATGGTTGCACTGATCATGCGTGTACTTATTATTGAACTGGTTTCTTCATGTCAACCTTAATTTTATATGAGCATGTAGGTTGATGAGTATTAGGGTCTCCAAAAGACCAAGTTGTGTAACCTACGCGGTAGTCACGAAACGGTTCGAAAATTGACCCTTAGTTAACTTACCATGTCCAGAACTCGGACGGTACCGTAAGAGAAGACGATGGCGTTAGGGGGCGTGGCAACAGGTAACATGAAGGCAAACGAAGTGGCCATACATCCAGGTATCATCAGGTAAAGCGGGTTGACCCCAATACCGACGCTCTGTCAACAGAAAGAGGGGTTTACTTTGCGCACTCTCGTGTTTGTTGGAAAGGAATGGACGTACCAAAGATCTTAAAAGAACTAAAATGTAACTGTATGCAAGTATGTTACCATTTTGCACATCAATACGCGACAGGGGTTTCAGCTCGTCAAACACTTCCAAGTCCTTTCACCGAAGTTTTGATCAGTTACAAAACAGATAATCCACACAATTCAAGTAATGATTTGGCTATAATGAGCTGGATTTGAATACGTTAATAGAATCCAAGAAGGAAACTCATTTATCCACCACCGTTCCAACAGCTTTATGCATGGCAGCCAACGGAGAAACCTTCGCGATTCAGCGCGGAGATATTGTATAGATGAGTCCAGACATTGCAGAGCAAATACTGGATGAATGACACCCGTAAAAACATGGTAGGATGCATTTTACACAGGTAAGGACTTATTAAAAGGTTTTTTTATGGAACGTGAAATAATTCTCTCCCTATAGTCTTGCAAAAGCCTGTATCTACTCACCAGTTGTGCAAGGATCGGTAAAAATATGGTTGCAATGGCAACGTTGCTGGTGACCTCGGTAATGGCGGCTATCATGGTTGTGATTATGATACAGAGCGCCCACGGTGGTATATCCCGGAAGACCGTTAACTCACTTGCCAACAGCTGTGACAAACCAGATTTCTGCAAATAATAATAACAAGCAGATTAGTTAATTATTTTGTTTGTGACATGCATGAAAGAAAACACGAGAACTGGCATGAAGAAAGATAGATAATACGCCTCTGACGAGATATACTTTTACATACACATTTGGTTATTTCTGCTTACAATATCACTTAAAGCCTGGCGAAACGAAATCACGCTTTTCAATGTTTAAAATCCATGTTATACGCTTCTAACCAGTGAAAAACAGTATGTACTATTCACCACACACTCTATCGTACTGGTTTACTGATTTAGTCGGGCAGAATTGTTGCAACACTGATCACTAAGATCAACGACCTAGAGCGACTACCTGACACGCCAGAGCCAGGGCATAACCTCCGCCCAGCAGAAGGACGATGCCCCATGAGAACTTGTGGATAACCGTGTCCCAGTCTAACAGGGCGGTCCTGGGACTGGGACTGCTGGTGTCTGCAAGAGTCACAGATCAATTTTCGTCATTTTAAGAACAGTTCAATGTTGGCACTGTTTACGATTATCGATTATACGATTATCCTCTGAAAAATGGATAGAAGGAGGTAGTGCTCAGTTATCTGCATGACACCTGGATCTGTTCAGTGTTAACTCTGGAAGAACACAGATGGTGAAATATCTAATTATACTTTTTTCACTCTCCCCCCAAAAGAAACGTCTAAGTAGAGCATGTTTTGAGCTGGTGTCATGGCTCAAAGACACTGTGCAGCTCATTTCATTACTTTCAGATTGTGTACAGGTAACTTGCCTGAAAATCACAGGCTACTAAATTACTTATCCATCTGTGAACATAACAGATTTTTGTTGATGAAAATTCAAAATATGCGTCATCCTACACATCTAGTGACTTGAAGAAAGCCGAACATTGCCTACATTCTTAGGTATCTTACTTACGTATCTTTTTCTAAATCTAAAAGCTGCTAGCTTGCAATTTTGTCAACATTACAAAAAGATCTGTTTTTGACAACTCACCATTTTTCAATCGCAGGAACAGAAAATTCGGGCGAGCTGATGGTACAACGAATAAAGAAATGGCCAGCAAGATGGCGGGGGTTGAATCGGAGGCCGATCTAAAACAAAATGCTGTGCTCTCATCAATATATATTGGTCATATAGTTAATCGACGCAGTGAAATAAAGAGTGGGGACTGAATAGAGTGAAATAAATCATCCTTATATTCCAGTTTCACCAAAACACGAAACAAATGGAGTGTTTACTCAGAGTAAAGTTTATACTACATTTAAACGAATCAAGTTCGACAAATCCCAGAGCTTTTCTGCTGAAATCGATTTGTTGTCATTGGATACTGGAAGGTATATACACCTTGTATATCAGAACAAGTATGCAGTGACCATAGATACAGTAATATTTAAATGGACTGGTGCTATTGGGTATAAGAAAAGGTAATTTTTATGCGAATTCCTCGGCAGTTACCGCTTAGACGGGGGCATGTGAGAGCCGTGTTCTTGTCAGGTAGAACGTTGCTTGGAGAGACGGCAATAAGTAAAAGGTGCAAAGGTTAAGCTGTCTTTCAGCTGTCTGGAAAAAGGCGATTTTTTATTTATACATCAGTAAAATTCCAGTATTTCCTTCACTGATAAAAGTGTTATTTTCACTGCAGTGAAATATCACATTTTGATATTTCACACCCAGCCGTCATGACGTCAAGAAAGAAACATTTTATTTTATAAAGTTTCAATATGGTCTGAGCGGAATGACGTCATAATGCTAGTTTAGTCAACCGCTACATTCTTATGTCACTCAAGACGACACGATATCATTTAACACGTCATATACACGAAGTCACGCTCTAGGCATGTATGTGACAGCCTACGGCTAGCAAAAAGGCCGAGAACTCTTTAAAGCACACAAAATCACGATACTATTAGGGTATAAATAACAAATAGAATATTGCACAATGAAGGCTGAATGCCATAAATATTGTTCTCGTGAGAGGTGGAAATGATAGGTGGTTACCATTTCCACCTCTTACTCGAAGAATATTTATGTTTATGGTGTTCAATCTTCACTGTGCAATATCCTGTATGTATTTCTTCGGTTTCCGTCACCCATAAATCGGGCAGTCGTTATACATGTATAGGAAGTGAAAACCCTTGACTGCACGAGTGAACATCTATATCGAAATAAATACGGGACTAAATAAAAATGTGAAAGAAAATCCATAATACTGATATCCATTTGTTGATCACAAGAGTACAATACGAACCACTGTTTTCCTTTGGGGTAAACTGAAGCCATGCATGGAAAACCTTCGTAACTCATCCTGCCTTCATACATCACTATAAAACAAAACAAACCGACGTACCCCCCGGGAAGAACTTTTCCCCATCCCTTGAAAAAATCCGATTCTCTGGTGAGCCAAAGTAAGGCCAGGGATATAAAGTGGAGAGCCACCATGACTTCTGCGAATCTGAAAAGAAACCAAAATTATACATTTAATTAATTAGCATCTGGTGCAACGCAGTATATTATATTAAACGGTAAGTTCCGGTCCAAATCTAGACTTCTTTCCAATGTAATAAATGTAGGGTGTTTGTCTAACAGTTGCAATTACGTATCTGTTTTACGATTACAAGCAAAGGGTGCCCAACAGTTACAAACAAGGAGTGTTAGTTGTTGGCTTCTGTAATACATGTGTGTGTAGGAATATCTAAACTTCATGTATATCTGTACATTTGTTGAGTTCTAGCACAAGGTCTATATACTAATTATATAAACATACTAAAGTGTCGTTTTTATAATAACTATGAGTGCAGGTTTCTGTTTACAAGAAGTGTTATTGATTGTCTGTTAATAAAAGAAATCAGCTTTAAGAATAGGCGTCAGGATAAGAGTTACAAGAATAGCTCTCTACTGAATTCAAGTAGAGGTCTCCCTCACATGACCGCAAGTGTACGTGTTTTTTGACAGCAGCAGGTATGGGGGAGGGGATGCAGTATTTGTTTCTATATCTGTTTGATTGGTGTTTTACGCCGAACCCAGGAATATTTCACTTACATAACAGGGGCCAGCATTATGGTGGGGGGAAAGTGGGCAGAGCCCAGGGGACACCCACGATCATCCGCAGGTTGCTGGCGGACCTTCTCACGTATAACCGGAGAAGACAGCGTGAATTGAACTTGAGCTCACAGCGATCTCATTGGTCAGAGGCAAGTGGGTCATTAAACTGTACTAACCAGTTAACTCACTGAGCCACAGAGCCCCTCTGGAGTGCAGCAAACGACATGTATGGTTTTCTAGTTACCTCATCTGTCTTATGTGTGCAAAAAAAGAGAACGTCAAATAAGCTGTTCAACTAACACTTACGTCATTGGTCCTAGTGCATTCAATTCCTTCCGAAGCAAAGCCTCAGTGGCCACTTGTTCTTTGAGGCCGTCCTCAGTTCGTCGTTTGCAGACAAACACTGAATTTCTGAGCAGAAATATCTGAGATCATTTGATTTTGATTACATGTATGAAGATGCTCCACGTGTAAAAACGAATATTACTAAGGAATATCATTAACACCGGGCCACATCAATGTAAACATACAACCCTTTACTAGTTTCTACAATACACATATAATTTTTAAACTTGTACATGATAACGTCTTTGGATTCGTAGCTTGGTTCACTAATTCATGACATATACATTGTTAGGACCACAGTTCCAATGTACAGTCGATCCTATTTCAGTACATAGTTAATATAGCAATAAACATAAGGTCTGATTTTCATTACATCGATGTTAGGTCATACCTTATTCCTAGAAAGTAGAGCTGGAGCCAAACGTAGCAGGCCATCAACGAGAGTACCGTACAGGGGAATGCGAACACAAACCAACTTGTGAAGTTTATGCCAGCACTATGATTAAACAGGCTGAAAACAAAACTGTGAATATCTGAGATCAAAAGATTTAAGAACTTATTCTTTCTTTAAACTAGTGTAATGCGCTTTTGCATAGGAAATGACACTTATGTCACGGTGAAGAATCCGAGAAAATCTTGGAAGGAAAAACCCTCTCCTTTCCTGGTCTCGCCAATGACTAGCATAGCGTGTTGTTGTCAAAGCTGCAGGGCTGAACCAACCAACACATCCTTCATGTAAGAGGCCTCATTAACTGCACATCGAATGTGATGTCATTGCCAGTTCAACTTTCAGTTTGTCTCCTACTAAAGTAACTGTCAACTAATCTGGAAGTTTGACCCTTAAAGGAGAAGACCGGGGAAGTATAATGTAAATTGTAGTAAAAAAGAGTGTCGTTTGAACATTTACCATCCCGCAATTGTTCACACGTTCTCTAACAAACATATGCTTTATCACCTTAGGCTCACATAGCTGTCAGAAGACCCAGCCGTTTTATCGGCCTGATGGTGGCTGAATGACGTGAATCAGGCCCCTAGCTCTCTAGCTTTGGAATACCACGCCGGGCTCCTTCCCATTTAAATTGGACGTGCTGTTTGTGCAGATAAAATCTGCAAGTTTTAGCATCCTGCTAGCTCTTCGATCATGTCTGTGAACTGAATAATCAAGGGGTAGCCACCAACCGTCCGTAATCGAGTTGAATTCGCATCCGTATTTAAGAAGCATATACATTCTAAAGATGGTCATGGTTTAAGGGTCCGATTCATATCCCTGATCGGGCTTTACATAATCTTGCATTCTTGTTGATCAAGATTATTTTCACAGTAGTTACTTCCCCTTTAGCGTGGAGGTATTTATTATTTTCGATTGAGTGTGTGCTATGACCTATGTTAAAATTTGTTGCCTCGGGACAAAAACAACTTGAAAAAAATTTTGATGGTTGTTTTCAAACCTTCAAAGCATACTCTTTTACCACAATTTTTGCCCAATATATCCCCGGTCTTCACCTTTAATAAAAAATTTGCATGAATCACTGCGGTCGGATAAAGGGCTGAAACATTTGGGTAATTGCGGATGTACTTGTAGTTGAATACTTTCTTTTTTAATTCTCCCTTAAACACCACTGTTAATTAAATCGCCTATCAATTTTCTCAGGGAACACCACTCTCATCTGATTTTCAGGTTGATGCTTGAATAGATCTGTGAGCTTTTCAGTCTGAATGGATGTTAATACCAACGTCAAGTCGCACAAGAGTTCGATCCTTGAATACATAAATGAACTAAGAATGGTCTATGATTACCACTTTTACTCACCTGTAAAGCTGACTACCAAATATCACTGTTGAATCACTTGTGAGTTCAAACCTTGAAGGCCTATATGTTAACGTATATGTTATTTTGGCACTTGAACACAACTGTGAACTCAGACATGTATGTCCGTTTGGTCTTTCAATACCGCCGTCAACTCAGTTTGGATTTTGAATACCACTCTCAACTCGCCTATCTGTTTGGCCTTTGAATACCACTCTCAACCCACTTATCCGTGGGTTTTGGATTTTGGATATCACTCTCAACCAATCTATCAGTTTGGCATTGGAATACCACCGTCAACTCACCTATCAGTCTGGCCTTTGAATACGACGTTCAACCCACGTATTGGTTTGGACACTGAATACCACCGTCAACTCACCGATCTGTTTGGTCTTTGAATACGACGTTCAACCCACGTATTGGTTTGGACACTGAATACCACTGCCAACTCACCTATCGGTCTGGCCCTTGAATACCAAATTTGGCCCAGTACCAGTAAGTGTAGCGACACCCCCACATGTGGCAGCGTAAGCCACGCTCAACGTCATTCCTTTGCGTATACCATCCAGATCATTCTCCCTGTTTACCTGGACTGTTACATCATAGCTGCTCACATAAAAAAGGAAATATTAGCCATCGTGAATGAGAGAATGCTGAAATCCTTACTCGATTGTGGCTCAACGGAAGACGTGTTTATAATCAAGACCCTTCCATTTCTAGAAAATATATGTTTTTCAATTTCCAAATGGTAATTTCGCCCTGCGCCCAGCATTATGCATGGTTTACAAATGAAAGAATCAATGATTATGGTTTAACGCCACGTCGGCAATATCTCAGCCATATCGAGGCGGGAAAAGCATATTTTACAAGAGAACAAGAAACAGTTAAGTACACAGGCCTACAAGAGAACCATAGCAGGTTTAGAGACGGCCAGAATTCTCTACCCGCGTGGATAGGTTCAACAATTCTCTATTTCTTGTGTATTAAGTTGTAAATCACGATCATAGGACAAAGGAGATTTACGGTGCTATAAATATCCTAAATGTGTTACCTGTTTTCCTTTTTCTCGGTAACTGGCAACTTTCTCAAGCTTGTCATCTGGATGGGAAAAGATCTACTTTCGTTGGAAGAAGTTCCCGAAACCGGATGTGAATTGGAAGAACTTTGAACTCAAAACAAACGAATGTGTCTTAAGTATATCGTTATGAATAGAAAATATACTATGCTTACAGCTGAGCAAAATTCAAACAATTCAAGATTTATTAATCATCACATAGAGTTTTAACTGAATTACAGGTTCATTCTCTCTGCAGTATAATTAGTTTATTGTTTATTGCATATCTTTAGACACAAAATGGATTTCAGTAACAACAGAAGTAATAAACCTATTTCAAAATTTGTGGATTTTTCCCCGCAGTAAATTGATTCGATAACTATATGGATATAGTAAATGGATTTCAATAGCTGTGAAAATAATAAATCAATTTTAGTAACTTTGGAATTATCCAGTGGGTTCCAGTAACTAAGGGAACAGCGAATCAGTTTCAAAAATTATGGAAATAGTAACTGAATTTCGGTAAATATGGAAATAAGAAATGCATTTCAATAACTTTCTCATAAATGTCAGATTATGCTTGTTGGTTGTTTTTATGTCGTCAACATTACTTCTACCATATCAGAAAGATTTTTCATTGCAGCACAGTTGATGTGTATGAGACTTCTAACCACTCGACCATCGCCGTTGGTTTGGTAAAACTAAGAAACATTAAAGGATGTACAGAACACGAAAATTTCACACGAATCGCTCATACTAACATTACATGAATTTTGCAAACAAACTTTGCCCTGCTTTGTAAATAATTAACGCCCGCTGAGTCCTCACCTGAAGCGTCTTCTGCAGGCCTCAGATGGCTGGTGCGAGTTACAATGAGCTGTTCGACCACAGCTCTAGCGATCGGCACCATCATGGCGGTGGTGGCCGTGTTGCTGATCCACATTGAGAGGAAGGCAGAAGGCACCATAAACCCCAGCATCAACCTGAAACATGACGGAGGGCAACAAAAAGCATCAGCTTGAAACATGACGGTAAGCAAAGGAGAGCATCAGCCTGAAACATGAAGGTGAGCAAAGGAAAACATCAGCCTGACAGATTGGGTGAAAAAGGAAAGCATCAGCCTGTAACATGGCGGTGGGGAAAGAAAAACATCAGCCTGAAACGTGACGGTCAGCAAAGGAAACAATCAGCCTGAAACATGACGGTGAGGAAAGAAAAGCATCAGCGTGAAACATGAGCGTCAGCAAAGGAATATGTCACCCTGTAACATGTGGGTGCGCAAGAATAAACCCATTAACCTGAAACATGAAAATGAACAAGAAAAACACCAACCTTAAACATGATGGTTAGCTAGAAAAGTATCGGCCTTGAGAGCAGTGGTGAGTACAGGGAAAAAATAGACTGAAACACTGGTTGAGAATAAGAAAACAGAGCGAAACATGACGGTGAGCAAATAAGCAGCAGTCTGAAACATGAGGGGGTGAGCAAGTAAATCACCAACGTGATACATGGGATGAGCAGGTAAAGCAATGAAATGACAAATGGGTATGATCAAGAATAGTACCCGCCTAAAACTTGAAGGTGAGCAAGAAAAGTCACAGAATAGGTTTGAAAGAAAAGAATGAGCGAGAAATAGATTGAATGAACGTAAAACATGAGAGTGAGTAAGAAAATCCCTAAAGCATTAGCCTGCAAGAAAGATGTGGACTAGTTGTCTAACAGAATTAGCCTCCAGGTCATCTGATATAAAATCGTACTATAATGAAAGGTGTTTGGAAATACTTAGAGGTGGTAATATGAAGCTTACTTAGACGATAAAAGCACCCACCATTTAGGTTCCGGTCCGACCAGTAACAATACCCTTAGGGCGATCCGCTTGTGAAGATTCCACCGCTCCACAGCGACAGCCATCATGAAACCGCCCACAAACAACATGTTTGTGTCCTAAACACCATATGGTGAAACAGAAAACTTTTAACTCATAGATTAATTTGATTTCATTGTCTAAAAAAAGACTCCAAATAGGGCTTTACTGCCCTTATCGCCAGATTACAGATCACTAAGCGGCTCTGTCACTGATACACTATATAACTGTAAAATTAGCTGATTTAAGCAGTAATATTTACAGCACAGCATGTGTGGGTTACAAAGCCATTTACACTTTCGAACTTTAATAACGTTTTAACATACCTAAAACCTTATTTTGATGACCGGTAAGAAAATTTGAAAATTGTGCCGTTTCATAAGGATTTCTCACATCGTCAGGATTCTGCCGAAATGTGCGTCATGATGCACGAGTTTAATGAACAGTGTCTGAAGAGGTAAATTCGACCCTAACCTTCAGGTATTCACGGCTGAGCTCACGTGCGTCAGCCACGCCCAACAAGGGGAAGATAACCATGGGCAACAAAGCGGTCACCGGAAGGGGTATAGTCTCAGTCACCCAAAACACAGCCATGATTAGAAGTCCATAGGCTGCCTTATATTCCTGAAACGAAATTTCCCATTTTGGTGGGAAAGAATAAAATGATAAACTATGCGTTTTCTTCAATTCCAAATGGGTAGCTGCTAGACTTTAGCATATCACCGCTCTAGCAAACATAAATTTGTAACAATGCATTAGTTTTGATGCAGACTATCATCATTTTCAGAGTGAATGATCTTTGTCACATTGCATTACATTTATGGCAGTGTATCATCTTTATCACTGTGTACCATATTCATAATAATCCGTTCCCTTTAACTTTGCTTAGTCATACTTTATCGTCCATGTAACAAAGCAACAAAATTGTAAGAGTGTATCTTCTTTCTCGCAGCGGGTTATCTTTGTCACAGTGTGTTGTGATCAGAGTGAACTGACTATGTCACAGTGTATCATCTTTGCTGAGATGCTTCATCTTTGTCATATCACGATGGTGTTCCCAATATCGCTATGGTGTCTCTAATACCATGATGGTGTCTCCAATATCACGAGGGGCGCCTCCATGGGCGAGGGGGTTAGCGTTTCAGCGCTGCGTTGGGTTCTTCTCAACAATGTGGTCACTGTGAGTTCAAATCCAGCTCATGCTGGCTTCCCTTCCGGCCGTACGTGGGAAGGTCCTCCAGCAACTTGCGGGTGGTCGTGGGTTTCCACCGGGCTCTGCTCGGTTTCCTTTCACCACAATGCTAGCTACCATGGTATAAGTGAAATATTCTTGAGTACGGCGTAAAACAAATGAAATAAATAAATACATAAAATATCACGATGGTGTCTTTAATATAATGCTGCCTCAAAACGACATGCCGAAGACACGAGATATGAACCCCCACTCATCTGTGTTATAGTAACACCGGGCCGACCACAACCGTTGTGCTGAGAGGAAAGCAAGGTATTCCGATAACAGAGGGTTTAAAGGTTTACGTTACAATTCCTTTCGATTAATCACTGAGTCCATCGCTTACCAAACAAACGCTCTCTCCATTACGTGACCATAGCAGCTCCTTGTGAATCGCATTTTATGAGTAAATAATTTCTTTATTTTAGTCCCAAAGATGTATACTACATAAATATTAGAACTATTTTGTCTTTGTAAGTGCTAACTGCAGGGAGTGTGAGCATACTAACTATTGGCAGCCGCTCGGCCCCCAGGGAGGCCCCCAGCCCGGGGCATCTCCCAGCGGGGCCCGTTCGCATACATAAAAAATGGCAATTGTGAATGTAGGTGGACGCCCATTCATGTAGATAAATAATTGGCAATTGTGCATGTACGTCGGAGCTCAAGCCGAACCTCAATTAGAGAACTACTCCAAAAGAGGGGCTCACCTGGGCCAGGTCTGCCCCATCTCCTTTTAGAGATATGTGCTGCTGTGTGTATACCTGTAGTGATTGAACTGCAGCATGGAGGGTGATAATAAATGTGCATGGTTGAAAGTGGGTGAGCTAGAGATCTGCGGGAAAAGCTGCTGTCAATACTGCAAAGCCCAAATAGCCAAAATTCGCAAAGGCAGCAAAAGCCCCATGACCTGTAGGTCTTGCGGGAAGGGGTTCAGAGCGAAATAGAAATCTGTCGGGCCTGTGGGCGAGAAAAAGTTCGCCACCAGCATACAGCCCTGGAGAAGAAATCCAAAAGACAGTTCAATTTGGTACTGGATCAGCTTCTTGTTATTCGAACTCCGATTTAGACATTCTTGTGTCAATGGCATACCCAACTGACAAGAAGACTACTATGGATGACTTGATTGACGAGATTCTGGCAGAGTACAAGCCTGGCTATATTATCGATGAACCTATTCCCGGAGACGCAAAAAACCGCCTCCATCGGCCCGATGAGGCCACAACCGCCATTCATAGACATAGATGACCAGGTCCATCCCCCAGTGCAGCCCCGACTGAAGACCGGGTTGAGATTCTGAACGATGCCAAAGACGAGTTTGAAGTCGAAGGGTCCATTGTCGGTCTTCTCCACGTGGCGGGTGGAAGCGGGGGACCCACTCGATATCGGCGACATTGAAATCGCTGAGTGGGTCCTCATGCTAGAGCGGGCCGACTGGCTCTGGATACCCGCATGACTGATGCGAGGGCGGCTCAGCTCCTCACTGCGCTTCCTGAGGGGGACGAGTTCTTACTCTGAATCAAGTTCCTGCATCTGCGGAACGAAGGCGACTGGGTGGTTGAAGATAAGTTTGACCCAGTCCGGGCTGAGAGGGAAAAGGGACAGGCTATCATTGAGATCACGATGGGGACAAAGCCAGGCGCTCTGACTGGGATTGATAGCGTGTTCTATCAGAACGCCTACCCTGTCAGAGATCCAGACCCTGCCAACTTAGCTCCACTGAGGGATGGCGACCTTAACTGTGTGGCTCAAAGAGTTCTGGAGCACTTCGAGGGCGCCCAGAGTGGCCAGGGGCTGACCGCAGCTAGGCGGGTCAAAATCCAAGAGTGGGAGAAGAAGGGTACTACGGTCGATGATGTGGCTGAACTGCAAAAGGTCCTTAGAAGGGCAATCATCCTACGTGACATTGCCGGAGAGGACATATCCAACTATACTGACAAATACCAGGTCAGTAGGTGGAAGGCAATAGAGCTCATCTGCCACAACAGTCACGCCTGGTCCAAAGATCTCCACTTACTCCCACAGCAGAGAAGTCCACATCTATGAGGTCGACGTCTGGCAAGCCATCCGGGAAGCTACCCAGGGCGAGCCCTTAACTGTCTGGCTGCTGGGTGGGAAAGACAGGCAGCTCGGTTTCGACAAGTTCATGCCACAGGACGGCCACACCCACAGGACACAGGGGCCCACGAGAGGTTACAAGCAATCTGCACCAAGCTAGATACCCCCGGAAATTGCCAAGAGGGCGTTTGGCGAGAACCACGCAGCATCATGCTAATGGAAAAGAACGGCTGAAGGCCAAACCCAGCCAATCTTCTCGACGACATCCAAAAGGGTTGCACGACCACGACAGCCTCTGGAACTCTATGGACTCTGGAACCCGAGACATAGTCAGCATCAACATGAAGGCCTGCTACAAGGCCTCCTTTCAGGGAGAAGGTGAAAGTAAGCCCCATTTTGAGCGTTTCGGACAGCCAACCCAGGGCATGGTCCCTCTACCCATCAATGCCCTCCCATCTCCCCCCCCATAAAGATATCGCCATAGACTTCGCCGAGGTCCAGGAGTAGGAGTTCACAGATTGCCATCCTGTCATCCCTGCGTTGTTTGGGGGTTATTTCACAGAGAATAGGTGGACCCCAACGCCGCTCCTTGCCTTCCTGAAAGAGTTCGGCCTCCTGAAGTCCCTCAGGGTCCATTTAATGGCATCTGTGCTGGCCTATGCCCACATCAACCTCCTCTCCATGCTCTCGAGATTCGAGCCAGAAGAGGCTGTCCGAATGGCAACCGATTCCATCTATGTCCAGAAAACGGCACTGCACAAGTTCGAAGGGATTGAGGCGTACATGCCCCCAAGGCATGCAGCTGCAACGAAGTGCGTCTCGTAGGGAGGCATAACGCATCTTCCTCCAGTTGCTCCAGCCCAGTGACGCGACAAGGGAGAAAAGTTATACATGCCCATGGAACATGCAGTTTGAAAGGCCTCTCCTTACCACGAAACGCGCTATCTGAATGGTGGCAGAGGCAGCGGCAAAACGACGAGAGCAATTGTTTTCACACCGACTCATCAGTTGCCCAAAGAGATGCGTGCCAGAAGGGTCAAGGCCCCGACATGTCACAGCTTCTGCCGTTGGAGTGGTCAGACTGAGCAGACCCCGGAAAGGATGAGCCAGTTCATCCCTCACGTCCATCATCTCGGATGAGGTGTACACTGTGCCCCGGCCTATACTGGAGACCTTCCTCGTTTGGCTCGAACACAGAGGTGCCCAAGTCATCCGCTGTTGCGATCACGGCTAGCCAACACCTATTGCAGGTGAGATGCCACACGACTGGCTGCGTCAAGCTGCAGACTACTATGAAGAGATCCAAGAACGCCGCAGAGCGAAAGACGCCGCCCTGAAGGCACTCAAAAGGGTATCAAGCTCCAGCCTGACAGAGTCATGTTCTAGGAGATGGGGAAGACCTTCCAAGCTGCCATGGGTGGGACAGATTTATTGAAACTTGGAAGTCAGGCGACCCCATCTTGACCTCGAGACAGAAGGTGCGTAACCGAGCACAGGAGCTGTTATTCCAGCGCCACAAAGATCATTTCACCGATGAGCCCGTCCCCTTGCTGTACCGGCCAAAGGATACGCGGAGGCAAAACATCATGGTCACAATTTCAGGACCTTTAGTCCTCGATGGCAGGCCAGAGCAGGAAGAGCTCGTCCTTAATGACATTTTTAAGGTGAGTGTCCGCTATCCCGAAGAGGTTATGGACGACAAGTGGGAACAAGACTGGGGTCTCTTTTATGCCCTCACAGTCCGCTCGATCCAAGGCCTCACCATCAAAGAACACCCAAAAGTCTGGATCATCGACGATTATCTCCAGTGGTCAAACTTTGCCTACCTTGCCGTATCAAGAGTGGAGTATCTCAGCCAGTTCGAGCGGGGAGTCTGTCCACCGGAGCAGGGTTCCGAGTTCAGGCACCCAATAGAGCAGCAACTGCGTAAAGCCATCCAGAGGAAGCTGGTGGCCTACAAGCGCCAAGGAGCAGCTCCTTGGAGCAGCAAAGTAACCACTCTGCTGCCTGCAATATTGAGCTCCTATGGGCTTACCAACCAAAGTATACCAAGCAGTGTAATGTCGACCGCGTGCACAATGCCAAAGGCCACACCCGTAACAACATTTTTCATTCATTTTTGAGACCAAGCCGCCTGCGCCGCCTGGAGCTGTTCTATAGGTTTATCGTGGCGTGTGCCCTCCGCATCGATATTCTAGCTTCGAAGGGCTGAGAAGAGGAAGTTGCTACCTGAGAAGGCAAGTGCATTTAGGAGGGCGCCCCCAACCATCATCGCGATCGAGGCCAGTACTTCATAATATCTGCAACAATAATTCCGTGTTTAATAAGTACGTCCTAACCGGCATCGGCGAAAAGCAGGCCCACATCACGGGGGTGAAATTAAGTTTTGGTGTGGCACCCCCAGTGACCATTTTGCCTAGG
Organism: Acanthopleura granulata; assembly: GCA_016165875.1. Classification (NCBI taxonomy): domain Eukaryota; kingdom Metazoa; phylum Mollusca; class Polyplacophora; order Chitonida; family Chitonidae; genus Acanthopleura; species Acanthopleura granulata. The sequence continues at coordinate 17,768,937 of JABBOT010000008.1, forward strand.
TGACCGTAGCCAATGGCAAGACCAGAGAAAACAGCATTGTGATAAATCGTGCTGACAAGCATCTCTCCATTAGGGGTACTCATGTTCAACCATAACTCCATATGGAAAGGGTCTCGGAATGTATCTAATTGGTTAACAGCATTTGGCAGTGGCTGTGGAGGTGTTGTCTTACGTGCCTTTTGGTGACACGTGGTGCCGCTGCCACCAAATAACTCCTGTCAACCCAAGAGCCCCAGCAATACAAAGAATCCAGTTGGCTCTCATTTCGATGCTGGCAGGAGTGGGTGCCCACACCTTCTGAATGTCTTTTTGGTCCCTCTCATTATTATCGGAGTTTCTGCGTTCGGTCAACGATTTGGTCGAATGGAGTTCGGCCAACAATTTCGTCTCTTTTGCTTTTCTGGTCGCGGCCCCTCTTCGCCCTGTGGCTACCTTTTTGGGGTCCTTTTGAAGCTTGTTACCCGAAGGCGTCTCAGTGGGGTTCTTTTGACACTCCTCCACCGAATCCGTCTCATTTGGCGGAGTCTTTGTTGCTGGTGCTACTGCCGGGCTGTCTGACATCATCTTCATCTTCTGTTCACGGGCATGCATGTCCAAATCGAAGATGCTTCATGGTAGTCACAGCTCTTGTAAGGGGAAATAAATACATATTGAACCGGTGGTACAGCTAACATGTGGTACTGATAAGCGGGTGTTCAAAAAATGGATCAGATTCCAGATCCTCATTTAGTTTTCTGGCGGAATTGGTAGGAACAGTCCCACTAACCCCGAGTGCATGGACAGCGCGGCACGGCCGAGAGTCTTCGTAACAGTCGTACCAAGCTGTATCTCGTAACGGTTATAGAGTCTTTTTGTTGCTTCGTCGTCCATACTGTCTGTTTTCTCGGGAGTAAAGTATTTTCCCAGGATCCGTCTGCACCTTCCACCAGCAGCAAGCGCGGATGGCCTCTCTCCTTTTTGCAGACATGCGGCACGATCCGTGCCTGCTGTCCCCCCCCCTTGGAATAAGGAACTGCCGTCCCCTCCATCGGGCTCTGAGGTCTCGTTCGTTTCATCTAGGAACTCGTCGATAATTTCATCACAATCCATGGTAGTATAGTATCTTATTGTTACTGAGTTTTACAGACCCTTAGAAGTTTAATAGAAAAATTTGCGCTTAACATCTCATTAGCAGTGCTCAAAATCTGATTAGCAGTGCTTAATATCTGATTATCAGGGCTACAGCACGATGTACTCAGTCGGCTGATCAGTATTCAGTATTAGCTCAGAATGTTTTGTCTCTGTTAGGCGCTTACGCAGTGCGGCTAGTTCCTCTCTTGTTGGCATTATATCATTTTCTTCGATTCAATCTTTAAACGAATGCTTATCTTTGCAGTGAACCAGGTCTTTTGCGACCATTGCCACTTCGGGATGGCGCTTGCAGCCTGCTTAAAAGAACTTCTTTGCCTCATCTCACTGCTGGCAAGGGCGCAGGCCCTGGCTGTACAGCTGTTTGGGTACCCCCTCGATTGTCACTTCCACTTTGGTTATTTTGGGATTGTAGAAAGCCTAAATGTCTCAGTGGAACGCCGCGGCTGGGTGCTCGAACAGCATTAAGATGCCTTTCATAGTGCGAGCGGGTGCGTTGAGGTTGATGTTCCATCGTTCTTGCCACGGCTAATTTTGCGGTTTTCGAGGCTGATGTTCTCGATGGTGTAAGTGGTTGCTGCCAGGGCATCAACGTCCACCATGACCCGGATTACGCAACTGTAGTCGTTGAAAGTTAGCTCATATTTGAGCCTGTTCTCCAGGGCGGACGGGTAGAATGATATATGACTCTCCAGCAGCTCAAAGTCGAGGGGGACGTAGTAGGGGTTGCCATAGGCGTCGGCGATAGCAGTGTCAATGGCATTGGGTGCGCCATTCACTACACCAAGGCCGATTTTGGTGGCACTTCGGACTGCTGAAGTGTCGATGCCCTGGTACTGGATATTCTCTCTCTCCTATGCCGTTTTCCAAAGGTCCATGTAGCAATGGTAGATGTCGCTGTAATCGATCGACATCACCCCATTGCCGCTGATCTTGACCGTGGTCTTCTTTACCACAGCACGGCTGTGATTCTGGACCACTGTTCGGTTGGCGTGGGTGGAGATCAGGGAGAATGTGAAAGCAAGTCTGGCGGTCCCATGGACAATGACGTCATGGGGGCCGAGGTTGGGGAATCGAACCAGACTTTTCTGGGTCTGGTCTATCCTACTCGGGTTATTTGTGATGACGATCGACTGCCACACGCCTTTAGGCCCCAACTGTTCACGGAACTTGCGTTACGGGTTGCGCTTCCGTCCGTTTTGACTAATGCTTATTAAACAAGGAATTGTTCCTGCAGATATTATGAAGTAATGGACGACTATATTATCTCTTCAGTATAATATATCGACGATGGTAGATTTTAGGTTAGATCCTCTAGATGATCTTGATATTGATGAACGAGATGATGAGGGAACGCAAAAGACCTCGTTCTCTTCAAGAGTGGAGCAGCCGTACGGCAGCCAAAGAGAAGGAAACACACAATCATTTGCACGTAAGGTCGTACGGAGAACCCTAGATTCCTATTACGATGCCGTTGAGAAACACGAAGGAGTGACCCCCCCCCCCGCCCGTGGGGGTACATTATTCTGATGTCGAGCGGGTCGATGGCCAACTACGCCTTATCGCTTATCCCAACTTTGACATTATCAGCAAAAATGGTGATCCACTCGCTCACCTGGGACATTGATATGGGTGTGACCCCGGTCCTGGTACAAACATCAAAGGGCGGTATTGTTCGAAAGGTTTTTAATGGTGGTAAGGCTTTCAATATCGTACACGCTTCGGGGAAATGAAGTTCATCTGATGCAAACGTCGGAAGGCGGCCATACTATCGGAGAAGTCCCTCCAAATGCAATATCTTACCTTGATATTAACACACAATTTCCCATTCACACGGTAACACCGAATTCCATAATCATTCTGGATATTATAGCGGGTCAAAACCCAGACAAGCCTTTCCACATCCTTCCTGACTTGAAGATCGAGTGGCTGAAAGAGTAGGTCGGTAAAAGCGTAACTATCGTTGTAAAAATGATTCCGAGATATAATAATGTTGAGAGGACGATAGACAATGTCCTAGCTATTGCGTGAAACGAATAAATCTAGAGCATGGCGTTCAGTTGAAACGGTCAAGTTTTAAACTCATCTTGGATTTAGAAATAAACATTATAACGGCGTCTCCATAAAGATGGCGCAACTGTATCCAGCATTAGACCCATCTGCACCCCCCCCCCCACGACCGAAGATCCGCACGAATATAGATTACAACATATTAGCACTCTGAAAAAAGAGTTAGAAAGTGACAGATGCCAGAGCTGCTGTGTACCAAAAATACCACCGGAGAGTCAACGCAATTGATGATACTGATACCATGCTACTCACGGTAAGTATGGGCCCGAGCGTCACGGATTAGGAGTGTTGCTGCTCCTATAGCTATTGGCATGGAAGGAGAGGTCTTAGTCTATGGCCTTCTCAGTGGGGTGAGTAAGTTTGTAAGCCGGCGCCTGTCCGTCAAAGGTAAGAAACACAATGAAATTGGCTTAATGGCTGAGAGTAAGCTTAATGGCATAACAGACCACGTTTCTACAACGCTGATTGAAAGTAAGATTTCGGATACCGAGTTTCGGTTAATACTCGGTGAAGTATATATATACCAAGAAATAAAACAACAGATTCGCGTGGGTGCAGCTCATAACTTGATTTCATCAGACAAGGAAACGAAAGAAGAGTTAGTGCAACAGGGACAGAATGAAGCTGGAACGGCCTTCATACAAAAACTTTTCAACTGAAGTGTTCGACAGAGAGGTGGGATACCGGAGTTCAATTTACTTGTAGTGTTATTTGCAAGTCGGCTATAAGATGTGTCCATCGCCCTTATTCAATATACTCATTGTGACCTAAATTGGGATCAGGTGGGGTTTAGCTGTATATATTTTACACAAACTTTACAACGCTATACAAGGCCAGACAGATGAATTAACCAGGCTCAATTTATAGAGTTTATATATTTATACCTCCCAAGCCGTTGTGCAATACCGGATATAGTTCGTTGCTAAGCTTTATTCATAATTGAGGTTCTCGACTGAGGGGGTCTTGCTAACTATGTCAATATAAGCAGCTCTCGAACTATGTAAGGCGGCTCTCACGTGGGGGTCTCGTTCATTTCATCTAGCAACTGGGCTATATACTGCTGTTTGGCCATTATTTTTGACCCGATATCGGCGGCTGCGTCCAGCATTACCTGCACATCCCGAACACACAACACAGGTGGCTGTGCTCCTGCCTCATCTGGTAATTATGCTGCGCACAATACACGCTGGTAATACGTCCAAACCTCTGCACATCCCTCACACAGGTTGTATTCATCCCACGCAATAACCACGGGCACATCTTTCGATCCATTGTGGTCTTTATCATATCGAGTATGTCTTTGTCTGATAGAAGTTCGGTCCTGCTTTCTAATTAGTGGTCTTGTGAGCTATTTTCTATTTTCATTGTTCACAATTGGCAATTGGCGCGGGCCGGCTCTATCTAGGCAGGATGATGGGCTGGGCCCGCCAATGGAAGGCCTCGGCGGCTCCCACATAAGGCGACTTTCAGGTGAGGGTGTTATATTTCCACCGTTCGGGTAGAAGCAGGGCTTCCATTTCATCTAACAACTGGGGTATGCACTGCGCACAATACCTGAGGTAATACCTGATGACCCTTAATCTTAGCCCGATAACGGCGGCTGCATCCTGCATTACCTGCACAACCTGAACACACTTGCGGAGATTGGCTGGGTGGACTTTGCAGTACTCTCCCAGACCACTTCTCCCACAGATCTCTCTCACCCACTTTCAACCATGTACATTTATTATAACCCTTCATGTTGATTGCACTGGTATGTCAGCAATAGCCTTAGTATCTCTAATTAAAGTTCGACCCTGCTTGAGCTCCGGCCCACATTCATAATTGTCAATTTTTTATGTACGTGGATCCTTATGAGCTGCTTAGGGGTGGGTTGGAAACATGAGCTGGGGACCCGCCAGGGCGGTTGGGCGGGTCCTATCGGGAATATGTCCAACGAATACGAAACAGTGAAGCTATTAAAATGCCTATAACTGGGTTTCGTTGGCTGGGTAAGGATATATAAACATTGTGTTGATATATGGTCTGGTGACATATGCTAGGTTTCTCACATAGTGTTAGATTGTCTTTTCTCTCGATATCGGCTTTATCAATTGTGTCTTACGTGTCAAAATGTTTCTTGGTGTTTTTTTTTGTTTGATCTTGTGAAAGGCCTATCGCTGTCTGAGAGTTGAACAAGCCATTTGTTTATCATTTTCCCTCTCCAGTGGTGCTACTCTTACCACTGTAAGACGTATACTTAATGCGCCACGCATGAACTCTGCAGGTGCAGTAATAATAGCAATATATAGCCGATTATGTTTGATATAAATACCGGTAATGCCTTGTTGCTTTCGACTATCTTCACTTACGTAACTGTGAAATAACTATATAATTGAACAATAATAATATTGGGGGCGGAAAACAGGAGGAAATTTACAACTGCGTGGCAAATTTAATATGTCGTATGCATGATGTATTTATAGCATCATGTCCTTCAACAGCTGTTGGCGAGTGTACTCGTGTGATGTCAATACACATGTTCCGAGACGCATGTAACATCATACATTGTCTGTACATGCTATCACACAGACGGAGACACAGCATCTTCCCTACTAGGAAGCTATGTCCATAATCCTCTCTATAAATACAGTCATTATGAAACCACTACTTAAATAAACGAAGGTTAAATTGAACACGCTTAATAAAACGGGCATTTCAACAGATCAGACAATCACTGAATCTAATTAACTCACCTGTCCAGTCAGACAGAGCGGTATAGGTAAAAGGAGCAGAGGGGTAAGGATCACAACTAAGGTCTGTCGAAAGACCCAGAGTTCCCTCAGCACCCGCCCCGGGGCAGTCATTCCGAGGATTGGGTATAATAGGCCCTTGAGAATATAGCTGCTGACAAGATATTCACATTGTCACGTTGACGTCAGACAGGTAATCTCGCAGCCACGTGAAATGAAATCTGTGCAGAGAGCGGTCCTATATATTTATTACCTTTTGCAAAGATGACGTAACTGTGGCCAATATCAACCGCTAGAGGGCGCGTCCATGGCTATTATAAAAAATATTTCAATTCTTACCCAAAAATGTAATACTAAATGTGACGGGACAAGGGTGGTGATAGAGGGGAGGGGATAATCAATTCATATATCATTAGTCGCTAGTCAGTGTAACATTTCCGTATATCAGCTCCTTTAGTATAAAAGTTATTAAGTACTAGAGCGTTATTTATCAAGGATGAGGATAGGGGATCGGTGGAAATAGAAAATAGTCTTGGTGCTACGTAACATGGCCTTCATTACCAAGTGTCCAGTTGGAGTGTTAATTGCACGGTAAGAAATTATTTTTTTCATAAAATTCTGTTACTTGATTGTTACCAGAAATTATCCCATCCCTTGTGACAAATATTGCTCGGCATAGAGGCCTAAAAACATACAGTCAGTGAAATCTCCATGTGTTTTGACACAAAGCCTCGTGAAATTTTGATTTAGAATTATGTTGGTAAAACCAAATACCATCTTTTTTTTTATTAATGCTATCCGTTGGTTTGTAAACCACATGATTTTCAAGCTTAAAATATTGGTAAACTTATCTGGAAAATTAGGCCATGAGATTTGGTACAACCATCATACCAACCGGGCAGAGTTGTACACGGTGATATTACTGACCTGAAACGCCTGGAATGATGTGTTTCAAGAAATAGAAGGATTGAGGGAATGGGGACAAAGGCTAAGCCGAAGTCTATGAACAACAAAATAAGCATGCAAATGTTAACAAAGTGAGCACTATCAATTGTGAACAAAACAAACACACTTAAACACTCAGCAGTCGGGAGTTTATTGTAGGTCTCACAGAGATGTGCACAACTACAAGTGTTATCTCTCCTTTGTCAGCATAACACGACTCCGTGCGTACAACAATATTCGTGTTTGCCTCGAATGTTGATGTTACGTCACTACACAACGCTTACACACAAAAACTCGGAGGCAGGAGAAGGCGTTTTCATATAGCCCTGTTTGTTTGGCTTCCTGTCGCTGTTAGTTTGTGTCGTCCGGAGGTACGTGAGGTGATCCTGTCTGCACTCCCTCCCCCAACACCCCTCTCCCTTCCTCGGTGACACTAGTGGTTATGTACATTAAGAAGACAATTAAAATTTATTTTATAATCCGACAAAGAAGTCCGACCTCTATGCCCTTGACAAGGACAAACATGTGCGTGTAATTTATCATTGTCTTCTATGTCACAGGTAGTTTGAAAAGATTCCGATTCTAATGTTGTGCCATTTCGTGTTCACACCAAATAAATCCCCATATTAAATCTGGTAAGATAGTAAAAGAAATCTGCAGATGAATAAGTTAGTAATATTGAAATTGTTTTCACTGACTAATTTAACGCCATATCCAATCATTTCACTGCAAGGATAAGCATTAAGCTTTTTATTCATAACCCTTCTTTATTTCTCAACTACAAGGTAAGCATTTTTATACACGATATTTGCTGGATATACCGTCAGATTTGTTGTGTATCTGCGTATAACATAGGTTCGAGGGCTAAAATATTTATCAATGTATTTCAGAAGATTTTTGCTGTATGCTTCAGGTATTTCATAGGCTCCCGTAGTCAAAACTATGAGATGGTTCGCATTGTCCCTTTGCTGTATTTGCTGTGTTTTTAGACTCTTCTGATCTTTTTAAACCTTTACTGATATTTATTTATCTTTTTGAATAGGGTAGGAAGAAGGGGTTGGTGATAGGCTTTATGTTTTCGTTTTCAAAACTATCATCAACAAAGGCCATGACCAGAACTACAACTAAAAATATTCCATGCCATAAAGCGTGGCGTCCCCAAACAACAACTTGAATGTCTAAGAGTGCACGTAACAATATAACAAGCTATGTTTGTCGATGTACAGCTTTTGCTTTGAAATTGGCTCAGCATACACGAATATACATGACGACGCTCATGCACGACTATCTCAACAACCTGTGCGACGAGGTCTTACAGGTTTGGTATTATCCTTATCCTTGTTATGTTGGTGCACCCTTAAAACTTTTTGCCCCCCCCCCCATCCCATAATGCTGGCCGCCGTCATATAAGTGAAATATTCTTGAGTACGGCCTAAAACACCAAAATAAATAAATAAAACTTTTTGGGGAAACTCCCTGGGTGATCATGGATTTTCATGTGACCGATTAATCGCTTCGTGATAAGTAATAAATCCATAATCAGGAACGAATTAATTCATCACTCGGGACCGAATTTAACGATTTTGTTCAGGGAAGAGGGGAAACAGCATGGGCGCAGAGAAAAGGCTACTGTTATAGATTTTCCTGTAAAATAATGAGTAAAAGGCCTGGAAAAAAGGTGCTAGGCATGTTCACGGTAACGTAGCGGTTATAATGGCCGTAATATCATGTGAAATAATATATGAACCCCATAAAACGTATTACGAGTATTTTACGTATAATTCAACGTTAGTGTTAAAACGCTCGTAAAAATACCAGAGTTAGTGCAGTAAAACCATGGACTTTCCAACAGTCCATGGGCTAAACTGAAGGCGGGAACGACATAAAGAATTTTGTTACCACCAAATCATTCAAAATCGAATCTGGATCTTTATTTCAAAGAATGTCTTTACACAGGAAATTTATGCATAACGAAAACACAGTTATCTTCCATGCATCGTCGAATCCTGTCTTAAGCATCTCTCCAAGATTATTCTCGAGCTGGGATCGTTAATGATTCTTTTTTTTGAATTGGAGAAAGTATATAATCTGATATATAATGTTTACGACTTAAAGCTTACAGAATAAAGTAGAATTCGGTCATCACGTAACAGACGTTATGACATCAGGTTACAAAGCTTGCAACGATGCCAATTACCAGTTATATCAACTGCATGGTTACTGATGATGTTACACATGTAATATGATAATATACTCGTTCAGTTATGTTCACTAATGCCATACAGTTCAGATTTTGCCTGTTGGAGTCCCGGTTTCCCGGACAACCATTCCACTCGAGATGTTCCTTGTGTACCTGGTAAGCATTTATAAATTGGAAATTACATAATATTTCGATAAAGCCAAAGTCGTATGTACATCCTTAACCGACTGAATGTGTTCTCTTAATTATTTGACATAGGTGCTTAACGCCGCACATTCAGAAATGTTTCACTTTATAAACCGGATAAAATTTTATTTTCGTCGATAGCTAGCTGACAAACCTCCTGATTTAAACCGAAAACGGAGCTACAGATTGGAGCTTGCGTTCCTATAGGCCAAGGGCAATTAACCTTTTTAGTCTCTTAGTTAACTAGGTTTTCCACTTGGGGGCATTTAAAGGGAAGGGCCACACAAAAATGAATTTATGGTGATTGAAAAGACGATGAAAAACTGTATCTGAAAATACTTTCACTCAATTTGTTAGATTTTTTTCACCAAATTAAACGCAGTCAAATATTTTAATTGTATGGTATCTGACAATGCTTAAACAGCCTTGTCATCTGAGACTGTAGTAAGTTGCCAGGATTGTGTTTGCAACTTATATCAGTATATCTGTCAGTTTATAATATCAAGAAGCTTACCACCAACACAACACAGTGATCTGGAAATACTTTGCAGTGTTGTTCCCATATGTACTTGTTATAATTAATAACATATAACATTAAAACAGTGTACTGTCCCTATGTTATTAGTGTACATGTTATGTTGACAGACAACTCAGAACATTTACGTCACGGCTTATAAAGAGCGGATAATTCCTTGTTCTGTGATTGATAAATCTCTCATAAGGTTAAAAACACGGGCGCTTTCAAATCTCCAGTCGGCAGTACAATAGTCCACACTTAAAACGAAGATAATTCAGGAACGAATTTATACAAATGCAAACAGTTTTTTTTTTATTGAAAAGAGAATTTTGTAATGATTTCAATAAACAGTGGCTCTGTCATGAGCTGTCTTTGTTCTAAATGCTGTCTTATACATGTACTAGACGTCACTGGTCTAGAATTACTCAAACTGCTGTTTTGTTACTACATTTAACACACGTACACAGCAACATGAAAACAATGCAAAGGGACCAGACCTTGGGGATGCCTAGGCCACCAGAAGAATCCCCATTTATGCAGGAATGCAATATGAAAGAGAGTAAAACCAGGACAGCGACGACACTGATAGTTGGGCAATGACCACACTTTATCGGTGGAATCCGGGCTCTTCTCTGGTGATCTCAGTAACTCTAATGGAAGTAAATATAAGTGTTTAAGAAGTGACAACTTACACGCACCCTAGCACAATGGCTTAAGCAGAATTAGGCTCAAAGAATAAAAATGAAAGTGAAAAAACGGCAGCGATGTTAAATGCAGTATTATACTAGTTACTACTGCATTAGCCTACAAATACTCAAAATGCTGTGTTACCATCACATTTAATACATGTACACAATAATATGAAAGTCTAACACATCTGCGATGTCCGTACTACATAAAGAATAGAGGCGTCAACTGCATACACCATAGAGTATACGCAGTGAATTTTTCGCGTGACTGAACACGGTTGTCAGCAAGTAACGTCATAGCGTTCACTGGATAGTTCCAACCGTTGACATTGAAAGGGAGGATACGTTCGTGCAGCACAGGCTGTCTGCCCGTTTGAAAACAATTATGGCGTCACCAACTGCCATGTAATTCCAGTTGTTCGACGAAGTGTTAACTTTAACCCAGGGATAGCGTTAGCCCTGGGGTAAATGGCTTATCCCAGGGTTAGCTAACACAAGGTTAAATCTGCGTTGCTGAACAGTGGGTTAAACAGAGTGTTAGCTAACCAGTAGATATGCTAGTCAGTAGATATGCTTGGTCAATTTTAAAAAGTCTTCGGGTGAAGGGTTGTATGCATAGATAGTTCCAGAGTGTGCCATGGCAAAAATAGGAAAAATACATGTACACTGTAATAGCTTGTTTATGCCTATGTAGATAGTGCTTCTTACAAATTCATCAAAATCACTTTCATTTTTGTCTCCTATCTTTCGTTTACAAAAAACTGATAACATTGTTGCAATATACCAATTGCAACAATTGTTGAACAATGTTTCCATGCCTGCTGCTCATTCTCGTTCATGTTTTTCACTGTTCATATATGTACATGCATTATATGTGCATGTATAAATATATATGATTCATTTCCCCAAAATCAGTACAATTTACTGGCCTCGTCCAAAAACAATCAACACTTCCTTTTTTACTGCAGTTATCACAGCTTATATGCAGTGAATGAAGCCATTATTTCTTAAGCAATGCAAAGGGATCAGGAAGGGCCTGCGTGGCCAAGGCGGTTTCACCGCCAACGCGGAGCAATGACTCAGTGCCTCTTACCAATGCTATCATTGTGAGTTCAAGTCGAGCTCATGCTGGCTTCCTCGTCAGCCGTACATGGGAAGGTCCGCCACAAACCTGCGGATGGTCGTGGGTTTCTCCCAGGGTCTGCCCGATTTCCCCTCACCATAATGCTGGCCGCCGTCGTATAACAGAAATACTCTTGAGTACGGCATAAAACACCAATCAAATAAATAAATAAATAAAGCGGTCAAGCCTTGGGGATGCTTAGTCCACCAGCATTCCAAAGTCTGTCTCGAAGGTAGGGCTTCAACTACCTTATATCACTTTAACCTCGCAGCTCGCCATTAACCATTATCAGAGATCAGTTTATTTCGAAAAACGTGCCATTTACAACAGAGATTGAGAGACAGGGTAAATGGTAAATCCAGTCGGCGTCATGATCTCGGTTAACTCTATATCAACATGATAATCCATGCAGCATTCTTCGCCATTCCATTGACGGAGTGCAAACAGTAAAGGGAGTTCATATATCTGGCGTCAAATATTTTCAGCAGTCGTCAGTAGTTTCATCATTTAGAACTGTCGTGATATCACTGCCAGGTTTGAAAATTTCCACGACTATTGATTTTAAATAACCGATATTCTTGCGTACGGCGCAAAACACCAATCAAATAAATAAATAAATTAACTTAAACTATCGAACGTTGAATCTTTGCTCGCATCACAGTGACTTATAGTAGTTTAAGCTCGCAGATGATTAGAAATTTGTAGCACATAATCATATTGGAGCTGAAGAAATTGAGTGCATTTATTAATAGAACTACACGTGTCTCGCGGGTTGTCCAGTTGTGACAAGTCAGGCTAAAGATTAAGGAGAAACTGTGGGCTTTTTGTCCATTTTCTACGTAAAAAAGAAGACATATGAGAAACAAAATCTGATTATCATGAAAATGTGTGTTCCGCGATGTTGTATCAGATCCCTTTGTTTGAGACAGTTACCTATATCTGTCATTCAAACATGTATATTTGTTTTATTTATGTGTCTTTTGTGTTACTTTAAATTTACAAACCTTTTCAAGCATTGTGTAACGCAATATTTTCCCCTAATAATGGTGCATTAGAGAGCATTTATTTCCATGTTATCCATTTCGTACTTACGTGCCACACTGAATGGTTTTAGATAATTATTTGTCAAGATATTGGGCTGCGGATACCTACCCTGCCTTATGGGCTATATGGAACTCATAAAACCTTGGTGAACGAAAACTAAATGAACAGTGGCTATTGCTTGGTGCTTCTAAAAAAGAAAAAGAAAAAATAAGAAAATACGGTAAGCAACAAATGCACTGACCTCAGCACGAAGCTGACGGGTAACAGCGTCAGCGGCAACGTTGGGACGCGCTCACAGTTATGTCAGCGTTACCCAAGGTGCTCGGTATGATCGGGAAGAAACACCGATTTTCCCTTTCTTGCCGAAATCTGTTAAACACACGAATAAATAAACCAACTAACGAACGAGTTCCGTAATGGACGCCAATCTGAAGAGGTTGTTTAAATCTTCTGGATTTAAAGATGAAAGACTTTCCTTTTGAAAAAAAGCTCACTGGCAGAAGTTCACTGTTCAGGGCAATACTACCTGGCGGTTAGAGAACAGAAGTAGTATATAATGTTCCTCACAGATATTATTGCTATCTATTAAACTGGGTGGTACCGGTGGTACCATTATGACGTCATAAAGGTCGTGTGGTCGCGTAGTCGGAGTAAGGAGTTTGGCAAGGTGCCAAGTTGGCAAAGGTACCAGTGCGGGTGTTGAACACCTGGTGTGAAGGTGTTGTGTTTTTATCAGGTGAGGTGCAGGGAAAATGTATATAAAATGTATAAAATGTATAAACGAGACATTACATAAAAAAAGATTCGTGCTCAGATCGAAAGTTTACTTTCGGTGAAATTGGTTGGTCCTGAGAAGGACCTTTGGAGGTGTGGGAGGTCCAAGCTTGTGGCCCGGCGACGAGGAAGGAGGCAGCTTGCAATGTAGGTTTTCAGTTAGGTAATACTTGTATGACGATCATCACCCGCTACCAACACAATCGGCGCGTATAAATGGAGACAGTGACAATGCTGGGCCATGACCGTCAACGGCAAGAGGAAAAGGATGAGGAAGGAAACCCTTTCCTTTCTGCTTCGGTGGTGGATGAGCCGTGTTTTGAACGCACGTTACAGTAACTTAACTTGACCACATTGTCCTTTCTGCTTGGAGTAAGGGGTTCTTAGGTATAAATGGTAAATCTTCGTCTACTCGTTGATCTACATACCGGCCATCTCCTTAGCGATGGATGGTCGGTGCAGCATACTGACACGGTGATAAGCAGCTATTGGCAGATCTTGATAGGCAAATCATGCATTGCTTGTCTCCAGGAGATCGTGGCGGTTGTGTGGGCGGCGATGATGGTGTTCTTGGTCTTGACTGCGGTATTTTGTTGGTTCCCTCTCTCGGACGTAAATTATTTCCACATCATCGTCTTCATTCGCCAAATGTCAAAACATGGGGATCAGCAACATCTACTCTGTCACAAAGATCATGAAATTTAAAACAAACATGTCGTTAATGATAACAACATTCCTCCGAATAAAATTATTCAGATATCAGGCCACTGAAAGTTAAACAGTGTTAACAATTATAACACTCTGAACAGCAGTCAGGAAGCTGCTATCTCCAGACTCCCCTCCAAGACAAATAAATCTCTAATACCTGTGCCATCCACCCACTCTTCTTCCCCTGACTATGCTGGGGTGTTAGAACAGCAGCCATCTCGATCATGTACAGCTGTAACATCCAGACAATACTCACATGCTGACACACAGGCACTCTTCCAGGGCAGCACCTTCAACAACAGTGTCACAAATGTCCACTGTGAGCCAGCTAGTCATACCACTACAGCTTTAAATGAGCAGTGTGGTCGACCTCTCTCAAAGAAGTACCGGTATCGTCGTATATTGCCGCTTCCTGAAAATGACAGCGAAAGTGACAGTTGCTAACTTGTGTTTCTTAACTTGCATGTACTTGTGATTATTTGTGAATATAGGGAACAGAAATTCCTCTCAAAAGAATTCCTCTCAACAGAAATTCCTCTCATAGGAATTGAACATTTGATTAAAGGTGAAGAAACATAAAAATGATGCCTAAATCAGATGACAGGGCATAAAAACTATTTGCAAATATGGTCTTTAATCTTTAATTTTTTTAGGAGAAAATGCTATTTGGAAATATTTTTGTGTGGTGGGTATTTGGGACCAAATTTTGGTATTTACCTTCAATGCATAATAATTATCTAAATAAGGATGTGATGCGTGCGTAATAAATTTATTCGCATATACATTTGTTGATTACATCCAAGTATATGCATTTAACCAGCATTATTATAATACTTATGAACATGATATATATATATATATATATATATATATATATATAAATATTGTCCAAACCCAGGTTGAACACATTTGCTAACTGAAAAGGACAATTTCTAGCGCAAAAACACCATATTGACAAATAACTTTTTGCACTCTTCCATCTGAACTTTGTGTCATTTGTATGTTTTCTGCACCTTTAATGCTGAAATCCTGGACAGATTAATGCAAACTAGGCTTATTTATTATAACTTTAATTGTTGAAAACAGAGAGGACAGATTTAATGACATACACCGCTGTAAATATATAATTCAGTATACATTTCACACATTAAGCACATGTATATAGAGGATATTTCAAATGTAATGAAAAGACAGAGAGTAGTATCAAGTCACATGTATGACATGCGAGTATCAGCACCAAATATTGAGAAAGACGGTACTTAACAGTGATGTTGTTGTAAATATCAGAAATAGCTTAATCTTCACTTATTGATGTCCCATATGGCTTAACTGTATGTGCTAAGTTTAAATAAATTGATTTATACAGGTTCTGTTAAAACACAAAATGGTAAAATCTCTATCAGTTCACATAACGTTGTTACAATGCACTAGAGAAAGGCGCTGTAAAATGATTATCCCATGTATGAAGGATTGAAGTGCAATATTTCACAATCTTCTGTGATAACAAGTGTTACAAAACAGGATTGTCCCAGATTTACCTTTGGCCGGGCAACAGTACTGTTACTTCTACTTCTATGTGTACATATGTACAGTATGCAAGTTCAAATATTTTTGAATGAACACTGATGTTACTAGTGAACCTTTACACTGATATTTTTATATAAAGTCTTCTTCACAAACGTTGAAGTTTTTCTGGTCTTACATTAAACTGAAACCGTGATAGCTCGCTTACACTTAGAGTCTGTAAACACGGGAGATTCTATGACCGAAGTGTCGTCGTCATCGGTCGTCATAGAATGGTTGTTATGTTTGTTTCTGATTACTGTTCATGTTTATCTGTGATATAAAGGCACATAAAATTTGTTATAGTTTTGAACTCATCTGGTGGTTTGTGGTTGGGTTAGTTTAGTCAACTGTTAAGTAGCATGTGATTTATCGAAGGCCTTACGGTCACGCTGACCTTATTTGCTCAGTCGGTGCACTACTGCAGTTGTTGTGTTTTCTCCCATTGGGTCTCACAATCCAGCCTCGATCGTCACGTTCTCACATTCCAGGGTTAGCCCCTCTACAGATTTCGGCCAGTATGTCAACAGCTGGCACTTCACTTCAAACAGGTGTCTGGATATTAGGCTATGTCACTATCCGAAACGCTTTAACTCTGAATCGCAGAATGCAACACGGTGAATTTCATACGATGTTGCTCGGTCTACTTCCACTTCCATGTGCTGGCAGTCCTCCCGCCAGTCGCATGGCCTACTCCTTTGACCGATTTTGTGCATTGACTGTTCATTCTAGGAACGCAGTTTGAAATCAAACTACCTGACTGACGTGACAGGGTGTCTCATTTGGTCTTTATTTACAAACAGTTTTGTGATAAATCAGCGATCAACACGAAAACCGAAGAAGTTTCGCTCACTGTCACAGCACGTGCGCAGCTCATGCCCAAGTTCATTGGTCAGTGCATTTGTATTCATACACCAAGTAAACACAACGTAATCTGTGGAGTTTTATTATAGAAAATAAATTAAGAAATGTCCATAATTTCTGGCTTAGTATAAATAATACAAAATAATTCTTCTGTTTTACTGCTTAAGTAAAAGTATTTTGCTGTAAGCGTATAATGCTCATCAAAATACTAAGCAGTAAAACTTAAGAAGCGTCTTGTTGTTTTCTCTGATGTAAGCGGGCGTGTGTGTGTGGAACTCTTTATCGCCAGGAGGTAATTAAGGTATAATAATTCGTCTGCTCGAATGTAAACAAAATGGAAGGCGGGGTGGGGAGGAAAATTTTGATGCTTGAGGTGGAGAGGAGGAGAGATGTGAGAGAAAGGAGGTGGCAGTGGCCGGGTAACAACGTTAGTAGTGTGTCAAAAAGAACAAAACAATATACCTTGGACCGAGGTTTAGGCAGCAATCTACAGGTAAGTGAACGTGGAAAGACCGTGTATGTAACAGTAAGAGTACGTGGAGCCAAAGAGCCGAAGGTACCGACAAGATCGTTGCATTTGTTGAATACTGGTACGCTTCTGAAAGGCACATTCTTAAATTAATTGTTCGCCAATCACCCTGCCAGGTTAGAGTAATCCTTCCTTTACAAATTAGTTGGATTTTTTTTTCACTATGTCTTTCAGGGTGTATGCAATATGACCGAGTTACATGATCCCACTTCAGCACTCGTGACATTCTGTCTATTTGAACAGGAAAGAAATCACTAATATTTCCAGAGCTTCTTGCTTTAAAATTTTATATTTTCTTGCTGCCTGAGACACTAGTATAGAGCCTTGTGTAAAGTAAATGAGTTATTTTATACATACACATACATTGTTACAGCAAAAAGAAAGGAGTCAGATTCTCCCCATCTACGGACAGGGGGCGGACCACCACCCAGCCCTTTGACCTCGGGTGAGGAGATATACATCAGTTCCCATGGATATAATCCATCTGTAAAAGGGATTGATGGCATCGATAGCAATCAGTTAGGTATCAGTTATTGCATAATAGTAATCCTTTTCAGATAACATTAAAAAAGTTAATCGTAAGAGTTTAAACATATTTTGGGGGGGTCTGGTTGTCTGATATGGTTATGACTTCAAATACTTCACATGAATTTATTGCCTGATGTTCATTTCTCAGCATTTTATCTTTGCTTTATTTTAGCTTTGTTTATTTACAGCTGCTGATTTAACTTGCCTGCCAGGTGTCTCAGCCTTGTTGGATCAAGATAATGACATCGTCTTGCTGTCATCCAACATTGCTGGTGGGAGGGCCAAGAAGAGGTGACCCCAGCTGCTGTGTTGCAAGCAGAGGCCCTTCGTCTTGAGTGTGATGCCAACAAATCTATTGTTAGAAAAAACGACCTGCTTTGTGAGATCCTTGCACTGAACAAGAGGGTCCTCTGCAAACAACTGGGCATTCTAGAAGATACATGTAACAGGTTCAGTCATTAATTGCTTTACTTTATTAGTTTTTACACTCTTTGACACAACTCTGACCAAGGGTATTGTCTGTCTGGCCATTAGTCTCTCTGTCTGTCATTTTCAAATATCTTAATAACCAGATTATGTCTCTTTATAAAACTAGAAAACTTGTTTGGGTCTAGTCCAGTAGAAAACGAGTTGAAATTGCACAAAATGGGACAGTATTTTACTGAGTTTTTATCTACTTTCTTGTGATCCAGATTCATATTTGTCTTGATATTCTTTATCACCAAAAGTACCAATCCAACTTCATTAAGACCATGCATGAATTCACTGGAGAGCTTCCCAGAAGATATTAGTTGATGCAAATGACCCTTTAATCTGTCTGAACCAAATCCAAACTTCGAATACATCTCCATTTAGATTAGAATCAGGAGATCATATTTTAAAACATAAAACAATGTATTAGGATGCAAGATTTAACTGCATCAATTTGTATACACATGAACACTGACTTGGACGACCTGTATGATTATATTTTTATTTTTGATATAATAATACATTTACTGGGTAATATTGTTCTGTAGAGATTAAATATAACATACATACATCAGTGTTAGTTTAAAACCAATAACGCATAGCAAAATTCTGTGTAACCTATCAGAATAAGTTTAAGGGTTGAGTCCAATTTTCTCAACTTAAAGCAACAATACCACATTTAATTTTAAACCAACAATTGCATATTATGGAATGCATATTTTTTAAAGACAGTGAAGGTCCTAATACATGCATATTGTTTTGGTGTAAAAGCGTGTTTTTTAATGTTGAAAATCCTCCTATCCCCAGAGCAAAACATGTAACACAGTGTAAAATTATAAAAACTAGTGAAGTTACATGTATAAGTAATATCTTCAATTTTACAGTATATACAGTAAAATAGGTGTACATGTATTTCGTTACTCGTAGTCCCTGGAGTTTGGATATTCATAAAATATATGCATGTAAGCCTATGATTAAAATATTGCTACACACAGTATTACCAGTGATTGAGTATTAACTTCAGTCAAGTAAAAGTGTTTTATATTTCACAGTGTAATTAGTGAACGTCCAATCATACTAGTGTGTTTAGTTAATGCTAATGGCTAGGCCATAGTAAAGATAAGATGAGGAAAGGTTCAATGTACAGTATACCTTACTTGGCCATTCATTGTCAACACTAACTTTCATTTGCATTGGTAGCAGTATATCTTAAGTTTAAAATTACCATGAATAAGTTAACGGACAAGGAATTTAATGATCTACAGGTATAATATAGTAGTACTGGCCTAATATATAGCCTTTTTCAAAGTAAAAGACAGCTTAGGTACTGTTCATTAATAAGATAATGGGGGGCCTCCGTGGCTCAGTTGGTTAGCGCGCTATCGCAGCACAATAACCCGAAGCATCCCACGAGTACGGTCGCTGTGAGTTCAAGACCAGCTCATCCTGGCTTCCTCTCCGGCCGTACGTGGAAAGGTCTTCCAGCAACCTTCGGATGGTCGTGGGTCTCTCCCCGGGCTATGCCCGGTTTCCTGCCAGAATAATGCTGGCCGCCGTCGTATAAGTGAAATATTCTTGAGTACGGCGTAAAACACCAATCAAATAAATAAATAAATTAATTAATAAGGTAATGAAAAAGTTCTATAAAATTCTCTCTCGAATGTAAAATCCTGTTTGTATGAATTGGTTATTGAATTATCTTCGTATGAAGTATGGAGTACTAGTATTGTGCTGGAGACTGGGGATCTTAAGGTGCGCATGTTTTTAAGCTTATAGGGGATTGACCAATCAGAGAGCTAGGAAATATCAGCTGTTTATAAGCTGTGACGTAAATGTTCAACATAGGAACAGGACACTGTGTTAATGTTATATGTTTGACTTATAACAAGTATATGGGTGAAAAACGTGTGTATCAAATGAAGAAAAGCATGTTTAATAAGAGCCACAAAAAAGGTTGCTTTTGAAGGTGTCGTGGGTTTTCGGTACATTTATTCTTCTCCGGTTGTAGACGAGGTCCACCTTTTGGGATTACCTCAGTTAGGTGTTGACATTTTTACTACACCGTTTGAATGGTGCATATATGGTATTTAATCTTCGAAGCAAGTTTCAGTACCTTTGCTAAATTTGAATGAAACGAGTACCTGCGATGCGATGAATGTCAGCCATGACTCAACGTGCCTCGGGCCCTGTGGGAAACGCGATCCTCTGTCTCAACCGGTGGATAATGGCGTCCACAACATCTCGCACAATTCTATACACACTGGATCAGGATGTACCACCTAAACAATCCCCCATTTACATGTGTTAGCAATCCGTGACGGAAATGTCAACACCGACGCCTTCGAAGTAGTTCTGAATTCCCCGGAGATTTCCATCACCGTGTGACCCATGCTTAGTTATTCGACCGTGCACCAAAACGTCCGACCATCTAACCTGACCATAGATCCTCTTACAAGGTCACACTAGTCCGTCGAAAAATGCTTTCTAACATAAGCACTCACGCCACACATTTTTTTTTCATAGTCACGTATTTGCATGTGTAAGCAATAAATTTCCTTGTGTTGTGTACATGTAACTATACTAGTGTATATATATATAACAAATACAAAAACAAAACCGGACAACACTTGGATTTATATGTCTTTAAAGTTTAACATGCATGCTGACAGTATATATATATATATATATATATATATATATATACTGTCAGCATGTATGTTTTATTGTTTAAAGGAAAGTATACAAGTGTTTCTGTATGTATGTATTATGTGCATGTAGTATAGGTTGAAGTTTATGAATGAACTGGAGAGAATACCATATCGTAGTAGAAAAAAAAGAACTAAAAATTTTTTTAAAATTAGGAAATCCCTGGGAATCCCCAGCTAGGCTTGTCATGGTGTGTGATGTCACGCCTGGTGGGCGTATATATTTGAGTAATTTTTTAATGTCATTTCTACATATAATTTACAAGCTGCTAACACGCAGCTTGTTAGCAGCTTGCAGCATTGAAAATGCATAATGCCAGTGTGGCAGTGTAACGGCTTTCGACCAGTGAGAAACGTTGACATTGCTTTCTCTTCGGGTCGCAATTATTGGCGCGCTGCCAGACTTTACAAGCCTGCCCGCTTATGTAAAAGGCAAACTCGCTCACTTGCCACTACACACGTCAACATGGCCGACGACCTCGACGGGCGTGCGACAGAATACGGGCGAGCCTGTGGTCGGTATGAAGAGGCGTTAAAATACGACTGCATCACGCAAATACAGGAGGAAAAAATCAGCGATGCTAAAGCGGTGACAAAAACACGCTTGGGAGCGGCTGCTGCAAGTCTGTGTAGCAGCGACGGCAGACATCACCGGAAGACCGAGAGCTCACAGACCGGCCGCAACACAGCGACGGCAAGCCAGCCAATGCCAGCGACAAGTCCAGGCCTCCGACAGATGAACACCGTGCTGCCTGCCACCAGCAGTCATCCTTCGTCCGACCCAGCGATGAGTGACCAGGCCATGGCGGAAAGTCATTCCAAACCCCCTTTTCAAGGCGACCCCTTTCCACCGAAAGAAATATACGGTTCATGTATGTCTCGTTTAATGTCTGTCATTTTGTCCATTTTATGTAAAACAAAACAAAAGCAACCATCCGGACATTCATCCTTGTTAATCGGTTTGCTAGCAATTTACATATATACATACATGTACATACATACAGCAAATCATACCAGGTTTTCATCTGCATATAACACTTCCGTTTACATCCATACTGAAAAAAATTTATGCACATATTTTTTTCTAATTATTAAATTTATCTGTCAACTAAAAGCTTATATTTCACGCTGCATTCTTTATATTTCTGTACACACGAGTAACCTATTGATAAGCCCTGTCTCTATATGCACGTATAACTGTATTTATCCCCCCGGAAAATAGAACATTGTTTTAAATACCAGCACAATACAATACGTCTACAGATATGTCTTGTTAGTTTCATACACAGCTGACATAATATAATCCAAATCGCTATGCTATAGTGAATCACATGGATTGAAAATTTTCAAAACCTGTTCAAAATCTGTCCGCTGTCAACCAATCAGAAAAGCAGAATTTGTTTTTCTTCCGTTCGCACTCTTTTAGCCTACATACTCAGAATTATATACGTGTGTTTCCATATGGATATAAAACACCGATTGTGTGTTTACCTCTAATATTTTACACCTATCCTTAAAAATTATGTATATTATGGACTTATATTTTCCAATTATTAAGATTATATCTAACTAAAAGGTGATATTTCACGCTATATTCTTATATTTCCGTGCAAAAAGAAACCACTGATAAAACTCCAGCATCTAAGCGTATGTTTTTTGATATGACTTAAACACAACACTCCCCTTTTTTTCACACACACGTGCTAAAAACCTATGTCTATATGTACCATACACACGTATATATTTTTGTTTTATTATTTTTTTTATCTCATTTCTACATATAATTTACAACCTGATAACACGCCGTAAAAACACAAGGATTCAAAATGCATAAAGCCAGTGTGGCAGTGTAACGGCTTTCGACCAATGAGAAACGTGGAAATTGTTCCTTTTTCGGGTCGCGCTTTACAAGCCAGGCAAATCGTTTAAAAGGCCGGGGTCAAGCACTCAAGTGACACTCACTGACTGACTAATCGCTGTTTATCACAGAAGATATGATCAGAAATCTCACAACCATGATGAATGATCTAGGCCTATTTATCCACGCTGAAAATGAGACCGAGCTACAAAGAAGAAGAGAAAGGAAGAGAAGAAGAAGAAACTTTCCACGTCCAACTAGCACAGGTACTAAGCCTTGCAAGACCGAGGAGACTGACTGCAGTTATATGCAGATGCATCCTCGAACGTGGTTTAACGAATGACAATGGAAAATATGAAACAGATGAAGAACAAGGCCACCGCATGGAATCGCTTGAGAACCACAGACAAAGAGCAGGAGAAAGAAACACGCTCTCATCATGGAGAATAACCAGCCAAATGAAGACGAAGATTTAATTTATATTTAATTTATATATAATTTAATATAATTTAATTTATATAATAATTCTAAATAATATAGAATAACACGAAAACAGGTCATCGCACCAGATGTATTACAACATTCACGCAGGCTCTGGACCTCATTAAGCCGTGTATACATTTTCCCTATCACGTTATCACGTGCACCGCACGTGATATAAACACAACACCTTCACACGAGGTGTTCAACACCTGCTCTGGTACCTTGCCAATTTGGCATCTTGCCAAACTCCTTACGTCACATCAGGTCACGCGACCACGCGACCTTTATGACGGCATACCAGTACCACTGGTACCACCCAGGTTCAAAGAAAGAAATGATACCTGTGAGGAACATTATATACTACTAACAGAATAACGATATGAATATCCGCCTTGTGTGATCAAAAGCAGATACGTTACAAAACGCATTTATCTCACCTTAATGCTGTCGGCTTTATCTGAAGACGAAGTAGTCGTTTCTCCGTTGCTTTTCAATCCGATATGCGGGAAATCAGTGGACCTTAATAAGGTGACCCTCACCTGAGGCATAAAATGACATTTCATAGGATATAACAGCAATAACAGGATAAAGAGTGGACTGGTCGGCCCGGTGTCAGTATAATGTGACTGGGTGAGGTGGCTTGTTGGGTGTCTTAGACAGCACCAGATAAAAGATACGGTGGAACTCCGCCCTGCACCAAAGAGACACCGCCTTCGTATAAGTGAAATATTCTTGAGGAGGGCGTTAAACAATAAGCATTCCAAGCTTGAATTCGAGCAGACAACAAAACGGACGGGGGATTTGTTGAGCTTAGTGGAGATAAAACAGGCAATGATCTGTCTACTTTAACAATCAATACATTATGGTGACATACAAGTGCAAGGTTCTTGAGTATATGGCATGAAGCAAAAAAAGAGAAAAATATACATTTCAATCTTTTTGCCAAATATCAGATGTGAAATTCATTGAGGGTGGTACAATGAATCATTGTGATAGAACAGAAAATGATCATTGTTGAAGTGATTGATCTTAGAATGAGCTTTGTACTCACCGTTCAATATCTGACTCATTATAAGATACTTTTGGGTAATAAATGGTGCCATATTTGTATCTGACAAATGAATGAGCAATAAAGGGATGTGATTACCTACATATGCCTCACTGAGACAAGGACAAAAGGACAACACACGAAGACTTTTTTTCCCATAGATTACTCCACATCAGATTTCAGATCGAGTGTGCTACTCTCACTCATACAATTTCTAAGTGTGTATAAGTGTAACAGTTCTGTTGGCTCAACTTACCCTGCTAAAGAAATATTTGCTAGACAAGTTAAACCTTGTGTAAAGAAAGAGGTGAAGAGAAAAGAAAGTCTATGGTACCTGGATAGATTTTGAGGTTTACACAAATCATTCACAGTTCACATCTATGCAGGTATTCATTGTCCTCAAAATGATCACATGTTTGAATTAAAGCTGTTACCCAACACCGTTGCCGGGGTCCACGCTATTACGTAATTACAATTTCTGGTAGCCTGATGTAAACTTCATGGTAATAAAATGAAGTAAAGAAAGTGATAAAATTGAAAAAGAATACACTGGATTTGAACTCAGGGCTGCTATGTATTGTATCCAATGGGCCTAGTTCTGAAGACTGCAGACAAGACAGCTTTGATCTCTTCCTCACAGCCCGTAACAAAAGACGGGGGTTACAGTGTTGCAATGTTTACTCCCTTTTCCGCAGTAAACTGCCGTGACTGGTTTCATACGTCATTCGTCATTAATAAATATAGATGTCGGGGACAGCAATCTCGGGGTTCGGCCATGTACGCTTTGCATGCCCAAACTGTAATAGTAAAAAAAGCAGTAAAAGCGGAGAAAAACCATGACAAAATTGAATATAAATGAACTGAATTTGAACCTTAAACTGCCAACTATCAGATACATTATCTGTAATAGTTTAGGCCAGCACACACACAAAATGTAGCTTTGATCTTCGCCCATAGGTCAAGACAGAAAGGATACATTGTACTAAGGTTTAGAGGCGCTTTCATGACAGACGCGAGAGTGATTCAAGCTTCAAAAGATTTCCGCGGACTGATAGATACCGAGACGAGACTTTCTCTATATGCCATTGACTTAACCCATTTAAAGATTTCATGTCATGGTGCACGAAGCTCCAGTGTTATTCAAACTGGAGAGAAGCCAATTACGGCCTACTTTGCGTATCAAAATTAACGTATAAAGCAAACTGAGTGGGGCAGTCCACCTGGAAACAGCAAATGGAATTTCCTCCCTACAGCTTTGATCGTTTTGAAGAAGATTCTTTAAGTTTAACAACGAAATTCAAAATGGCCACTAGATCACGTGACTGATCAATAGCTACTAAACGAAGTGTACATGATCCTTAACCATCTATTTATACGAGTTAGACAACAATGAAGAAAAATAAAGTTAACAAAAGGTATGTCTAGTGGGCCATACAGTTTATATCTGTCAGAATCATTCCATCCGATCGATTGAAACTACCTTCCTAATTATGTCATTTATAAGCGGTAATATCAGTGCGCAGTGTCTCCAGCAACGTGCGGATGATCGTGGGTTTCCTCCCTGCCCTGCCCGGTTTCCCTATATTATAATGCTGGCCATCGTGGTATAAGTGAAATATTCTTGAGTACGGCATAAACAACCAATCAAATAAATAAATCAATTCGGCCAAAGAATATTGACTGAGAAAGTAAGCATTAGTGATTAAATCTAGTACGCTTCTCACAACACACTTAATCTTCATTTTCAGGTATAGCTTTGAGTCTAACTACAAAGGAAGGAACCTATGTATATGTGCATATAAAGATGAGTATATAAACATCTATGGGCGTACATATGTATGTATTTTAAAACACAACCTTTGGAGGATGCAACGACTACAATGTTGTGGTTGGCAAATGATGAGATCTAGTCGACGAATCACATGTCAGTTGGCCTCGGTTTGGGGATGAGGAAAACGCTGAGATAGTAGAAACTCTTAACCCCAAGAGTACCAGGGCTTGAGCACAATTATTTAAAAAATTCAGTGATGTTAATGCCAAACTATAAGACGTCGCGGTCTGTAATAAGTCGGTTGGTATGTGGTCATCGAAACGCCCAGTCTGGTTCACGACTTGTATATGAATGTTGCTTTCGACGCCTGAATTCGTATTTAGTAAATACTTAGTCCATTAGCGGAATCTGTCCTTCGGGTTTCTTTGCAACTGTCCATCCGATAAAGTTCACATTCTTTCCGAGTGTATTGGTGGGTCAGCATTTTGATTTCAGTCACAAGTTTCCAGCATACCTCATTGATAATGACATTCAGTTACAGGTGTACATGCATATTAATGCATGAAGGTTCATAAATCAATTTTATTATGTTTACTAACCCGTGACATCGCTTGCTCTAAGCTATGGAAGGACTAGCTTGCTGTAACCATAATGTGCAATAACATTACGCTTTCAAATCCAGACCTTGCTGGCACAGTAGGGCGTTTGTAAGGTTTGTGACGAAGAACAGTGGTTTATCCTGTCCCTTCCTCAAACAAACCTGACGCTAATCGTTTAAGTCAAAAAGTGGGACGTTAAACGCAGGTAAATAAAACCAATAGCCATCTAAAAGCTAAATTATGGGATGTGCCCTTTGAAAACACCGTGCAAAGGTGGCTACCCGGGACTGCTTTAGTTGATACAGTCATGGTTGGCCTCATCTTACATGTAGTTCACTCAACTATGCTTTAGTCATTCTCGCTGTGACAGAGGTCATACCTTCAAGCCTTCGGGGTTGACTCTGGCAGCTTTGAGGGGTAATTCGAACTCTGTTGAAGATAATTTGACCAATGAAGTGCCAAAGGAAAGGACATTTTGTAATCAATCAGAGTAGGTCCTCTCTAATGTGCACCATAGACTTGGATAAAACGTTTAAATGAAGGTTTGTGCTCTGAGATTTCATTCAAGGGCTCCCAGAATTCCTCAGAAAACGATAAACAATGGTACAGTGTCAGACCCCAGTGGCGTAGAGCAGCCAGACCTAAGGAAGTGATTTTAATGAGATTTGGGAGCCTCCTACAACGAAGGAAAACGGAATCGTTGACATTGTGAAGAGGTGTTCCAGAATGCCGTGATAATTTTATAATGCCCTAATATGTCGTTAGCTATGTTGCCGTCGTCTATTGAATCATTTGGAATTCTGTTTTCCTCCGTCATGTCGTTCATTATTCTGCAGTGTTCCATTATGTCCTTCTTTATTCCGGTCTGCTCCGATATGCTGTTCGTCATTCTGCTCTGCTCTATTTTCTCCATTATAGTGCTGTGCTCTTATGTCGATCGTCATGCAGTTCAGCTACGTTGTGTCGTATGTCATTCTGTTGTACTTCATTATGCTGTTGTATAGCTCTGGTCCATTATAGCATTCTTCTTTCTAATTGATACATTACGTCATTCGTCATTGTTCTCAGCTCCATTATGTCGATCCTGATTCCTTTCTGCTCTGCATTTTCCTCCGTGCTTCTCCTCTACTCCATTATGTCATTCGTCACTCTGCACTGCTATATTATGTCGATGGTGCTTCTACTGTGCTCCAATACGCCATTTTTGCATTTTGCTGCGCTGCATTATGTAATGCAAATAACTACAGCATTGACATTACAACGAGAGCAGTGATAATAATGTGATAGCTGATAATGATCAGACGAAACCGGTTAATCCGAACTTTGGTCAGCTTATCTCAGTTAGGGATTTCTTTCAAGTGTTCATCTCAGTAGCAACCTTCACGTACCCTTGCACAATCGTTTAAGTAGAATGAAGTAAAAACTAGAACGTGAAGGTTTAAAAGGAATCTGGTGTCTGTTTAGTGCAGCTGCAGGGTCATACGGCACAAAAAGGCCTCAGGAGTGGTGAAGGTTGTTTAAAATTCTGTGTAGGAAATTGCATGTGAATACAAGCAATGGACGAAACATACACAAGATTGGTAAAAGAAAAACATCATGGCTAAAACGGCTATAATTTGTCTGCGATGGACAAAATAAACGGAAACTCACACTTGACCTGTAAGTTTTACGGTCGTACGTGGGAAGGTCGGGCAGCAACCTGAGGATGGTGGTGGGTTTCCCCACGGGTTCTGCCCGGTTTCCTCCTATCATAATGCTGGCCGCCGCCGTATAAGTGAAATATTCTTGTGCACGGCGTAAAACACCAATCAAATAAATAAATAAATAAATAAATAATTGGCATGTCATTATTGGAAAGTTGTGTAGTTAGTTTCAATTCAATGCACTACTGTAACTTGGTGTAAATTGAATACCGGGGTCCAGAACTCTAACTTATCTGTAATTACATCAGCTGATAAAGTAGAGTAGAGGACGCCAGTCGCTGGAAAAATCTCTACTGACATGCACTATAACCAACATTTGAAAAAAAAAAGTCAGGAAACTTGTCTACGTACAAAATGGGACAAAAACGACCACAATATTGTAGGAACTCGATCTTGACCTGTAAGTCACTATGGTAAAATAAATTTGCGCCTACACAGAAATGGAGAGTAAAATTTGCTGCCAAATAAAGCTTAGCAGACAGACTTTCATGACTTTACATATACGTGCGAAATGATATAATGTAGTTTGATCTAAACTCTGAATAGATTTGTACACATAAGTGCATTCGTGTTTTTTTCTTTTCTTTTGATTTTGTTTTTGTTACCTATGGGCCTACCATTTCAGTAAAACAATCACAACACATCACTTCCTATTTCTGGTGGTGCTAATAGATTATATGGCGTTTTCCACACCAGGTAGGATTTACTCTACACAGCCAGTTCGGAGACTCCATTTAAATGACAAAGAATACTGTTATATTTGAAACCTTTCAACCGATTAACCCCTTACGATGTTTAGTTTGTTTGTAAAGAACATACAGTAGAGGGAGAGAGAGAGTAAGAGAGAGAAGACAAATTATATTTTAGCCGGCTTGTATTTTGTTTATATTTGTTTTCACTTAGTGTTTCAAGGATAAACAATAAGGTATGTCGCCCTTGTCCATCTAAAATGGTATTCACTTCTGCGATAGTTCTTCTGTTATTTCTTAAAACCTTTAAGGTTGTTTCCAAATTCAATACAATTATGATTTAGCCTTGGTTCAGTTTAAATATATATGACCACTGTCTTACAAAGTAGTATACACAATGAGGGTTCTGGCGCCAATCACCCGCCAGGGCCCTCGCCACCCCCTACCCCCGGAGGGCCCCCTCCCCTGTTCAGGCCAGCTGAAGCCATAGGGTTTCCAGCTACATAAACTTTTACCAGTTATCTAGACAAACGGGTGTTCGCGTACACAGCTTTGTGCCAAATATCCATGTAGACAAACTGGCGTTCACATTCACAGATCCCTTCCAGCCCCTGTTCAGACCATGTAGACAAACGGGTGTTCGCGTACACAACTTTTTGCCAAATATCCAGTTAGACAAACGGACGTTCACATTAAAAGAAAACACAACTAAGAGATCGAGATTTACCACAACAGCTCCGCACATGCCAGCTTAAGCTCTGACTATACAATACAGGATATTCAGTGTCAAAGCTGCTTTGCGATATAAAAAAGCTCTGTTAAGAACCACATGACTTGCATAGCTGAGCCAGCCGACTTATTCATTTAACAAGATCAACAAAGCTTACACAGTGTGTTATATCCTGTTGCATACCAAAGCTGTCTAAGGCCTTAGCAATATATTAGCCCTCGATCATGTAGGTTCTGACGGTTGATGAAATACAAGTCTCCAACAAGCTGGTGTAAATATAGAAGCATGTGGAGGCTATACGATTAAAGATTTTCCATGTGAACTGACATCTCAGGATCTGCAGCCATGTCTACCGATAGGCTTTTTGGGATGATGACGGATATGTTTGTATCTGCGGAATACAGCAAAAATAGTGGTTCTGGACAAAACCTAACGTGATATTCCTCTTCAGTGTGTCTTTCTATATAACATAGGTACCTTTTGCAGACAATATTTGTTTATGAGTATATGCAGAACCCCCCTCCCCCATTTTTGGGTGTACAGGCCTGTAAACTCAGTCGGTTAGACAGCAACTTCAGTGTAAATATATGGAGAGGGTTTGCTAGCGAAAAATCCGGGTTTATCTCTCCGCTAGCGAAAAATCCGGGTTTATCTCTCCATATATTTCAAGTAAGTCATCTGGCCACAATTTTGGGAATCTCTGCAACTTTCCACGTTTCGCCGGCAGAGAGACCCGTAGGGGGTGCTGTGGAGACATCACTGGTTCTAACCGACACCATGTTTCGTTACCCCATGGGGTGAGCCGTTAGGGTAAACCCGGATTATCATCTCATGGGGTAACTACTGTGGAAAAGGGCAAACACGCTGGACTTTTCCTTTTGCTCCACCCTTACGTTGGTGGTTCGATCCCAGATGTGGGGATTTTTGTTTCTCTTTTTTTCAGCAGGCTTTCCCTTTCGCTCAGAGCTCAGGTTGGTGGTACGATTCCAGGTATGGGCGGAATTTCTTTTCTCTTGTTTTCATCAGGATAATTCCTTGGCACTTCACTAAGGTAGAAGACTCATGGCTCAGCCTCAAGTAGGTCATTTATTTTATCGCCGATTCTTATGACTTCATCTGATTAGTCTTGTACAGCGTTGAAAAGTTTCTGTATAATATATACAGCTAACCCCCACTTGACCCCAGCTGAGGTCAGAATGAGTATATTGGATAAGCGTGAAGGGCACATCTTATAGCCGACTTGTGGGTATATCAAGTATACATACTACAAGTATATCGAACTCCGGTATTCCATCTCTCTGTCGAAAACTATAATTGGCGAATATTTTTTTTCATGAAGGCTGCGGGGTTTCGTCCTGTCCCTGCTGCACTAGCTCTTCTTTCGTTTTCTTATCTAATTAAAACGAGTTACGTACTGTACCGACTCGTATTTGTTGTTACATCTCTCGGTATTTTTCGACTTCACCGCGTATTAACCGAAACTCGGTATCCGAAACCTTACCGTCAATTAGCGCTGTAGAGACGTGGTCGGTGATGGAATTAAGCTTACTCTCAGTCGGTAAGAGAACTTAATTGTGTTTCTTACTTTTGACGGACAGGCGCCCCACTCATTGATGGCCTCGTCAAGTTTTCTTTTCTCCAAAGCAAGGTCCTGGTCCACTGCAGTCAGCTTAGCAAGGTTGTTTGTGAGCTCCACTCTGATGGTTTGTACTGCCTTATCGGGCGCCCGCAGCTCATGGAGGTTCAGCGGGATATCACCATATGTGCTGAGAGCCCACCGAATCTCCGTGGTTTCGATGGTTGTAACCGCTTTGGATGTTTTCTGCACCTCTTGTGCCACATTCTCTGTAGCCGCGGCTTCACCTAGGTCATCCTTAGCTTTTTCAAGAGCTGCCACGACTTTTCGTGCCAGCGTGCTCCACTTCCAGTCAACAAACCCAAGTTCATTCCGGACAAAACCCACCCCAAATCGCCTCTCTACTGTCGATAACGCAAGTGGTTTGCCTGTACTTTAGCTGATAATCTCAAAGTTGGGATAAGCCACAAGGCGTTGCCGATTATTGACCAGCTCGATATGAGAATAATGTCTCCACGAAGGGGTGTATTGTTCCTCAATGGCATTATAATAGTCATCTCCGGCTGTCCGTATGAGCTCACGCACAAGTGATTGTATGTTTCCCTCTCTTTGGCTTGGCTGCTCCACTTCTGAAGAGAACTAGGTCTTCCGCACCGCAAGCTCCGTGAACCGTTTGAAGTAAAAGGCGTGCGGCAGTCGGTCGTCATCACAAATAACCGGAGTACGATAAACCAGAACCATCAGCTTCTTGTTCGGTTCCCAAACCCCAGCGCCCATGATGTCATTGTCCCCGGGACCGCGAGACTTACTTTCATAAGCTCCCTGGACACGATCGACGTCAACCGAACAGTGGTCCAGAACCGCGACCGTGCTCTAATAAAGATGACCATGGTCACGATCAGCGGTAAGGAGGTTATGTCGATCGATGACAGCGATGTTTATTACAGTTATATGGACCTTTGGAAGACGGCCCAGGAGAGAGAGAATGCCCAGTTTGACACAAGCAGCAGCTGAATCCGGGTCGGGGCTGAAAATAAAGACGAGGATGTAGCCAAAGATCGAGCCATTGCAGATGCCTATGGCAACCGATGCTACACCCCCCTCGATTTCGAGTTGCTGGAGAGCCACATGCCATTCTATCTGTCAGGCCTGGGAAACAGGCTCGAATATGAGCTAACCTTCCACGACTACAGACGGGTCATCTGGGCTACAGGGGACGCCGATTCCAGCTACACCATCGAGAACATCAGCCTCGAGTATGACATGGTCACCCAGTCCGAGCTCTCCCGGTTAGTCCGTAGTCAGTACGCCGGCCGCCTGGCCACATTGTACGACCAAGTGCTCCGGCAACGGAAAATCAGCCGCCATAAGAGCGATATCTTGTGGAACTTTAACCTCAACATACCCGCCGCATTATGCTGTTCGAGGACCCAAGAGTGGCATTCCAGCGGACGGCTGAAGCTTTCTACAACCCCAAAATAACCAAGGTCGCGGTGACATTCGAGGGGGTCCCTATCCAGCTATGCAGCCAAGGCCAGCAGTGCGATAAGGCAAAGAAGTTCTTTGCAGCCGGCTGTAAGCGCCATCCCGAGGTGGTCATGGTCGCATAGACCTAAGACTGGTGGACATGCCCCTTGGCGACTTATTAACCATCAAGTAACGTCCTGTGACTTGACCTCCGCTCCACGGACGACGGCCAGCTACACGGCAGCGGGCGGCGTATCGAGAACGCCAGTGCGGAGGTGACCATTCAGAGGACGAGAACAGCAGAGGTGGCGGCCACTATGAACATCTACCTTTACGTGGTCATGGACGCCCAGCTCAACACTCAATATGACCGATTCGTCACAGTGCTGTACTCATGCTGCGGGCCACTGAGCTGGCCTTCTCAGACTGCCACGCGCAGCAAAGCGTCTGGGTGCTCACCCAGAAATATAACTCGGTCCTGAAGGATCTGCGCGAGTAGACGCGCTGGGACGCCATCTTCCACTGCAAAGACAGGGACTCGTTTAAAGAATGCCTCCGAGAAAGTGATGCTATTCCGGAGGAATAGCAGGCCAGAAAATGAGCCAAAGAGAGATGGTTCCCTTGTCGGCGTTCTTCTGAGTGGGTGAAGCGGTTACCCCCGTCGTGGCGGCTTTGAACGGAGAAGTGACTTCTCAGGCTATGAAGACAAAATCGATGGCACAAAGGCCCTCCCTCTACCGTTCCAGGGCGGCCTGTTGGCCTTCATGAAGAAAAGCTCCCTTCTGGGATTGACGTTCGCTGTCTGCACCAACCCCGCGAGCTGGAGGGTGATCGCCATAGCGCGATTGATCCAGTGTGGTCCCTGGATGTGTACCGACTCAGGAGCTCGTTAACTAAGCCCGATGAACCTGTTGTGTACTACCTGCTAGATGGCCCGCGGGGTGGGGGGGGGGGGGCGGCGAGAAACGTTTCGTGGTGCCACCTGTCACTCAGCCTCCGCCTGATAGGGTCCTACAACGCCGCTGATGATGATCCACTGGGTAGTCGGATGTGTCATAGAGGTGTGCATGCTTGGCCATATCGTTGTAGACATCCTTGGTCTGGATCTCGAAGAGTTCACTGTACGTGTCCGTGTAGAGGAGTTGGCAGTTATCTCCGTACTGAGCCTTCATCTTGTTGTAGTAGAAGTCGTACATCAGGTTCTTCGAGAGGTCGAGGATGCTTATCCCCACATAGACGTGGAGGTAGAGGGTGAGACGGCTTTTGCGAACCTGAATCGCTGCCAGGTCGGCGTCGAAGACGTTGGCTCTGGCGAAGGCTGGACAGGCGATAAGGCGCCTCAGTTTGTCATCTTCCCTTGCTCGCACGGGTTTGACATCTACTCGCTTGTGGAGGTTTTCTTGGTCTTTCCGAAGAGAGAGTTGTTCATGAGCTTGTCGAGGTCCTTCTCGAAATCACTCGTCGCCTTTTTCCGGAGCTCAGTATTCAATCGGATGTAGGGCTCCATCCAGTGGCCTTGTTGGAAGCGGAGAGCGAGATGGATATTTTTCACGCGCATACCCAGGGACAGGTAAAGCTGTAAGTTGCGGTAGTGGAGCACATAGCGTTCTTATGGCGGAGGTTAGGGACGAGCTTCTCAACCTCAGTAGGCGCCACCCCAACGCCGAGGAGATCATGCTCTTACTCCGACATCCACTCTTTGGGAACCCCCATGCGCTCCAGAGCCAGTGGATAAGAGATGTGCACCTTATGCAGCTCTTCTGGGTACTCCAGTGCAGCCTCTACGATACAACCTCCCCGCCCCCTGTTGCCTGCGGAATGCTGTGCGATGGTTTTTGTGACTTGATCGCAGTTTTCCATCCACCGGAAGCCACCGGAAGCTGACTCTGATCTCATCAGCCTGTAGGACAGCCTCCTGCTTGTGGCGGAGCATAGGTTCTGTGTACTCCTCACCACCATAAGGGGTCTGTTCTTTCGGAGCTGAACCTTGAGGGCGAGTTGAAACTTTACACCTCTAATGGCTCGCAGATCTTCTTAGAGCTTTTCTTGGATCTTGGGGCGCACTCTTTCAAGGAAAGCTCTAGGATGTGCAAAGTGGGGATGTCCTTCGGGCACAGCCATCTGCCAGTTTTGGAAATGCCTTCCGATTACCCGAAGATTTTCCTGGAACGTGAGCTCATCTACCTTGGCACCCTCAAACAGCTCTAGAACCTCCTTCTGGTAGTCCTTGGGGGCTCGGAAAGTTTTGGGGACGAGGTCATACTCTTCCTCGATGGCCTTCCTCCTCCTATCTCTCTTCTCACGTCGCGGAGGGGAAGGTCGATATTTCACAGGCTGTAGTGGCTTTAGCAGGAGATCCTTAACTGCGTCAGGAATGGGCTCCTTCAGGGTGTTGAGGGCTTCTGCATTCATTTCCTCTAGCAGCTTGTCTATGTATCCATTGTGGCCGTCATGGCGGTTATAGATGGATGTACGGTAGACGTTGGGTTCGCGGTAATCAGTCGAAAAGAGGATTGAGGGCTTACTGCCCTAGAAACGCGGGCATCTTCTTTGCCCAAGCGGACCGCCGTTGGAGTTCTCTCAAGTGGGTGGATACACCTTGCCCGGACTTCGGCTCAAACAAGATTTGTTGGAGCCCGGTCGGCCCCGCAAGGCCCGCATAGGTGAGTCTCTGACTGTGTCCCGATGTTACACCTTCGACAGGGCGTTCCTGGGGGAGTTCCTACGCATGCTCGCAAGATGGATCCTGCACAAATTGCCAAGGCAGCTTTTTCCGCAATGCCCTCGGGAGCCGACTAGAAGCCATTCACAATTACGCTCTCCTTTCATGATCATTGGTATACCATACCCAAACTTTTCTCTGATTAGAGGGTCGGTTTGTTTGAGATTGGGCTGGCTACTAGAAGCCATGATTCGTGGCGACCGCGAGTGCGTTTTCCATCCGGTTGCGGCTTCGTGCACAAATCGGATGAGCGTTGATCTCTCGGTCGATCACATCGTGTTCGTGGATCCTCCTACGAAGCAGGTATATGATTCTCTGAAAGTGCTCGCGCGTGGGAGTGGGCATGCTGCCACCGTATTTTTCCAGCGTGAACTCATTCTCGAAGATCGTCTCCAAAAGATCGGCGCGGTCGGCCCGCGCGACCTCTAGCCACCGGGTATAGAGATTATCGTCTGGCCGCAGGGTGGCTTCGGGATAGAAGAGCTGGACCGCCTCAGTGGATGCCACCTTTTCTTTTCAGTGTTGAGCTATGTTATGTTTCTGTTCGGTTTCCAACAGAGGGTCGGTCGGCCTATGGCAATTATCTCTGAATGTTTACGGCCGTTTGTCTACATGGATATTTAGCAAAATGCTGTGTACGCGAACATCCATTTGTCTACATGGCCGGAACAGGGGCTGGAAATGATCTCTGAATGTGAACGCCCGGTTGTCTACATAGATAACTGACAAAAGTTTATATAGCTGGACACCATATGCCTTGAGCTGGCCTGAACAGGGGCTGGAGGCCCTCAGCGGGGATGGGGGCTAGCGGCTGTGAATTGCGCCAGAACCCCCATTGTATATACTACTTACAATGATAATATCGTGGAAAACATCAGATGCCGTAAGTACGATAAATTGCCTCACACTTGGCTGATATCTGCCGATGGCAATCTGACCGATGCAGCCGCTAGTACATAAAGGGTTAATGTGTAACTGGCCTTCTATCCCCCTCCTATCTCTATACCTCCGTGGCTCAGTCGGTTAGCGCGCTAGCGCAGCGCAATAACACGAAGCCTCACACCAATGCGGTCGCTGTGAGTTTAAGTGCCGCTCATGCTGGCTTCCTCCTCGGCCGTGCATGGGAAGGTCTGCCAGCAGCTTGCGGATGGTCGTGGGTTTCCCCTACCATAATGCTAACCACCGTCGCAAAAGTGAAATATTCTTGAATACGGCATAAAACACCTATCAAATAAATAAAAAAATAAATTATTTTTGTGTCCAGGCCCATTGGTCTCCGTTGTGATTGATGGGCTCCAAAGACCATGTTGGAACTTCAAATGGCGCCCAGAGCTGCACGGCAATTTGCGATCTTGGCTCATGTTTATGATATAACGCCGAGGCGGTTTTGGCTGACGTACAGCCCCATGACTTCCGTTTCCCAAACTACACATAATGAATGCTATTCTTATATCATTAGGGTAACACTGACAAGGTGACAAGAATACGATGAGTGTATATACTGCTGGAAAAAGATTTTTCATCTTGTTCCAACGAAAGTAAAAATGCAAAGCTGAGTCTAATTTCGCTAAATCTGAGCAGTGCTGTGTTCTGGGATGTGGAACTTACAGAAAGAAAAATCATCAGAGCCGGACCTAATTTAGTGGGTAGGTCGGGTTACACGCAAGAAACACTTTTTTAATGTTCGCCTCACCGTGTCATTGAAAATGCTGACATATTGCATCATGAAGCAAAAGAGTGCCATCAGACAAGACCTAAATGTTATTGTCCAAAATATAATTTGAGCCGTCTTTCGTCACTTAGTTACGCTGTTCCACACAATGATAATACATAAATGGACTTAACGTGCCAAAATATAGACTCTGTAAAACATTACAGAGAGGCTAAAACAGCGCGGCTGTACACTGTACACAAATGTGGGACTACTTGGGTAAATCAGGGACAATTTTCACCACCTCAGAAATGCTCTCTTAGGACTGCGTCCGCTTCACTACCAGATCCCCCAAACCGTTGATGTCAGTACAATCTGTAGAATTCTGGTTTATTCAGGTATCCAGAACACTAGACTACAGCATAGCGAGGGCAGCGATGACAGCGTGATAGTTGGCAAATGTCATACGTCTTATTTTCGCTCCCCGGGATGAACATGTTATTTCCTACTTTCTCTTTATGGTACAGGTGTATATATATATGTATATATTCTGCTACTGTCGTTTTGCAGCGAGAGTTTGCTGATACAGATATTATGTTATTCATTTAATACAGTATTTATTTCTGAGAAAAGTTATGGGTACCTTAAAATGGTTACTGCCACCTACATGTAGTTTCCAAGTCCGGGACTCTAAGTGCCTGGTAAATTAACTAAGTGTTATTCTTAATTTCAAACGCTTGGTTGGTTTTCAACTATCACAAGCTCTAAGCTTGAGCTTTGGATGTCCGTCAGGTTCTGCCAGGCTTTCATCACAATTACACATGACAAGTAAAATAAATAAATAAATAAATAAACTAAGCGCAGAGTGGGCACAATGAGGTTTATTTGACAAGATGGATAAAACAAAAATCTACATGAATCAATCACCAGATTGTTCAATTTTACCCATTTAATAATGCTAAAAGTAACAGTGATTATATAATAATAATAAAAAACAACGGCAAAACAACAACAATAATAAAAATGACAACAACATTAATGAGGGCAACTTGTTAAGGTAGATGCTGGGCCTCATATTGACCCTCAAATGCCACAAACTTAATACATGATTGCTTGTTTGATGAACATTACGTTCAAATATGACTTAAATGGCTGCAATTTGCAACCAACGTTATTTTTATTTATCTCTTGGCTGGTGTCTACGTGTCGAAAGAATGCTTTATATTTATCTAGATTTTATGTATGTTTGCGCTGCAGTTTGCGCATCCAATAAGATAACCGTGCACTATGACGATAACTACAACTTACGGGCTTTGGGGAGATCTGGAGGACATTGGTGGTCCGCAATATGGATGTGAACATCGTGGCTCTACATTGCTTTCGTGTCCATTGAGGAAGAACTCAGAGGACATGAATCTTGAATACAACCTAGACCTAGCAAAAATCTACTATTCCCCCCCACCCCAGTTTAGTATTGTCTGTGGATTATTTATGGACACTTAATAACAAATCTCTCTTCAGGAATGAGGTCTGGTGTGAATAAATAGCTGGAAATTGCAAAGGGCCTTTGTGCGGGGGGGGGGGATCTTTTATTCGCGAGGGGGCCTCCGTGGCTGTCGCTGTGAGTTCAAGTCCAGCTCATGCTGGCTTCCTCTCTGGCCGTACGTGGGCAGGCATGCCAGTAACTTACGGATGGTGGTGGGTTTCCCCCGGGCTCTGCCCGGTTTCCACCCAACATAATGCTGGCCGCCGTCGTATAGGTGAAATATTCTTGAGTAAGGCGTAAAACACCAATCAAATAAATAAAATAAATTCGCGAGGAAAATTTGAAAAAACTCAATCTTGGTACATGTCCGATTAGCGACGCAAAGTTACATAATTTCCCTCCACAGAAAACTGTTTGGTAAGAATAATTTACTTACTATTTACTGTAGCTGTATGATCAAGGCATTAGAGTACCAGAACTTCGTACACAGATCTACTACCACGTTGACTGATCTCCCGTAGTGATTTTGTTTTGTAAATGAGGTGATCATTTTACCCATGAACAGAAAGCATGAAAATATGTTATTATACGCCTTCATTTCCCTTCAGTATACAACAAAAATGATTTTTCAAGCGCTTTTTCATGATAGACCTCTTTGTGGATAATTGTGTCAACTGAGAAGTTCTTTGCCGAAAGAGCACCCTTCTTCCTGGACTCACCCCCCCCCCCCCAACTCAAGAAAACCCTGTTTTCCAAATTAACGTTGTAAAATAACATAATATTAACTCAAAAGCTTAACATAACTTTAAAAGTTGCCGGTATAAATATCCACACCTCTTAGACCAATTTACTTTTTATATGGGTACTTGAGTGTTTTGGAGAGACTTAAGTCTTGCCCGACACCTGTACTGGGTGACAACGCTTGTAATACTATATAAACTTTCAGAATTCCGAACTTGACACTGAAGAGATTCTAACTAAAGTCAGATCTCAAATATCAGGCTGTCATCTCCGTATGGGGCTGGTTGGTGACATCAGAGGAGCGGCATGCCACAATTTGTAGAAGGCTGTTTCTTAAGTCTTTATTAGAGCAGACATAAAGAACAAAATTAATGAAAGGATTACAGATCACAATGACGCGTGCAAACAAAAACGCGAATTCCAATTCAAACTTGCGCTCGAACTGTTGACTTTTTTTTCCAATCTGCGAAGGGAATACACCAGAGATTACTTCCATGGCGTTGCAGACGATAAACACACATACGAGCCAAACGAGAAGCCGCGTGACATGCTGCTCTCGTGACTTAGTCGATCCACTGTGCATTGTGAGATTACTTATCCTCTTCTTTGCTGCCCGGTGTAGTTTCACTACGATCATGATGTTTAACCCAGTTAAAATAGGAAACGGTAAGATGCAAATAAGCAGGAATATCACTGTTCTCGCTGTTTTATAGTTTACATCAGATCCGAATTCGGTCGTGGAAAAAGTTCGCCATATGGACTTGCTGGCCACATCGATTCGCCGAACATTGACACGGCGCCTCCAGAACTCTGCAGCATTTAATATGATCATCAGTACATAAATGGTGATTACAGCTGCATTTGCCCTCATCTTATTGAAAATAAGCTTTGCTTTCAGGGGGAAGTAAACGGCTGAAAATCTTTCGATGGTGAACGCCATCATAATCCATATTCCAGTCGAGTACACTATATGCTTCATGGGACTGACGTACACAGAGAAATAGCCAGAGATGGTTGCAAGGTGGAGCGAATCAGTGTTGGAATTGTAATATTTTAAAGTCGGCGAGAGTCTGCAGATGAGATAGAGGATATCTGACACAGCTAAAGCGGCTATGTACACGGACGAAGTGGAACCAAAGGCGTCTTTACGGAGAAGTAGCAGTGTTACAACACTTGTGGTTATGCCAAGACCCACCATGAACGGGTAGAAACATCCAAATGCCAGGAATTCCAGCAGTTGCAGCAATTCCACCTTGCCTTGGTTTTTGATACTATCCTGTTCCCTTATGCTTATGGTAACCTGGTCGTTTTCGTCTCCTTTACTTTCCCTATGCGAACCGGGAATGACAATTGGCTGCAACCCCATCCAATTGGCTGTGGTGTTATCAAGGGAGGTGACTGTACCCGTCGCATTCAGCCCTGTGAACACTGATCCGTCAGTATTTGTTTCATTTCTCTCCAACTTCTCCCTAGACGACTGACCCTGAACCAAATGTAACGAAAGCAGCAATACGAGAGAAAGACCACAGCACCTACACATGCTTCTGCGAATACAAAAAAGAAAAAAACATATTTGTAATGTAGTTTATAAATGGCAGATGAGTGATACTTTTTAAAAAAATGAAAGGATTAGTGGCCAGATTGCCCTAAGAAACGCAACGTAATGATAACAGATCCACTACCGTAATTAGTCTCCAATCAGCCGTTAAGTAGCCTTACCTCGGCCACAGCTGAGTGCGGTGACGTCACATACGTCTTTGTTTTGGCTTATAACTTATGAATGCGCATGTAAACGATGCCAATGTCCAACCTCTACCAAT
Organism: Acanthopleura granulata; assembly: GCA_016165875.1. Taxonomy (NCBI): domain Eukaryota; kingdom Metazoa; phylum Mollusca; class Polyplacophora; order Chitonida; family Chitonidae; genus Acanthopleura; species Acanthopleura granulata. Next base: position 17,810,057 of record JABBOT010000008.1, read on the forward strand.
GCAAAAATGCTTCCGTAACAATTTGAACTAACTAGAGAAGACTTTGAAGCTCAAATTCAAATTCATAGAAACTGAAGTCTGGCCATAGCTACGTTTTAGACGAATCCGACATTTAAATTATAAACCAGCCGTCAACCAAAATGAGCATTCCTGATCAGTAATCTCAAGAACAGTTTGATAAAACGTAAACCAATAAAGAAAGTATGTATGTATTTATTTATTTATTTATTTGATTCGTTTTTTACGCCGTACTGAAAAATGTTGCACTTATACGACTTCGGCCAGCATTATGATGGAAGGAAACCGGGCAGAGCCAGGGTGACACCAACACGATGAACAAACCGCCCCATCTCAAGGTTAGACACAATCATGAAGCAGAGTCGGAAAGAATCTGGACATCCCGTCCATATTCACTCACAAGAGAGGTGTACTCAATGTAAAATTTAAGGAGCTCACAGAGATGGAGTTTGATGGACTATCCATGACACACTATATTTTTTGCCGTAGTAACTCGCTGATTGAAATCAACACACAGCACACAGGTTCTAACAAATGCTACTAGACGAGATATGTACTCGCCATATCCAGGACACTTCGGTATATTGCTGTCCAAGTCGGGATAATTCACAATATAAAAATCGAAAATATCCCTCTTGTCGTAACGTCTGTTCGACAAGAAACTATTGTGGTCTTTGGACAGGTTCAAGTTCACGTAAAATGCACCATCTGGAGAATGTGTAGGTTCCTTTTAATCCAACGAAGGTGGATATGTATCTATCACTGCCTTTATATACAGGTTGTATATAGATAGGGGTTGAGTACAGTTTAAATAGAAAATCGTCAATACACCGTTTGGTTAATGATAAACATCGAGGCTGAAGAAGATTACCCTTTAATAACTTCTGCATGCAGTCGTATTCATACGAGTTCAGGTATAGGCCTGCCAAAAGTGGGTTACAATTTGTACCCACCGGAATACCTGTACTCTGCTGATAGATGGTCTCCACAAATTTCATATAGACCTTATTAATGAGAAATTCAAGTATGTCGATAAACATCCCATGAATGGTAACCCTTGTATGAAATCGAAATGAAGAAGGCTTTGTTGCTACTGACATTAATATAGCGGTGACCGATTTTATTAAACACCGAATCCATTAATGACGAAAGTCGACATAAATAGCTTGTGTGAGGTATAGTACTAAAGAGAGTAGAGAAATCTCAGGTAGAAATACCTTTATATTTATTTATTTATTTATTTGGTTCATGTTTCACGGCGTGCTCAAGACTATTTCACTAAAACGACGACAGCCAGCGTAATGGTGGGAGGAATCCGGACTGGTCCCTTAGGCAAACCCACAATCATAAGGTTGCGAACGACGTCAGGGGAAGCCATCTTGAGCTAGGCTTGACCTAACAACGATCGCATTGGTTAGAGGCACCTGGGTCATTACGTTATACTAGCGGGCACATCCCCTCGGCCACGGAGACCTCAGAAATACCCTTACAGAATATGTGTGTATGAGCGTCTAGCTCTTCAGTGAGGCAGCTTAACTTCTGGAGAATCCACATACAATTGAGGCCTAATTTTTTTTACAACTGGACAACAATACTTGTTCCAAAATGACTGTACTTCTTGCAATGATTTCGTTAAGAAGGTAGGTTCAAATTTTGTGGTACCGTTTCTTCACCCAGACATAAAACCAGCTTTATATGGGGATTTGTGCATTTGGGGAATCACGTCGAGTTGTGGTGTGTCTTATGACGAGACGGTACAGATATTTGCCTCTCTTTCAAATATTCGGATGAAGTTTACGTAGTTCCTTCGTAGTGTGAATTTCATTCTTCTTCAGGCGTTTATAGCCGCAGTGACAGTATTGGCTATGTACATGGAACTCACCGCGCCCGTTAGAGCGTCCGCCTCGGGATCGGGAGATCCGACATCACATCGGTCGGGATCAAAGACTTTGAGAATATTACTTGTTACTTCCTGGAGTGACGCTCAGTATTCAGAGGTGCAGGCGCGGTGTCAGTATAATGTGACCCGCTGGGGTGTCATGTCTGGTGTCTTCGGCATAATGCTCCAGTGACGGCAGCAATTTAGCGCCATGGTCTTGCGCTGCCACAAGAAGACAGTATGTATGCATTCCAAGGACTCCTCGCTGTCAAATGGCCAAAAGCATTGTTGAGTACTACGTTAAACCCAAGCATACATAAATAGGCATGCAAATGGGACTATAGTCGAATTTCCCTCATCTCAATGGGTGTTAACATTTCTGCTTTTGAACGGATCTTATGCTGCATAATCATGCTCACACACCCCATGGTCAAACACTACTGCTTGCTTTTGGATCCACCTAAAACCCTGGTTTAACTTACTATAATGGAAGCCATAGAGAACGAAAAAATAGCTGTCAAAGCTCGTATTTGACAAAAAAGCAGTGTGATCTGTATATATGCCGGGATACCGAGCGCTGATCTGGATGACTCCAAACCTTCAGGAAGTCGGCGTTGTTCACCGGAATCACTTGTGTTTAATATATTATTATAAGTCAAATAAGTCAAACGTGAAATATTTTTGCTAATAGGTTATTGGCACTAGGACTTTTGCAAATGTCAAATGCCCCAGGGCTGTGTTTCAGTGCAATTTTACTTTTCATTCGCATATTTAATAGTCTTTTTGACGATTAGCTGTTCTGTCTCTTTGGAGATAAAGGTCAGTTTTATTCAAAGCTTTTGTACTGGTCTTGCGCTTACCGACCCGGAAGGCCCGTTCTGGTAGACGACTGGTATGCGAATGTCTCTTTTGACGCCTAGGATTGTAAGCTATTTGACTCGGGGCTCGATTTGTAATGGGCTTGTTTTTTTAAACACGGCTTAAAGCCCTATAAAATTCTCTTTCTTATCTTCTTGTAAAGACATTATAATTTCACGTGTATAATGGTGTATAGGCCCGTGTGCAAACATATGTTGTTTTTTAACATAGATACACAAGCTGATTTCGGGAAAGGCACCTTTGCTTTTTAACAATGAAGTGTGTGTTCACGTAGTTGGGAAGGTTAGATTTACGAGTGGAGGAAACCGGAGAGGCAAATCTCCGGCCATGGGTAGTTTGCAATATCAGCTATCAATATGTTGGTATTATGAAGTACAGGGAATAATCTGTTTAGAGCCTTAAAGATACTACACTATGTTGAATGGCATGTTGCTTCTGGCATATTGATGAATTTTTTTCTCCCTGTACAATATGTACATGTGCGTAGAGTAGAGTTACGACAGTGCGAGGAAACAAGTTTTTATTAAGCTTCACTGGATTAAAAACCATATTGCATAAATCATGGTTTGATCAGACAGATTCAAATGGTCAAAAACTTAGAATATGAAAGCAATGGACTATTAGAAGCCATGTAGCATGCAAAGGTGAAACACAGATCTACTGCAGAAATCCGGAACAGCAGCACATAACTACATTTTGTTGTTTCAAGAGATCCCACTGCGTCGAACAGCTCGGCTGCAACACCAAACACTGGTACATTACTGCATGAAAAAAGTTTCAACGAAAAATTCTGTGGGCGGTCAAATCGCCTCCTTCACTTGCCTGTTCTGGTGGAATCCCACACCTTTTCGGAATTATCTTTCCAGATAACGTGACTGGTGGATTTGTCATGAGTAGACCGAAGCTGTCATACCTGATATCTGATGAATAGGGACTGTTCTTCAAGAAAGCACTATACTGGGATGTCTCAAAAGCCACTTCTGGTTACACCTTGCATTATGATGAGACTCCAAATGCCCAGGAGCAATGCATTAAGTAATTTGCTCCTGTGGTCCTGTAGATGCCTGTAGTCAGTTTAGGATTTCTGAAGACCATATTTTTTACCACGCCTGGGACAAGAATGTAGTAGAATAAATACACCTAACAATTCAAGAAGAGTGGTGTCAAAATCTACCTTCTGGATTGCTTTGCCTGAGCACTGATTTACCCAATAAGTTTTTTTAAAGATTTTTCAAAAGATTTCTACTCTTCCTCCAGGGAGAAGGACGACTATGTACATGTACTGTATGACTGAATGACTGAGCTAGTTAAGTGTTTTATGACACGATTTATCAGAAGGAGTGTGTTGGTTGAAGCTTAAGGAAAAAACTCCTAACTATTTAGCATGACAAAAGCGAAAACCACCATTCAAGTGAACAAAAGGAAATTGTCCAGAAGACATGTGCGTACCTGCCCAAACTTACACAGGACCAATGTAAGCTACTGCGATTAGTTGGGCCTATTCCACTTGGAAAGTAATCTTCTGAAGGATCTGGCCTATTTGCACCCTCTGATGAGGTCCAAAGACGGGGGTGTATTTGCTATTCGGCGTACAGTTGTTCTCCTACCCTCTATCACAGAGGAGCAAGTTGCCTCCATAACGGATGAATAGATGCTGTACATGTACCAGTTTGGAAATATTCGTCACGAGTGCTATGTTACTTCTGAATTATAATATTTGACTACTGGGCCAAAGGGTTGCAAATCAAAGACTTCCTGGGAGACCTTAAATATGCCAACTTGCAAATCCTTGTCCAAAACCCTCTGTCGAGTACACATAGAAATGTTGGTGCAGAAAGTTTATCAACAAACAATTAGACTCTGACGCTACAACTTCACTTAGTGGTGTTTCTGTCAATGGACTTAGGGTAGGACGGGAAGAAGCAGGATATACGTGGAGCCAGGAATGTACCTGTAATAAGAGGTATGCTCGACACTGCCAAGTAGACCAAGTACCAAAACAGGCCTCAGGAAGAGAGATAGGAGAGGCATTGATGGAATCAAAGCAAATTGAAGAACAAGCCAGGAAAGCAGAACTGGAAAAGGTAAAGCAAAGGAGCGAATTACATGGAGAGAAGGATAAAGCTGTACAAAAGTCCCAAAGTGAAATTTCAGAACAGTTCAGATCACCAGGAACATTGTTTAATGAAGCAAATGAAACACTTTCCAAGGATAACGGCACTTCAGAATATTGTCTGTCATCAAAAGCACAGCTACCTTTTTTACATTTACGGTATGTCAAAGTTTTACTCTTAGCATACCATCTGTCATAAAACATACATATTTTCACTATATAATGCAGAAAATTCCTGCAGTATTACTATACTGTCACAAATGCCCTCCCATTTTTTTTAACCAGATGCACTTGAAGGCCTAAAAGTGGCCCTAGAGCTTCTCGACAATAAAATCGTTGTGAGTTCATTCTGGGCTGGCGTCTTGTCTGCCTGTACTTGGGTAAGGCCTGCCAGTAATCCGCGGATGATCATGGGATTCAGAGTCCGATTTTCTTTCACTACAATCTGGTGTCGTATAAGTGTAATGTTCGTGAGTATGGCGTAAACCATCAATGAAATATATCAAATGAATAAATAACAACGATTTCTCACCTGCTTTTGTTGTCACAGCTCGCCTTCGTCTCTCTCAACAGCGGACAAGACTTGAAATCTTTTTATATATATATAGTACCTAAAGCCAACAGCCCCAGACAAGGCGGCTCTCGGTAGCATTAGATCATAAGGAAATGTGTGACCCCGCCCACCATTCCCCATACCACACCACGCTAAACTCCCTCTGGTAATCTATGTACAGCTTCAGTGTGTGTCGTCATCCTTTGCCCTCCTCCTGTGAGTGGTCATCATCAATATGACTAATTGATTAATGGTAATTAGCTAGCCCCTCCCCTTGGGACACTGCTTAGGCATGTACGTTTTGTAGAATTAGAATAAATTAGAATAAAACCCAAACTGAGGTATACTGGCAAGAGGCCGGATTTCACCGGTAAGGTGTTACCATTTGCAAACTATCACACGGTTGTCGCCACTGTGGTTTTTTCTCTCCATGCTGTAATCTTTTACATTGTATTCCTGCATATATCGGGATTCTGCTAGTGGAGTAGGCATCCGAAAGGTCTGGTCCCTTTGCATTGTTTTCGTGTTAATGTGTATACATGTGTGAAATGTGATGACAACACAACACCTTAAGTAATTCTAGGCAAGTGACGTCTAATAAATTGCATTTAAAATTATTGTAATTTTTTTTGCCTAATTTTCCTTAAGTCATGGTGCTTGGGGGGAGGGGGGTAAGTTGTTACGTCTTATACGCTTACATGAACAGTTAGAATAAAACCCACACTGAGGTAAACTGATAATTGGCCGGATTTCACCGGTAACTAGTGCCAGCTATCACACTGTTCACGCTAACGGTAACTCTGATTATTACTCTCTGTGCGGTAGTCTTTTATATTTGTCCGCAACCGTCAGGTGGTGCGTTTGGAATTGCTCGGCAACCTGAAGGATTCTGATTGTGATATTTCATTAACATGACATTTAGGCTTGGGGAATTTTTTTCATATGATAATGACGTCACCCACAGTTTTAAAGTCACTGAAAGTTACCAATGGGCTATAAACCTTGTTACCAAATTTCTGAGAAAGGCTTTATTTCACATTTCCTGAAACTAGATACATCGTAGATATTATTGTTGCACTAACGTTGTGAACTGAATTACTTTTTGACAAAAAACAGCCCAAGGATGCACAGGATTTGAACATTTGACGAAAAGGGCTGTCTTTTCACAGAGTTATAGAAAATGGGGCCGGGTACGCATTTTTCCAGTTGTGGATATTAAAGTGAACTGTCACACACACGCGAAGTTTCTATAAAATCGTGACTTAGAGGGAACATGAAATAAATACTAGTGGGTCCCGTGATCAACTGAGGGCAATATAATGAACTTGATATTGCGATGTTTCAACAAAAAAATGTCTATATCTCATATATTTCTATTTATACTATTGACTTCCATCCACATTTTTATCTATATTTCTACAGCTACAACACATGCGTATTGATCATGTAACACATTGCACTGAAAACATATATATACTAAGTGTCAAATCCGACATTCAGCTATGCAGGGAAGACTAGGCATAATATCCCAGTCATATAGTTTAATCTCGTAGTGCGTGGGTAATGTCTAAGGCGAAAACAAAAGGAGATATCTCAGTCAGGTTTTGATTGCAACTGTTTTTAATGCGCCTTATTGGTGTTATAAAAATGGATGCTTAAAGTAAAATACAACTCTTGACTGAAGCACTGTTCATTAAAAAGTTAACAAAATGCTCTCTTGAATGCAAAAACCTGTGGAGTTTTTTACCGCAGATTGGCCGGAAGGCGCCCATGCTTTTTAGCTTTAAGAGAGATTGACTAAGCAGAGAGCAAAGAAATATCAGCTGTTCATAAACTGTGACGTGTTGATGGTCAGTGTAACATGTAATAAGATAGGGACAAGATACTGTTGTAATGTTATATGTTTTAATTATAACAAGTATATGCAAAGCATTTCGAGATCATTGTGTTGTGGCTGAAGTATGTTTCGTGGTCATTTCATGTTATAAATTGATATACTTTATAACAAGTTTCAACCATCACCCTAACAGCTTACTACTGTCCCAGGCGACAAAAGTGTTCCGGGCTTGGAAGAATTAAGTCACAGGTCAAACAGAATGACTGCGTTTCATGCTAGCCGACGGAGCACGGTCAAATAGCAATTTCCAGCGTCGTAGTAGCTGTCATAAATAGTGCTTTGCCGAAGTAAACACGATATTGTCTAACCTTTTTGGCAAATTTAGTTGAAGTGTCTTTCACTTTAAATATCCCATAGCCTCCTGTTCCTCAGAAATAGAGATAGCTGTATGAAATCGTGAATGATCTGTCTGTATACGTCTCAGTTCAACATGTGTACATACTCTAGTGCTGATGAGCATATAAACGATTCAAAATATAATACAGATTACAGTCCTTCTAATCTTTCTTATATCACTTGCATTATATTACATGTATGTCGAATGCGTAAATCACTCAGTGGATGCTTCATGAGGATTTGAATGTGGATGTTTGACGCTTGTTTCTCCCATTAAAGTGTCACGCAGTCAGTTACTTCATGAGTCCTTTTTATTCACCGAAAACTCTGCGGGACACTCTGACCAGGAGGGTCAAAGAATATTATGCCTGTTATGTATCTTGATAAACTACATGTATTTAAGCGAATGGGCGCCATTGTGTTGTTTGCCATATTGCTAGTCTCCTTGCATGATAACAACAACACGAGGCTTGCGCATGGATTAGTCCCTCACGACAATGTACACGCTCTAATAGGCTAAAAAGTTGTAAAGGCCCCATGTTTTCTCACACAATGGCAACGGCAAGGACTCACCGCTTGGAAATATCCTGGAAAATTCTGTTCCGGTTGCACACTGCTGGATACCAATAATGGATCATTTTCATTCATTAGAAGAAAACATGCCTGTATATGGGATCAGCTGAAGGTCAATGATCGTGGCACAATGATTTACTTTTGAAGTTAAAGTTTGTTTTGATTGGTTGCTCACAAATCATTCTTAAAGCAACTGGAGACCGCTGTCTTCCTCTCTGGCTGGATCGGCCTGCCAACTACCTGCGGATGGTCGTTGGTTTCCACTGGGCTCTGCCCGGTTTCCTCCCGCTATCATTCTGGCCTCAGTCGTATGAGTGAAATATTCTTGAGTATCGCTTAAAACACCAATTAAATAATCCGATACCTGTCTTCATGTAACTAACGGCGAACTACATTTACACGGACATTTCACTACAACTAAATGTACACAAAATGAAAACTTGGTCACAAACCCAGCCAGTTGATTTCACTCATTCCCCAAATAAACACAAAAAGCAAAATCGCTGAGACTAGTAGATTGTATCCACATGTAAAATAATATAATATAATATGAAAGACTATGGCATAGAGTGTAAAACCAGGGGTGTGACGACCGTAATATTGTAGCTCACTTAGGGTTTTATTCTAGCTGTTGGTGTAAGTGTTTAAGAAGTGACGACTTACATGCCCCCTAGCACCGAGGCTTAAGCAGATTAATTTAAAAAATGCAGTGATGTTAACTGCAATATACCAGACGTCACTAGTCTAGAAATAAACCTATAATCAGGTTGTGCTGTTCAAACTCATTTGAAAAAAAAAATTGGGTCTTGTCTTCAGTAGCCTTGGTAACTGTCAGTGATTAATTCCGAAAACATGAAATTATTTTGGGAGTATCAGCAATTGTTTAAGTAGAAAGTGCTTGGGATCTCTACATGTAGTACTAGGGGTGCTTACATTGCTACTTGTATGTATGCCTGGGTTTTACGTCGTATTCAACAATTTTTCAGTCATATGACGACGAGGAGTCCTTAGAATGCAGATATACTGTGTCTCCTTGTGGCAGGGCGAATCCGCCCTGCAGCATCTTGTCGAAGACACCAGAAATGACATCAAACCTAGTTACATTATACTGACACCCGACTGACCAGTCCTGTTTCCTCGCACTTGCGAGGCAGCACCAAGCCAGGCAGCAGCAAGTACCATTTTTAATGTCTCTGGTATGACTCGACCCGGGCTCCCAACCTCGAGGCGGACGCTCTAACCACCAGGCCACCGAGGCGGTCTCTCTTGCTACTTGTTAATTTATTTAAATGAACAGTTACAATAAAACCATAGCTGAACTAAATTGACAAGAGACATTTATGTGTGATCTTTGCCAGCTATCGCCTGTTGTAGGCGCTCTGGCTTTAAACTATGTTGTAGTCTTTCATATCATAATCTAAGCATTACCTCCGACATTCGTATACCACCGGCAAACCGCGAAAGGTCGCTCCAAGCAGATAATTGCAAAGTGACATCCAATTCAAATAACATACTGGTAGTTTGTATTCTCTTATTCCCAGGTCGAACACAAATATGGGAATCTGAGTGACACTGATTGCAGCTATCCACAAAAGTGCCATGCAGCTACAATGGACGTGAGTGCCCAGTTATCCATTTAGCATCGGATTAAGTGGAATTAAATGCAACTGTGACAACTATGAAACCGATCGCAACTGAGATTCGAACGTTCTTTCCATAATTTCCATCTGTGATACGCTCATTATAAAATGTAAGAAGCTTAGATTGAAGACGTGCGCTGAAGTATTACTAACACAGAAGTTTTTTTGTTAACTAAACTTTTTTGACGTAGATAGAAATCATCACACTTTACCGAGGTTTTAACATAAGCTACAAGGCGAGATATGAATACCCTATGTACAGGACCTAACAATTTTTAGTTGCAAAATTATAAGTATGTCCGTTGTTGTAAGGTAGGACTTCCTTGAACAAATACAAAGGTCCAAATAAAACTGACTGTACCCTCCTCCCTTCGGCGATATGAAGATTGTTTCTGTCTTACAGGTCATCAACATACAGCTTAGTTACAGGAAGCTTCCAGCTTTTTAAAACTTATATTTTTTATACTTTCTCTACAAAATCGAATTCATATGAAAACGAATAATGAGATGCGTAATTGGTATCGGAATACCTGTATGTACTGTTGGCAAAGGGCATAACTGAATTGTACATAGACATGATTAACGGGAAATTCAAGCACTTCGTTGAACAATGAAACAGCCCATGACTGGCAACATTTATAAACAGTCGAAGTATGCAAGGTCGTGTAGCTGTTAACATCAATGCAATGGTGACCTGTTTTGCTCAATGTTAATTTACCTCAGTTATGGTTTTATTCTAGCTGTTCATAAGAGTCTTTAAGAAGTAACGACTTACTCCTCCGATAATATCCTGACTTGACCAAAATCAAATAAAACAAGGTGTAAATAATCAATGACGAAATTTCCTCAAGTATATCCTTTGAGGAAACGTAGCATAGAGACCAGAGAAATCTCCATTTGGACGCTCTTTATATGGGATGTGTGCTTGAGTTCATCCGGGAGACTTTCGGAGTAGAGACCCCACATAAAGTTGACACTTGTATACGTTGTAGAGGCCCAAAGTACATGTATGCTGCAAAATGGCTATATTTCTTGAATCGAAGTTTGTAATGGCATGTACAGACGTTATTGACTCTTAACCCATGGTTAGGACCTACTCTCACACCGCGTTGAGTTTTGGTGGTTTGTGTTGTTTTAGAGATTGGTCCTACAGTTATTGAGCCTGAACGCCCATTTTTTCTGACGTTGGTAAGAATATCCTAGATGTCTTTAAGAAAGGTTTTGTGTGTGTTACATGGTTTCTCCATGGTGCATTTAGTAGCGGAATAAACGTGAACCCTGTGTTACTATGATATGGAACAAATAATTTACAAATGCAGAATTGTTACTTGGGAATGATAGAGTGGATGGGGGTCTGACATTGTCAGGCAGAGTTGAAATACATGTAATTGAAACAATATAATGATGTATATAGTAATGATAAGATTTAAAACTTTGTAGTAACGATTGTGAAGAAGCTCGCACATTATTTATATAGTGTTTCTATTGGTAAACATACGTGGAGTCAACAGCAACGAATGCGTGACCGGCTTGGTGATTTATTTCATTTATTTCATTGGTGTTTTACGCCGTACTCAAGATTATTTCACTTATACGACTGCGGTCAGCATTATGTTGTGAAGAAACCGGGCAGAGCCGCTGGGGGAATCCACGACCACGGCTTGGTGGCACTGTATATTAATTATCTAAGGGGAGGTGAACGGCATCCAATACTATTCATCTGTCAGAATAACTCGCTTGATGAAAACACAGTTTTTGGTTAACTAATGACGCGTTGACCGTTGACACTGCTCCACTCTGTGCTTTTACAATTAGATACAGAAGCACTGTCGATCGACAGCGAAGACGTTATAACCGCATTCACAGGCCACTTAATCACAACTACTTGCACACAAAACAAGGGAAATAATGTTCCTGAGATCCGCCACTCACTCAATTTGCCAGAACTGAACCAACGTAGCATTCTGTCATCAGTCCTTTTATTTAAAATAGGTCAGATTTTCAACGGTGGCAGATAAAATTTTCGTTTCCGTGTGAGCTATAATATTTATAATCAAAGCAGACTCTGTGTCCCTGTTCATTGTGTTCATGTCGTTATGCACATGCATTAAATGTGATGACAACTCCGCATGGCGATTCTAAACAACTAAGACCTAGTATATTACATAAAACATCACGACAATTTGGTTTTTAAATTAATTCTGCATAAGCCATGGTTCTGGTAAGTTGTTACTTCTTAACCACTTACATGAACAGTTAGAATAAAACGTTAACTCAGGTAAACTCACAAGAGACCGGTTTCATCTGTAACTTGTGGCCATTTGCCCACCATCACAATGTCGTCGCTGTCCTGGTGTTGCTCTCTGTGATGTAGTCTTTTTTATCTTATGTTTATAGTATATATTGTAGTTTCGTATTTTGGGGGAAATTTTGTTTTGTTTGTGTTGTACATAAATTTATTGTCAGTAATACTTTTTTTGCTCTGATGAAATTGGGGGCTGAATTGACAACACTTTGATGTTTACAAAAAATAATGATAAGTTAGAAATAGTATCAACCTTTTCTTTTCTAGGGGTTGTCTTTCCAACTGGTGGATCTTGTGTTAAAGCCCAATCCACACTGGCAGATCAGGCTAAAAAAAGCTGAATTCGTAGTGTGTAAGTACCCGTATAAATTTGATAGGATACAGCTAAAACACTATCTTGATTTATTTGACATTATTAAAATCATACCCATTCTTAACTATGGAAGTGTGGGGTTTTGCGAAAGCGCCAGACGTTGAAAGTGTCCATACTATCAAATATTGCGAAAGCACCAGATGTTGAAAGTGTCCATACCAACTATTGTAATAATGTCCTACGGGTTAAACATTGCACACAAAAGGACATTAATTTGTATATACTGCCTTTGGAAGAACAACACTGTTAACAAAATCACTTGGCCTTGTTTTGAAGTATTGGCTGAAAACTGTAAATGCCAAAAGCAAGAAATATGTGAAAATGTTATATGATTTATGACATGATGATTGTATGTTATTCAACAAAACCATCTGGGTATCTAATGTGAGACAGATGTTAAACGACCTTGGTCTTAGTCATGCAACAGTAGACAATGAAAAAAATTTCTTCTCTATTGTAAAGCACCGATTACATGGGGAATTTGTTCAAAATTCTAGGTTACTAGCAACTACTGTGGGGAAATTTTATATGAATCTGGGGTATTTTGAGTTGAAATCATATCTGGAAATGATCACAGTCAAGCACTTACGACCTGCAACTTACGATACTGTGTTGTCATCATATTTATTGATTGCAAACAATCAGAAGGAAAGAATGCAAAGGAGTCAGGCCACCAGCATTCATAACCCAAAAGTAGAAGCCTTCGTTTTGCTACGGTGGTAACCCCTACAAAAGGCACAAAGACTCCAGGATAGTCTCCAGTACGCTACACGCAATGCTAGGAGCGCTTGGCGAAACAGGCACTACATTCCAAACAAATCTGTCTATGTGGTGAGACATTTAACAGGATGTCCGTCTTCCAGGATATCTTGGTGATGACAGAGTGTGTTGTACTGGGGAGACACCTATACTTTGTGGTGTATGTTAATGTTGTGTTAACAGCAGGAGGTCTTTACTTCTTAGTAGTTATTTGCTAGGCCACTGTGGTCCATCAAACATCAGAGCATGAAGTCAAATGTATCAGTCATATTATGAGCACTCCCCTCTGGGTGTGTATGCCTCTATTACTTATCCCAACGGATCATTTCAAAAGGGCTAGACACCGGAGTCGTCCTCTTGTTCTGTCAGCTCAATAACCTTTAACAGGAACACATTATGCACCATAGATAATAAAAAGTCACTATAAAAAAGGATTTAATATGACTTTGGTACTCTTTTAAGTTTCTTACGAATAGCAACCAGTTTAGCTTCTGTTGAGCTACTTATTCTTAAGACGGGCCAGTCGCGGAGAGAAATTCTCCGGCAGGCCAGTCATCCATGTAGTTCGAGTTAAACAGCGCTAGGAATGTGTCAACTCAGGCTTGCTGCGCTACGCTTGGTGGAACAGGACTACCCGCTCGTAGCGTACATGCAGTCCTTTATATTGTGAATCATTAACGTAAGATGTCCCGTCGCTGTTTACCTGTGCCTTGAGAATACCTGCCTCTGGCCTGAGAGAGATGGTCGAGGGTCGATGTCGTGTGGGAACCAGACGCTGGGCCCTCGCTGCAGCTATCTTCACCATTGTAAGTGTCAAGAAACTACTTACTGTCACCCTATCCCGTTATCCTCACGGCTATACTCTGCAGAAGTTCAGGACAAGAGACAGAAATGGCATTACCTTATCGACCTGACAGGCGAAAGTGGTTCAGGTTTTTTTGTGTTAAGTTTAACTTCCTCTGCTATAGTCCTACAGCGGTTTAATTACACCGGGTGTATGAGCTATGTAAGGCTTACTGCAATAGCGTAGAGTATAGCGAGGCTATCTATCTAAATCGCATTTACTCCCCTCTTTTACGTAACCGTCCGTGGTAACCCTTCGGTAAAATGGAGGTCATTGGATTATGTCGTAAGTGTATTAAATGTTGTCATATATAACTATAAATACTCATCTCATTCTAGTAGCGGAATTATGTGCTATAATGAGTAACAGCTTATTCAAGGCCCTTATACACTTATAAATAAACATCCTCTTGTGTCATTTCCCAGGATTACCGGATTTGTTTACAGACTGCTGCAATCATTTAAAATTTTACAACGAGGATTGTCAAATACATGCAGCGATACAGGGAACTTCGTGATCGATTGGGCCATTCACTAATGAGATCCCTGTTAGTTCGCCCAGTCCATCTTGGCTTCTTTTCCGGTCTACATGAGAATGTCTGCTAGCAACCTGCGGATGGATAAGTGTAATATTCTTGAGTACGGCATAAACATAAGCAAAGATAAATAAATAAGTCAAATGCATGAACGTCAATCATATGGAATCATAAACTGCATCAGTTTCAAATCATCGGACTTGACAGTAATTCGGTGTGATAACTATTTATGCTCGAGAGGTTAATTGCATCACACTTCCTCAAAGTATTCAGCTTCCTGTTTATTATTATTATTATTATCATTATTATCATTATTATTATCATTGTTATCATTATTATTATTATTATTATTATTATTATTATTATTATTATTATCATCATCATCATCATCATCATCATCATCATCATCACCATTATCATTATCACTATTACCATTATTATTGTTATTTTATCATTATTATTATTCTAATTATTATTATTATCATCATCATCATCATTGCCATTGTCATTATTATTATCATTATTATTGTTATTATTTTTGTTATTATTTTGCTGGACGGCCAAAAGTGAAAGCCTGTCTCGTATAAAGGCCTGCAACGAAAAAGTAAACTTTCTACAAATACTTCACCCGGTGTATAGGCATATATAATTATATATGCATAAAAAAACCTTCCTAAAATCAATTAACTCATGATTAATGTCATTTACGTTTTACCAAGTAGTTTAATAGATAACAGTACACTTCTTAACCAGTGCTGTTGTATGTTTTTAACACCAAAGTTGTAGTCGTATCTGCTGAAGGTTGCTAATATTGTTTAGATTTGGCCGATTTCCCCTCCCTAAAATGAATTGATAAATCGATGAATCAGTTATTTGGGATCCATTAGGAAAGGATATTTAAACATAGTGTTACTAATTATCTGTCTGTACAATAGACCTGTAGGCATTACTGTCAAATGGGTACCTGGCGATGTTCGAAGCCAGAGGTATCCCGGAGTACACCGGAAGCTGAAATCATAAAGGTCGGCAAATAGTTTTTATCAGCCATTCAATCCATTATCGCGTGAGCACTTCTGACATCCGCACTCTGGTATTTCAGTGAACTCCAGATTTCTATGTCTTTATATCGCACTTCTTTTCATTTCTAAACATAAAGGTTTTGTTGGTTTAATAAACCGCGAAATAAAGAAATGAACAACCAGTGGGCTTGTCACAGCAATGCGCTGTGTCAAACTACTAAATTGGAATGACAGCACAGCGTACTCAGCACACGCGCTTTGGGTGGACCTGCCTTGCGGTCATCGGCCCTTCTTTAAACACTTTCGTTCTTATTTTGTTGCAATGCGTATTCAGTGCCTATATTTGCATCAGCACAGGAGTTATATATTTGCATGTTTTATAAGAACATACAGGAGTTATTAATTCCCACAAATTCCAGTGGTGAGAGACACTGAGCTTTGAGCTTTTGTAACTTTGAAATATGATTCCCCACCCACAGCTCCTTATCTGGCAAGGCATAGCGTTATGTGACTGCTATTGTTTGGAGTGCCCATGTACTGCCGTTCAAGTACATCTTGATATCATACAGGTCACGATTCACGTGTTCCTTGGGTGGACCAATCCGTGGGATTTTTGTCTTTTGATTCACCCGGCCGGTATTCAACGTTCCGGCACTTCTTTAGTTCAATTACACATTTGTTGCTCGATGTACGGGATTGACTGACATTTTATACTATACACCAGGGGAAACATAATATGAATAATTTTTAACTACCCGCTTTGATTGTCTAACAGATTTGAAATACAGCTTCATTGCGAGCTTTAAGGAGATCACTTTGTCAAATGCGGCAAAATGTATACTGTTAAAGTAGAGGGCTCGCTGTGGCAAAAGATAGACATGTTTATTTCAACACGACGTAAATACACGACCATATATGTTGTGCTTTAAACCTTTGGCGAAAGACATTCTTAACACGACATGGGCGATGCAAAATTTAGCTTCCGTTTGTGATATTTAGTCCTGAAAATGACCTATTCTTCAACTAGAAAACAACAGCCGTGAGAATCATTACCCTAGAGCAATGAATATAACACGCAAACAGCTTACATGGACAAATTAGAAGAGAAACTTTGGTAGTTTATTCCATCGACCGTTCTTGTTCTTGAGAGTTTGTGCACTAGGCAATTTCTGAATGACATCAAGAACAACAACGTGTGACGACCTAGAAAATACATTAAAGCCTTTAAAGCCTGACGGACAAGTTGTGGTTATTGGCTGAGATTTTTTTTTATCCTAAATAACGCTGTCACATGCGTGGCATAAAGATTAGTTTTTCATTGATAACCCGGATGCTCCACGTGTTTAGCACGTGCCACACCCTACGGTCAACCGGAAATAAACCTTTGACCAATCTGCTCACTCCTCGCTAGTTCGCCATGCTGACTTGTGCATGGTTGTTTATTGCCGTGTGTCGTCATACCACAGGCCGACCGGAAGCCGTGTCTATTATTTCGCTGATTGGTCGTCCAAACAGAATAACAGAATATTTTACTTATCACACGGTGGTTAGGTTTACAAGCAACTGACAAAATCCTGGAGAAAAACAGCACCGCACTTCGCGAAAAAGAAAAATATTCTGAAATAAGGCCGTTGTCCGTTAGGCAAGAAGTAAATTCAAACACACCACCAGATTGATTAGGTGGCAGTAGTCCTGCAAGAACTCGTGAGACTAATTCTCCAGGGTGCATCCTCCCCATGCAGCCCCTCTGTAATAAAGTTTAACTGACGATATTTTTTTCCAGGTGGAGTCAATTGCTGTGATCATGTGGTTTCTCTTCGGATATGTGTTGTCTACCAAGACACATGTGAATAACAGCGGTAAGGGCTAGGGACCGTGTAAGTTACTATTGAGCATTTAAATAGACAGAATAGAAACCCCCACCTGAAGTAAAGTGACTAGATGTTCTGTTTCACCGATGTGATATGGTCCATCTAATGAACAACATATCCATATCGTTTTATATAAATGAAAACGCATGGTAGAGAAACGTAACTTTTTCTTTAAGCTCTAGAAATATCTGTCCTAACATTTAGAACAATTAGTGCAGGTGTCCCTGGACAAACCTATCGCCATCTCAGAGCCAAGGTTTCTGTTGGATTATCTATCGGCCACCCTGTTCTCTCCATCCATAATCCTGACCTCTGTCAGAGAGGAAATGCTCTTGGGCACACCGTTAGCGACAATGAAATAAATCAAACATTAAAAGTGATTAAAATGATTTATATGTTTATTTGTTTCAGAATTAAAAGGCATGGCATGCGCTGGTTTGGCTGTGTACGGCACAGCACTTTTCACTGCCGTTCTCCTGTTGGCTGGAATTTTCTCGGTGAGTAATATCTTGGTTGGTAGGAATTCTGGGATGGAGACGAAACGGAGTGCACGCAAGGCATAACCGTCGGCTGAGAAATACAGTTTCAATTATTTTACATGATTGCCGCACAAAATACTATGCCTGTTTTTCTTGTTATGAGCTCTAGTTTAATCATCATATTTTGCCATTTAGACACCATGTAGAAACCTGGCTACCATATAATGGGCAAGTATACTGCACTCTACGCAAATCAACCTAATGTGGACGGTGTACTGAATAAAACTGAAATTTTCACTTTCATTTGTAAAACCGTACATCTGTACATGTAATTTCCTATTTTTCTTGTTTCACGTCGTCAGAAGATGAGGCGGCTGTTTCACCCCTGGATGGTCATCTTAGTGATGGTGATACTGTTTGATACAGGCTCTGTGTCTCTCCTTACGGCTATACATGTGGATTTAAGTCCTGATCAGGTAGGTTAAACGGCTATGCACGTGGATTTAAGTTATGATCAGGTAGGTTAAATGGTTATACACGTGGATTTATGTCATGATCAGGCAGGTTGAGGGGTAATGTATGTTGATTTAACTCATGATGAAGTAGGTTAAACAGGTATACACGTGGATAAAAGTCCTGATCAGGTAGGTGGAACGGCTATGCACGTGGATTTAAGTCCTGATCACGTAGGTTAAACGGTTATACATGTGGATTTATATCATGATCAGGTAGATTGAACGGCTGTGCATGTGGATTTAAGTCCTGATCAGGTAGTTAAAAGGTAGTTCACATGGATTTAAGTCATGATCAGGTAGGTTGAACTGTTATGCACGTGGATTAGAGTCATGATCAGGTAGGTTGAACGGTTATGCACGTGGATTTAAGTCATGATCAGGTAGGTTAAACGGTTAAGCACGTGGATTTAAGTCATGTTCAGGTAGGTTAAACGGCTGTACATGTGGATTTAAGTCATGACCAGGTAGGTTAAACGTTCAGCTATTTACAGGAGATCCATTGCCTCATTTCGCCATCTGTGAAACCTGTTAAGTGCTTCTCTTTGCATGAGTCCGTCCTAATTCTATATTTTATATAATTTCCGCGTTTTGATGTAGGAATGTCGGTTTTGACACGAAGATTCACCGGTTTCGTGTGACCAATTGCCAATTACCATGCACATTATCTTCGCTGCTCTCGTTTTTTTTTTCTCAATGCTGTAGTCCTGTACTTACCACTAAACTAGTACTAAAATTTGAGCGCCTTAAAGGCATGTTAAAAATAGGAGAATGAAACAAATGATCATTACTGACGACGTGGCTTATAAAATTGTGAACTAACCCTTCATCTAAGCATGATCTTAATAATGAGCCTTCTGTCGAGCCTCTTGATGACATGAAATCCCAAAGCATCTCTTTTATTATATCCACTTTTTTACCAAAAAGTATCCCTTGGTTGCCATAACGGCTGGGGTTCACTTTTACAATACTTCGAGAGTCAATTCCGTCGTGACTGTTCTTGGGAATCACATCTGCTTTACCCACAGACAAAGTTATTAATGTTCTGTACAAAAAGGAATAAAGGGAGATAACGCAGACAAAGACGTCTTACTGCATGATCTGGATCTAAATGAATGGGGCGAAAGACTAGGCCATGAGTAAGTCACGTGCCATGTCGTGTCTCATTGGCTGAGAGCTAAAAACAACTTACGTCTGCACATGTCATTACTGGGGCGTAAACCAGATTGAAGTCAACTTGAAGTCCCATTGAACACTAACAGCGCAAACTCGGCCTCCTGCTGTCCGGCTTTCACCCAACCAGTTCGGCTCTGCTTCTGTGTTGTACCTGTCTCATTAAGTTGCATGCTTTGCATCCGCTGCAATTTTCGACCCCTAACGCCAACTGTTAAATCATAATAAACTCGAGATAACCCCATGTAACCCTCGGTAAAGCACAAAGGCGCCATGTTTGATGACGCAAAGCATTATGGGAACAATACTAGCCCCTTCGGTGAAATGTATCCTAGGATTTACACTGTGTTATGGCAAGTTGTTCATTCTTTGGAGCAATAGACTTTTAGACGATGGCGACATTTTCTCCTCTTTAATAAACGCCTGAAGTATTCCACATTTGTTTACCACAAAGGCTGCGTAGGCTGGTGTTAAATAGCTGAGCATATGTTCTAGATATAAAAATTTAAGGAGCCCTAGACCGGCATGCTTAGCTTCATCAAACATGGCGTACCCCTGGTGTGTACCGAGAGAGGTAGAAATTATGACTTAACACTTGGCATTAGAGGTCGGAAATTGCAGCGGATGCGAAGCATTCAACCTAATGAGAAAAATGCAACACAGAAGCAGAGCCGAATTGGTCGGGTGAAAGCCGTACGGTAAGTGGCCGAATTTGCGCTCTTAGTGTTCAATGGGACCTTCCCGTGGCGTTGTTGTGGAAGGGCCATGTGATTACTTGGTTATGGCAGGAGCAGACAAGTACCATGAGAAAACTAGACAACTAACTGTCGAAAGGACTCTCCCAAGTCCTTGCCGAAGGAGATTTAAATATGCTTTCTTATGACTCGTCCTGTACACAAGTTATACAGACAAATGATACTTTTAATTTTATTCGTAAAATAGCGGCGCGCATGTTCTGAAATACGTTCTTCCGTTATTCTCCTGATGTTGACCTGTGACTCCGTCTTTCAGAGTATTGGTGCCTGGGAAATAAGTGGCATTGTCTTCTACATTGCGCGAATGGCGGGGAATGTAAGTTTATTAGTATAAAAATGTGCACGTAGACACAAGTAAATGTATTGATGTATTGATACTAACTGGCATGTTCCACAAATCTTGTTATTACTGTTTAAGAATTAAATGTTTGTGGGTTGATTTTTTTAACCGTGAAATATTTAGAATGTTGTCATTCTCCACTGCTGACACAATAAATATTCTTAAAGCTCACCAGAGAGTTACTATAGCGAGGATA
Organism: Acanthopleura granulata; assembly: GCA_016165875.1. Taxonomy (NCBI): domain Eukaryota; kingdom Metazoa; phylum Mollusca; class Polyplacophora; order Chitonida; family Chitonidae; genus Acanthopleura; species Acanthopleura granulata. The sequence continues at coordinate 17,831,106 of JABBOT010000008.1, forward strand.
TTATATTTAGAAGTTTAAAGTGATAAATCATTGATAAATCATCCTTACGTACTATTTAAGTTCATAATATGCCCGTTGTTTCCATTGGTCTTTTATTTTTCAGATTTTCACTTATGTATGTGTGCAGTCCTACTACAGAAACATGAACAGCCTGAAACATTCAACTGAAAATGTAAGTAAACCCATTGGGTTGTAATATTTCTGTCTTTCGAATGAGTTTTAATTTCACCAAGTGGGTATCAAAGTTGGAAGTTTCTAGAATATTTTAACATGGCACAGTAGTAGATTGGCCTTTATAGTTTTAGAGCACACAGAAACTCGCGAAACACTTACTAGTTCTCAAAATAGTGCGAAAACAAAGACATAATAATTGTCCTAAATTTATTTATTTATTTATGTATCTATTTATTTATTTTCAGAACTCAAGAAGAGCCTCGTTGCCGATGTGTGATCAATCGTCTGGGGAGCTACCTCCCCCGTATTCAGTGACTGACCCGTCCGCTGGCAACAGCCCACCTCCCTATTCAGACCCCGGCCATGTACCGATGTACATAACAGGAAGACGTGAACGAAACAGCATTACTCGTGAGGGATATTTTGCAGAGTGCAATGAATTTAGTTCCAATGTACTACAGCAACATAGTGGAAACAGAAATCAACCTGGGACAAGAGATCCAGTACCTCTAATATCCCAAATACACACGACCGAAAACTTTACCTGTTCTTGAAATACAGCTCAAATATCCACTTAATGTTAACAATTTAACACCAGGACCATGTATATTACAGCCTATATATCAGACAATAGATCACCAACACTGAAAGAAGAGCCGAATGTCTGACTGGTGTTGGGTGGTATTGGTCCTATCCCATCTCTTCTCTGAGTGCTGAAGGATCCCTTGGACTGGCGGAACCACCAATAGAGCACAGCAGCGGCGCAGAAGCCAGCCAGTATACATCACACGGGAGGAGCCGAAATGGACCTTACACGCTAGCAAGACACATGAGGCTTCAACCAGGGTGTTATCAGTACAGACAATTAACACTAAGTAAAATGTTATCTTACCCCTCATCTGAGATCAGGCCTGGTCGTTACGGCTATCAACACGAAGGATACATTTTATCAATGCAATCCACTGGGACACGGGTGGTGGTGGTATTTTATCCATTGCACTGTTTGGGATATATTTACGTAACGGTGTCATTATTTGCCCGAGGCAGGCGTTGGCTGCCACATTGCATGACGATTCATTAATCCTACCATTTATGTGGACGCATGCCTTATTCATTACCTGTCTTGTCGTTAAAACCAGACAAGTGCTGTGAAATATATGTGACACATCTTCCGTATGTACTGATTCCTTGTTCAGTACAAAAAGAACTTGTCTTTCAGCATAACTTATTAAGTCATTTACTTATAGCCTCCTTTAAACATATTTGATTAACAGCTCAGCTGTACTGACCCTTACGTCTATCTTTGCACATTTTATAGACAATTTGATGAATCATTAGAGAAAAAAAAGTAATATCTGCATAAGCACAACTGTTACGTTCAAAGGGTTTAGTGATTGAACTTACAGTGTAAAAAGAAATCCGTTTCGTTCTTTTTCGTTGTAACATCTATTGCTGTCAACTTCACATGTATACGGTCTTCTTTTCGCAACATTTAATCTTTGGATTATTTCTGTCAAACATACATTCGGATGGCAGGTGTATAATCTCAGAGACGGTTGTGCAAGCTATATGTTTGCTATGAAGGGTATCAGCGGCTCTGTAGAACTGTGGATTTACAAAACACTTTGTTTTAAGAGACAATTTATGTGCCATAGGTGTTTGCGCAACTTCCACGTCTGGAACAAAATATTTCCTACCTCTGTATCAATGTGCCATACCACAGTTATATCTACCTGTTGAACTAAAATGAAGATATATTATTACCACTATTGTATATTATTATAGTGTTTTGCAAATATATGTAACACTCATATAATGCGTTTAAGATACCGACAGGTTTGCTACAATGTGGTACAAATACTCTCGATATTAAAGGGCCGTGCAAATGCCGACAAGAGGTTGAAAGATTATTATATAAGTGTGAACAAGGGTAACTCTCATTCACACAACGAAGCTATGGAAGCTATGGAAAAATCTTCGGTAAATACATTATATCATTGTTCACTCGTTCTTTCCGAAAGTCTCTCGGGGCCTCCTTGGCAACAGAGGCCCAGGGGCTGCTGGCGCAATACAATGACCCCGAATCCTCTCACCAATGCTGTCGTTGTAAGTTTAAGTCAAGCCTATAGCCTGGATTTCTATCTGGTCGTTTCTTGGAAGTTCTGTCACCAATCTGCGTATGGCCATGGCTGTCCCCGGGCTCTGTCCGGTTCCTCTCTACATAATGTTGAGCCCCGTCGTGCAAGTGATATGTTTTTGGCGTAAAACACCAATCAAATAAATAAATAAATACTAGAAACTCTGACAGGTCTTTCAAGTCGCCATAACAGATTCGTGCTGTCAAAAGTTCAGGGAGGCTCGAACGAGTCCACCCTATATTAGGTTACAAAAATGTGGTCGCTTTGAGACCAGCTAATGTTGGCTGCCTCTTCGGTCGTACTTGTAAAAGTTTGTCAGAAACCCTCGGATGGTGATAGGTTTTTCCAGGAGTCTGCCCTGCTTCCTTCCACCGTAATGCTGACCGCCGTCGTATAAGTGAAATATTCTTGAGTGCGGCGTAAAACACCAATCAAATAAATAAATAATTAAATTTGATAAACTTGGTGAATCTCTCTCAGTGTTGTTGGACTTGTGAATATTTGACGGCCAGTTACAATCAGGTGTGATGACGTGGGTCGTAACTAAAAATATGGTACGGAAACAGACATTCGTATACCAGACGTCAGACAAAACGGCCGTTCCATGTCAATGATGGAAAAATATTCAGAAAGAAAGTTCAGCATAAACCTCCGAAGAACTATGCGAAAGTTCATAAAATAAGAATTCACTCCTGATTCAACAGAGTTTTCAAAGATGAAAAGATGCAAGGAATGCTCCAGGAGGATAAACTACGTAAGCATCTATATCGTGTACCATGCTACTTTATAAGTTGTTAATTAAAATATGTGTCTCAGTTGCTCTTTGATTGCAACTGTTCAGATATCAAACGTGGCAATCTTATTCAACACGATGAATATACGGCCTGTAGTCCTGAGTTGGCCGAAATTAGATACAGTTATGAAGCGAAGTCACGCCTTATCGGGTGATGTTCTGCATGTAGCCAATCAGAATTAACCGCTTGAATGATTCTTTACCACCGTTTAAGCATTAAGGGTTCTTTCTGTATTTCTGTAGAAGTGGCAATTTCCTTGTTATAGACAAAGTTGAGTTGTTCCATTCAAAGTTGTGTGTAAACTATGCTGGAACACAACCATGTATCTATTTGTGTCCAGAGAGTACGGGGTAAAATCCCAATAAAATAAATAAACAAATTTGCACCCAGGCCCATTGGTGTTTAAATTTTGTTGAACGATAACCTTGAATCTATTTCTGCCCAGGTGTGATACACGATGCGTATGGTTTCAACTTGTACCAAAGCAAATGACAACGGATTTTTCTCTCGCAAGCCATGGTACCGGTTGTCTAAAAGTAACCCATTGTTTCAGACAGAGCTCACCTGTTCATAGCTATATAATCAACACCGCACAATGCCATATTATAAATGTTGTGTTTAGTTTTAATGTTTTTAAATGGTATGGAGTTTCAATGGTTTCAGGTGTTTGCCTTTCCTTTGATAGGACAAGTGATTTGCTATACCTGACGTCGCACCTACACGGATGACTCTGGCATCTTTAGTAGATAATTCGAGGTCAGTACAAACATATATATATGGTTTCGATCATTGAAGGGTCAGAATGTCTTCATCTAAGTGCTCAAATCAGAATTCAAATCAAATGCAATAGTGATTTTAAAAAAAAGTAGGACTTGCTGAGAGATTTCACTGGATGACCAAATTTAGATTATCATGTGACAATAGTTGGGACTGCTTGTAGTATTAGAAGAGGTCAAAGGATCCTCTATAGCGAAACGAAGAAAAAATCTAGACAATGCAAAGGTGGCGCTGCCCCTGCGTGTGAGGTCATGTTAACAATATACAGCCTATAACTGTGTGTCTGATTGCACAGTGTAATGTCTTCGATCTGTATGGCGTGCATATCTGTAGGTCACGTCAGAACTTCGTGAGTAACTTGCCAAAGGTTTTCCCAGGGGACACACCAATTTCCTTCTCCCATAAACCTAACCGCTCTCGTATAAGTGAAAATCCTTGAATATGGCAATTAAACAACAATTAAATCATATGAAATAACTTTAACATAGTAGTATGCGCAACAAAACGAATAACAGCCATACGTTTGCTTTAATCATATAGTGTAAAATCGGGCGTCATGTACCAGTCTGACACGTCGTGCAAGATGAATTTAATGTATGATTCCCAAACGTATAATTAAATAAACACCTTACACTGTGGTAAACCAAGGATTTTTTTTTTTTTTTTTTTGCTTTGTAATTAACATTGCCTGTTGTGTGGTTGCGCACGTATGTTAAGTGCTCACCGAGTGGTGAATGACTATATCGTGCCTGGCTTGTTAGCGACATAGCCTTGCTGATATCATTATACAGTCTCTTTATTGAAAAGACTTCGTCATAAATCACGCAATGACTACACGAATTATTATAAGTCGAGCCTTACAGGCCTTCGCTAAGGTCATGTTAACAATAAAGATGACCTTAGCAAGGCTCAACCATCTTATTTCCAAAACCTAAACGTGTCCTACACAATCGTGGCCATGGAGTTCATGGTGGTGCGACTCGTGAAACGGGAGTTCGACGCCAAGTCTAGTCAAATCATTCAAATTATCAGCATTTTCGTTATTTCCTCATAAAGAAACAGGTCAGAGGCTTTTTTGAGCTAAATCATTTTTTTGGACCCCATGCATGAGTTAAACTTTGCAACATCCATAACAAGCCATAGACAAGATGCTTGCATTACAATTTGAAACTGTAACTATGCAACTATTTGTACGCAAAAATATTGAAGCTTTAAATTTCGATTTAAATAGAAAATGGTTTGCTGAATCGGCCCCAGTTCGACTTTCGTGTCAGTGAAATGCCTTCGGATGGACATTGAGCTCTGCTATATCTTTCATTCATTTATATTTAATTATTATTTTTCGCTGTACTAAGGAATATTTCACTTATACGACGGTGGGCAACATTGTGGTTGGAGGATACCGGTCAGAGCCGGAAAGTAAATCCACGACCATCCGCAGGTTGCTGGTGGACCGGAGAGGAAACCTTTGTCAGCTGGACAGCGACCGCATTGGTGAGAGGCTTCTAGTTCATTGTAATGCACTAGTGCGCTAACCACTTGGCCACGAAGGTCACGTTATGTCTTAGACTTGATGTTTAGTAAGAATAACACTGAGGGAGAGCTTCCAAACAGAGACATCATCGTGGAATGACAGAAGAAATTCGTGTCGTCTTATACCCACACCCTTCCTTAAGATAATGGCCGTTGTGGATAGGAGGCGTGAAGGACAGACAAGCCGACAGAATGAACGATTTAACGAACTATTTAGCCCCTGGTAAACAAAATTAACAATATATATGGAGGACAAAGGTATACACTTCAGCTCGTTGATCAGATAATAGCGTTAATGGGGATAGCTCTTGGTCGACAACATCCACTATATAATACTGCAATATTCTTTATACGTGGTTACAAATGGCCTAGTCTCAGTTTTTAGCCGTCACACTGGATACAACGAAGATATAAAATCAACTCGCCTGGAGCAACAATTACGCTACATGTAAACAAGAAGGGAATACTTTTTAAATATGCCTACATGTGATACGAATGACAACATCTCGGTGGGTTTGGCCACGCGTGAGCGCTTGAGACAATTGAAGGCTCACGTATTCTGCAAAAGTCACGATCTGTTATGCAAGTGATTAACAAGCCGGTATGAAGACATCGCGGTGTGGTACACATCACGGTTGAGTGAATCTCGGATACGTCACGGCGTGCTGGCCGCTCCATCAGACACCAATAGCATCTCACGTTGCTAGGTCGCTTCCGTCAGACTTTCCGCATGTCGTCATTTGCGTACAACCTTGGATTAACTGTCGTCCGCTTTCTTTTTTTCGCGATTTCGTTTTTAAAAACTTTGTCACGGAACACATGGAGTTTATCTGATTTGGTCAAATAGTGCAAGCAAAACTACAACATACCCCACTGTCTACGTAGAACAGCTCACAACATAACTTTTATAAAGCGCTCTCCACGCCTTCATAGTGTCATCAGTACTTTTCTTAATTAAAGATTAGTGAAGAAATACATGCGCTTTTTCAATCGGTATATGTAATTATGTCACATGCTTCTAGCAAGTTTATGGTGGTTCTAGAAAAATGCATTCAATGGCCTTTTGATTTTTGATGTACTGAATTTAATGGGTCGATTCAAAGATGCGACAAACACCATAGGTAGGTGAATAGTATTGGAATTCCGGTATAAATAACGAAGGAGAAATACATGTCCTCTCATGGAGAAAAGGCGGTCCAGATTTCTAGTGTAAAACTTATTCAATATTCAAATAATTTGAAATAAGTCAGTGACATTTATTAATTCGCATGAATAGGAAAGCACGTGTTCCTTAGAAGCCCAGGGTGAAATTATGAGTGATTTATTTCAATAACGTAATGAATAATCATTTTCCAAATAAAGCAGTGTTTGTACATAAAATTAAAATTTAAATTCAGTTATATTTTCTGAAACTATGCCTGAGTAGTTGCAGAGTTCTAGATAGTCGTTGTTACCATTGAAACTCTCAAGATTTTGTTAACACCCTTGACTTAATGGTTAATTCATAAATAAACGATCCCTTATAGTGTTACGTATTAGTCAACATTATATTCTTGGAGGGGAATGCCAGCAATGAAAAGGTTTATGTTTATTCTAACATATCGCAAATTCTCCATATTTTAAATAGTTTAAGCCCATTATTTCCCATAATCAGTACCAATTATGTGTAGTCCAGCGAAGTAAATTTTGAGCATAACTACTCCAACTGAAAGAGAAGAGAGAAACGTGTCATGCAAGTTGGTTTGTCTCCTTCACAATTCTCTATTCTTACCCACACAAAAAATATTATCTGGGTGAACTGATCAATTCGTTTTTTAAACATGCATAAATCCCGACAATATAAGACTGACGGTATTACTGTCGGGCACTGCTATCACTTCTGTATTTGCCATCGAACTGATTTGATTGGTGTTTTACGCCTTAATAAGAACATTTCACTTACTGAGCGCAGGGAAACCCCACGACCACCCGCAGCTTGCTGGCAGACCACAGTGGTGTGGGGGCCCAAGGCAATTGTGCTGCACTCGAACTGAACATTTAGATGAAGTTTCATCATACTGGTGACATGTATTTCAAAATCCTATTTATCATACAATGAAAAACCCACTGGTGCTGTCGTTTGTGTTATTTAAAAGTACATCAGCTCTTCGGCCATTTATGATGTTTGCATTCACATTTATTGCACCATTTTGCATCATGCACACGCGGAAATCCCTGCCTAGGTGTACTCCAAATCGACAGCACGTATGCTAAATCTAAATATGCTAAAATATGTTACCTCGTCTTCAATGTCTGACTTTAAATAGAGAATTTTTTTTCGTAACAGACATCAATTGATTTCTTGCCACTTTAGCTTTGAGCTACGAATCTGAAAGATCATGCAGTCTAAGTTGTTTTTGTGCATCGGCGTAAAACACCAAAAATAAGTAAATAATATTAATTAACGATTGAGTTTTTGTGACCACCCTCATCAAAATTTTTACACGTTTTTGTGGTAGAGAGTTTTTCGTTTTTCTGCAAAATTCAGTAGACATGTCATTGAGTTAATGCAAATGTTTTTTGAAGTGTTGAATTTGGGGTAAACTCACCACCATCCACAGGTTGCTGGCGGACCTTCTCACGTACGTTCGAAGAGGACTGAAATGTTTGATATATTGCGTCTTAGTGCTACATATATATCTATGTCTATATGTGCTCTTTCGTCCGCGCATTCGTCTGGACTGCCGTTTGTTTTCTGTCACACTGTGACTTTGTGTTGTATTTTAGGAATCAGCCTACGAAAACCATTACTAGAACAAAATTTTTAAAATGGATCATGAGGCAACAGTTTAATTAATATTTAAGGCATTAAAAAGTCTTACATCTGCACCTATTTAAGACAGGTACTAAATACATATGAGTGTCTTTTGATGAGTGGTTCATATATTGCCAGTTTTCTTAAAATATATCCTCTTGCCCTGCCATCCGCCAGTCCTGTGTTTTGTTTCGTCCGTCCTTGCTTCCGCCTGTTGTTCTGTGTTTTATTTCTTCCGGAATGTCTGGTCGAAGGTCGAATATCAGTAAAAACCGTGGGCTTTACTTCAGAATGTCATGACGAATTCTGGAGAACTATACACTTATCTTTTTAACGAAGTCGAAAACCTTGTAACTCAAAACTACTATATCGCGAGAATGCAAACCTAGAGAAGAGGGATGGGAAAGGGTTAAAAGCAAATAATACGTACAGGGTAAAATACGCACTGTCCGTTAACAAATTACAAAATTGGTAAGAAAATGTCTATTAAGAACACCAAGTTGATGATAATGATTAATAATTCCAGAGAATAACTTACAGGAACCTAGACTGAACATATGTCGAAATGTAAACATTTAAGAATGTGAATTAACAAACGCGTTTTTAACTTCCTCCCAGGTGTTTAGGCATTACGGCGTCTTAACTGATGGTGAACCAATCGTCGTTTGTTTTTCTCATGAAATCAGCCAGTCAGATGCCCATAGCTCCAGGGATGTTTGGTTGAGTTCTCTCCGCTATTAAGACGGTCTTGAGAAACGCACAGAAAAAACTGGTCGTCACGCTTCACTAGATCAGGAAAGAACAAAACCGAGTGTGTAACAATGGCTTCGTGATAAAGTTTAATATTAAATCCAAGATGATAATCACCCTGTTAAGGGTATAGGTATTGTATTTATGTTCTGTGTCAATTGCTAGACAGAACCGATTGGAAAAGGAAGAAAAAAAATTCATAGAAAAGATAACCCAATTGTTGTTAAAGTATATGAAGTTTGTATTAGATGATGCGTGATATTAGATGTGGTTGATAATTTCAGGACTGTTTTTTCTGTGACCTAGCAGTGTGCAAAAGGGGTCAGTTAGGTGCTGTAGCTAAGCGCATTGCTTTTTTCACATTGAAGGTTTTACTCTTCAAAATGCACAGCCATAAAACTTTGTCTGAGAATTTTCCAGAGGAGCTTAGGCAATGATTCAATGTACACAATCATAGAACTTCTCAGGACGATCTAGCTGTACAACTTGAGCAATGGTGTACACAGTTATACACGATCTCATGACGTTTACTATGCTGCACAACTTGAGCAATGGTGAACTCAGTTATAAACGATCTCATGACATTTACTATGCTGCACAACTTGAGCAATGGTGAGCTCAGTTATAAACGATCTCATGACGTTTACTATGCTGCACAACTTGAGCAATGGGAAACTCTGAGGGGCTACACAAAATGATCCAAATCACCGTAAAAAAACACACTGTTTCAGGCTGTGACGCTGTGGTGCTTACATACCGCCTAAGTGTTTTGTGAGCACGTATGCACATAAGGGAAAGAGCAAAGGTCAAAAGGCGGGTTTTACGAGTTCCCCACTATGTGCTCAATCATAACCCTTCCCAAGGCGATTTCTGTATCACTTACGGGCACTGATGTGCACAAACATTCCCATGATGCTGCACAACTTAGTCTATTACGTGCTCAACCATAACCCTTCCCAAGAAGATTTTGCTGTGCAACTTACGCAATGATATGCAGATCCATGAACCTTCTCATGACGAATTTGATTTCTAATTTAGGCAACCATACATATTTTCGTGATTTTTATGCTACCCAATCTGGGTTATGTGCAAATTTGTTAAATTCTGGTGGTATTCCATTTTTTAGGCAATGTACACACTCACTAAACTTTGAATGTCGATCCTCGATAACTGTCAATTTCAACATCCATACTGACTGATTTTTCTAGGCAGCGTGTTCAAAGTTGGGCGAAACTTCTGCTGTGAACTTCAGCAACGTGTCCAAGTACATAACACGCCATGTTATACAAGTGTGCATGTGTCGTTCGAGGAAAAATTTCCCCAGGTGCAAATATCAGCAGGCACACACATGGATGCAGCTGGGTTATATGTCCCTTATTTATTTGTGTCGTTGACAGGTTACTTCCTTCAGTGTGGTACTATGTAACTCATTCAAAACTGACTTCGACGCCATATCAACAAGCTTAGTCTCTAACGTATTTTGGTTACACTGGTTAACAATGAAATAAGTAAATAACTAAACAGATAAATAAATATACAAGTGCGAGATATCTGCAGTCATCAAACTATGACATCAAGGCATATCGTGGCATGCTCCACCAACCATGCACGAATCAACCAGTGAAGCCTTTTGCTTAAAAATTAATATTAATATAAATCGTAAATCGTGAGTAAATTACTGCGCCTTATGATTCCGTGTGACGCTGAGTACTAGTCGTGGTCTTCGCCCACTGACACGATCCCAGTCAGATTCGTCAACATCTTTGACGGCTTACTTTACAGCTCAGTTCACAGGCGGATATACGTTGTGGGCTGAGGCTTTGTTGCACTTTTTTATAATGACTACTGTTTTAACTGAGCCAGCCCAGCCAATCGGAAAAGCAAGGGCTAGTGGCCTATAAAACTAGCAGACCCGAGACCGTATCATCCAGATTGTTTCGTTTGACGGAAATATACATGCCGAGGGAACGACAACTGTGAAAAAGTGGCCATTCGCGAGGATACCAATTTATACATTTTTCTATATTTTTACTTAATCGGAGACACCTCGTCAAAGTCGATCAGGAGTACTGCCTAACAAACAGGTAAGGGGGCTTAAATCATGCAGTATTTGGTGCTCATCTTGTATTATAAATGACTACAGCGTGCAGTGTAAATCCAAAAGCAGCCATCGTTAACGGATGAAATCCGGCCTCTTGCCGTTTTACCTCATTCCAACTGCTCGTGTAAATGCTTCAACGATTCCAATACGCTCTCTAACCCTCGTGGCTTAAACAGAATTAGGTTTAAAAATGCTGAGATGTTAATTACAATTTATGAGGTACAATTAGTCCAAAATTCTTACAATTGTTTACCTGCATCGTTATAATATGGCTGTAATATTGCCAAATTTGCCCTGAGACATTGAATGTGTCATGTGCCGTTGTGTAGGTGCAGTGAATAATCACGAAGGTCTTGCTCAGATTCGATCGCACGTTTGTAGTAGCATTGTCAGGTGACATCACGTGGACGTGGTGTATGTTTTCAGACATCTAAGCTTAGTTTTTCCACACAACATTAGTAGTGCAGCCAAGAGGCTTTATAAATTGCTCCTTTTTAGCAATTACATGAACTGAATTAAATCCACACTGAAGTAAACTGACGGAAGACCGTGTTTCACCTGTTGAATGTAATCAGTCGCCAATTATCATGCTGCTCTGGGTTTATTCTCTAATACCATAGTGGTTTGCAACGTATTCGTACGTCAGTTATAACACTTTGAATTTCCGTTCCTTGATCAGGTGGAATGTTATTCAGATTGATCTTGACCTTGTTTGAGGGATGTGTATATCACTTTGTTCAAGTCATGAGAAGCCTCAGGGTGTTTGGGTTACTCATAAATTTATTATTGCCTTCAGGTTCTTTTTCTATTTCTTCAACGTTCTTATCACTCGCTTAATGCGAATGTGCGTGGCGATGCAAGCTATTATATGAAGCATAAGGGGCATGAACATATGCATAAAATTTAGCATTTAACTCGTTATTTAGAGTATACAACTTTCATCGTTCTATTTACCTGTAATATTACAAAATTGCCACATACAGACCATGTGCATGGGGTAAGTTGAAGTTGATCTAAAAGCAAGTAACTCATTATCATCATTTAAGAAAATTATCATTATATTAATTTACTGGATCCTGCAAACTCACGAAAAACGCTCTGTGGAAGTATTTTTCATTATAAATACATTTTTATATCTTGCTGGAAAAATATGCAAAGCTAATATGAATTGTTGTTTACAATCCCGTTGGCGATTCAGGACATTTTTCACTGCTGTAAATGAGATATGAAGTGATTAAACAAGCCCCTCGTGGGTTTGTTCCCGCTGTGTTAGCATATTTTTATACATTTCCCCACTTTTACACGATGAAATTAAAACTAAATCTAATCCAACATACTATTACGAAAGTTCAAGAAAGACAACATACCTACTATATACACACTCAGGAATATGACATAAAACAACAATCACATAAATAAATAAATAAATTAATAAATTAATAAATAAATAAATGAATTCCAGATAACGCTTATGAGCGTAAAAAAGCACATGCTACCTTAAAGTTTGGTCTTTAAGTGACAAGGACCACCCTAATTCCTGTCAGTTTGGTAGCGAGTCATACATACGACGCATGTGCTGAACACGTTGTTTTACGTCAGGTGACATGTGTTTGCTGTGCTCACGGCTGATGCGAACATCGTCGCGGGAACATGATGATGCATATTCCTCCAGTCACGCTTCATCGGTTTCCGCTCAGGGGGTAAATACGTCCCAATGTAGTTACAGCTTCGCATATATGAGTGTATTAGTAGACCCAGCAAAGCAACATTGACGACGTATTACACTCATGTTTATATCCGTAAATGCGTTCTTAACTCATATCCTATATACTCTATATGGGAGTGCCTTCGGATTAAATTAGATCACGATTTTTGTTGTGAAAAGACTATGTGAAGAAGAATTTGTTTTTTAAATTTCTGGTCAGCCGTACGTACACGTACTAGATAGTAAGGTAGAATATGCTAATGTCTTTGCATCTCTCTCATAATTTTAAACAGGTCGACCAAAACTGTTTTACTGGACTATAATGCACTCGTACTCATCCAGATGTGATACATGGGTATATTCCCGATTTTTTACCAGATGACGATTAAATAATCATCTCACGCACAATTCTGATTTCTGATGTCAGCAAGAGAGAACTAACACCTGTATGTTTCTAAAAACGCTAGCTTACTGTACATTGCCACACCTGAGATGGTAATATTTCACAAAAGACTAAGTGGAAGGCGTAACGTTCCTTCGTGTTTTAAGTATACTTGAGTTGTGACGAATCCATGGGTGGGGTAATTGTAGCATGCACTAGTGTAAACATGAGCAGAACTTAGCAGTAAGGCGTGTAGTGAATTTGTGTCATCAGCTTAAAGCCATGTTATGATTGTCATGCGGATGATAGTCTCAAGGTCGTGAGGGTTTCTTTTCCTATGTCTCACTACCCCTTCCAGGATATTTGCCATATACGAACACAAAAATAGATGTCAGGTTATATTTCGTGACCTGCTCTGGCAACCAGTGTTCGAACCCCATTCCCACCGGATTATCCATATATTCACCTGTACATGAAGATGTGAAATTGACAGTTTCTCGAATGAATTTAGTGTAAGTCAGCTGATCAGTTTACCGATCAGAATTTACTGAAACTGGAAAATATCGTGCTGAATTAGTTCAATTTTAAGAATACTTAACCAAACTCCCCAAGCCATTGTTGAACTTATCACAAGAAATTAAATATAGATTTTCGTACATGATGTAGAGTTTTGGGAATTCAGTTTTACTGGACCGTTTTGTTCATAACATTAATAGGTTATTTCACTTATTTTGACTTGTGATAATTTTTCCAGAACTTATACCTGGCTGCCTTCGAAAGTACAGCTGATTGAGATCGTACATATCACGCGCTTTGAAGAATGCGTGAGATGACAAGTAATAAATGAATACAATATTTCATTTCTTATGTTATTATTATTACCAATCCGAACCTGAAGAACGTTAACCTATGCTTACATTTTACCGTCTGACACATATTCATCGAAGCATGCACATGTGTCATACATTCTTATCACGAAAAGCAAAAACTACATGCTTGCTGCACACATATTTATAGGCAAGTTAAAGGGTCGATTGAAACCACAAGAATCAATTGTTTCGTATGTTTATTGTGATATAAACGAATTCGGCCTTCTATGCAAGAAATTTTTGAATAAGGAAGTTATGAGAGATTAGATTTACTGCATTGACATAAAAAAAAATGGTCGTGGGTTTCTCCAGTGCTCTGCCCAGTTTCCTCCCACCATAATGCTGGCCGCCGTCGTATAAGTGAAATATTCTTGACTCCGGTGTAAAAAGCAAATCAAATAATTAAACAAATGAATAAAAATTCCCAGGTCTTTTGAAAATTGTGTTTTATTTTCCATTATGTTGTTTTTACAGCTCAAGATGTCGTGGACACGACTGATTCTAATAGCCGCTGTTCTCTGTCAGGTCTCCGCCCAAAAGTAAGTCTTTGTGTACTCACAGTTCTATTTCCGGTTAACATGCTGTGTATTGAAAAGAAAAGAAGAGACACGAGCACATGTTGTTTTTCCAAATATCGAACACCCATTATTACATAATGAATGAAGATTTGTTTAATTTAAATTATGTCTCATCCATAACCCGCCGGTAAATAATAACAACAACCATTAATGGAAATAAATCTGCCACTAGCCACATTCACAGTAGTTACAACATGATTCTTATCCACTCTTCCCGAAGCTCTTTTAACAAAGCTGTCGAAACTCTCTGTCACGCGCAAAGACTTTGGTAACATGCGTATATCTTCTCTATACTGCAACGACCATATTGTGTCGGCTTCATCGAACGGGCTTCTAATGATGATATGACGGTGATAATGTAAAAGTAACTAGGGTTTGATGATTACACCATAACACCTTCCGCCAATGTTCCGCAGCTCACCTTTTCCCTTTGATATAACATCGCAGCGTGCTCATGGACCTTTACTTCATCATGTTGTAATTCTCTGGCCTATGATGAAAGCACAATAGGATTTTTCAGTCACTTTTATTCCATGATATTGTAACATTGTTTCACAAGTTTCACTCTGCCCGATGATAAATACACAGCGTTTTTTTTTTCATTTCACTTACTCCCTTACTCAGGTATATTGTAACGTTGTTTCACATAGCCCATTCTGTCCTATGATGAAAAAACACTGTGGCCTTTCTTTACTTAACCATTTACTTGATCATATCGTAGCAATGTCCCTGTCCTATGATAAAAACACAATGGTTTTTCTTCACTTCATTCTTTGCTCGATCATATTGTAACAATGTTTCACATATTCCTCCCTGTCCTGTGATAAAACGCTTTGGTATTTCTTCCCTTTAACCTTTACTCAGTCATGTTTCAGACGTTCCACCCTGTTCTATGATAAAAACGCAGTGGTTTGTCTTTACTGCACCCATTACTAGGTCATATTGTATCAGTGTTTTACGCGTTCCACCCTACTCCATGATAAAACAAAGTAGTTTTTCTTTACTTCACCATTTCCTCGATCATACTGTATCAATGTTTTACACGTTCCACGCTGTCCAATGATAAAACACTGTAGTAATTCTTTCCTTCAACCTTTACTCGATCATACTGTATCAGTGTTTTACACGTTCCACCCTACCCCATGATAAAAACACAGTGGTTTTTCTTTACTTCAGCGTTTACTTGATCATACTGTAACAATGTTCCATAAGTTTCTCCCTAACCTATGATAAAAACACAGTGGTTTTCCTTTACTTCAACCTTTACACGATCATACTTTACCAACGTTTCACTGTGTACAGTGCTGGTACCACTAACAATAACCACAACTAAAGCGAAGTCCACACTGTATGTTTTCAGCTCCTATGTCCTGACAATACCCCGCCAGATCCGACCTGGTCTGGACCTGAAGGTACTGGTTAATATCCTTCGTGCCACTCGCGATGTGACAGTCAGTGTAGAATTGTGGAAAACAAATGGGCCTCCTGTCAATCAGCCCATCGAGCCCTTCATCCGGCCTGCCGTTGCCCCAGCAGAACCTCTTCCTGCAGGGCAGGTTGAACCCATTGGTCCCCAGCCCCCTAAAGAACCTGCACCTGTTACTAGCAGTACGGAGAAAATCCTGGATGAGCGAGGCACTGTGAGCGTGGGTAGCCCGTCCATAATAACCCTGCAGGTGAGAACTGAAGGGTTTTTTTACCCATTGTAACTGAAATCTTTGCAGCATTGCTAAGGCGTTCCATTCCGGAAAAAACGGAAATATAGACTTTCTGCTAGGTGTATTGGTGTAGCATTTACAAACATGTAAAATGAAGAGCTGTTTAATTAAACGTAGAACAACACAAAAGAGCGAATGAATTCTGATTCACTCTTGTCGCATATTTACATTGAAAAGTAGCAGACGATTGACCGTCTTACCTGAGACATTTACTTTGACTCTCAGTGATACAGTTCATACTGTACACGGTAAATCGGCCGACGCCCAACGCGTTTAATGGGTGATTAAACTTCAAACAAGCGTGTTTAATAAATATACACGTATATTTAAGTATAAAACATTAGTGTCAAAAAGATGTATATATACTATATAGACAATAATGCTATAACCTCGAAATGTTTAATATCTGATGCATAAAAGTTATAAGTTAAACATCGAAATTTACAGTGTAGCAGAGAGTGTACTCTTTCACATTGAGGAAGGAGCAAACTTAGTTCAAAATGTAGGCCTTTTAAATAAACAAATTTTCTTGTGCATGGTGAGTGTTAGAATGAGTTTCTTGGTTAATCGTGGTCACAAATGACTATACACCTACAATTTGGTGTCGGATTTTCATTCCTTGACGTCTCCTACCAGACATGGATCTCTCTAGTTTTGCAACTGTTTTGCATGTGTATTGAATGCGCATTGACGAACTTGTCGTGAAGACAACTCTAAGAGCACATTTATGGTGGAGAACACGGGAACACAACGTTACAATATTTTGTCGTAAAGAAACTCTGAGAACATTTGTTTAAATCTGCTCCAAAAATGTAGAGTGAAAAGTTAACTGTTTTGTCCAGCAAATGAACGCAGTGTCAAAATTGTCTAGATCAGGCAGACTAGATATTTCCAATTTTAACAATCTGTTGGTAGAATAACAAAAGAAAAAGAAAAGAAAGAAAGAAAAACACAATCTCTCGCAGTTAACTGTTGTCTGCATTAACCAGGATCATTCTTGTCAGATTTTGAGATATTACGAAGACACCTTATGCGTGAAAACTTAGTCTCCGTATCGTTTTTGTTTATCGCTGTAGTTACCCAGAACCTTGACAGAAGGGAACTACTTCCTGAGGGTGACCGGAAGTGGAGGGCTGACCTTTGAGGACAGAGGAGACCTACAGTTTAGCCGGAACAGCCTAGCTGTGTTTATTCAGACGGACAAGGGCATCTACAGGCCCGGACAGACAGGTACTTGCCAGCTTACTAGCTTCTCTTTGCTCCAAATGCTTAAATAAACCATTCATGATAGCGAAGATTTCAAAATGTTTACCACATTCGTTTTACGCCGCTTTCAGGCAGTGTAAACTGTCGTATCGATTCGTGGATATGGGCCAATCGAATGAAAATAGGACAGACGCCTTATGTCATACAAGTAGTAAAAAAGCAGCCCGTTCTGTTTTCAGTTAAGTTGACCAATGGCAACGCTTGAACATGGCTTTTACCATAAAAATACCCGCTAGTCCTTAATGCATGAGTTCTCATAAAACCTGCACCATGGGTTTGCAACGAAGCGATACTTGCTTGTCAAGAAATGTGAAGACTACGTCAACGAAATGCATAAGTGATTCTTTTAACCCATAGTGCAGATGGTAATCAGGGCCTTAGTATATATCGTTTTGTATAAAATCTATCATGTAAACAGTTTCAATCAAATCAAGTTCCTATGTACATTTTTTCGTCGACTTATATTCCAGCACGGTACACCGTTTGGACACTGATTAGATTTTAAGAGACTAATTCATTCCTTGCGTCTTTCAAGCATCATTGAAAACTCTTAACTGCTTCTTTTAGCAAGAATCCGACATTTTTTTTTCTTTTTGCTTTATACACTCTCTTTGTTCTTTTGCGGTTTACGTTGTACGTTGTTTGGGAAATTTGGTCTTGCGATTATTAACCTGGAACGTCCTTTACTGTTGACAATGGATGCTGCAGTGTCTGTTTGGACGCATAGAAGAATGTTGTGCTGTGTGACCTGTGGGCACTGATAATGCCTTGTCGTTGTTTTATTAGTTCTGTTCAGGGTATTTGCTGTGAATCCGGACCTGAAACCTTACAGAGGACCCTTTCTGATCAATATTTTCGTGAGTATATTTTACGAGTTCCCCCATGACTTGTACCTGGCTTGTTACCTGTGATGCATGCAATCAGAGAATCAAAATTATGCTACATTTTTATCTGACTTGTAGGACAGAAAAAAATATAAATATTATAAAATAATAATTAATAATATTAATATAAAATAAATAAAAATATCCCAGTTTTTAATCTGAAACCAGAAAACCAGCCATTTCATGACTTAAAGAAAAGGATTATTTAAATGTACGGTGATCTTTAGGAAAAAGACCATTGGCGTCTGTCTCCAAATTAACTTTCTTTTCATAAAATTTCGTTCGAAGAATAAATGCTGTTTGGGTTGTATGGTAGGTTTTGTGGTCCATATTGATAAGAGTCTGTCATCAGGGACGTGAAAAAACATTTTCTACACATCTATGTTCGATTCTGAATAAAGTTCTTGTTGTCCGTACTCCTGTAATGTGTGACTGTGTACGCAAAAGCTAATATGGCATTGAAGTTTGCTTTAGGGTCAGAGAAAAGGAAAAGATTTGATTGGTGACACACATTATCAATAAAGTTCATAGAATTCACAATGTGATCAAAATATTTAGCTGAATTCAATTTGGTAAAATTTAATACAAAAAACAGTGAACGTATTTTCAGATACAGTTCTTTTCATTTATCATACCTTCATTTATATGTTTTCTGTCCCTTTAATATTTGGTAAGTCACACTCTTACCACTATATCATGCTGTCTTCCTCTCCGGCCGTTCGTGGAAAGGTCTGCCAGCCACCGTCAGATGGTGGTGGGTTTCCCAGGACTTCGCCCGGTTTCCTCCAACCATAATGCTGGCCGCCGACGTGTCAGTGAAATATTCTTGAGTACGGCGTAAAACACCAATCAAATAAATAAATAACTTAACATTAAAATGTTGCTACCTTGCAACGTTATCCTGTTACACGTCTCACAGACGTGTGGTTAATAAAGAAAAATACATGTGGATGACGATGTTCTAATATTCTTATTTCAGGACCCAAGAAACAACAAGATTAAACAGTACCCAGGCGTAGAGGGCGAGGATGCGGTTTACTCAGGGGAGCTTACTCTGTCTGACCATCCAGTTACTGGCAGATGGAAGATAGAGGCCACTGCCAGTGTAAGTTTTGAGAGCTCTACAAAAAATAAAGGGGATGTCATGTAACCTGTAAATTATTTGTAGTGACCTTATACAGCGAGAGGAATGTTGCCACATAATTAAATGTGATGTCTTTGATAATTCTCTCTATCACCCTTGAAAAAAAGCGTGAAACATGCAAATTGTTTCATAGGCTATCTTCAGTTATCTTCAAAACATTTCAACAAATAAAACTGTGACACATCATCTTTCAATGAAGAAAGATTTGCACTGAGAGAGAAAAAAGAAAAGCCTAATCACACCAAAGCTTTTTCACCAGTCGAGTGCTTTTTGGGGAGATTTTTATCACTATGGACGGTTTCGAACTGACTAGAAATTACGGCAGATGTTACGAATGAATTCTGTGATAACGTAGTAAGAAAACGAAATGAGCAAAATATTCCTTCGAAATGTCCATTTGACGTTCGATCTACTTTACAGGGTGAAACGGAAACCGTCTACGTCACAGTGGAACAGTTTGGTGAGTGATTTTGCTTCGAATTTTTTCATAACTGAATGCACCAATGACCATGTGTTATTTTCCAATTTAAATGTATTAATAATAACCTTTTGTGTAAAGTATGAGAAATAATAAATCTGCTGTGTTTTGATCATCAAAAATGTGTCACATTTTATGTACAAAAATGTTAAACGAATACACGGCACAACGGGTTGCAATTAGATCCGCAATAGTGAACTGAAACATACGAATTCTATTTCAGTTATTATCGTCGCGGTAAAATGTTACCACTCGGTCATCAGATTTTGCTTCCATGCTCTAACGAAGGTAAAATAAAGTACTAATAAATACCGTCTGTTTTCAGTTCTGCCCAAATTTGAGGTAACCGTCGATGTGCCAGAGTATGCTCACATCGAGGACACTCAGCTGTCTGGAACTGTGGAAGCCAGGTACGTTACTGTTGTGAATATCTTTACACTGAAGTGCATACCTAACGGTGCCAAGAGCGTCTCGTGTTATTGTGTGTTATAAACATAATAAATATAGCTCATGCCATGGCGGCAAATTAATATTTTAGTCAGTACAAAATACTACAACATGGAGGGTAAAACCAGAGCAATGACCACAGCGTGATAGATGTCATGTGATCAGACGAAAGCGACCAAGCCCAGCGTCTTACTTGTCAGTTTATCTCAGGGTTTCATTCAAAATGTTCAAGTAAAATGTAACGATTAGCTTTCCCCGACTTCACCAGGACTTCAGCAGAATTAGGCAAAAGATATGTGGTGACGTTAATTCCATTGCATTAGACGCCACTCAGCTAGAATTACTTAAAATCTCACTCCTCCGCAAATTATAGGGTATATATGGTTTCCATTGGTTGTTATTTGTGGGTGGTTACTGTTTTCGGCCAAGTTTCCATTTCATGACATTTATATTCTGCAGGTACACTTTTGGCGAAGCAGTCGAGGGAACAGCTTTAGTTCGAGTTCGAAATAATTTTTTCTTTATTCCGAGAGGAGTTACTTGCAGCGAGCCAGTGATTGAGAAGAGGTTGCCGGTGAGTTCATGTTTGTAAGATGAAAGCGGTGCTGTATTGATATCCAGTGCTGCCATAATTGGCTTCGCCATCGTTTCTTGCCCTTTGAACGGTAAAAAAGCATAAAAATACTCAAGAAATGTATTTTTATATTTTGAGAATATAGAGAACATGTAAAAGACATTTATGGTGTATATTGAAACATACATATCATTACTGAGTATGGCAACCGGAAAGTATAGCCGCTGGGCTTCCAACACAAATTCATGAAACAGCAAAATTTCAAAACAGCGCTGAAAGTAAGTCCAAATTACGTTTTAGATAAATTATTAAATCTACCATCGGTAAAAGTTCCAGTAATTAATAAAGGGTAGTCAGATGCCTTTTTAATACGACTTTTGGATCTGAATGGTAAATCTACATTTATTCAATCGTTACATACAAGGCGAGCATTGCGGTTTAGTGCTAATAGCCTTTGTTGATACATTTTCATTGGTTTCCTTTGTTTTCCACAGCTGAACGGAAGAACCCGATTCACAATTTCTGCCAGTGAACTGAAATTTCTGGGCCTTGGGTGCGACGGGGAGCCTGTTGTCAGAAACCCATCCCCGTTTCTACTGGACTTCCTTCGAGGAAGAATTCTGAAGGTAGAAGCCGAAGTGACAGAGACCCTAACCGGAACCACTCTCTCCGGGGTCGACACGATCCAGTACAGTGAGAAGAGGTACCAACTACAGTGGCTGTCATCCAACTCAAAAAACTTCAAACCGGGTCTTTGGTATGACGCATATGTAAGTATATCCGCGTATATTCACGTTTGAAACCAAGTTATTTCGTCCATAAAGCGGTATTAAGTTGTACCGACATTATATAAGTCTTATTTGCACAATATGCCTAACTACTGACAGCTCTAAGCTGCAGCTTAACCTCTTTGAGAGCTTTACAAACAGTTTTTGTAGTTAACTTTATTTCGCTGTAACCTTCTAGCAAGCCTTCTAGCAAGCCTTGGAAACATTCTAATTTCATTTCAAACATCGGTTATTTTGCTTTGTCTTATTTAAACAGCTCAAGGTTACAAACATTGACGGTTCACCTATCCCCGTCACCGACCCGCCCCAGACTGTCACCTTGGACATAGTGGCTTCCTTTGACGACGGTTGTAGATCCTTAGGAATCCGCCCACAAGGCAGCACCCTGCCCCCTGTCAAGGCACCTACCAGAATTTCTCTTGTCCAAGAGGAGTTATCAGAGACTGGTTTGATCCGCTGGTCTAACGTTGTGCCTGATGATGCTGTCGATGTCAAATTCACGGTAAGCAGTAACTTCAAATCAAAAGCTGTGACGCCTGCACTATCACTTGCTTTACTAGCCCTTGTTTTAAATTCCCTTTTTGTGTTCCTACTACAGAAAGTGTTCAACTTCCAGTCTTGTCCATACAGTATAGTCCACCGATTCTTTCCCTAAGTATAGTATAGTGTACTTGTTTGGCGGTTTACACCGTACTGAATAACATTTCACTATCAACGGTGACCATCATTATATGGAGGGGGGGAGGAATCACGACCATTCACCGGTTGCTGGCAGACTTACCCTCTTACATAACGGATTAGTAGCCGCCACTATAACAGGCCCTGATCACAAGCCTTGATTTACTAGACCAACAGCTGCACGAGAAAGCCTGCCAGAGCTGGACTGAACTCAGTGATCACATTGATGAGAGGCTTCAACGCTGCGGTGACCCAAGGAGGCCCTCACTTACCTTATAAACAAAGAGCTAATGTATTGAATTTTAAGAGCACCGTGTAATAACAAAATGTAAAAACAGATGTGGTTCAACCCCGCATCAAATCATACTTAAGACTTTAACATCAGTAATCTTAGCACTCCTTATCTTAGTGTCCAACTTATAAATAAGCCAAGTACTGGTCGATCCATTGTCAGTTTAAGTTGACAGAGGCATCGTGGAGAGACATCATGACCGGCATGCCTTGTGTTTTCGGCATTGCGTTTGAATGAAACTGCATTACAGACATGTCGCCCTGTTGCAAGGACTTACTGTTGTGACATGGTTTGACACCGTTGTCTTCTTATGGCAGGACGAGGCCATGCCGCGAAAGTCTTGCCGCCACTGGATCATCATGCCGAAGACACCAGACATGACACCCCACCCAGTCACATTATACTGACACTGGGCAGACCAGTCCTGTTTCTTTGTTCTAACCTCTCAGTGCTGAGTGCCAAGGGATGCAGTAACAAGTACCATTTTTAAAATCTTTGGTACAACCCCATCCGGAATTGATCCCAGATCGCTCGACCCCGAGGCGGGCCGAGATGGTCTGAAGTAATGTTGAAAGCGACATGAAACCCACATGAAGTGCAAACTAGTGAACAAACAGATATGTTAACTCATGTATTATGGAAAACTTGCTTTTGGATTTTAGGAACTATATATATCTGATTAATATTTGTAATGCTTGTCTTCAGTAACATTGGTAATGTGTTTGTGTTTCAGGCTAGCTTCCCGGATGCGTTTAATCAAACGCTGCGCGTGGAGAAGATGGATTCTCCCAGCAATAGCTTCATTCAGTTATTTATCCCAGAACCTTCGATAAAGGTATTCTTCATAACTTTAGGCAAAGTTTTTGAAATTATTCTTATGTCTACTTCTGAAATAAAAATTAGGCATATTTGAAATAAATTCTACACTAAACAGTGATTAATTAAGGGAAAATGAGCATTTCTATTTCAAATTTGGTGAATTACATATATGTGTTTTACAACTGGAAAATAGTTTGTTTTTTTCAAAAGTGGGACGTATTTCAAAACGGATCAACTGTTGTTTCGTATCTGGTTTTAGTTTCAGAACTGACGTTGTAAAATCTGTACTGCAATAACATATAAAAGTCCCGTAAACGTTTATTTTCTGGTATCCTTGAGAACCCAACGTTTCATATTTCCCACAAAACCCATTTGAATGAATCTGTCATAAACCTATGAATCCCTTGTTTCCATCAAAGCGGCTAGACAACTGTCCTCCATGAACCCATGTTCAGTTACCTTCTTCATTTACACTAACAGTACCCTGAAAGCATAAACTTTTGTCTTTTTGAAGGCTGGAGGACTTGTGAGTTTCGAGATTTTGTCAACATTCAGTTTGCAGAAGGTTATTTATCAGGTAAGTGGTGCAAATAATTTCTTTTATTCGGATCATTTCATTCAGTCTAAATTATAAATACATCTACTAAGACGTCCAAGCTTATCGTAAATGTTGCAAAATATACATGAAGTAAACTTATAGTTTACCAAAAGGAGAAACAACGCTAATTATATCATGATAAACGTTGGCATACCGTAATAACTTTGCTATGTTTTCCTTTGGTATGGTGCAATACCCAACTATCAATATAATCCTGTCAAACATGATCCTCAATGAACAGATATATAACATGTAAGTAACCCTATTTCCCCCTCTGTAGATCGTTTCACGCGGCACTGTGGTGCGAACTGTGGAGCTGGATGGAGAAAACCGAACAGGTTTTTTTGAAGACTTCACCGCCACCAGTCAGATGGCCCCAAGCTCCAAGTTAGTCGTTTTCACAGTCTTGGCTAGCGGTGAAATTGTCGCGGACAGCATATCTTTCAATGTTGACGGCATTTATGAGAACAAGGTAAGTCAGAGTAGCTGTACTTCCTACATATCTTAGAGCTGGTCAACTCTGATAGTTCCAAAGCTAGTTCCAGCTTGTGTACTCTCTTCCCTTCTCTTGTCCGTCATTTTACACGTTTCGGTACAGTAATTTACAGTAAGACATTTTCAACCCCAAACCTCGTTACCCTGCTACTAATCGACGTGATAGGCCTACTAGAAATGTTGACTTCGGGTCTGTCAGACACAGCAAGGGATTGGAGAAATGAGCTTGACAACCGTGAAACAGGCGTGTACACCATTTTCATTCGTGTATGCATTCGCTCGAGTCTCTCCTTAAACTTCACACCCTGGCAAATAAAATGACACTCCAAAGGGAAGAAAAATGCCAAACAAGTCAGTCTCCAAAAGGAACAAAACTTAATACTAAAAATAGCTTGGGTCCTCCGTGGCTCAGTCGGTTAGCGCTAGCGCATCGCAATGACCCGAAGCCTCCCACCGATGCGGTCGTGTTGAGTTTTTAAGTCATGCTGGCTTCCTCTCCTGCCGTAAGTGGGAAGGTCTGCCAGCCACCTGCAGATGGTCGTCGGTTTCCCCTGGGCTCTGCCCAGTTTCCTCCCACCATAATGCTGGCCTCCGTCATATAAGTGAAATATTCTGGATTACGGCGTAAAACACCTATCAAATAAATAATAATTAAAAACAGCTTGAAGCGAGATGAATCATGAGCTTTCTTTAGCTTTTGACTGAATAACAGCTGTACCAGACAGACTGAGTCTTGGTGCAATTGCAGTGTGGAACCAGCGTTTTTCATCCATTAACGACTTCAAGTGTGGTAAATAACAGGCCACAAGCTCTAACGATATCATTGAAAACCTGATAGCTCATGACGATATCACAGATTGTCATAGGGTTCATAAGTCCGACTTGAACTTCATTGACAATTTGAATAAAACGGGATTATAGTTGACGTTTCCTCGTGATCATAAAACTGTTGGTTTAAGCCAAAGAATCTAGTAAGATACTGGCTTCCAGTGACATGGTGACCATATCAAGATATTAGCCTCTGGTGGGTATCTAACATCATTGAAAGATTGATCGGTTGTGAAATTTTGAGCTCTACCGAGACTGTGAACCTTGACAATGTAACATGCTGGATTTTGGACAGTTCTGACCTCTGGTAAAATTTGCATGTCGTTTCAGGTGTCTGTCACACTGTCCCACTCTCGCGCCGAGCCCGGCCAGGAGGTCACGGTGACCGTGAACAGTGACCCGAACTCTTTGGTCAACCTGATGGCCGTCGACCAGAGTATCTTGTTGTTGAGGAAAGGCAATGACATCACGCCGGACAGAGTAAGTATCTTCCATACGCTGATCACGCCGATGCCCGTAAAAATATCCTTACGGATGGCATCAGAAAGGTTGGAGGGTTTTACTTTTGATTTTGTTATACCCTATAGATGTACAGTACCGTTTACTTGCTTTTCGCTAGAGTCTTGTACGTTCACATTTTGTTTGCATTTAATTGCCCTTCTTATATTTTGTCAACATCTATAATTCTTTTAAAATTTATATTCCATCATGAAGGAGGCCATTCCAGGTTGGTTCAAATCTGGAGTGTATATGACATATGATGCTGTGATGAAAAAACTCAATTAATGTTGTCGTCTCATTATGCGTCAAGTGTTCCGAAATTGCATGAAGGAATGTTAGCTTCTGTACTGAATGATGTTAGCCTCTGTACTGAATGGATGATGTTAGCTCCTGCGCTGAATGGGTGATGTTAGCTTCGTACTGAATAGATGATGCCAGATGACGCCAGCTTCTCTCCTGAATAGATGATACCAGCTTCTGCACTGAAGAGATGATGCTAGCTTCTCTGCTGTATGGAGGATGTTAGCTTCTGTACTGAGTGGATGATGCTAGCTACTGTACTGAATGGATGATGCTACTTTCTGTACTGAGTGGTTGATGTTTGCTTCTGTATTGAATTCATGGTGTTTGCTTCTGTACTCTATGGATGCTATTTTTCCGGTTTCAGGTAGAGCGCAAACTTTCCGTGTTTGGAGATTCCTACAGACCATTACCGGGTGGTTTCCGTTTCCAGTTACCATTCAATGGAGGCGATGCCACGTCTATATTTAGAGTAAGCCAACGGTAGAAAACATTCGTAAAGCTTTCATACAGCTGTAAGCATAGATGTATCCCAGCATCAGAGTAATCAGGAACTTACAACCTCGTGTATCAAAGATATCAGGTCTCTACAGATATGATATAGATGAGCCAGTCAACAAATCTTGTTATTTTACTGCAGATCTGAGCAAGTTATGATATTCCCAAAATAGTTAGCATATTTTTTTACATAAATATGGGCGTAACCGAAGATAAGTACAAGCTCGCCCTGTACCTGACAAAAAATTGCTTTCACTAACTTGACAGAAAACAAATGGACAGCTGTCAACTCGTTTCCCTCAATACTAGAGGGTGAATTTTCAAAGTGTCTGTTCATGATTTCGTTGAATGGCTTTCATGACAATTCTGTGTGAGGAAGCCATCAGTAACTAGCGTTTGCTGCATGAAACAGTTGTTTAACCTCATGGCCATCAACTCTCTTTTGGTAATTTTGTAACCGATTAAAATATTACATTAATAAAGCTAGCAGAAATGAACTCAATACCATTTGTAAATAAGCCAAGCCACCGATGTTTTAACGCAGTGTGAGTTCCTTGTCTATCAGATTTGTTTGACGTTTATTTTATATCACTTTTGAATCTTACGACCTCAGTCGTCCAGTCCTGCCGCTTAGATGTTCAATATTTGTCGCAAAATAATAAAACTGATGTATTCCTTATTTACGACCTATATATCAAAAGAATTTTAAGAAAACGATGCAATATATAATTTGTCTATTGCGTTTCAGAATGCAGGGATACTTGTGATTTCTGACGGCATCCTTCACGAGAAAAGAATCTGCCGTAAGTACTGAATCGTGTCCTTTCGGCGAAACTGTCAGAACCAGTTTCTGGTCAGAAGCTTGAAATATTGTTCGTGTTCTTTAATTTTCCCACATGAGCTGGCTCAGTTGGTGCTTATTGGTGTCTGTGTCCGCCAAGTTTAGATATCATTTTCGTTCCAAAACTCATGATCCAACTGATTTCCAGAAATAATATACCCTGTGATTGCCAGCGCTTTAAATTTTGCGCATTTATATTCTGGTTCTTCTTCATACTCCCAGACTGCGTTTTGGAATTGGTTGTTGTTTTTATGTTAGCCATGAAAATGTTGTCGCCGTTCTTTGTGTACGCATGTGGCTAGTGTGATCATATCATTAGATGTTTATT
This sequence comes from Acanthopleura granulata, assembly GCA_016165875.1. NCBI lineage: Eukaryota > Metazoa > Mollusca > Polyplacophora > Chitonida > Chitonidae > Acanthopleura > Acanthopleura granulata. The sequence continues at coordinate 17,859,178 of JABBOT010000008.1, forward strand.
CTACCAGGCTTCGTCTCGACCAGAAGACAGTTTGTCCCACTGGCCGCTTCGGTCGGCCCTGTGGAACCGGCGATCCCTGCGACAGACGAACTGCTGGACCCAGAGAGAGTACGCACACTTTTCCCCGACACGTGGCTGTGGACGAACAAAACCGTGGGGTAGGTTTCTCGTAAATGTAGCAGCAATTTTTTTGATTTTGTTGATGTTTATCATAGTGTTGTTTTGTTCTTTTCTTTTTTTTTTGGCGGATATCACCAAGCAGGTAGAATGAATTGTACAATAATGGAAGGGATGTTTATTTAAACAAACCTTTTATATTCATAAATTTATTAGTTTTAAACTGTCATTAATATCAACTGTATTATGTAATAACCTGGTCGCCTTGTTATGTGGACCGTAATCTAATCGTAGTCTCCGTTACTAGGTTAACAAATAAATGCTCAATGTATGAACCCTTGAATAAAAAATCAGTCTGTGCTCGACAACAGACTCAGTGGTAAATGTTTTTGCCTTTCCCAAGCCTTGTGGTCGGCCAGACTGTTTGTTTTCCCTGGTCATGCGTCAGAACGTTTGACAACAACCTGCGGATGGTCGTGGGCTTCTTATAGACACTCTGACCTGTCTCCTCCCACTATATTGCTGATCCCTGTCGTAACAGTGGAATCTTCTTGAGTAAATAAATCAAACCATGTACGTGTTATCAGATATGACAGTAAATGCTAAGTGAGTTTACTATGTATGCAAATCATGATAGACCGGTTTTAAGACCAGGAGGTAAATGCCAAGGTTTGTCTCGTACAGACCATGATATACCTGTTTCCAGGTGTTTTATAGTCATTGTAAATAGCTTGTACTAACTTCCAAATCCCCATGATCTTGTTTTCAGGCCAAATGGACGAGCTGTAATCTCCGCCCCTATCCCGGACACGATCACATCATGGGTGGTCAGTGCCTTTGCCGTGAACTTTGCCTCCGGCCTGGGAGTTGCTCCTACAAATCCTAAGGTAAGATTTGCAGCTAACTTTGAGGGTTACTATACATATATGTGTTTAGAGGATATGAAATTTATCTGTGACCAGTTTGAAATGCTGTAACGAATATGAATGAATGATATTGGCTTTACACTACTTTGGCAATATTTCAGTCATATCGTGGCAGGTGTAACGAATATGAGAACAGAGATTGCAGGTACAGCAGCTATCTAGGTTCGTGTGAACTTGGCAATGTGGCTGTAGCAGACGGCTGCAGTGTGACCATGTGTCAGTTCCATGATTTCAGTTGCCATCTAGAACTTGAGCTTCCATTCATAGTTCATCTGCAGGATTCGAACTTTAATTCTTCGCCCTAACCTGTCATTTAGAGTATGAACTTTGTTTAACCATTTAGAGCTCATCCAGGAATTCTTTCCGTCATTCCAACCATTTATCTGGAGACTGAACTGCTATTCGTCATTCTGAGCTTTCATCCGTAATCCGAATTTTTATTCAGCACTTTGTACTCCTATACAGAATTTGAGCTACAACTCATCATCCGCAATTCCCATTGACCAATCTCTATTTCTGTTTTCCAGGTTGAGGGCTTCTTGCCATTCTTCGTTACTCTCAATCTACCCAAATCCGTGATTCGTGGCGAAGAAGTCGTCCTGCAAGCTATCGTTTTTAACTTCCTCCAAGTGGACACTTCCGTGAGTTTAAATCTCCCCAGTTAATTGCACACTTCAACAAATTTCCAAAATCATAAACAACCTTCTTCATAAATAACATCACCATCAATGACAGAAAAAAGCGTGGAAATTTATTCACAACGTTTTGTATGAAGGCCATCGTGATTTCTTTTTGGAACATTTCTGTATTTGCAAATATAAGTTTTAGAAAATAATATTTACAAACTTGCGTACTGATAATTATATTGTTTTCCTCGCCTGGAACTGTCAATGAACTGTAATTACTTTTCTCAGGTTGCCGTGACCTTGTCGAGGTCAAACGAATTCCTGAATGTTGAATTAAACAGCAACGGACAAACGACCACATCGTCTGTGGACAAAGTCGAGCGTATCCAGGTGTGACAACATTCAGTCTTCTGACTAAACTTTTTTTTTCAATTCATTTTTTTAAAAATTAGGATACCATGGAGTAATATGCTTTTACATGGCGTCTTTTTATGAATGTGCTATTACCTACACAGAGTATCGTACTATCTTTATATAACTATCCATATCCAAATCTTTCCTTACCATTGGGTTTGCTAGGTTCTACAAAATGACAGTTAAGTTTTTAATGTCACTCTAATGATTAATTAATATTTGTGAAGAGAATTAGTTTCATATTTGACCAAGGAGCTCCACCCATTTATTCATAAATGCTTTTTATCTAAATTTGAATTCCCTTTTCTGTTCTTTAAAGGTTTCCGCAGGAAAGGGGAAGTCGGTGTTTTTCCCCATCATAGCTACGACCTTGGGTAACATTGATATATCAGTGGCCGCTCGGTCCACCGTTGCTGCTGATGCTCTCATCCGCCAGTTGCGTGTTGAGGTCAGTACGTCCTTATCTTTCGTTACAATTTTGTAAATTCCAGGGTTGAAATTACACAAATTATCCACTTATTTTTAGTACAAATACGTTTATATGACGCACAAAGTTTACAACGTGGCTTTTATTTTAATTCACTTCAATGCGTTACATTGCTTTCTGGCGAGAGATAAATCGTGACAATACCATTAATTTATTGTCAGCCAATATGGTTTTGAGTAATTTTTAAGGCTGTTACAATAAACCATTGGTTACTTGCTTCCAGCCCGAGGGTGTTGCCCAGGATTACAACCTACCCCTTCTTATCGACCTGACACAGAGTGGGACCCGCTTCGAGCAGACCCTCCCACTTCCGCTTCCGGGGAACGTGGTGCCGGGTTCGGTGCGTGTCAAGACTAACGTGCTTGGTAAGTAGTGTTTTGGATGTATTTTCCATAGTCAAAACTAAAATTCCGCTAAACTTTTAAACTTTTTAATGGCTTTAAATGAACCAAATTGATTAACAGCCTCAACTTCCTTTACTTTCGGGACATGACAGACGAGGCCAGATTAGCATAGCTCCCGCACCATAGTGACATAAGCGGTACAACGCTGCTGTGGTAGTTTAATGTAGGCGCTTCTCTGGTTTTAATCTCTATGCTGTTATAGTCGTTTATGTCTGAACATAAACCGGGATTCCGGTCCCATTGCATGATCTTCATGTAGTTATTATTAACTGTGCGATCACAACACACAATTTGGAGTAATTCCAGGCCTAGAGCGGTGACATCTAATATTTGCTGTTAACATTTTTGTTACCTAATTCTGCGGAAGTGGTGTTGATAGGGAGCGTTTTTGTTGCTTCTATTTATCAATTTGCGTGAACAGTTGGAACAAAAGCATAACTGTGGTGAAGTAGCCAGATTTCCTCTGAAATCCAATTCTGTGATCAGATACCAGACATCACAATGTGGTCGCTGCTGATGTTTTACCCTCCATGCTGTTATTTTTTTTATTTTGCACTCTTTAATATTGTGTAGATGGCCCGAAGTTTTCTGTCAGATTGACTGCCACGAGCGTAAACGTTGTGAGGGATTTTGCTTCATCTAATCTGAAAGGCCATCGTCAGAAGCTATGCTTGTAAAGCCCTGTTATATACACTTCGGGCATCCAATTTCAGGGGATCTCCTGGGACCTACTATCAACAATTTGGACAAATTGTTGAAGATGCCAAGCGGATGCGGGGAACAGAATATGATCCACTTTGCGCCAGATGTGTTTATCCTAAAATACCTGACAGAAACCTTACAACTGACGAATGAAATTGAGGCTAAGGCAACACGATTCCTTGAAATAGGTCAGATTTCTTCGTTTTCTTAATGTCACCTACTGTCGCTGACGTCACTTTATTTTGTGTGGAAAGAATTAAAAAGAAAGACAGTCATGGAAAAGTTTCAAAAAAGCATGTAAAGAAACAAAAAATACTTTGCTGAACGAAACGTCAGAAACTAGAAGGAATGGGCTGATTAATTCCTCAGAGTAAAAAATTACAAATGTATATATATATTTCGTTGTGTTCAGATATAATGTGAATATTGCGCAATATTTATCTATGTGGTGTATTCACCATGGCGTCCTCGCTCTCATATATATCGGTCTGGTTCGTCGGCGACTTTAATCACATACTTGATCGTTGTTTACTCCGGTCTTCTTCCCCTATAATTCTGACCGAATCATTCCTGAACATAACGCAAAACTAACCACCAAATAAGTGAATAAATAAATACTGATCATCTGTTCATGTTCTGGGTAGGTTACCAGAGACAACTGACTTACCAGCGAACAGATGGCTCATTTAGCGCTTTCGGGAACGATGATGAAGCTGGCAGCACGTGGTAAGTTTTAAGCAGATATTGTTTACATTGGTTTAAGTGAACTAACCAATAATAATGTCTTCATTGTCAAAACGGCGACCCGGAGCTGAATTCATGCATAAACCTTGTAATATCGTTGGTTTGTTTTGGCTGCTTTTTTTCTCTGGCATTGGAGAACCTGTTTAATAGTAAATCACATAGCTCTTTGTGCATTAAGCTCGTTTACCCGTTTATCCAGCATGGGATAAAAGTAACAAAACACCAACAAAGGATAAGCAAAATGTAATCCAAAGATGGAACAATCGCAAAACGAAAATTTACAGAAAACTCTTCCTTTATAATTGTATAAGGTAATAACGAAATAATAAGAAACCGGCTAATTTAAGATATGTTGTCATTGTAGGTTTGTTTTTATTGTTAAGTTTGTAGCCTACCTATATTTTGTTGACTTCACAGGTTGACCGCCTTCGTCGTTAAGTCATTCTCTGAGGCTAAACCATTCACGTTTATTGATGACAATGTTCTAAACCGAGCTGTAGACTGGCTTGTGAGCAACCAAGACCCCTCGGGGGCCTTCAGGGAGACAGGCAATGTGATCCACACGGAAATGCAGGTAAGTAATTCTCTTGTGCAAGATACGGTTGAGTCTTGTGTTTGGTGCAAAATCCCCGACGTTTGGAATCAGCTGACTTTCTTTTGTTCATCACTTGATTTCCAGACTACATGGAACTATAATCTTTATGTGATTTCTTATTTTTTGTCACGACAACAAAGTCTTTGGGGTAATTTTAGATCAGTGGCTGTAGTAAATTGCTGTTAGCATTTTTTTGCATTTTTTTGTCTGATTCGCTTTAGTCCCCGGTGATGGGCATCCGAAATTGGTACGTTTAATCATTAACGTGAACACTTAAAACCTTCGGGTAAATTATAAAAGACCGGATTTCACCTTTTATTTCTGACAATTTGCCAACTATCACACTGTCGTCGTTTCCCATGTTTTACTTTACAAGCTATAGACTTTTACATATAATGTTCAGAAGAGAAGTTCTAGAAATAGTTCTGGAATAAAGGTGATGTGATCTACATTACACTGTTTATCAGAAGGGCTTTGCTTATATCTAAGTGATACTGTAAACTATAGAGTCTGAATAGGAACTACAGGGCACCTTGTTGAAAAAAGTGTCATGTACCAGATGACAACCAATGCGAATTTCGGAGAAAGTATACTGTTATCCGATTTATGGTCAGTGTCAACACCAGTCGGAAAATGGTGCATAGCAAATCATGACAAGTTTAATTCTGGAAAGAAGTTCCTAAATTTGTGCCTGTGGCCACGATATCGCATCTGTCACAGCTTGAGTTGCTAACAGCCGCATATTATACAGAACTTCAGTTACCCGTTTGGTGGATATTCTGTCAGTGTATGCGTGTGGAATACATAATGTTAACCTACGCTCGTTTAGTACAGCGTGAAAGTTACCATTCAGTGGGGAATGTCGTGGTGGAATTGCACTCATCACATAATTTTTATAACGTCTCCCAAATACATCACATTTTACTCGGTTCTTGTGATAAGCATGACTTGAGGTATAGTTAGATAATCTTTGCTGTCGCTTTGCTAGGGAGGAGCTGGCCGAGGAACGCCCCTCACCGCCTATGTCCTCATAGCCATCTCAGAACAGGGCGCCGTGTCCTCGGTAAGTCTGACGTTTGTCCAAAGATATTTTAGCGTATAGACTGCTTATAATTTGAGAAAAGTAGACAACAATCGCGATGATTACATTTTGTCCTCTTCGTAAAATTAAAATACCTTAGCACTAGGCGATACAGTTTAATTGCTATTGTGTACTACTTCTTTCTAAGTAGGTATTGTGCCCTCTGTATGAGGACCAAATTGCATGAAATCATAATTTCTTGTGTTTCCACTTTGAATTGTTCCCTTTTTACCTCTAATATTAAAGATTTCAATTTTTAAAAAAACTACCCAATAAAGAATTAACATTGAAAGTGTTTACGTCATGTTCTTAAATGTATCGGATTATCGTATAACGTCAGATTAACCTTAAGCAATTCACAACATGGGTTCCATTACAATGAACCACCGTATTCGTTAATAAATCTAATTAAACAGCAATATAGTTGCATCAGGCGACTCATTGTCAGTGTTATATTGCTACACTGCGTCCGAGTTTTAACACACACCAGCCAGTGTAGAGAAAACATTCTAAACATTACAGGATCCAGATAAGGCAGCTGCACGTAGAAACGCTATAAACCGTGCGAGAAGCTACCTGGAGCAAGAGGTCAGCCGTATTTCTGATGTGTACGCTTTGTCCATCGTGTCCTACGCCCTGAGAATCGCCAACAGCAGTCAGGCCAATCGGGCCTTCACAAGATTTCAGGCTTTAGCAACTGTCAGAGGTGAGTGCACCAGAACAATGATAAGTTACTAGATCGTAACGTTAGTGCCACTTCTGGCTTTGTCTTTGATAACGTTCATCTAATGTATGCTGCGGTAATTATACAAAAATAATTTCAGCAAGCCCTAAAACTTTGACTTTAAATTAGTCAAGAATTTTAATTTTTTTTCCGGCCTTCCTTTATGGTGCGATAACTTCAGACTTATAAGTTTGTGTCAGTACAAAACTTGCCAGATGCTCATGAGGACTTTAAATTCAATCTAGACGTGAAAACAGGATTTGGTGTACTAGCCGACAACCGACATGGGCGATTAGGGGGTCAACGTTTAACGCAAACCGCAAAATAACTAAGGAAGTAGAGTAAATCAGGTATCACAGATTCACTCAAATCAATAGTGGTTTTACGGAATAAAAGATGTTAAGATCAGTAAGTGTTGTTATGTTACCAATACAGAGAGGGATGTTCAGATAAATCAACATGGTCAACGAGCAATGTATGATTCACGATGTGCAGAAGTGTGTTTACGTCTTGTCAGTCCTCACCATTCGCTTGGACCACCTCGGGGGCCTAATAGCTAGCATGGCCACCTCAGGGTAGGGAGATCCGGGATCGATCCCGGGTCGGGTCATACCAAAGACTTTAAAAATGGTACTTGTTGCTGCCTCTCTTGTTGCTCAGCAGTGAGAGGTTAGAGCAAGGAAACAGAACCGGTCGTTTCGGTGTCAGTATAATGTAACTGGCTCTGGTGTCATGTCTGGTGATTTCGGCATGATGTTCCATTGTCGGCATCATTTTGGCGGCACGGACTGGCCTTGCCACAAGAAGACACACTATTTATACATATTTACTAAGGACCCCGTCATTATATTACTGAAATACTGAGTACGACTTGTAACCCAAGCGTACATACATATACACACTATTCTCTCTTCATTTCACAGACGGAGAGAAATTTTGGGATGTGCCATCCCGTGATGAACGGCCTCCAAGCTCCAGGCCCGTTCCGTTGTTGCCCGAGGGGGGTTTCTGGACCCCGCCCATTGTCATCCGCTCACAGAATGTAGAGGCCACCTCTTACGCCCTGCTTACCATTGCTGAACGACGTAATATCACGGATGGATTGCCCGTGATCAAGTGGCTGGCCCAGCAGAGGAACCCGACAGGCGGGTATGCCTCCACACAGGATACCGTGGTCGCCCTGCAGGCCCTGTCAGAGTTTGCTCGCTTGATCTTCTCGCCGGCGTCTAACGTAAACGTTGTTGTCAGTGCGACCAATTTCCGGCAGCCCTTTAGTGTGTCCCGAGCAAGCGCCCTCATCCTACAGTCCGCAGAGGTTAGTATCCCCCAATCCTAGACATCTGACCAATGTCTTACCATCTAGAAGATCTTGCATTGTAAGACTATAACGCAAGGGTACAGGTATCGTCAACAAATCACATAACGAACACGAAACATACCTTTTCGTATAATGGTCAAGATACTGTAAGCTTCATACCACTCAATCAAGAGACATAATAATGGCAATAGATAGGAGTACACACGGTATGAAGGCACTGTATATTGTGGAGCAAGACATGATTAGAAGATGCCGTCTGATAACCAATATATAACGAACAGCACAAAAACTTCAAGAAATTCAGCTAAACGAAACATGAATGTGGTGATGTGTTTATTCTGTTGCAGATCCCAGGTCCCCCGAACAGCGTTACCGTTTCCGCCACTGGGTCAGGAACCGCCATTGTGGAGGTAAGATCCTGCAGTCTTCTTTATCAGTATATGACGACTAGATACCGTTGTACATAAGGTATCTACGTGCTACATGTACAAATATGCCCGATCCTTCGTGTGAAACGTGCACGAGAAGCAGCTGAAACATGCACCAGGTAATATTCAGTTAAAGTCTTTCTTCACATAGCCCATTTGTCTCATGCCATGTATACCCGCTATCGTTGCTCTGAAATGTTGTTACCTCCCTTAGTTCGTATTTATAAGTTAATACTTCGTACATATCTAAACTGTTTCCATAAAGGGGCTCTCTAAGTTCCTCGCGGATGCTGTTTAGGATGGGCGAATCCAAGGGAAGATAACAATGTTTTCAACACAGGCTCGTAATTATAGCCTATAAAAGCAAGTAGTTGTAATTAACGGTTGTCCCAGATTTCCTCCGGAAATTCAAGTTTACTTTCATAACAGTCAAAAAGAAAGCTAGTTCATTTAACACAAAACCATTTATGAGTTTAATTGTGTGTTTAATTAATTCTAGGCCTTTGACGTCCAATAAGCTGCCCCACCCCTCCACCTCCCACCAAACAAATAAACAAAAGAAATCTGATAAACTGTTATTATTCCCATATTTCTGCTCACGCCATGGTGCTAGGAGGCTTGTACGTTGCGTCCTGTAAAGCATTTTTTGAATATTTAGAATGAAATCCTTGCTGAGGTAAAGTGACAATGAGTACGGATTTCACCGGTCACCTGGCTGTGATATCTTGCCAACCATTCGCATTGCCCTCTCTGCTCAGGTTGATTGTCCATGGTATAGTCTTTTATACCGACTGAGTATTTCCGTCTGTCTGCATGACAGTCAGTCCGTCTGGTCAGTGACATTCTAACATCCTGTGTCTTTTACTGTAGGTGTCCGTGTCCTATAACGTGTTCAATGATAGCCAGGAGCCCGCATTTGACATCCGGGTCAACTTGAGCAATGAGACCATCAACGGTTTCTTGCTGGAAACTTGCGCCAGGTGAGTTTTTATTACAAAGAATTGTGCTTGCCACATCATCCCTCTGTAATCCATGTCCGCAATTTACTAGCATCCATAGTCCAGTCGTCTATAAGCACAAATAATAACACAGTCTCATTTAGTTAGTCAGACAGCAGTTCAAACTACCTACAAAACATCATCAGCTCATTTACAGGACTTTCCATTATTAACTGATTTCACATGAATCTTTTTTTTTTTTTATATTTTATATACTTTCTTAGTTCTTTGGTATTTTGCGTCATTTGTCGTTTATGGAACTGGTCTTGCAATTATTGACCCGGTACGCCCGGTATTTTGGTTTCCGGTTGGTGTACGAATTTCAGTTCCGACACCTAGATTCTTGTGACTTTAATGACGGGAGTAAGTAGTTTTAATTCGTCTTGGGTTTAAGCTAATCCTCACTAATGTGGGCAACAAATTCCTGTTTTCCAGGTACACTAGGAACAGCAAAAGCGGTATGGTTGTTCAGGAAACCGGGATACCAACAGGGTTCCAACCAGATGTGGAGAGTATCGGCAAAGTTAAAGGCTTGAAACGCACAGAGCTACTGGATCGTAAAGTGGCTCTCTACTTTGACCAGGTATGTACTTTCTTCAGGTATATCCTTGGAGCCCTATGCGTTATTTCCATTTCTACCTTAAATGTAATTTCCATTTTCTATTTTGACTTACTTGTAGATACATTTACGGTGTGCGTCATTTGCATTTTCTATATTAGCTCACCTCTAGATACATTTACGGTGTGTGTCATTTCCAGTTTCTATTTTGACTTGCCTGTAGATACATTTACAGTGTGTGTCATTTCAAATTTCTATATTGACTTACCTGTATATACATTTACGGTATATGTCATTTTCATTTCTTATACTGACTTACCTATAGGCACATTTACCGTTCATGTCACTTCCAATTTCCAATTTATGTACATTGTACCATGGGTATCATTTTGCAAATATATTGGCCAGTATAATTTGCAGCCATACATGATGCCATTGTCATTGTCTACGTTAACTGACCAGTTTTCACTGAACCGTAGGTGTCATTTTCATTTTGTACCTTATCTATGCATTGTACATTAATTATTTACCTGTTTTTCCCAGGTGACTTCCACACCTCTGTGCGTGAGGATGAGGGTCAATAGGGTGGGCCTGGTGGCCAAAACGCAACCAGTGCCAGTGCGAATTTTCCAGTACTACTCACCAGGTGAGGGACTCGCTAGTTAAGGCCGGTTATGCATATATACAGGCGCGTCATTAAAAATCTAACATCACTTACACCCTGGAACTTCTTGAGCCAGTGTTAGCTCATTGCAGTGACTCGGGCAATCTCACCAATGCGGTCGCTGTGAGTTCAAGTCTGGCTCAGGTCGCCTTCCTCTCAAGCCGTACGTGGGAAGGACTGCAGGCAACCTGCAGATGGTCCTGGGTTTTCCCCCGGCTCCTCCCGGTTTTCTCCCACCATAATGCTGACCGCCGTTGTGCAAAAGGGTAATGTTGCGGCCATGGTGAGGAAGCGTTCATACTGTTTAAGAGAGTTACTATTAGGCAACCCTAAATGGACTTCGTGCAAATTGACACCATACATGCCTGGGTCAAGAGATCTGTTTCTGCGAGGAAGTTTATGGTATTAATGCATTCGTTTCCTCAAATTTTAATGCGTTTTAACATGAATGCGTGAATCTGTAGCAGCGATCATATGAATACATTTAATAAACTGGACACCCATTTTTTTATTTTCAGATGAGCAAGTCACAGTATTTTACCAGTCACAACTGTTGAAAAACTCAAATTTCTGTGATATATGCATTGACTGTAACTGTCCTGCAAGATAAGGTCTTAAGTGTTCAGGAGATCAACTTTAAAAGACAGAGATTTGGACTGTGTCGTATTGCTGTACAGAGAATGCAGAGCCACAGATATTTTTGAGGATATTTCGAAGTGCATGTATTTTACATGATAGCCACTTTATTAGTTAAATATGTATCTTGTGCGTTCACGTCCATATCGTTTTTCAACGGGAATCTCGGAAAATCTCTTCCTGCCTTTATCAAATTCCTGGAGTCCTCACAGTTCTCGGTGATTGTGTGCTCATAAATGAAGTGCACAAGCACTTTCAGCGTTACAACAGGAATCACGTGTTTTACTGTTACTTGGGCCGTTTGGCGTAACCCGTTAGCGTCTCACTTTCGTTGTCCTGCTCATATGTATACATGTATTAGCATACGCAAATAGCGTAACGTATGAAGAACCTAAATGTGGATGCTTGCGAATAGACTATATGTTATGAAAAGAGACTGAACATTTGAAGTGATTGCCAAGTATTCATGTGTTGTGTTACAGACGATTGCATGGTTTGAATGAAAAACGAACACTCAGAAATATGGTAATCATCTTGAGAACGATCAATAAAATCCACTTCTGAAAAAAGCTCTTTAAATTTTTTCTCAACTTTTTTCATTATTTGTAGCACTGACACTATTTTTAAGATGTACTTAGCTCTCTGGCTTTATGGTGGGTGGTATAGGCCATAATGGCAGTGTGAGACGTAGTCACGCCAAATCCACCTTTCTACTTAAATATTCACATTGGGACACACTTGGTATTCTTCACTTATTCTGTCAAACGAAATTGCATTATTCCGAGAATAAGATCCTCGCTAATAGCGATGAAAAGTGGATTTCATATCACTATGCCGAACAAAAATGCATCCATACATTTGACACCATTTGTTTTGAAAAAAAGTAGAACCTGATCGGTTTAAAAGGGGTCTGGTTATTTCAGGTTAATTTCAGGAACATAAAGTATACGGTGGTCTTAAAACGGATGTTTTGTTTAAAACTCTCTTTCATGTGGTCATGTCTTGGATTCGGATGCTTAAGTGAATTATACATATGGAAATGTTTGAGGAGACTTCAACACTGGGTTTTCATAAACTATTGCATCCGGAAACAAGCATTCTAAAGCATTAAATTATGACACCAAGACAAGTTTTTTTTTTTTTTTTTTTTTTTTTTTTTTTTTTTTGAGCTGACAGAATAGCTGGGTCAAATCTGTACGTGAACGAAAAAAGACACTTTTTTTCAAAACTGGGAGAAACAAATCAATACTTGGTTTCACCAAGAAAAGTTACTGACTATGTCTTAAGTTTCAACTTAGAATGTACTAAACATTCATAGGCTTGTGCATTTATAAAGTCAAGTAAACTGCAAAAGTTCAAAACAGGACCAAAATGTTGGAAATGGATGAAACAGTTCGAAAATCTGTCGCTATCATGTAGCTATCCGACAACTTAAAAGAATTAAGCATTGGCAAACTATGTGAATTTATTTTCACAAACCCGCCTCGTGGAATAATAAACCGTTACAAAAGAGTGTGGCTTAAAAGGGAGAGATTGTTGATTGGCAGCTGTGAGAAATAGTCAGCCTTTTGAGACGGGAAGATGATCATTTGGGGCCATTTAGACGCTCGAAACTATATGAACAAGTAGAATAATGGTGCATCACCTGTGTATTTCACCGCCCCCCCCCAAAAAGGTAGTAAGTCATAGGAAGATAATAATATGAAATTCCAGGAGTTTTTAATGACAAAATCTTAATTTTATAGGAAGACTTTATAATTTACTTTTGAGAATATCCAGTTTTTAAATCGTTATTTCATAATGACCCAGGAGACTCTCATCAGTGTGAATGCTGTGAGTTCACCTCCAGCTCTGACCGACGTACATGTAGGCCTACTTCCCAGTCAGAAGTGATAAAGTTTACCTGCAATCTCCAGATGACTGTGGGTTTCCTGGGGACTATGTCCGGTTTCTCTCCACAATTATTTAATGCTGGCCTTCGTCTGTAAGTGAAATATTTCTGAGCAGGCTGTATAATACAATTAAAATTATTCTTTTTAAGATATTTTCTTATTAAATAGTAATACCTTTAATTTAATCAAACTCTTTTTATTTTAAATGTACTTCATTTTGCCTAAAAGTTTTTCTTATTTTAATCTTCTCAGTTTTATATCAACTTTTTGTCCTACTTATATCCTGCGTTTACTATCATCAAACAGGCTATGTTTGTCAGAAAAAAGAAAAACAGCAGTAGAAATGCACTTTACCTTGCTTCATCCATGAACACTAGAAGTTTTCCTCTTTATAATTTTGCACACTTTTCTTGCCTTGCTTTTTTCCCAGCTAATTAAACTCTGACTTTCAAATATTCTTCGCACTGAAAATCCTCACCACTCTGCTTTGTCAACCTTAGAGTATTGTAAATATTACTCTACTGACTTATTAGCGGGGGAAGTGTGAGGACTACAAGCAGCTCCATCTGTGATGTCACTTCCACATAGCTTAACTTTGTTTTAATCATTGCCTTTTTAACTGAGTGATGTTTACACTGCATTCTACCAAGGCTAATCAGTGGAAGGTAAGACACGATCCTAGTGCGATGTATAACGACACAGTTTGTTGTCAGAGCCAAAGGAGCATGCGCATGAGTGGTGTAACTGGGAAACGGAAATTGGGCCATAATGAGACAACGACAATGATCAATCGGCCTAATAACGTTAATAATATGTTTTAGAAGGTTAGCTCCACGACTAAAATTTCTCCCGTTTTAATAAAAAGGAATGATATGCCGCTCGTAGAATTAGAATTTTCAGTCAGTTTTCTGGAGTTTATATTTTTATCCAAAAACGTCCTTACAGTTCATGTAAAGAAAATATTGAATCGGCCCGAATTTAGCGAGTGGGTCGTGTTGCCCGCAACAAACATTCTTTTTAATGTTTGCCTCTCTGAATCACTGGAAGTCGGGCATGCTACCTTATTGGCCCGAGCCTAGTTCACCATAAAATTACTACTCGCCTACCTCAATACGATGCAAGGTTTGGTTATAGCGTTAATTACTTTCGCCTTCTGCACTTATTACATATACCCTTCTCAGCATTTGTTGCAAACTTGCCCATACTATTATCATAATTTTCTAAAAGTAAATTCTAACTTAAATGATAATGGTTATGTTTATTGGAATACATACGCTTTTTTTCCACATTCAAACATTTTTCAAATGTTTAAAATTTCAACATTAAATGTTACATCGCGGAATCGTGGTTTAATAAGTTGTCTGGTTACGGAAACTGTCATAGATAACCTTATATGTTTCTATAATTTACCTGTGCACAGACAGGTATTGACATAACACAAACGATATTCTCACAGTTGCGCTCTAGGTAAATTTAATTTTTGATTAGTCATCATTATTAGCCATTTCGTTCTCAGACGGTAAGTTTTGGCATGTGTCATCCCGTGATGAACGGCGCCCAGACTCCGACCCCGTTCCCAGCGTGCCAGAAGCCCGTTTCTGGACCCTGCCCATTGTCATCCGATCTCTGGATGTAGAGGCCACCTCTTACGCAATCCGCACCATGTATTAATCTGCTATTGGTATTGATGGCTTGATCTACTCTCCGAAGTCTAACGTCACCCATTATTGGTTCACACCAAATGTTAAGTTGGGTTCGAGTTGTTACCTGTGGACATGTGTGTTACCGATGTTGCTACCTGTGCTATGGAAGGACACATGACAGAACAACACAACAACACAAAGTTAGCCAAAAAGAAGTAATTTTTAAGTATTATTTGAAACACCTAAAAGTAAAAATGACGTTGTTATAAACAACGGTCATATCAATAAACCATATCTAGGTCCCTATTTTCACACATGTATGGACTACGTCATATTTAAACGCATATAAACATGTTGTAGGCTATCTGACCACAATACATTTATACGCACATGTAGCCTATAGGTCTCTGTTTTATACAGGCCAAATCACAGGCCTATTCACACACACATGTACGCCTATACAGAGGCTATAGCCTCTAACATTATACCCGCCCCCTACAGGCTAGGTCTACATCATACTCAAACACCCGGGTATGCAATATTCCCTTAACTCATTTGCATGAAAGAAATCTTCTCCAACGTGAAGCACCAGTCTAATATTCAGTAAATAAATGTTACATGTCTGGTTTCACCAGGAAGTATTATTATGGATGAAAAGGTGAGTGGTGATGCAAGTGATCACAAGGCAGGCTTTGTCTTTATTTACCCAACATCAGACAAAACCCTCTGGTTTTGATTAAACGGTAATGGTCACGTGGGAGACGTGTAAGTGATGCCAAACCCGTCTGTTGACTAGGCTAATAGACGAGTTTCCTTTGCAATGCTGTGAAAACAATGACATCTTTGAAGCTATTCGAAGGTACAGTAGCCGTTTGCGCTGGATCGTGTAATTAATAAAACTGCCATCATATAGGCCTGCCTACTTACTTTTACGTATCGTACTTTGATAGTGTTCAAAGTCTACATAGAAATAGAAGTGTCTGAAGTCTAAATATATTACTACTCAAAATAGAAGCTGGAGATTGTGGTCTTCTAGAAGTGACCCCGGGGCCCTATAGCTCGTTTGTAAACTTGTGATTATGGAAATAATATCTGACTGGACATTTCATTATGCATTTCAATGCCCAGAGACCATAGTATGTATGAATGTATGTGTGTATGATTAGGTTTTACGCCTTAATTAACAATTTTTCAGTCGCATGACTACGAGGAGTGCTTGGTATGTGTATATAAGACAAGAGGAGACACATACACACACACACATATATATATATATATATATATATATATATATATATATATATATGTCTCTTCTTGTGGCAGGTCGAGTGCAGGCCACCAAAGCGCCAAAGAACATTATGCCGAAGAAACCAGATATCACATCACATCACATTACACACCACCTAGTCACATTATTCAGCGTCTCTTCTTTTGTAGATTCCTGGTCCACCAAGCAAGGTATTTTGAAGAGGTGAGCTCTTCCGGTCTTCGGCATAGTCCGACTGTTTTCTACTTCAGTGCAGGTTACCCAGTCAGGAAACGCGTATAGCTGAGGCCCATTCCAGACAGATAGTTTTGGGTCAAATTTATTTATTTATTTATTTATTTCCTTATTTATTTATTTATTTGATCAGTGTTTTACGCCGCACTAAAGAATATTCTACTCATACGACTTCGGTCAGCATTATTTTGGGAGGAAACCGGGCAGAGCCCGGGAGAAACCCACGACCATCCGCAGCTGCTGGCAGACCTTCCCGCGTACGGCTGGAGAGGAAGACAGCATGAACTGGACTTGAACTCACAGTGACCGCATTGGTGCGAGGCTTCTGGGTCATTACGCTGCACCAGCGCGATAACCAACTGAGCCACGGAGGCCCCTTTGATTTAAATTGAATTAGAAATACAAAATCAGGCTACCTCACCAATGTTATCTCAAGCAGCCTAATTACGGTGGAGAGATTTAAAATCAAAATTAGCTCTACCAGTGGAGTCTGTTCTTGATAGTTACTGTGGCCACTTTCACAAAACTTCGTAAGTAACTTTTTTCGCAACTTTTTCCGTAAAACACGTCATCCAGGTTATAGAGGCATAAGACAAAGTGATTTAATAGAAATGTTACGAGAAATTGATCTGCAAAGATTTCTGAAAGTAGGCCCTGAAAAGTTGTAACCATGGCAACAAGACGCCATGGCATCTGAATTCGCCCACGCCAAGTCTACATGATAAAGGTGTACCAAACTGACATCCTGACTGGCGTCCATATACTGACATACTCACTGTCTGTAGGACTGACTGACTGTCTCTTATTTGTATGAACACCTGACTATCTCTGCGACTAACTGTCTGTGTGTTAACTGACTGACAATCTGTACAACTGACAAATTATCTTTATTACTATCTGTCTACCTATAAATATCTGTCTGCCTATAAATATCTGTCGACCTACATGACTTCACTGACACACTATGTTAACGATTGACTGATTGTGTGAATGACTAATTGGCCGTGAGTAGATTAACATACTTGCCCGTATGTCTGTATGACTGTCTGTTCACTGACATTCCAACATTCTGTATTGTTTGCTGTAGGTGTCTGTGTCCTACAACGTGTTCAGTGATAGCCAAGAGCCCGTATTTGACATCCGGGTTAATTTGACGAAAGAGACCATCAGCGGCTTCTGGCTGGAAACTTACGTCACATGAGTTTTTACAACAGGCAAAGTATCATATTATCTGTGTTTTTCATTTTTTTTTACATCATGCAGTCGAGATAAATACAAATACCCCATCGGATAAACATTGTTTTCGCAACTATCGATCGTAACAACTTTTTCCAGAGCTAATAACCCGATCTTTCCTAAAATCCTCTTGAAGCTTCAGGACATGGGATTTAGATCTTCATCTGTGTTTGAGCTTTGCCTCTTTGTTTCTTCTTCCGTTGGTCAATATTTTGACACCGTATCACCCTTTCCCAGAATTAATTGGTCCATCTTCACAAAATTCCTCCTGGAGTTTCATAACATAGACTTTAAGATTCAGTCAGTGTTTGAGATTTGACTGGCGGCTTTTTCTCGTAACTACGGAATGCGCCATCTTTTAACTGACCAGCATGCATGGAACCTTTTCCGCACCTGTCATTCCGAGGTAACTTCCAACCCCGTGTGCGTGAGGATGAGGCTGATTAGGATGGAACTGGTGACCAAAACGCAAGCAGTGCAAGGGCGAAGCTATCAGTACTACTCGCCAGGTGAGTGCCTCTGTAGTCAACTACGTAGATACAGGTGCCTCTGTAAGAAGGTGTGCATCACTTAGACCCTTCCTACCAAAGGTACTCCTGGCTTTACATGTTTGACTTGTATGGTTTCAGTTTCATTCTGGAGAGTTTCCATAATGTGGCGCTGAAATCTGTCACAATTTTTGGTTAAAAGTGTATTAGCCATATCTTGGTCTACCACCAAAGACAATAGTTACACAACCAGATATCTCCGAGTAAAATAATCTCTGCCCCTTAGAGAGCTCATATGATTAATTTTATCTACATTTTTTCATCAAAAATGCCGTATTTTAGCGAAAATTTGCTTACCTGCAACACGGACCACGCCACTGTCTTCAGTATAAACTGCACGACAGTTCGCCTGTTTTCAGACCAGTAAGCCACGGTGTTTTAGCAGTCGCAGTTGTTGAAGAACTTCTGCGACTTATGTCTTGACTGCAACTGCCCTGCCAGAAAAGATCTTTAATGTTCAAGACACAAGGAATTACAGATTTTGCAGTGATTTAGATGATGACATGTCAAAGTCGTTTTAATAATTGTATTATGTCCTTTGCTACACCTCCGTGTAGTTGAGGTGGGTGTTACGAATTTTAAACTAGTTCATCCAACACAGGTGATCTACAAATAAACAAAATTGCATTTTGTCAACCTAGTCCTGATCATAAAGTCATCCTTGGTCCAAAATGTGAAACATGAAAACAAGGGCAAACGACTGCAACTGTTTAGCGTTATAGATATTTTGCTGACTTAGTCAGTGTGGTGGAAACAGACTTTCGTAGTTTTATCAAAAATGCACGAGATAACTCGCGTGGTCATCATTTTAAGTTACTTATACTACAATAAAACGTAACATCATTTCTATATTTATGACAAATGAATTCATGTTCTTCAAATCTAGTGCAACCTGTCCACCGTAGATCAGGAACAGCTGTTATCCAACGGAAGTCGGCCTTCATTTCCGTCCATCTAAGGAATGAATCCGTCCTTGATTGCGCAGTACGCGGGTGGGGGGGGGGGGAGGTACACTTGTATTCCACCTAGATAATATGCCTACCTGTACACCAGATGTCGGAGTGTTCGCCAATAACTTTCCAAAGGTTGGGCCGATCTTTACTCTTCAGTAAACTGACCGCCATCTTTTACATAAAGGGACAACTTTTTGAGTTCGGGCGTACTGTTAACTAGCAGAAAAATTCAACTCCAACAGCGTGACAGATGCTTATGAGTAGAATGAAAGCTTAGACATGTATGAAGTTATATCGTGAAGTCAACAACAGAGCCTACGGTTTCACAGCTATACAGAAGAAATACACAGCTATACCAGTTGGAATCTATATTTACAAATGTGATACAGGCAGTTGCCATAACAGCTGGCATTGTTTGAAATGAGAATTCCGGCAGGTCATCAGCTTGTTCTGTCTATGATTCATACATGTACAGTGAATCAAATATATCTGACCGTGTGAAATAGCTGAATCATTCAACATAAATGAGAGCAGATATCCTGAATGGCCTGAAATTTCGTCTAAGGCT
This sequence comes from Acanthopleura granulata, assembly GCA_016165875.1. Taxonomy (NCBI): domain Eukaryota; kingdom Metazoa; phylum Mollusca; class Polyplacophora; order Chitonida; family Chitonidae; genus Acanthopleura; species Acanthopleura granulata. Next base: position 17,878,942 of record JABBOT010000008.1, read on the forward strand.
AAATTGTTTTTCCCAAATTTGAGAGAACGATTGAATGCATAAAAGATATTTTGATGGGTATTTGGATGGTAGGTTCATTTCCTCTTGGGAAAATGTAAGTATTTGTATCGAAAATAATGATTTATGACATTTATTTGCCTCTAAAATGCAGGTGGTGTAATTTTGAACATGGAACTTTATCTTCTCAGACTGTCATTTTTTTTTCAAATCCATGTTCGCCTTTCTTTCAAGTGAACAGAAAAATCTGTCACTATGTATAGAAACAAATAGATCAGAGGCATCGCAGCAAAATGTTTTAAAAATTCATTAAAGTTTTATTTATTTATTTATGTAATTATTCGATTGGTGTTTTACGCCGTACTCAAAAATATTTCACTTATACAACCGGCTGCCAGCATTATTGTGGGAGAAAACCGGGCGTATCTCTTGGTAAACCCATGACCATCAGCAGGTTGCTGACAGACCTTCCCGCGTACGGTCGAAGTCTTCTTCCAGCATGAGCTGGACTTAAACTCATAGCGATTGCATTTGTGAGAGGCTCATATGGCATTGCGCTGCACTAGCATGCTAACCACCCATTAGAGTATTAAAACCCGAGATGATGGGATTTAATATTGGCGATATGACAATGATAGGACAAGTTTTGCAGTTATATGACGACGAGGAGCCCTTAGAATAAATACATACTGTGTCTGCTGCCGCCATTTGAACATCATGTCGAAGACTCCAGAAATGACACCCCACCCTGTTACATTATACTGAGACCGGACATGCAGCCATTCCTGCTCCCCTGTCTACTCTAACCTATCAGCACTGAGCGCCATGTGAGGCAGTGGCAAGTATTATTTTTGAGGTCTTTAGTATTACCCGACCCGGAATTGATCCCTGATCCCGCACCAGATGGCCCGGTTGTAGAAACCCTTAGGAGGACTTGTCCAATCTGTTTGAAAACTTTACTTGATACTTTGCGAGGTTGCATCAACTCAATCAGCTCTTGATTGTTATATAGTTGGGTTACTGGTGAATATAGACAGACGTCTGTGCAATTAATCGGGTTAGGAGGTTATTTTAAATGATAAATTGAAGCAGTTTGGTTCAACCGGTCGGCCATGAGATTATTTCGTTTCAGAATTTTTCTTACACGATAGCGAAGTCAGATTTACTCAGGAGGTGTCTTCCCAACATCGGCATTAAAGAATCTGTTCAACATGGAAAGACTAATGCTGACATCCATGAATACAGGTGCCAGCAAAGACGAAAAGGGTCCCCTGAAAGACGACGCTGTCTCAAAGAAGTTCACCCGGACATTCAGGCAAACTCAAGAAAATTCGGCCGTTTGAAAATGAAAGAGCTGAAACTCTTTAATGACATGGTTAACTTGGCGTTATGTTTCAATGTTTTTACTTCAATCAAAATCACTGGTCTATGGCAAGTTACTCGCGGAGTTCTTCACGTGTGGCGTGCAGATATTGACAGAGGTGGAGCTGAGGGGTCTATGCAAGTTCCCTGAACGAGGTCGGGTTTGAACCCATATCTGGTGACTATTATATGGCGATTGAAAGACAAGTCCCTCTAAACATAAGATCACGGTCCACGGCCCACTCCATTTTAGCTATATATTCGGGTAAAGATGCGTAAAAAGTTTGTTACCAAGAAATGTGAAGCACGCACAGGAATATCTCGGAATAAAGAGGCAGACGTGACTGGATTTTTGAAAATTTCCTGAGAAACCATCCGAGTGCATGATTCGTTATTGCGTGATACTTTAGCTGCGATGTTAAATTACCATATAAGCTCTTGATTGTTATATAGTGGGATTAACTGTAAATAGACAGACATCGGAGGAATAAATCGGATTTGGTGGCAATTTTAAGTGTTAAATTAAAGTAGGTGCTGTGTCGATTTGTGTTTTGGTTGCATTATGTCGGATATGTTGACAACCACGAATGCAGGCGCTGACGAAGAAGAAAAACCCATGTAAATACGGCGCTGTACCCAAGAAGTTCGCCCTTAGGCATGTTAGGCTCTAGCGCGTTAAGCCCCTCAGCCACGGAGACTCTCCGTTTCAACAATGTATTGTGATAGAAATATTGTACCTACACATATATGCGGACCAAGTGGCCAACCCGAAAATATGTATCAAAAAACAACCCCAAAAATATAATATCACCGGAAAATGTGAAAAAGATACCTTGACTGAAAAATTCTTAATTAGCTGATGTAGGATGGTGCCATTTAACTTTATTACGTGTAACTTGCCTTCTTCTTGTTAATTAAATTAGTAAAACCAAGGTGGATGCTCTAGTGAACTCACTAGATCTTGATTAGGACGCCTAAAGGTGATATTACTGATACAACGACTTTAATCAGCTTTTCCCTGTGCATTTGGTTGAAAACAGATTAATTTGGCCCACATAATGAACGCCTACTGGACAGATGGCCTACTGGACAGATGGCAAGAAACTTGTTTTCAAAAACACCATTTTCCGGTAAGGAACCACTAAAGGTGGTTTATTTTTTCGGGTGATGTTTTTACGGATCCTTGTACGATGATCGGTTTAAATACTTGGATTACACTGGCATTTTACATTTTCGGGTAAAAAGAACATGACATTTTGGGGTGATAATTTTTACAAATTCAGGGAGTTTAACAAATCCTTCCAATTCATTTACACTTCCGGGTGATTTTATACTTCCGGGTAATTTTAGACATTGCTTGTTTATGTGCACCAAGTCACCATGACGTAGAATTGCGACGCGATCATTTAGCTATAGCCAGTCATTTGTTACCCTTGCGTCTATCACGTGCATATCGCTCAGCTTTTGCACTCTCAGTGGTGATAATGTTGGTAAGAATGTTTGTCTTCGGTAGCCAGAAAATTATGGACATTTTCTCTTCGTAAACCACAGATTCCTGAAGCTTTGCTTTCATCGGCCAGTGTATTCAATAGTGAATGAGGGGAATCAACAGCAATGGCCAAAAACAAAATAAACATTTCAGTTTCTGAGGTACATACCTGTTCTTCTGATCTGAGCTGGCCACTCAAATGGCGGCAGCTTGTCTCGACCAACTAGGGCAGTGTAGGGTCGATCTAATGTTAGTATGTCACGGTCTCTGAACAAATACGACATCAAAACCAAGGTCAATACAGTAATTAGATAAACGTTGTGAAGGGGTGAGAAGTCGTAAACTATATATCAAACGTGACATAGACGCTTGCGAGTTAACCTACTGATCTATACACGTGTCGCATGCAGCTGAATTCCCCCTCACCAAATTTTTCTGGTCAAAACTTGTCATTATTCATCGGTCTTGAGCTGGAAATTATTCCTGTTTGAAATTTGAATTGCTTGCCATGCCTATTGAATATCTACTGTCCTCCCTGCGCTGAAATCATTGAAATCGACAGTCTGGATGGTTGTGTATAATGGTCATATAAATAAATAAAATTCTTGAAAATAGGGTTAAACATCAGTCAAATGAGAAAGAAGTAAAGAAAATAAATGAATACCTAAAAACCGTAAAACAGGTTTATGAAAGAGAATAACACTGAGCATGGGTATTGCCAGCCCATAGCAAAACGATGCCATAGAACCATCGTTTAGATGGATGCCCCCAGTTAGATTAGTGCTGACCTGCTAGACCAACCAAGAGAAGCCGGCAACAACAGAGAGATGTACATCTGACTGCAAGAACCAGTTCAGTTTAGACCAAAACCTGCAAATGTCTTCAAGCTACATGTATATACACGTAGCAGATCTGGAGCTTTGAACTAGAAATTGCACATGGAAAGATCAGCCAACAATCTTCTCATGGTCGTGGGTTATCCACAGGCTCTGTCAAATTTCCTCTCATAACATCAATGCTTTTTGCCATTGTACAAGTGAAACAATCAAGAAAAGCATCAATCAAATACTAAATAAATTAACTGAACAAACAAATAGAACATCCTTACATTTTATCAACAAATTAGATTTGGACCTGCACAAACAGATTATACCAGTCAATCAACCAAATTGGGCAAGATCATATAAATCAAATCAAATCACACAAGTATGGCCTTGGAATCAAAAACCAAACCAATCAGGTAAATGTATAATCCTAACAATGCAATTTCATGGTATTGCATCAGTCACTCATGGGTTTCTAACCTTTTGGAAATCTTTTATGGTAATTTTTAATAAAGATAAGGAGCTATTCAATTCGATTGATGGATACTGAGCCAAGGCGAACTGTTTCTATAACAAGTGAAACAGGTTATGACATTAGTTATTTTTTTTTGAGAGTGGACACACCTTGACTTATGACTGGTTTACACCATAATACACAGCAACAAAGGGTTTTATATGTCCATTGAGTCTTATAAACCACAGATTTCTCCTTTCAGTTCTGAATATATGTAATACAGGATTAATTAGTAGGCTTCATAAGAGGTTAATCTGGTTTAGTATCAGTTAATACTACTTGTCTACTTGTATGAATCACAAGGCAATTAACAACCTTCAAGTGACAATAACATCACAGTTCACCTGTTTTACTCACATAGCGAAAGCAAAAGCTTTTTTTCACATTTAAACCGATATTTTATGACACAGCTTTGATTTGTAATTCGACGTGCTTTGTGGCTTTTTCTTTCGATAAAAAAAATAATAAAATATGGATACTACTAAGAATTTGTATATTTCTTAGTCAGTAGATTACGCATATTAAACCTTGCTTCAGTTGTAACAATAAATTCTCAGAAAGAAGAAAAAAGAAACAAATATTCCAGATGTTTGCAGCATAGCAAATGATGATAAAATGTCTGTCATGGATAATACAAACTCATCTTTTCTAAGCAAAGTTTTTAACTGAACAACAAGCACCAAAATCTTCAACATCACCTCAGGTGCAAAAGTTCAAATAACAGTTCAAACTTTTCGATCTGTTCGGCCTTAAACAGCAGAAAACGTGATTTAAAACTGTTGACAACACTTTAGTCATTAAGTTGATCTCTGGCATCAAATTGTCTGTGAATACTGGAGTAACAGCCATATTTTTGAATGGTTCACTCTTGCAAATTAACACGTCTTCATTATCATCACAGATTTTTGCCACATCCTCATTTGTTTCATCAACAACAATCTTAAAATCTGCCTTTGTCGTCTGCTTGTCCAGATCAGGGGAGATCACTGGAGAACAAGTTTCCTCCAATGACTGGCACACTGTGTCCTCAGACACAGGAAACGAATCACAGTTATCTGCCTTGGCTATGTCACCATCCCCTGAGTCCGCAGTGTGGAAATTGAAGTCAAATTTAATGTCATCAATCTGTGCTCCCTGTAAAGATTTTCTGACGTTTTCTGCATATTCCTCGTACGAAGTTTCGCTATCAAACAGAGGACTAAGAGGGTCGCCCAGGTTTGGGTTGTAGAGGAGAAATAACAAGCCCTGCACCAGATCCTCCAGAGTGAGCTCCTGTGACCAGCAAGAGTCCAGGATGTTTAGACACACGTTGTCCTCTTCCTCTGTACAGTCAATGTTAGGATGGTAAATCTTAGTCACGCACCTCACCCCTGGGGACGACTCTGGATAAGGGTCAAGGTTCAACTGAAAATATACATAAAGGGAAATCAAACATTATTACTGTACAGACTCTGATATCCATGTCATCAGGAAGACTTTGCTACACTGTTTTCTAATTTACATGGGCCTCACCTATGAATGAAAATGTTTCTCAAGGACTTTCAAGCACCTAATAACCTACATTTTAAATCAGTTTCAAGGTTCATTCAGTTCTAGCACATGTGGCAGTTAATATGTATAGGCCTACCATTTTGGCAGCTTTCATAATTGCATTTAGAATAAATACACTAATGAACAAGGGTGGGATCTGCCGAGAAATGAACTTATTTCATCTAAGCAAAGCGTCTGCCAGAAAACAAAATCCAAAACACATACAAGTCCAAAACAAGTGATCACAATTGCAAGCCTGACAAATACTATTTTTTTAACATGTATCTTTATTTCTCTAGTAACAAAGCATTGAGCTCATTTTAGTCCTACATGAACTCCACTGTCGCACCAATACTTGAATGTTGCTATACCAGTGGAGTTCTACAACCTTCAATCTGATTTCCTGGGAGTAGTGCCAGAGGCCTCGCAACTCAGCCACTTATCTAATGTCTCCTACCAAGGAACAGACACATGCAAACATGTGCGCTACAATTTTAGCAGTCTCCCATTCATTACTTAGGAGCTGACTAGAAGCTCATTGATCCACATTAAAATACAAAACGATGCCATCTTTTATGGTTACGCGCTACAAAGGGAAGTGCTGCCATAAACAGGGCGTCTTTTTGTAATATTGTTGTAAAAACGTGCAATATTAATGATTATTGACACCAAACAGTCAAACTGTATGCACAGCAGGCCTCTAAATGTAGGATAACTCTCTAAGGTTGTATCAACTTATTTTGCTCATCAATTTGTTACAAATAAAGCAATACCCATAATGTAAGACCCCACTACAACTTGTCTGAAGACTGCGGTTTCGTAAAAAGTGGTGCTTGAAAAAAAACAGAATATTGGTTTCCCTCTCATCCTCATTTAAAAATCAGCTGAACGAACACTTTTCCAGCAGACATAAAAGTATGATGCAATTATTGTTTACCTTGGAAAAGGGAGACAACCTTTACATTAACAAATATTTCAATAAACGCTAGCCAGGCATTTCAGGTGACAAAATTAATTTACAGTCTTACTGCTAATGCGCAAAGCTGGTTACTAAAACTTAAAAGAGAGGAACAATCCTCTGCAGTTAATTGTAAGGACTGGACTTGCGTCTGTCTGTTCCAACCCCACTTTTCTGATGTTCTCTGTGAAAATGGCATTCTTTAATGGCATAAGTTGATGGACTGTACCAAGTGACACAGCAACCTAGCTCAGCTTTAAAACTTCCAAAATCAAAAAAATAAAAAAAAATAAAAAATTTTTAAGACTGAACAATTCGGTTCAGTGCACATAATATGCAAAGTAAGTATGCATGAATAAGCATAAATTACACTACAGCCCAAAATTAGACTAGTTTACCCGTCACTCTAACCGTGAATCTAACCGTGATCAACACATGTATAAATTTGGCTTTTTGTACTGTAAATAGACATAGGCTTGGCTCTCCACACTAAATGTATGCAACATATTTTATATAGCCTGCTGGTATAAAATTCTTGTTCGAATTATAGGACAAGTTTGGCGTACCATAAGTATGGACGTTTCATACTAGTGCAAATCCCATTGACGTTTCACTTACCTCAAAATCGAAAGTTCCCCCAAGATAGAGTCCGCCATTGGGCTTGATTCTGACCAGTAAGCGGTCCATGCTGTCGTCAGGGAAATCCATCATGCTGGCCTGACCATCGCTAAAGCCAGCGATATTTTTCGAAAGACACAGAATGTCTTTCGCTTTCCTCATCTGCCCCATGATGACCTGTCGGTCGAACGACAAACGCTGTGACAAGGACTAGCTCCCGCCGTAGTCCCGTCTCTCCTTAGTTCACCCCTCAAAATACACAATGACTCGGCCTAGCCACGTTGACAACAACCACATGCAGCTATATGTATCGAGCGTACAGTACCACTTCCTTGATAATCCACGTGACCTTCACCTGACAGTCATAATCTGTCGCGTTTTCCATGCCGTCTAAGGCGTTTTTGAAAGCTTCACATTTTACAGGGTTTGATGCTTCTTTACGTTTGTCTGTGTCAGTGGAAGATGTTAGCAATGCCAGACAGCGTTATTTCGTTTATATTTCATCTATAGCCGGCGCTGTCGCAAGTGTGGCGCAACTCCTGCCCGGCATCCCCAGCCCAAAACATTGACCAATCAAATCTGTACCTCTAAAGGAAACCCCTTCTGACGCGTCCGTCTAAAAATAGACCGCCTAGCGTAAACTCGGCTGTGTCAAGAGATACGCAAGTAAACCAGATGACAAATAATCTGTACCCACGTGACTAATATATAGCTTTAAGATGTGCCATTGCTTCTAATAAGCCTTGCATGCCAGCTGACGTTATTCATGCCAGCTTTAACTTGTACAGTATGTAAATAAATTGAAATTATCTCCATTCGTGCAGCTTGATCAACTATTAGAGTTTATGGATCCATAGCAATAAAACACGTCATATTTCTCTCTATAGGCAACCCCAGAAAATATAAAAAAAAAAAAACATATATAGATCTGTTGGCCAATCAGGGAATACCTCTCGAAAGCCATATAAAAAGGAATTCCATATAAACATAGCTGTTCGTCATTTGAAAGCTATATTTGAGGAATTATACCTGCATATACCTACAGTGTATGCGAGTCGAAAGCTGTAAACACTTGTATGTAATCACTAGAGGTTATCAGAGCACTGGCTGTCATATCTTCTGATTAGGAAAAACTCGTGCACCTGTATATCAGTATTATTGGTGTAGAAGGAGCCATGATTAAACCACTGATATTTACCAAAAAACTTTCCATACTGTGATATGCAGCCTTGTCCACCATATTGGTAGAGAATAAGTGTTCAACAAAAAACTTTTATATCGACCACAAGAGCGTCTTTGACCATTTACCAATTGAAACCATATTAAAAAAAAGTGGAGCCTGCATAACCGATGAGGTTAGTGCACTTATAAGTGCAGTGTAATAACCCAGGAGCTTCTCACCACTGCGGTCGCTGTGAGTTCATGCTCAGATCATGCTGGCGTCCTCTTCGGCCATACATGGGAAGGTCTGCCAGTAACCTGCACATGGTTGTGGATTTCCCTCTGGGTCTGCACGGTTTCCTCCCACCATAAATCTGGTCGTCGTTGTATAAGTGAAATACTCTTGAGTACGGCATAAAACACTGATCAAATAAATAAAAAGAAATAAACAGTGAGAGGAGGAGAAAGTATAAATTCTCTAACCAAGAATGGGTTTGAACCAGTACATAAATGGAACCTAGTGACTGACAGGCCTTTCACCATTCATCCACGGCCTGTTTCCTTTTTAGCTGAGACACATCCCGAACAACAGACAATGGTATAAGACAATGACTATAAATATTTTATTCGACAAAATATATACCCATGTGCAATCCATTAGGTGTACACTTAGCAACGCTGAAATGATGACATATCACACTGAATAGCTGCAATCATAGAGATATGCACAAATGCAAAATTGATGGATCAGGTAAAAATTTTAAAGCAGGGGTGTCATTAAAAAAAAAATTTAGATGAAGAAAGCCACCTGGCAACTGTTGTTTTTGAAGAAAAATGCACAAGAACAAAATGAAAATAAAAACAACCTGTAAAGGGTAAATAACATAAAAATAAGGGAAAATAAAACTGGGTGTTTGATAGTGACAATATAACATAGGCATATGCAAAATACAATTATACAATTTCTTTACATTTAAATCAAGTGTTAAACAAAGGTAATAACCGAAAGTTGACTTTTAGTGTATTTTATGACAGAACATGCAGCTACACTGTAAACAGCACTGGCAATCAAGATTATTGATTTAAAGATGTACTGTGTACATAGACTCAGCTGTATTGAAGCCAAGGGGCTTTATCCTTTCCACTACAAAGTCACACAGTAAATTCAAAGCTTGAGAGTAACAGTCAGGTTTTGAACCTGTATTGAAGTCATGTATGACCATGATAGCACTTTCCACACAGGTACGAATGTCTATGCAGGAAAATCAGCTTGAAATACTGAACAGAATCATGATATAACACTGACAAGCACTAACATTTTTTTACAAGCACGACTGCAAAGCCCTACAGGTGTAGGTTCGGTCATCTTCAGGGATTTTCTTAAGAATCCCAACTACTGTGAAATAAATTACTTATGGTACTATATAAACATGCACTGCACTAAGCCACCTTTTAATTAGAAACTGACATCTTTGTTCACTGTGTATGATATTGAAAAGATGTACATAACAGTGTCAAAGCACTAGTGTTAGGCATTATAGTATCAAAGCATCAAATCACTTGTGTTGGGCATTACAGTGTCAAAGCACTAATGTTGGGCATTACAGTGTCATAGCAACAGTGCTGGGCATTATAGTGTCAAAGCACTAGTGTTGGGCATTATAGTGTTAAAGCACTAGTGTTGGGCACTGAAATGTCAAAGCACTAATTTTGGGTCTAGAAATTCACCAGACCCATCACATTGGACTATGGATGCTGAAATCAACCAGATGTAATTGTACTTACGTTCTCAATCACATTGATGGTTTTGACCTGGTGGAGTGAATTCAGGCATGCATGTAGGTCTGTATGCACAGGCAAACTGGAGATGTAGCTCTAATGATGTGTAACAAACAGGTGCATACCGGGGAAAGATACCAGGTGTAATCTGTTCACCATGAAAATAGTTGTTGAAGTGTGCACAGCAATGCGAATGCATACTGAAAGAATTAATTGTCCTCTAAGCATTAACATATGAAACAAGTCCTCTTCTTAATTCTGATGATTTTTTTAGCTCATCATTCTTGTGGACAAATGATATAGAATCTACAGCTCCTTGATGCAAGAACTGGATAGATGTGTATATCACTGGATAGATGTGTATATCAGACAAATTGTCTGCAACAAAACATTTCATCGATTTTCTAACCATACCATTAAAGGTCGTGTGTGTCTTAGCAAATCACACCTGCACTCATGAAAAACTAATAATTCCTTTCAAAACTTTAAATACAAGAGCAGTACTTGAGAGTCAGCTGACGATTACATCACGTCCTTGCATAAAAAAATACCAACAGCCAGTTTTTATTTGCACAAATAGTATAAAACTCGTTTTTGGTGTTTTACACCTGGTTTGAGAACTTGCTTAGCTTTGCTATGTCATGCGTTCTTCCATTTCTTACAAATGTTCAAGCCATTTTACCCACTTGAGGTACCACAGATCTATCCTTTTCTGAACAAAAATACACCTCATTCCTGTTCCCATGGAAATCTTAAACAGTCTGACCCTACCCAGGAGTCAGGCAGTGAACACACATAGAGAGTTCAGACTTCCATACAACTGGGCATACTGGTACACGTACCATTATTGATGTGAAGTTCATTGGAAGGCTTCAATGATAATACCAAAACAGCCGGACAATTCTGAGTGACAAGCCAATAGCTCACCAGTACTGAACCTGTAGCAAGCTAGCTGTCGCCAACCATTCTAAAAGCAGGTCTTTGACTGTACATACATGCATAAAATGGTAAACAATCCTAACCTTGCATGCAGCCCACTGCCATTCCACAAGCTCACCAGGAGCATACCACTGGCAGGCTACAGACGCACTGCTGCACTGCCTGTATGGGCTTTCAACCTTTAGTTTGGTTTGCACTGCATGTAAACGCAGTAAATAATCACAATAGTGATCCACATGTCTTGTATGCACAGCAGTACAGAATTATTCAATCGCATTCAAAAACATAACACACAAAATGTTTCTGAATAGAATGTCCACCCATAGGAATTAATGTTAGCAAAATGATGCAACACATTTACACTCATTTGCAAATGGTCTTAATGTAATGCTGCCTTAAGTGGACACAATGTTGATGAAGTTTAGCCAAAGTATACATCTACCCATTTACCTTCAAAAAAATTCACCCAGCAAAGTGTAACTTTAGGTGCAGTTTGAACACATAATTCATAATGATTTTGAGTATGTGTTGTTTGGGTTAATAAATCATATTATAGCTTGGCCAGATCAGAAACCATTCCTTGCAATAATATGTCCATGGGCGAAACTGTTGAGGACTTGGGATAAATAGCATGTTCCTGGTAATCAACATGTAAAACATGCATTACATATCCAATCATGATTCTTCAAATTATACTAGTATGTGAAAGAAACTCAAAGCATGCATAAATGTAAGCACGTATGACATTTTTTGTGCAGATCCCAACCAATATGATAAATATAATACACAGAACTACATATACAATGCTTGTAGTATTTCATTTTATACTACATTAATGTGTTCCCATAGTTCACGACAATGATCCCTTATCCATAAACCTTAATAATTTGACAGAAATATGTACACGTAATCACACAGCTATCTAAATTTTCATGATCCTTCGATTCTGGCCTTTTTGTTAACATGTAAAGTCCCTGTACAGGCCTCACTTCAGTGTTTATTGCACTTCACAATTTGACCACAACTAGTGTCTGAAGTTTGCATCCTGTAGACAGGCATAAGTCTTTGGCCCCTGTATGAAAGCAAGATTTAATTATACTTGCTGGTCTATTCACTCTTTAACCTCGAGAATATATCTGAACACATAAAAAAAGGATATTTGTGACAGTAAAGCCAGTAATAACATAAGAAATTCAGAAAATACACTGTCAGTGACTCTACAAAAGGGGTATTCTCACTCTAATCCAATTTATTACCATTTCTGCCTAATAACATTAAAATACACATTTCTTGTGTGCGAAAAGTTTGTCACAAAGATGTCATCGTGCCCAAACATATCAAAGTGTCTGCACCCAGTGGGCGTCCTTTAGTTGTGACATTAGAAGATCTGCCAGAATTACAGACCATTCAGAATTACACATAATAGTTTATTCAATTAAATTATGTGAAACCTCGGCACGATTATACATGTTCTTGGGGAGACTACTGGAATGTCTCCAGGACCAGTAGCAAAAAGACTGACCATATTTTCTACACACGGCCATCCTTTAAACTATGCTCGCTGGGCGTTACCCGACCGACTCTCCCAAACAGGGCCCTACCGTATTGGCATTTTGATAAAAAAATTTTTTTTTTTTGTACTTTCCTCTCCATTTTAATTTCTTTAAAATCCCTATCTTGTTCAAGAACTCTGTTCCGACCAACTGACCCTATATTTTCTCATAGTTCGGCTTATGCTGTACGCTCTTTTAAAGATGACCCAGCTGGTTTTACAGTCAACCCCTACTCCATTCATCGCACACAAGTAGTACACTTTATCGCAGTGGAATGCATTGGGTAATGCACTATATTAAACAAAATCTTGTATCATACAATGTATGTATAAAAGACAATGACATATACAAGCACAATACCACAATATTGCAATAGGAGGCAAACATGAACTACCATTACGCCAATACTGTTCACCATGTTGCACAAGTAGTTAATTCATTCTGCCTTGGCAGACAATCACAATCAAAATGTCTTGTTGTCATCAATGACATTCTCTAACGTGCATTCAGACACCTGAGCATCAATACAATCACTAATATCTGCTGGTGTCAACATCATGACCAGTAGACATTTACAAGACTACTGGTAAACACTTAACCTTGCTAGCTTATGCAAGCCTTTTCATCACAACTGACTTGTTTTCAAATACTGTGTATGACCAGAAATTTAAATTTTTCAAGCCACACATGTTGCTTGAGGGGGCCGATCCGATTGATGATCCAACTTTAATAGCATGAATAGTGCCTCTAAAAGTTTATTGAGAAGTTTAATTGGATTATCAGAAAAACATCAAAAGAATCCAAAAGTCCAATTTTAAGGCCTTCATGTAAGGCCTGAATTTGATGCTTCACAGGTGAAACTTTAGGCGAAATACAGTAGTCCCTTCTTTAGCCATGATATGGCTGTGAAGGCAATGTGGCATTACATATAAATTCACTGTCACTTGAGCTCAGTCATTCACTCCTTCTTTAGCCATATACTGAAATGATGGCTAGACCTGAAGCTGTGGCCACATTGTTTGTGGTATGCATGTATCTACCACCAAACCTGGCTCCAGCTAGCTCCGAAGCACTTGCTCTCATTACGTTTGGAGCAGTCAGCTACAGCAGCTGACATTGCAAAATCGTGTAGTCAGCCCTTGTTCTTGTGCACTGAATTCTTGATACACATGGCGGGCATGTAATGACAGTTCAGATCCACGGCATCTAGAAAACCACAGATGCAGTGGTTGATCTTTCGTCCTTTACTCTCCAGCCAAACTCAAAGTACAAAGCCCATGTTAAAACTTTCAAATCCGTTGACATGGCCATTACACTTGCCACTACAGCCTTACGGGTTATTGTGTAATATGGCGCAACAGCAATCTGGATTTGGAAGTTTTAACATGGGGCTTCATACTCTGAGGCTGGCTGGAGGGTAAAGGACGAAGGTAAGACAACCCTGTTTGCGGTTTTCTAGTTGCCTTGGGTCTGAACTGTCGTTATATGCCCGCTACGTAAATCGAAAAGGCAGCACGCAGTTACTCTGGACTTACTACACGATTTTGCAATGTCAGCCACTGTAGCTGCGTGCTCTAAATGTAATGAGGGCAAGTGCTTCAGGGCTACCTCAAGCTACATCAGACCAGTTTATGAAAGATGTTCAGAGCAACTTCTTCATTTTTCAATTTAACACGGTAGAAAAGATGAGTACACATGTACATCAGATATGGTCTGGTATTAAAAATCCAAGTTTGGAATGACATCAGACAACACAGTAGCCAGTTTCAGAGTGATGAAAGCTATCTACGAACTTCTGAACATCAAGTGCACCCAAGAAATCTTATAAAAGACAGGAACAAATTCTGAACATCAGAATATCTCCATGTGATTTCATGAGGCTGGTGCGCAGAGTTTACCACTTCACCAGTATACATTTATGCTTTATAGCACTTTCAAGATTGCCAGGAATGCCACAGTATACAGCTGAATACCCAGAATCTGACATACAGTTCAAATACTTATGTATTACATACATGTCATGGAGGGAGACAGAACTTTGCACTACATAATAACAATTATAGATTTACATGCAATAATTATTATTCACATCGTACACCTGACAACATCTAATATTATATTTGTTCAATATATACTGGTACACAGTTTACCATCTCATGGTCAAGTGTCTACTTGTACACATGTATAATGTGCTTTAAGACACAACAGCATCCCTTACAGGAAAAGACTGCAAAAAAATGGAGTGAGGATCGGGAAACAGATCAGTGAAAACTCTCTGTAAAAATATGTTTACTTATTTTTCGAGATTTTTTATTACTGAATTAAATGTAGTCAGACATTTGAATTGTGAGCTCGGCTTTTTTGCGCATAATGCCAAGGCGATCTGATCTCCTTTTTTTCCCTTTAATTCATCTACAGGTGAAATTTTTTTAGAGCTTTAGAACTTTTAATCATAAAGCCCACCACAGAGTTCAAACACGTGAATGCATCTTACTCTGGAAAAAAAAATCTACAAAAATAAATAAAAGGTATTTTTACACTTATTGTAAATGACCTAAATTTTGTCAAAAAAAAAAAAGCAGTTTTAGAGTCATATAAATTCCACAAATATTACCTTTGGAGCTGAAACTTCCATTTTTCCAGAGGGATATCACCCTTCCTTTCAAACGAACTTCAAAACACCCTTCTACATTCAACACAATTCTCAGGATCTATACAAATCTGCATCTTTGTCATGAATGAAAATTTAGATCATTTACAGTAGTTTTCACCTGTCCCATGAGCCTTCATTTTCTAGCCTTTTTTCACATTAACACACGGCGCTGTACTCTATAGGGTTATGTCCTGCCTTACTATTGCGCTGTCGTCATCATAAAGGTCGTGGCATATGTAGGCCAGCCACCTCCTCTGTCAGGGGCGGGTAATGCTGTACGCCAGACAAGCCCCAGTCTCCAACATCTATGGAGGAGGAAGGCCTGTGCAAGAGACGATGTGATATAGCATAGCCGTCCGTGCCTTCCAGATGGGAGAGGACAACCAGGACTTGTCTGCAAATAAACACAAAAACAGATGTATATCACCAGTTGTGGCCATACATTACACGCAGATATATATAATCTTGTATATATTTAATTACCTAAACTTGCATGCATGGCCAAGTTGCTTCTGTTGCTTGATTGTCAGATTTCTCCTGATCTTAGAAAGGTAATCTGCGCTTGTTTTTTCTAAAGTTAGGATAATGTCATCCTGAAAAAAAAAATTAAGTTTCAGCCCCCAAAGTAATTTTTTGTGAAAATTATTTGATTCCAAAAATCTTTTTGATACAATTACAGGTTATTTATTTGAACTGTGCTTATACCATGCTCAATTATGCACGTACGTGTGCGATAGCTAAGAAGTTGGATGGAACCAGAGCAATCTTAATTCAATCTTGGAGACTAGAAGTGAAACAAGTCTCTTTTGTATGTCACATGACCAAACATTAGCATCTTAAACCCTGCAGCCATGAGCTGCCCCACCACATCCATCTCCTCCTCATGACCCTCAAACAGAGCATGCATACCTGTGTAGGGGGGGCACGTAATCGGCCGTCACAAAGTCTTTCCGTGTAGAGGTGACATTAAAGCTGTCAGAACAATCACAACGGAACTGAATGCCGCTATCAGGACGGCGGTTTTCCACCACGACGACAAGCCCTGCCCACCCATGTGTCAGGTAATATGCTGTCATGCCCTGCCGTCCCTACAAATGAAAAAGCGGGTATGTGAATAAAACACATGTACATGTATCAGAAGCCAATCACAGTGAAGATCTCTGATGTAAGGGAAGGGAACATTTCACAGGAGAGAGACAGTCCTTTTGAGATGAAATACTGAAACATGTTTTACACTCAATAAGGACTCTTCTCCAGTTTAAAAAAAGATAATAAATTCACTGTTGTCATCCTTTCCTATATGACTTGACCAAAATAAACTTTTTGATTGTTTCCTTTTAGGGACACATTTCTGAGGAAGTGTGGGAGTTACATGTACACAAGAATGCAAACTAAAGACATTAAAACAATCGAGGTAAACTGAGAGTGTGTTTAAATTAATGTTAAAATGTTAAAAGTACATGTAAGGATACAATACAATACATAGAGGATATTGCACAGTGAAGGTTGAATACCATAAAAACGGTTCGAGTGAGAGGTGGAAATGATAAGCCACGCGACGTGATAACGTGTGTTATCATTTCCACCTCTCATGTGAACAATATTTATGGTATTCAATCTTCAATGCGCAATATTCTATTTATTATTTATACCCTAACAGTATCATGATTTTGTGTACTTTAAAGAGTTTTCGTGCATTTTTTCCAGCCGTAGCCAGTCACAGACATGCCTAGAGCATGACATGTACATGATGTGTTATATGACTTCGTGTCTTCTTGCATGACATGAGAATGTAGCAGTTGACTAAACTTTCATTATGACGTCATTCCGCTGAGATCAGACTGTAACTGTATAAAATAAAATTTTTCTTTTTCACATCATGACATCTGGGTGTGAAATATCAAAACATGATATTCTTATCAAAATTTGATATTTCACTACAGTGAAAATAACACCTTTATTAGTGAAGGAAATACTGGGATTTCACTGATGTATAAATAGTAAAGGTTAATAAATGTATATCATACATGGAAAATGTGAAAGTAACAGTTTGCTATTAATGCCAACAGTGATAATTTGTCCTTAACAGTGGATTGCCATTCTATTGGGATTTAGATTCCTTGAGCAAACTTTAAGCAAACAAAGTATTAAAATACTGTTAAGATTGTCACCAAATGCCTGACAAATTGACTTGAAATTCATGTGCAGCATTTCAGTCCCGGTATGGTGACCTGATGAAGAAGTACATGTAGATAAGGTTGGAGCTCACCTCATGGCGCGTACCCTTGGCCATGGTCAGTTGGATGATGGCATCAGCTAGGACGTACTGGAATGTTCTGCTGTTGCCGGCAGACAACTGTTCTACCATCACCGCCTTAGGGCTGTGGACTGACAGGACGTAATCGTGTTGGCGGGTCCCTGCAGATAACGAGAGGTGCCACAGAAGTGAGCAGGACAAATAATTCCAAGTATAGGTAGTAGAATAAAGAATACATATCATATCCATCAACAATAAGCAAAGTAGGGTCAATGTTTCACTCATTATCACATCATGACATTCATGCTGCTTTTTTGACCCCATAAATCAAAGATCTGCACGTAGTGAAAATTACTTTCTGCTCCGATAATTATTGCCAGCATATTCAATGACCTGAATGACCATGCCATGGTCTGCATTTGAGTTTTGACAGACTTAGACTTAGGCTTTGACACTTAGACTACATCTATATTCATACAACATTGTCCACAATGACTTACTGGTCTGCCAGTGTGACAGATGTTGTCAGAAATGTACTGGTCTGCCAAAGTTACAGATGATGTCAGAGACTTACAGGTCTGCCAGTGTGACAGATGATGTCACAGGCTTACTGCAGATGATGTCAAGAGATTTACTGGTCTGCCTGGGTGATGGATGATATCAGAGACTTACAGGTCTACTTGTGTGACAGATGTCCGATTTAGGATGTCTGAGACTTATAGGTCTGCCAGCGTGATAGATGACATCAGAGACTTACACGTCTGCCAGTGTGACGGATGATGTCAGAGACTTACTGGTCTGCCTGTGTGACAGATGATGTCAGAGGGTTACAGGTCTGCCAGAGTGACAGATGTCCGATTTAGGATGTCAGAGACTTACAGGTTTGCCAGTGTAACAGATGATGTTAGAGGCTTACAGGTCTGCCACTGTGTGACAGATGACGTCAGACACTTACAGGTTTGCCTGTGTGATAGATAATGATGACACCAGAGACTTACTGGTCTGTCTGTGTGACAGATGATGTCAGAGACTTACTGGTCTGTCTGTGTGACAGATGATGTCAGAGACTTACAGGCTTGCCTGTGTGATAGATAACGATCACATCAGAGACTTACTGGTTTGTCTGTGTGACAGATGATGTCAGACACTTACAGGCTTGCCTGTGTGATAGATAACGTCAGACACTTACAGGTTTGCCTGGGTGATAGATAACGTCAGAGACTTACTGGTCTGTCTGTGTGACAGATGATGTCAGAGACTTACTGGTCTGTCTGTGTGACAGATGATGTCAGAGACTTACTGGTCTGTCTGTGTGACAGATGATGTCAGAGACTTACTGGTCTGTCTGGGTGACAGATGATGTCAGAGACTTACTGGTCTGTCTGGGTGACAGATGATGTCAGAGACTTACTGGTCTGCCTGTGTGACAGATGATGTCAGAGACTTACAGGTTTGCCTGTATGATAGATAATGATGACACCAGAGACTTACTTGTCTGCCTGTGTGACAGATGATGTCAGAGACTTACAGGTTTGCCTGTATGATAGATAATGATGACACCAGAGACTTACTTGTCTGTCTGTGTGACAGATGACGTCAGACACTTCCAGGTTTGCCTGGGTGATAGATAATGATCACACCAGAGACTTACTGGTCTGTCTGTGTGACAGATGACGTCAGACACTTACAGGTTTGCCTGGGTGATAGATAACGTCAGACACTTACAGGCTTGCCTGTGTGATAGATAACGTCAGACACTTACAGGTTTGCCTGGGTGATAGATAACGTCAGAGACTTACTGGTCTATCTGTGTGACAGATGATGTCAGAGACTTACTTGTCTGTCTGTGTGACAGATGATGTCAGAGACTTCAGGTTTGCCTGGGTGATAGATAACATCAGAGACTTACTGGTCTGTCTGTGTGACAGATGACGTCAGAGACTTACTGGTCTGTCCTGGTGACAGATGATGTCAGAGACTTAGAGGTCTGTCTGGGTGACAGATGACGTCAGAGACTTACTGGTCTGTCTGAGACTTACAGGTTTGCCTGTGTGACAGACGACGTCAGACACTTACAGGTTTGCCTGTGTGATAGATAATGATGACACCACATCTACACGTATATGTACATTTACATGTGTCACTATCCCCTGAGACTTACTGGTCTGCCAGTGGTTGAAGGCTGTGCCCAACACGATGTACTGGCCAGGCTCCAGTAGCATGCTACACCAGATGAAGCTGCGGACTTGTCTCCTGCTGTGGGCGATCAGGCGGCCCACAGACTGGTTCTCGTGGTTGGTGGCTCGTAACACTAGGATACACAAGTCCACCGCGCTACTGTCCTTCTCTCTGAAGTCACACAGGTTATTACGTGTGAGCAGGCCATACCACTGACATCACAACACACTCATAATAAAGATAAGAGTAGTCTACCATGTTTTTTCAGTCCAGAAGCACATATAATTATTTACTTGATTAGTGTTTTACACCACAGTCAGAATATTTCACTTATAGGATGGTGGCCACCATAATGGTGAGAGGAAACCAGGGAAAACCCACGACCATCCGCAGACTGCTGGCAGACCTGGTGGCATACGACTGGAGAGGAAGCCAGTATGAGCTGGACTTTAACACAGTGACCGCAGTGATGAGAGGTTCCTGGGTTATTGCGACGCACTAGTGCACTAACCAACTCTTTCTTTAACTGTGGTGGCCTTCGCTTGAAAAGGATCTGTTAACGCCTGTCTTTGATAGCGGCTGTAAGATCTACCTGGACATTTATAAATTTATTTCTTTAAGTGTTAACATACTCTTAAACATAAACTACCAACATTTGTTACGGATATGTGACTTCCACATTTGCACACTATACCCTTAGATGACTTCACTTAACAGCACTAAGGCCTCACAAACAGTGATAGTAGAACAGGTGAATCTATAAATGAACTGCCCAAGGCATGAATTCAGATCCCAGACAGATCATGCTGGAAAGGAATTTTCATGTGCTGTGACTTCTCTATAAGATATCTTTGAATCCTTAAATTATTTCTGAGTAGTCGGTCATCTTTCACTGCGCAGCAGTCACATGGCCCTGAGCTGAAATAACCACTGTTCTCTTGCAATATTTTATGCTACTAGTTGTCACAAAGGTCAGAACAACAGACAACACAAATTGGGCACAAATGTCATTACAAGAGACAGGTACAACTAAAATGTAAAGCTGACTACTTACCTGAACCCCTCTTGGAAGAGTCCAACTTCCACCTCAACAGGGATGTACACCGTCAGCATAACCACACTGATTGGTTCCCCAGCATGGTTTGGGAATGTCCCGTGAATGCGTGACTCATTCCAGTCCTGTCTTATCTTACATACATCTATAGAGTCAAAATACCTGGAAGGCAAACAGAAAATACTGAGACTCTTCATTTTACCATCTTACATGCCCACAAGCTTTCTTCATGCACATAGTTTTTTATACACACAAAGTGAGCATATCTCAGGAAATTGGTGCACAACTTGCATACTAAACTTTCATTGTGAATTTCCGACATTCTACAGCAAGCCAAGACACATTTATCCGGGGTTTTGTCAATCAGGAGTAACCAAAATCTTTTATTAACATGGAAAGCAAAACCCTATCTTTATATCAGTTTAGCAATACATACCTCCTGACATGCAGCAACATTACAGGATATATGAAACTAAAACTGCCATATTTTTCAAAACTTTCACACTCACTGAACAAACTTCTTGAACTTCTACAAAAACTTCATACACAACAGCCTAATATATCTACCTACGAACTGGCATACACAAGTACAAATTTATAAACCGTGTGGAAAGGAATCTTTCGGAAGTAATTTATATGACATCATCAATACTGCATACTGAACACACACCACCCCCCCCCCCCCACAAAAAAAAAAAAAACCCAAACAAACTGCTCTTGGCATAAGTGAAATTTCCAGGATACTCACTTGAGCATGTCCTCAAAAGCCATCCAAAAGATGCCCTCACTATCTCCATGTAACATCATCTCCTCACGCGCCGCGGGACTAACTTTGTTCCAGTGAGCGGAGAGGTCAGACCAGTCCCCCTGCCATGAGAACTGGCCCCAGGGATTCCGTAAACGCACCAGTCTGCAGAGACACGGGGGTTAAGAGGTAACACGCACAACCACAATTGTGATACCGATTGGTAAACATGGCAAATAAAAAGTCAGTTACTCCCTCTTTTACTGAGGCGATCCTTAAAAATATGTGCATTGGGCATGACCTGACTGACCCTTCAAAAAAGAGGTAAGTCAAAAGTTTTCACTGGTATTATGATAAAAATCATTTCTTTTTCCTTTTTTCCCTCCATGTTAATTTCTTTAAAATGTTCGTCTTTTTAAGAGAAAGAATAAAAAACCATTCCCTACTGAGTGACCCTATTTTCCTCATAGGATCAGCTTACACTCAACAAAGAGTTTTTAAAGGATCGCCTCAACAGAAACGTTTTGAACGAAACAGAGAGTTGTGAGTTGTACAGAAATGAATCTCAGCTGCACCCTAATGCAATGCACTGACATCATGTGTAAATACACAGTTATGAATTGCTATGAAACTACTGACATTTAAAAAGACATTCATAAATACCCATTTTTCGAGTTATATATCACTCACAACAGATTGGCATCCCGGGGCAAAATGACGCTGTACTGAGCAGCACAATATGGCTACTTGGATGGATTACCTTTTAACATGACAGAACTTGTGCTTGGATAAAACCACCAATGGAATCACATTATTTCTGCGCCATTTTACACCCCAAACACACGTAAGAATATAATTCAGAAGACACCATCAGCAACTGACATCTTGTGAAACTAATTTTGTTTATTCTATATATGTGCGTTCTGGGCCCCAAAAGCATTTTGAGCGAGGGAATATGCAAATACTCTTTCTAAGGAGGATTTGCACCTGTGCCTTCTATGTCCTACGGATTGAAAAGTACAGCCTCTCCTAGTAGACCATGGCCTGCTCAAACACTTCTGTGGTAGTTTCGTGTCTGTAACCATGTGTGTGTGTGTTGTACAGGTAACATACAAACACAGCCACACATGC
The DNA here is from genome assembly GCA_016165875.1 of Acanthopleura granulata. Taxonomy (NCBI): domain Eukaryota; kingdom Metazoa; phylum Mollusca; class Polyplacophora; order Chitonida; family Chitonidae; genus Acanthopleura; species Acanthopleura granulata. The sequence continues at coordinate 17,901,684 of JABBOT010000008.1, forward strand.
ACATGCTGAACACTGGCAAGTTTTTATCCCTGTTTCTCTGAAAGTTTTTAAAAATTTTTCTGTCTATGTTAACTTCTTCAAAAAATCTATCTTTTCAAGAGTTAGAATAAAAACAAATTCCCTACTGACTGACTCAATTTATTCTCATAGCACCTGGTTATACCCCACAAACAGTTTTTTTTAAGAATGGCCTGAAGCGTTTTCTTACCTGTAACCCTCCACACTCTTCACGTCCAGGATGGAGTAGGCGTGGCGAGGGCGCAGACCCAGGTTCTCATACTCTATCTTGTTGATCACCATGTTCCCTCCCCCACAGGAAGCTCCCATCAAGAACCTGAAGCAGGATCACACCCTTTAATGAGATATATATCAATGATGCATAGTTGGCAAAACAGTACATACAAAACAGTACATACATGTCTAGTAAATGTCCAGCTCATGCTGGCTTCCTCTCCTGCCGTACGTGGGAAGTTCTGCCAGCAATCTGCGTATGGTCATGGGTTTCCCATTGGTTTTCCTCCCGACATAATGCTGGCTGCCGTTGTATAAGTGAAATATTCTTGAGTATGGTGTAAAACACCGATCAAATAAGTAAATAAATAACGACAGTAATTTCAACTTACCAGTAAAACAGTAAGTTGCACATTTTGCTTGATTCAGAACTTGGCCAGGCAGTATGAGACTTGTTTGGACGATAGGATGATATCCTATCAGAATTAAAACCAGTGATGAGTAACCAAACATGTATTTACATGTGTAAGTTCAGAGTACATCTGCACTGTGTGTACACGTACTTACCCGAACTCTCGACAGCTGAGCAGCCTCGCCCAGATTAACTCTGGGTCAATCTCCTCATCCCGCTGGGTGTAAGCTGTGAATACAGGAACAGAGACGCCCGTGTTACAAGGTGAGATTATGCCAGCCACTCTTGGCAGAGAAAAACCACAAAGATAGCCTTGAGTTTCCACAACACAAAATAAAAAAAATTAATAACAATACGGGATTTTTTCAACAAAACTGCCATACAACCATACAAACTGCAGGAATGTGTTAATATACAGTGTAGTACTAATATTAGTAGCACTATGTGGTGTATTAATACAATTTACTGTCCTACATTCTGGACATAACATATGCATGTATATCAGGTCAGAGAGTACAACAAGTAATACCATGAAAAGAAAGCTTCTAGTTGTATTGCCAGAAGCTGAGGAATACTGCCCGAAGATTAGAAGTACATGTGCCTTGATTTAAATCTAGAGATGACTTTTTAACAATCCCAATCCAAGAGCTATGAGAAATCAGTGCTTGTTCATTTTTGCAGGTTACCTGCCACTGTTGTGAAATGTTTGCTTTAAGCCATCATTAAGACTATGCTCGTTGGATGTGACCCGACCAACTCTTCTATCAAGGGCCCTCCTCAAAAGTTTTTATTGATATTTGAAAAAAGTCTTTTCTATGTTTCTCTCCATGTTAATTTTTTTAAAATCCCTATCTTTTTCAAGAGCCAGAAAAGAAAGAAGAATTCCCTACTGAATGACCATATTTTGTCTCACATGGTCAGGTTTCACCAAACCAACAGTTTTTGAAGGATGAACTTATTGCTCAACCAAGGCCCTGCTTTCAGATTTGAGGGTGTTACATCGACACTCACCCTGTAACTGAATGCTCTCACAGGGAGCACCTGTCAGTGTTGACAAGCCTTCTATAGACTTCCCGGCTATCAGGGATTCATAGGAGCCATGTAACTTAGCAAGAGCCTTCTCTATCAACGGCACCCATAACTGCTTCCTGTGTGCCTGCCAAAAAAGAGCAACAGCAATAGCATGCTAAGTACAGTCTATAGACTTTTGGTTTCAAACAGTATTTTTATCTCCAAAGATACATGTAAACAGCATTGTGTCAATATCAGCAATGTGACGTTAAGCCATATTCATTCATTCATAAGCAAACAAATCTTGATTTCAGATTTAATTTCGTATGCAAAGCAATTCATTTTCACTGATTATTTCACTACAGAGAGATAGAGTTGTCAAGATAGGAGAGAGACATCCGAAGAGGTCAAGAACCCAAGAAACTATTACTTTTCTACACTGCTTAATAAAACCTATCAGATATCTGGCTGTGGTAGATCATCACACAGAGGCTAATATTCAAGGGAGACAATTCCTACACGTTATCTCCCCTGTTCCACGAAAGACATTTCCATATGAAAACATTATAAGACTTAAGAGCTTTTCTTCAGAAAAAAAACACAACTCCATCAGTAATGCAGTGTGGAATTTGGAAAGCACAGCTTAAAAGAAAAAATAAAGAAAATCACTACTCTAAACGAATCTAGAAAAAAATGCAGCAAACACCCGTAAGAGATGTTCTACATTGAAGTTGTTGCAGGAATTTCAATGGTTGAAGGTTAGGTACTACCTTTACCTTTGAGAAGACAAGTTTGCCATTGAGATCACAGGGAAAGAGATCGTCGATGAGCACAGTCCTCCAAGCACCATCCTTGCACAGTCGCACCTGGTAAGCTCCCTGGGGACAGTACTCTTTGGTAAGGATGATGTTCTCCACTAGCTCCGGTCGCTCTGCCAACACTGCCAGCGCACTCAGAAACCTGACAAACATAGAGTGCAGAGGCCAAAAACATGTAAAATCAAAGTTTATCATTTTTCATGTGTATGACCTCCAGCTCATTTCCTTCTATTTGCAATGGTCAAGCCTACGAAAGTGGCCATCTCAATACCTTCACTGTATTTACTTAAGAGGACAGGTCAAGTTGTGTAATACTGGAGTCAACATTTCGTGAATTGGTGGGCATATTGCCTAGTGTCTACAGTATGGTGTTGCAGTGAGGCGGCACTTGGACCCTCCTGTTACAAGGTGATACAGTCGTCATACATAACAAAAATTATGTTAAATACTAATGCTAATCCACAGGAAAACAAAATAATTTATATTGTGTACTGTATGCTGTAAAGTCCTTATTAAAAATGTTTGTTGGGGGTAACCCGACAAACCCGTCACAAAAGGCCCCAACTCTATAGTTTTCATAAGGGCTTTTGAAGGAATTTCTTTTTTTTCATCTATAAATGTTAATTTCCTTATAATCCCTATCTTTTCCATTAGTTAAAATAACAAGAAAAAAAACTCAATGTCAAGTTACCATATTTTTTTCTGGTGGAGCTGTGTTACCCCCACAAATAGTTTTTTTAAGGATGGCCTAATATATACTCCTTACCAGCAGTTGCCCAAGATGCCCTGTGATATATCTGAAGGCAGAGGGGTGCGGTAGACCTTCCACTCTATATTCCTCTCCCCTGCTGACTCGGGGGAGATTTGCTCTGGCCTCAGCCACTGGACGGGTCCAGCTGTGACAGGGTTAGCAGGATCAAATGACAATGAGGCTTCTGATGGGAGGAACTCATCATCTATAAATCTGTCACCACTCTGAAACATTGAAGCAAACTATGAGCAACTGACTGATGTATTGAAGGGTGTTTAACACTGTGCCCACCTAGTTAATTATGGAGCAATCAGACTGTCTGGAGTTAATGAGGTAATACACAGATCTTTGCCTGGCACCTGATCAACCTCTTGCGTTACAGCAACAGCGAAAGCTGTATTTGACAGTTAACAGCGAGCCAGCACTTTAATCATCTGAGCCAGCATCTACCCATGAAAATATGATATCAACACCTAAACAGTGATGGGTTCTTAGATTATACATGTACATACAGATGATTTCATTGAACAAATAATCCTCAGTGGAGGAGGATCTTTCATAGATGTACATGTGTAGAACTTCTCTTACTGTAAATGACCTAAAATTTGGTCCAGTCAGGTGCATTTTAAGAGGCAAATAAATGCCCTTTTGGTACTTCCATTTTTTCAGCAGAATATCACCCAAACTTCCAATCAAATATCAATATACCTTTCTAAGGTCAGTAGAACTATCAGAATCATGAAAAATGTCCAACATAGACATGGCAGAAATTTTAGATCATTTAGGAGAGTCCCCACCTAGCTCATCACATGCAAAACACGTTTCCCACGTTTGCCCTTACCCGTTTGTAATATCTCACTATGTTCTGCCACTTCTCCAAGGCATCATCCTCCAGCAGTTTTCTCACAATGTCCATGTGCAGGCTCTCACCACGCTGAAGCGATGGAAATGGTAACAAACTGAACTGAGAATCAGAGGCAAACAAGCGACCTGAACCATCTTTGGCAAGCTGGAGTCGCCTCCCCTGACTATCCACGGGAACCGTTTGCCTGTCCTTAGCCCCAGTCACAGTCATGTGACCAGAATGACGTGGCTTCCCTCTCCCGGATTGCTGATGCGGACTGGAGCTCTTACTTTTGCGACTTTTCCCACAGGCATTGCAGAGTTTTGCGTCCAGTGGGTTTTCTAAGGTACATAGCGTACAAACCCAGATTTGGCTCTCTTTTGGCTTTGGGGACAATGGTTTGTAACTGTCACATACTTCGCACTTGGTTATGTCCTTACTATTGACCAGGGTGCACTTAGAGCAGCACCAGTCTGTGGCTGCATTCTCTGGACTGGACTTACCACTCTTATCCCCAGTTCCCTCCTGATCTGACCCCCCAGAGCTCTGAGGCTTGGTGCTGGGGCTATCGCTATGGGATCCATTTCCCGCAGAGCTCGTGGGCACGGGAGATCGTCCAGGTTTGACATTTCCTTTTATCAGGTGTTTTACAGTGCCGATCGGGTTAAAGGGAAAGTTCTTCCTCTCAATGTTTGATCGTGCAACTTTGCACTTTGAGCAGACCTGCTGAGAGGACGGATTATTGGGAAATCTGCATTTTTCACACCTCCATTCGTCATAAATGGTGTCGTCTAACTGCTCCGGTTTGGGACTTTCCTGACTTCTCGCTGAGACATGGGAACTAGCCGAACTATCCGATCTCTTGGAATCTGTAATCCTCGGGGTAACGCGGCCATTGCCACAAGACGACTGATCAGAATTACTACTGCACGAACGCTGAACAGGCTCACCTCTTTCCTCCTTCTCATGAGCCGTCTTGGATTTCTGATTGACAGGTATGTCAATCGGGGAGCTGGACTTTCTTGGGCTTCCACACACACCACAGTTAGATCTCGACCCCTCATTTTTGAGGGTGCATCGCTTACAGACCCACACGTCCCTGGGTAGAGTTCGAGGACTGCTTGGACAGGAGTCTGATCCGAGATTCTCAACGTTTGTCAGTGATTTCTTCCTGTGGCTCTTGGGGGCCTTCACACCACCACAGGAGCTACACATGTGCATGTCAGACTTATGTCTCTGCACACGGTGTTTAGCTTTCCCCTCATCCGTTGAGCGTTCGCTGTGGCTTTTCTGTACCTTGGCTCTACTCTCCAACCTCAAATCCTTTTCCTGTCCCTTCACTGTGCCGCAATTCAGACAATGAGTCAGCGTTCCCATGTTTCCAAGGCGACATCGCGAACAGTTCCATATTTGCTCGTCTTTGCTGATGGAGTAAACGTTTTTGCCAAGGTCCACTGTGCTTTTTGTGGATGGTGGTTCTGTTCTGCAGTTTGTTTTGCTGATAGCAACTAGACTGCCTCTAGACTCCCCGCGAGAGTTGGGCTGACCGCAAGCACTGTCCGTGACCACGGTCAAGTCTGTCTCAAGTGTCTTAGCCGGTGAGGAGGTTGACTGCCTCGGAGAAGGAGATGGACAACGCCTGGGAATGTCCTCTCTGTCAATCTTCACCCAATCCCCCAAATCATTGTTGGTCTTGACAATAGGCTCGCTAGCACTGCTCACACATCTCTTTGAAGGGTAAGGCTTTTTAACTGATGTAGAGTTGTCATGGTCTGAGGATTCTGACAATGTATTCTGAGCATTAGTCTCTGATGGAGGTGACTGCCGGGGTTTCTCACAAACAAAACAGTCAGACTCCGTACCCTCATTAAGAAATGTGCACGTTTCACATTTCCATAGCGACTGCAAAGCTCTCTCAGGATCATTGATATAAGTGTGATCGTCTTCATCCTCCATTCTGTCTGACTTTCACTTCTCATTATTCATCAGTTGCATATATTCATCACCAGCGAATAACCAGCTGCTCCTTCGCATCACCTATTACATGCACCAGTATCAAGCTTGTAACTAGTAACAGAAATCTAATCAAGCTGTATTTACATCAGCAATTCACATTGTTGGAATTCACAGAATCAAAAACTGTATTATGAGGTCTCTTAACAACCATTGTGCATATATATGTATGTAATTCTTCTCAAAAATGTCAAAAGTCGCAAGTTTTGACAGTCCCTGGCTGTCTAATCTAAAGCAAAACCAATACTTGAACAAGTTAGAGATTTGCAGATTTTCAAAACAGTGGTTTGAAACAGCTTAGCTTCAGCATGACAGGGGAAATGGCTAAATGGATTTACTCCAGCATCAAATTTATACTGGCTTGTGTAAATTCCTCGTTACATCCTGTTGTTGAGAGGTAGGTAGTTTTCTCCCAGGTACAAGTAAACTGTAACAGACCTTGGGCTATATGCCTGTGTCCAGGCAGAACTGTACCACAGATTCATAAAAGTCAGCCAAGAAAACTATGCTTCAGTAATTTACACAGCAGGGCACCTCTTTAAGCAGTGTATAACCATCATCACCAGTAGGTTAATCAGATCAGTTTGAATTAGCTGGTCCATAAAGGAAATCCAAAACTCAAATATCTACGCTCACATAACTCAAACGTGCCCACCCCTTCCTATTTCTTTTATTATATTTTCTTCATCTGAACAATATTAAATGTACGTGTAAATTCTAAGAACTGCCTTCAGTCCTTTCAGAACTTTTCCTCAGACAATTCAATGCACATAAAGTCCTATCATTCGCTTCACTGGTATGAGCGAAGGAAGAAACTGCAAGTAATCGGGCCACTCGGAGTAATGGTTTTCCGACTACCTTGGATAGTTGTGTTGTACTTACGTTCTGTAAGTGTACGGTCATAAGCTAGCGAATCTTTGGCAGACGGCTATCTCTGTCATGTTCTGTCTACAAATGAGGATATCCTGGCTTCATAATGAAAAATAACTTACATAGATGCATTTACCTATTATCCAGGCTTCCCTTCTTCCGAAACAACCGATTCTAAATTTCTAGTATACCAAACCTTTTGGCAGTGACACCGAAATTCCCCGCAAAGCAGGTACTTTCGATTTTTTGTGTTGACATCATATTAGTTACGTTACAAGGCGAAATTTCATTGGACGAGACAGATAATATTGTCCAATGAGAAACGTTGAGGTATAATTACTTGGATTTTGACACCGGAAGGCTGTGAGTGGCCATATTTGCCTTCAATGTCATTTCTGGATGTAGTTCAGAGAACATCAACTATATTTCAGTTTGGGGGAAGTTAAATTCAGAAGGCTGTGGCCTTCCTAAATTTGATGTGTGCCCAAATTGCTCCAAATTGTGCTAAACTATTCAGGCGATGATCACTTCTGTGTGGAAAACGTGCATGAGCTTGGCGAAAATCTGAATTTTGACAGATTTCCAGAAATCAACTCCGATCATAAAAAATGAATTCGAAAGATTCGGTGATGCATTCCGGTTTCATGGTGAAGTCACCACCGGAGAAAAAACTTGGAGCATGGAAAATATTCCGAGCGGTAAGTTTATTGTTAACAATGTGCTTATGAGTTTCTAAACGATTTTCTTCTAGAAACAAAACCGATATGCACGGACCAGCTGACTGCAAAAGCTGCAGTCAGCTGTTCAACACTGTGTGCAGTGGCTTGAGCCTGTGCCATCATTTAAATCTGTCCTCGTTGTTTTCTTGATGGTGTGGCCGATCTCTGAAACCTACATATACAGATGTGATGATAGGTTGGTACCATCTTCACGCGTTAGCCTTGACAATACTTTCAAAGTTTTTATATTTAAATATATTTATTTGTAGCTGTCAGATACCTGCATAGAACTGTTTAGTAGAAATGAAGATTAGAGTTACATTTACGTGTGGTTTTCCATGTTCCTTTTGACGTCATTTCCCCCCCCCCCCCGCCACGGTCAAGTGCTTCACTATGTTTTCATTGCATAAAAATAAATGGGGAGATGTTGTGTTTTGGAAAAATTACTGTATCTCATCTCTGTTCCACATCAAGGCCTGTCACACACTCACATGTTTCCTGTGAGTTTCCCATGAACTTTTGAGACAGTTGAGCTCAAATACTCAGCAGATCGATGGGACTATTCTTGGGTATAAGGCTAGAGTTTTGGTGATGCCCAACTCTTATCTGATGTGTCATGGAACAAAATTCTTGAAATAGGAAAAAGAAGTTGTCAACTTGCGCTTTGATATTTTGATTTTGCCAGCATGTAGTTAAGTGCAATTTTTCACAACCATGCGACACCTTACTACATTTGTCATTGTCAGGTCACGCATGCGCATGAAACACTGAACTATCCAGGTTCCTGGGCTTAACGCTCTTTACATTTTAAAAAGACAGATTTTAGCAGCGTGAGGCTCACAAGGAGATTACAGACTTCTTCCTGGGCAGAACACCTGTTACAATCCAAGAATGCACATTTATTGATGTCAGCTGTACATACATATACATAAAATCATTTATATATTTATTTATGTGATTGATGTTATACGACGTACTCAAGAGTATTTCACTTACACTTATTTCAGTGTGAAGATGAGGCATATGTGAAATGTAGAGCTATTACACGTCACCCTGTTCTCTGTAGAACTATTATATGGCACTCTGTTCATCGTAGAACTATTATTTTTCACCTGTTTAGTATAGAACTATTATATGTCACCCTGATCGCTGTAGAACTACTACATACATGCACATCACTCTCTTCACTGTAAAACTACTAATGTCAAGGCAATTCTCAAGTTCAATTGAACACAACAAAGAATGTTGAAGAGGTCTGGTTTAAAATTGTTAACTCCAAAAAAACCCATTGATCTTGCCTCAGTAGTGATTACAAATCATCATCATTATATCATTGGGTAGAGAATATTACCAGCAGCCAGTGTGAAGTGGCTGTGAGTGAGCCAGACGAATGATCTCAAGGGATGTGGATATAGGGCATTGTAAAGCAGCATTGGTCAAAATGTAATAAGTGTGATGTGATGTATACATTCGTGATCATGAATTATTGATTATTTAAGATAATTGTAGGTCTTGCTACATGTAGGTTAAATAGAAGCTACAATTTACATTCTTTATAAGATTATCCTGAATGGCAACCTTATAGCTGGTCACCATTTTGGCTCTTGTGCCTTCACCACCTTTTGTTATTTAGTGGTTTCTGCAGCTCTTGGGCCTATGGTACCTAAACTAATGGCAGATTTAGAGTGGTGTTATCTGCACTTAATTGGGTTACGGTACTGAACATACACATAGCTAAAAGCCTGGGAAGTTTGACCTTTGCAAAACATCAACTATTATCTCCCATTTTATGGTTGACCTGATTTGAGACAAGAATACAATTATTGAGCAGGGAAAGTTTTGCGTGCCATAGAACCAAAAGTCATATATAATATCATACATCATACATATGATAATAATACATCTACATTGTATATTTACAATATTTCATTTCTCTGATCATTAAAAGCATAATGTGGCATATAAGTTTATTAATCTCTCAGCATGGTGATGGCTACTAACTCCCAAGGCAATGACAACAGATAAAAGTTGAGTTTTGAGTTTTGGCAGTGTGAAACTGTGTAATGTAACCCACCTAATGAGGTGCTTAAGACTAATGAGATGAGTGACGTGGTGATTAGAAGTTTACCTATAAAGTGTACATGTACCTGTATGCAATTTATATAATTAATAAATGTATGCATTTAGTACAAACATAAATGTACAGTTGTGTATATAACTATGTTTGATATCATATGATATATATATAGCTTTTGAGCGCAGGCAATTGTCTAGCCACTTTCTTGTTGTGGTAACCAGAACAACAAATGTCCAAAAAATGAGTATTAGACAAATTTTGTATTTATTTTTCATGAAATAAATTGAGTTGTTGATACAGTGGCGTTGAAAATATATTTGTTGAAATTGAGTTTCTAAAAAGAAATTAGTAAGAAAAACCCTCTGGAGTGGATTGGGCTGATACTGGCCCAGCAGTCTTAATTTGTATTTGCCATTTTGGTTATTTAGCAAATCTCACACTGTGGCAAGTGGTAGTGTACACATGTGTATGTGGCCCTTCAGTATGGGTCACTATACTTTGTTACATGAAGTTCAAGGTGTAACTGCGACGTGCGGCATACAATGCTTGGCATACGTGTTGTGTGTACATGTACAGACATGGATTACCCACTTTGTGTACTTGACATACATGTACTGCCCTAGTTCTTGCTCCACAGCATCATTTCTCCTTCAGTCATATGCATGTACCAGTGTATCTCCATCTACATGGACTATATGTAACATCTACATCTGTTACGTCTACATGTGCATTTCTTCACTTGTGCGCATGTAGATCTGTTAATCTACAATAGATACTACATGTGCATTTCTCCAGTCAAGAGTATGTACCAATTATACATCTATTACATCTACGCCCATGTACCTAATTGCTGTACAGTATGATGTACATGTAAGACTAAGAGCATGTACTTTTTATTGAATTAAATGTGCACATGTGTACGTATCAGCAGCAGATTGTACTGACACAGGGTAAATTGTGCTGGAAACAAATTACATCTATAACAGGTGCTTAGATTCTGTTACTAAAAGCTCCCCAAAACATGAGAATAAATATAAAATAGCATAAGTTGAGACTAAAGTTTAAAAACATGGTGTTTACTGTGATGATAATTTAATTCTAAAAATGTATGATTTAACATACATGTACTTATACAAGTATACCCATGCTCAGGCCATTTCCATACCCTGATCAAATTCATCAGGTTTCAGTTCTAGGATGTCTTCTAATCATGTCATGATTGTTGTCTTGATGAGGTTTTGATTTATCCCTATAATGTGATGTTGTAAGCCTATAGCCTGTGGTGTGTTAAATTAAGCCTGTGGCCAGTCCCTCATTTCCTGAGTCCTGCTGCTCATTAAACCAGCCCACTTACTACATACATGACTTTGATACAGTCTGACACAATGTTCACAGCTGGGTCACAGTCTAGCCAGGCTTCTGGGCAAATTCTACATGTAGCTAGCTATACATGTACTACATATACCATAATTATTTTACATAAATTAAAAAAATTCAGCATCAAGTCCGGTGGAATAAAGTGCAATTTACTAGTGTAATATATATATATATATACACACACAAATAAACATATTTTATTTTCTGAGAATACTTTAAGATTATATATTTGCACACATGCAATTAAAGGAATATTATTCCATGTACATGTATAGGGAAGCAAAACTTTTATTTACGCTAATTATACTAATTTTTTATCCTGATCGCTAATTATCCTGATCTGCCCTTCTTAGCTAATGTGCGTATAGTTGTAACAGGATTCCAAAGTTTCTCTTTACTACTTTGGTTAGTCCATCAAATAGCCAACATATCCATATCTTTACTTTTTCAAACACTGATTGAGAAAGGTAACATTTTGCTATCGGAAGCACTAGCATGTGTTTGAATAATTAGAAGAGTTAGGGAATGTAAGATACAACTACAGTCAAGCAGATGCATTTCACTGTTCTTTTGAGGAGCAAAATGGAGCTCAGATTGTTAAAGCAGTGACTCACAGAGACTATAAAGCCCAGGTTGACCATGTGAGTTTGTTTGGTCAAATCCACCTCTTACTGATTTAGCTGGTGCTTTAAGCCATGGCGTTTGTCATGTTTGTAAGGTACCCAGTGAACGGTGATGGTTTTACCCAGACACTGCTGTCTCCTCCATTCATGAACTTTGCAGCCGTTATACAAGACAGATTTTCCAGAATGTGACGTTCAATGGTTGATCAATCAGTCAATCAAGAATGTTCCAATTGATGTACATGTAAAATTGTACTGCTGAAGTGCAGCTATATTGCCTTGAAAACTGCCTTCTGTGTCAATGTTTGCCTGTCTACACACATGGACAAGCATGAACTCTGGCAACATCTAGCACCTTCAACATATTTATAAGCAGTAAAGGTTAGCGTTAGCCACAGGGTAGTGAATTTCTCATGGAGATAATGCACATGACCTGTGTGGTTTGATAGTAGCGTTTTAGTGTGGTTGGCTTGCATTGTGTCTACTGTGTGTTCAGCTCACGTAAGGTAATGGCTTATATACCGGGATGGTTTGAATACATGTACTGTATGTGTATAAAATTTTGTGCATTTTTCATTGAACGTATACAAATATTTGTTTGCTTTATTAAGTAGTGGAATGTGTGTAAGTTTACATGCATTGAGTCAAAATAAATGTATGAAAGGATTCCCAGATTTTGCAACAGCACACTATGAAATTACCAGTCATAAGCAGCACACTATGAAATTACCAGTCATAAACAGCACACTATGAAATTACCAGTCATAAACAGCACACTATGAAATTACAGTCATAAACATGCCCTGATTTTTCCAATTTTAATGTCGTATTGAAAGCATAAAATTACACTCCTCTCCTAGTTTGTTTCAAGAACTTAAACATATGTGTGGATATTTTGTACATGTAACTTCGCAGTAGGTGGACTAACCAAGTGAGAAAAGAGAAACTCTATATCCCTGTTACAGACTCTTGTATGTTGGCTAAAACCAGGACACCATCAACGTTTGAAAAATTGGAAGAATTGTCGGGTATATTCTCATTTGAAATCCATGCAGACAAACCAAGCCATTTACAAATGTACCAGATCTACTGCAGAAAGTTAGTTCATATACGTGTGCTCGTATATATCATATACAGTGTACGTACTATAAAGTAAACCCTCAGGATGCAAAACATGGAAAACTTGATATTTGAAGATAAAATTTCATTTGCCTTTTTTTTAGTCCATTTGAAGTCATTCCGACATAAAATGCATCAGATAGTTGTAGAAAGGGTAAAATTTATATACGTGTATGAAAGGATTCTTTTTCAGTTGCAAAATCTAGAAAACTTGGTGCTAAAGGATAAAATTTCATTCAACTTCTTGGAGTTCTTTTGAAGAAGACAGTGAGCGTAAAGCTGCACAGAATATTGGCATTTCAACCAGCATAAACAGACATGGGGTACTTACATATGTACGAAAGGAAGATGATGATTAACCTTGATATCAGGGCACTCCTGACACCAAAAGTAAAGTGACACGCCTTAATTTCCACAGTCTGTTACCCCATCTCGCAAAGCTGGGTTGCTCTTGTATCCTAGTCAGATATCTCTGAAGTTAATTTGAATCTGATACAGTAGCTTTGAATTATGAAAAGATTATGAAAAGATTATGAGAACATGTAACTGACCTAAAATTTGCCAAATTTTAGAATCACTTGAAGGGAACAAAACACTTAATATGTACAGTGTCAGTTAACATTCAGCAAAATAAGATTACTTGAATTATGCAGTGGGACAGGGCACTGTGATTGAAATCTCAGACCCATTTTTTCTTCAACCAAATACACTACAGGTACATGTACATACTATTATTATACAAGTACATTTTGAGAAACTACATTTTCTGTCTCATTTTGAACTATCTTTTAAGGCACAAATTTCCTTTTTCATACTTGTTTTGCTACATGTAGATTAAAAATTACTCTGATAATATTAGCTTGCTAAAAGTACCATTTGAAATTGTACATGTATGTACCTTGTGGGTCATTTTATGGAGTCACCTGTACTCTAAGACCTCTTTAGATGTAATAATAATGTTACATATTGTAAGTACATACATTTTGTAACATGTGAGCTATTAAGTCACCATTTGGCAGCAGGTAAGTTTGGTGGCACATAATGCATGTAGCTGTATAGTGATAACCCAAAGTATGCTGTAAATCTACAACCTTTTCAACAACTAAAGTACTTTTTTCAGTGGAATTTATGCATACATTGATAGTGAAAATGATGCTAAAATAATTTGTGATTAAAGATGCAAGCTTCATGAAACTGTCCAGATTATTTCTCTACACCCATGGTTCTGCCAGACTGTTTCAAAATATTGGTTGCGGAGGTGGTTAAAAATGTTGAAAAATTAGGGTATATTTACTTTCATGCTGCCAGCATTACTGAGCTATAGTTGTATGAGAAGTTCACACTCTGCACTTTTTGTGCATTGTTGTGACCATAAAAACAGCACTGAAAGCAGAATTAAGGCATGCATGGTGATGTATATGTTTTCAACCACATGTACACATATAAGGAATTAGACAGGAGCTCAGGATAAAGCTGTGTTCTTACACATGTTTAGACCAGGGATTCACAGCTGTAATATCGGCTGTCTACACCTCAAAGCAATAAGGTCATGAATTGGTTTTGGGGAATAGGATATCCTGATGACATGTAGATCCAGACCAGGTTCTTTGTCATGTGTGTAGACTCAGTCCCAGAGTATCATCTTTGTTTATTACCAGTGATTGTGTTGTGTGTAACTAAAATACACTGTACACGACATATATGATACGACGTGTGTTTACCTCATGTGGCAGTCCTAATACTACCAGCAACCCGATCTTGGAGATCCATGACCAACCCCAGGTATCCTTTGAAGGGTACTGGTCTCTCACATGCCAACTGTACCCATTACATTGTTATACTGTAACTTCATACAGCAAAATTTCGCTTCAGGATTTGTCACGTGTGCGTTGATTGTTCATGTAGTAAATTACTTCCTAGTCTGGAAAGTAGAACAGTATAGGTTACATGTGAGCACATGTCCTGTTTTGTAGCTGCAAGACAACAGGATTTCAGCAACCCTGGCATGGAAAAGATTTATTGGTGCTCATGATAGAAGATTTGTTTCATATAAATGACATACATGTGTGATTTGTCAGGCTACTTAGATCCAGAAATTCCTTTTATAAATCATTATTTCCCCTTTAGATACATGGACATGTTGTACATGTAATTGAAGCTTAAATAATTGAGGTACAAGCTTAATATTCATGAAAAGGTATCACATACTTGTCATATATATGGTGGTAGCCGGGTCCAAATTTGTTCTGTAAGATGAATTGCTGTGCCATGTATATTTTGGCTGTGTGATAGCTAATAATCATCCTAAACAGATTCAGCTGATAGTGTACAAACTGCTAATTTCAACGCAATACAAAATTATATAGAGTCTGTCATGACAGCTGCCCGGGGCATGTACATGTAATGTTGCATCAAACAGTCAAGAAACAAGTGATTATAAACCTCTTGTGATTATAATCAGAAATAAAAATCCTACTGGTACAAAAAAATTAAAACAATAATGGTACATGTACATTTATAATAGAAAGCGGTATATGTAAAAGCCATGACAGGTGCATTGAACATGTATACCTGTACAATACATGTGTCCAAACTTTGCCTAGAGTTTGGTTATTCTTCTTTATTCCGAACTTCTGTAATGATGAGAATTGTCAGTATTTCCATTACTCGTGTGAGCAGACAGGCAACGTGTATGTGGTGATACTACCCACAAGTAAATAAGTATTATTCCATAGCAGATTACGAGTATATCATGACAACTTGAATTGATTATGTATAATGAGATTCAGATTGTCGAACCACATCTGCATATTGTTAGTATGAGAATATAGGAACAGGAATTAGTCTTACTGGTATTGTGTAATGTTGTGTAAGCGTGTCAGAAAAATGTCCAGGCTGAAATTACAGTGTATATAGTCATGATTGGACATAGATGTACTTACTGTGGATTCTACAAACAGAATTGCCATTTGTAATCTCGTGCTTCTCAGTTTCCTTCTGATTATTACAACTCAGTGTTCAGATTATGCATGATCCTTCAGCTCAGAACATTTCTCTGTAATTTGGTTTCTAATTTCCAAATTGCTGTTATACTTGTGGTGGAATAACTAACTCCTTACTCTGATTTGCCGCAAAACTGTTAAAGTTATAAATGCTTATTCTAGTCTATCAGATCCACCTACTCATTGTCAAGGGTTCTGGTATGCTTCTCTGCAGGAAAAAACCCCTGGGACTGTCCCAGGGGTTTTTCTAGCCAGTTTTTTTTTTTTTTTTTAGAAACTCAATTCGAACAAATCAGAAAACTCAATATTTTTCGTCAGAGTGTATTGAAACCTCAATTTATTTCCTGAAAAGTGACTATAAAATTTGTCTAAAACTCAGTTTTCTGATATTTCTCATGTTGGTTACCACAGTGAGACAGTGGCTAGAAAAAAACCCTGGTGTCCAATAATACAACTTACTAATTTGTCACAGTTGCAGTGTCTTAAATCAGGAAGGTTGTCTGGTACCTGTCAGAGACAGGTTTTCTCCTGAGGTAATGGTACTCCAGTTTTCTCCTTACACACAGTTTATCTGTATCATGTAGGCCAGTTATATGTAGTAAAAATTATTGCATAAAGAGTACAACATGAAACACTAATCAGTTAAGTAAATAAATAAATGCATCTATATGACATTAATTGTATGTACAAAGTTCACTGTATACTGTGTTTACCAAAGCATTATGCAAAAATTCTTAATTTCTGACACTTGCATAAAGGTGATTAATTGTTGTAAATGAAATCGCAATTCACACCTTCAGACACATTGCTGAGCGCAATATTTGTCAAGGTCATGACTGAAGGGCTTAAAACTGCTCAAAAGGGCTGTTGCTCACTGTTATATACTGAGTAAGTTTCATGTTTATATTGTTGTTTTTTTTTTTGAAAAAGTCACACCCACCTATATTCAGTACAGGTAAATTCTATGTTACTTCTGGTATTGCATATAGTTGGTTAACTTTCTGACTCCACAGATATTATAATGTATTGAGTCTCATTAAAGATGATTTTAAGACATTCTAGCCAGGTTAAATGTATAATTATGAGCCTTATTTCAAGAAATGGGGCCTATTCCACAAAAATCGACTCAAGTAAAATGACTGAAGTTAGTAGACTGGCTGAGCCAGTTGTATCTAACTGTTTAAATCAATTTCTCCCCAGCAAAATGTGACCAGCTCAGTTTTTTTGAATCAATTTCAGTCAGTTTTGATGTGGCCTAGACTGCTTCAGTGTTTTTGGGCTAAGCAATATTTTGTGGGATTGGCCCCTGGTGGCATTACTATATTTTTCAAGGGTGGATAACTCTGACAACCAAAATTTTTTTGTAGGGGAGACAACTTTGTACCATGCTATTGAGGATTGGTGATCTATTTTTGTGTACCATGCTGAAGCCCAGAGTGAATAATAATTGCTGTCTGAAGTTTTTAATTCTAGTTTGATATTGCTACTATTTTCTTGTCTACGGAAATACTTATCTTACCTGATTTTAGATTAATGTTCAGAAACTTTCATTAAAAGTTTACAAGGGCTTATTTTGTATTGAAGGTATTTTTACATGTATGTACACTGCCAAGTCTGCTGACAAAAGCTGCGATTAGTATATGTCTTTGAGTGACATCAAATAGTAATGATATGATTGTATCAAGCCTTCTACCAAAGTCGTATGAGACACAAAAAAAGAAGATTAAATCCCAATTGTGGACAGAATTTTCCTGTTTCCTTTGTTAAATGTGCATGTAAGTTCAAGCTGCTGACAGCTTTATTAACTTATATTTACTTTCTTGCCAATTCGGTAAGCATTAATATAGCCATTATAAATGGGAAAATTTTCAGCATTGGTCCATACATGTAGGTTCAAGAGTTGGGGAAAACAATGTAGCCCTCTGAGTGCATTGAGTAAACTTCTGTACTCCCAGTGGACATGAAGATGTGCATGTATGAAAACCATGGCCCTACACTGACAAAAGCTTATCAGGATAAACCCAGATTTCAAATCAGGAAACACTGGTTAAGTGTCAGTACACAGATATCAGGATGAAGGATTGGATTGCCATGTGAAACCTTCTTAGTTCCTGTATGTGAGTAGGGAAATGGTGGGGGGGGGGGGGGGGCTTGGTCCTTAATATTATGTTTTGTTTGTAACATGCTTTTACTTGAAATCATCATTCATGTCTGAGAAATCAAACTTGCAAAACAGCATATAAGACCTTAAGTTATGTAGTACAGTGTAGTTTCGTTGCTCTTCCTTATTTGGATTAAGGGTTGAACACTGCTGTAGTAGTATTTGTTCTGTAATCTGATACTGCTGAATCTTGTTTCTTACCTCCTCAAATCCCTCAAATGCGATTGAGAGATCTGTTAAAGGTACGGAACAAGGTTCAGTGCTATCGGGTTACACAACAAATATCAAGATGGTGTTAAACATTATTTTACCCCTAAAACTGAAGAAAATGAGGAAAAACGGTATATTTTATGCTGCCGATCTCTCTTGCTTCCTGCCACAGAGGTCATGAATTTCAGACAAATCAATGGCAAGCTTAGGCTGGTGGAGAATACATATATTTGACGACGGTGTAGAATAAAAGTTTCATTAGTTATGATGTTTTCCATTTTTTTCCATTTTCAGTTGGGTTCTTGCCTCGCATTATAATTCCAATCACATGATAAATGATGGGCATGTGCACAGTATCCTAGTTCATTGATCTGCAGAGGTCTGTTTTATGCAGCAGCCATAACTTGTACCTGCCACAGAATCCATGCAAGCTGTGTTAAACCTGAAGAAGTACTTGTATACTGTGGCAAATGCACCTGTCATATAGATTTTTTTTTGCAATAGGTGATTTGTAAAACAGGTTAGTGGATGCATGCAGGAGCTAGCCAGCTGCTGCTCAGACTGTGTGACCTTAGCCTGTTCTTCTGGACCCTTGGACAGTTGTACCAGACCAGATGTCCAATTTATTTGGTAAACAAGGGAAGTTAGTGCCTGGACTTCCTGATCACCAATGGTCATCATCAGCTGACTGCATGAACTGAACCCACACTGTAAACCAAAACACCAGACAGTGCTACCCTCTCATCAGCTGGCCAGACATCTCATTCTCCCAATGCACTTTAACTATATGTATATTTATATATATATATATCTACACGCATATAACAGTGTATATACAGTACATGTACATGTCTGGGGTTTTTCAATCCAGTTTCTTTTTAGACACTCAATTTGAACAAATCAGAAAACTCAGAATTTTTATATCACCAATGTATCAAAAGTTAAATTTATTGCATGAAAGTAGAAAATTTGTCTAAAACTCACTTGCCTAGAAAAATCCCTCCATGTATTCTGTAAATTCAAAGATTAAATCTCAACTGGGTCAACTGGGAATTTAGTCCTGTGATTTTAATTGTAATTAATTTAAATTTTAATTTAAATAAAGCATGTATATTCTATTTGAATTTTTAATCCCTTTGTTAGTCATTCTAAGTGAAATTAGCCATAGTAAGAAGTGGGTATGTCTTAAAATTCAAAAGCTAAATGTAGTTTGTAATATGATTTGGTGTGTAAGTATATACATTTGTGTAGTAATAAACTCAGTATGTTTCACAGACTCGGTCTTTGTACTTTTATAAATTGATCTTTATGCTCTGGGTTGATCGATCTTTCAATTTTTTGACTCGTCCCAATTTCAGTGAAACATTGCCGACGTGGTGTTAAGCCATAATCATTCATTTATTCAATTTTTTGACATTTTTTTTTCTTCAACAGTCATGCAGGACTCTGCCTATTGAAGTAAGTAAAGCATACATAGTTCTGTATTGTAAGTTTGGGATGCCCTGTTGTTTGCAGAAAGTTGACATGGAGTTGTCAGTGGATATTTCAGGAAGACAGTTTCTCTTACTTACCATAATGCTTGACATAATGAGTGTGCAAAGTTAGCTCATTTCTGTTTCTTTCAATGATTTGAGAGTCATTTTTATTGATCTTTTTTTTTTTTTGGATCTTGTTTTCTCTTTTATACATGTAAATGCCTTTCTTCTTTTCTGGAGTCTGTTGATTTTCTTCTGTTCTGAAAAAGGTCTGCTCTTCCGAAACTGTTGCATGGTTTGTCGTGTGCTGTTTCTCTTTTTACAACGGTTGAACTTTCTCAGTATGTTTATAGATTTGTGAATTGATGTACATGTATTTATGTTTTAGAGAGCATGGATTTGCATATTGTTATTGTCTCTCAATACAGCTTTTCTGGGTTTTGGAGGAAGGGAGATTGTACTTTTTTCCCTTTGCTGTACAAATGCCGAGTTAGATTATGCTGCTCTTTGGTCTGTTACAAGATGAATTTTGTGAAAACCTCTGTAGCTTGCGCAATTGTACACTCCTATCTCACCTCGGTGCACTTAGTGATATACAGCTCACAGTGATTGTTCTTTGAATTACTGAACTGATTCATATCAGCATCTAGTTCCTTGACTGGGTTGGCTTTCATTACCAGTAATCACTTTTAGATTATCACATACTATTATGTAAGCCAGAAGCATACATGTAAAGGCCATGTGTGTATTTAAGTTTTACAGTATACAGGTAGTTATTAAGTGCTGGAGGCTTTATGTTTATTCCTTATGTTGATTTTGTCATCAGTATACATTCAAGGATTTGTTTAAATTGTGGTACCTGAGTCAGTTGCATGTGTACATATATAATTACATGTTGCATTTGATTTTGTAATACATGTGATGTATTAACTGACCACATTTTCAATGTATTTCACTTCTTTGCTTTAATTTCTTCGTAAAAAAAACACGCTCATGTATTTTGTTTCCTGAGTTTTTGATGGATTTCAACATAACATGTAACTTATTAAAACAAAAAAGTGTGATCATTTACATGTCTTTATTTTGGATGGATTTGCTGCTGAGTTAAAATTGTTTCACCATGGTGCAGTGAGAAAACCAATATTAAAATATGAGGAAACAGGATAGAATTAGAAAAAAGTTATTGGGAGCCTTGAGTCACAGATAACCTTTAATAATACATGTACGTGCAGTTTATTATAATTAAGGAAATGTTCTCCTGGACCTTATCTCCAGTCTCTGACCTACCGAAAATTTACATCTAACATGCATTTGTTTGTTTGATCATTGAGGTTTTAACTGTTCACCATTACGACCAAGAATATTTCGCTTGTAACAAAGCCCTTAGGTTCAAGTGATCAGACCTGGTATAAGTACCTGTCATACCTCCCAGTTTCAGGCTGCAGCCAAACCATTGAGAGTTACTGTATTTGACCTTAATTTCATCCATGACCAAGTTGTTCGTTTCACCTAAATCTCAGAGTTCTGTTCACCATATAGAAAAGTGTTTGAAAGTTTCTTGGAAGAGTACGAGTAGGATGATAATCCTGGTGAGGTAAAGTTTGGAATGGAAAGTTTCAGCACCAAAACTAATATTTGTGCCTTTGTAATATTCGTCTCTAAAAATGCCCTGTTTTGGGAAAACATTTAGATCAGAGTACCTGCACATGTACTTGTAGATTGATTGGGACCTTTGAGCTACAATGAGAGCCATACATGTGCACTGTAAATTGATATTAGTATAATGAGCTAGCGAATGCTGTCACACATGCATAGAGAACACTGATCTACTTGTACATTGTAGCATTGCTATGTAGAAGTATATAGCTTTCAAAAATGGCAAATAGTAGCCTTCTGAACCCTCTTGATTTATGCACCTGTTGCTGCATACTTGACCAGGAGCCATTAATGTAACAATATCATTATTATAATTTAGCTCAGTTCATGCCATGACCTAAATTGCAATTTTAACCCTCATTTCTGTTTCCAAATACAACCTATACAGGTACATCAAAACTGGTGTCATGGTTGCATGTTTTACACTGTGCTGTGTTTCATTGTTGCATGTTTTACACTGTGCTGTGTTGTGGATTGCAAGTATCATCATTTCCAGACGTCGTCGTTGACTCTGTTCGCCTCTCAAGGGAATTGGCTACATTTATATCTGCAGATTGATTGATTGTTGACTCATGCTGTGGTGGTGTCTTTGTGTAGCTATGGTGATGTGCTCATCCCTCCTATCATTTCCCCCACATCCATTCCCTAACCCCCCCCCCCCTTTCCTCCGCTGTGGGTCTGTGCTAATGAGGGAACAGATATGTTAATGTATGAATCATCCTTATGTAGCCATGCAGCTACCTTGTCTGACGCTGGGGCAAGCCATTGTTCTCTCTTCATCAATCTTTATCATACCTTAGATTCCAGCGAGTGAAGCTGGCATGAAGCAGGGCTAGTCAATCTGCCTTACCCCTCAGGCTAACTTACTAGTGGTGACCTACTGCTACACAAGGTACATGTAGCCGTGTGGCTCCTCCTGGCCTCCACAGAAGATTTCAGGCTGTGTCATGGAAGTTATGATATGGTAGCTAGGCTGGGCTATGTGATTTATTTATCTATGCCTAGATCCCTATAATGCCAGTGCTGACTCTAATTGAAGTGTCATCACACAGGGAAATGCCTGGTTCCTTGTCCACAATGTCCGCAAATGCGTAAGCATAAATATCTGTTGTTCTCCTCCTTTTTTAGGCTGCATTTCTCTGTTAAATACCTACTTTTATTTTTTCCTCTTTTTTTTTTTTTTGTGATCGTGTTCTATGTTGGTGGTGTTCTTATGTGTTGTTTGGCCGCCATTGTTTGAGGCTAAAGAGAGATACACAATCAAGAAATCTGAGACCTTGTTTTGCAGACAAAAAGTACTGTGAGCAAAAATGCTGTTACATAATCCGAGGAATGAAATGAAAATGGTGCTGCAAGAAATTGTTTTAGGGATTGTCAGATCATCGGATGCTCACTCCATGCATGTATAAAAAAGCATGAGGGTTGTGCTTCACATTTCTCACCAAAAATATTGCCAAGGCTCCTGTTTCAAATTTCTAATTATTTTTCACTTGACGCAGTTTGTTTTGGGGATGGAGGAAGCTGTTGCTCATCAACAGAGACTTGATAATTTGGGCTCCTGGAGTGGAGCTCAGCCAGATGTATGGAGCCTGGTTGTTCAGGTTGTTGTTGGTAGGTTTTCTCATACAGGCTGCAGAAGGGTCAACAAATGCTACAGACAACAGGAGGAAATAAAATGTTGTTTAAGTTCATTTAAGATGATGCTTTTGATCTTACCTTTTCTTTACATTTAGCTGGCGCAAAAGGTTTTCAGTTCTGGAGCTCTGCAGTCGAATTAGAGAAAATTACCTGAACGTTTGTTTTGTTGTGACCTTTTGTTACAAGTTCCTTTACTGTGGCTTCAATTCTTCTGTGTCTGCCAGTTGGTAAGCCAACTATTGAGCTGTAGGTGATAATAACCCTTGGGGTGATGGCGAGTAAAAGATGTCTGACAGACGCTGAGCGAGCCTCAATTCCCTGTCTCCCACGGAGGGCACCTGCCAGTCATGGGCGGGTGCCTCTTACCTGAGGCTGTGCAAGTACCAGCATTTCATGACTGTCTTCTCTTGAATAGGGTAACCTAATAAAAGGATTAAGAACCGTCCTCTGCAGTGGTTAATGAGCAGATCTCAACATTTGTGTGTAACGGCCACACGTTCTTGTATATATGCTGATCAAGAATATATTAAAACATGAATTTGCAGTGGAAATCGTTCCATTTTTGAACAGATGGGCATTATAATAGATAATAGATAGGCACATTTATGAACTTTTTAAAGACATTTTAACAGTAATGAACGTGTTAATAGGCTTTCATGATGACCCACACAGAAAGTGAGAGGATATAGGTTAGTATGATTTTTGACAGATTTCACCTGTTGATTTTACACACGTTTGACCTGTTGATTTTGACATGTTTGACCTACCCATAGTTTAACATAAAAATGTTACGTGTAGACGTACATTTTTCTCGGTGTTCCCCACTAACCAGCTGGGGGCTGGGTGATCCTTCAGTGAATGTTAAGTTCTCTGGTGAACAGGTAATGAGGGCAGTGCAAGACACGTCTGCCATATGCTCTTGCCAGGTGAACAGCCATTTCGCTTAGACCCCACCCACCTATGCATGATTCAGCTTGCGGTTAAAGGTTCTGCGTATTTTTGAGTACAGCATAAAACACCAGTCAAATGAATAAATTAAAGATTCTGCTCATGTCCAAGAATTAAAAGTTATATGTACACACAGTTAGTGTGTAATTCTTTTAATTATTATAACTTACACATGCATTATTCTTTTGGCAAGGTTTATCACGTTCTTGGCATCAACATAATGGACTTTATTTCAATATGCCATTATATTTTCTTCTAAATCTCTGTTGAATTGCCTCTGTAAATGTGTGTTCTAGGTGAATCATTTGTGTTGCATTCCTGACTTAATCACATGTGTATTCGATCCACATCAAGGAAGATTACTGGCGATGGTAATAGACAAGTGTACTGGGTGTACATGTAATTAAACAGCATATTGTTTGTTGATAACAATACCAGGCAAAACTGGGTTCATTTGAGCCAGGAGATCATGAGTTTCATGCAAGAGGTGAAAGTAAAAACGGATGCACATGGACATTCAGTTCCCTGTTCAGACATTGTCCTTTATACTCAACAATGATTTTCTTTCCTGTTACAAAGTATAGGTTGATCTTTAAAGTTTCTACATAGACATGTTCTGCCTAGATGACCAAAAGTTCTTGTTAGTTAAGTATTTAAGTTGCTTGTTTTTTCTGATTCTGAGGATTCTGTTGATTTTTAGAAAGGTGCTTTGGTGTTTGTTTGGTAACTTGCTCATTTTTTCTCATCCTGTGAGTTCTACTGATTTTAGAAAGGTGGATTGATGTTTGTTTTGGAGATACATCTAGGATGATATCCAGCTGGGAAAGTGTTGATTTCATGGGAAAAAGGATATTTTTGGCATTAATTTTCCTCTATAAAGGCACACTTTTATGTAAAGTTTCAGTTTTTTGATAGTACACAAGTATGTACAATGTCTCAGTGGTAGACAGTGGTAAAGAAGTGAGGAAACTTCTTAATTTAATATCTAATGATTTAGGTGATTAATTTGATTTAATTGCTGTATTACAAATTACATGTGTCAAAGAAGATTAGGGTAATAGTATAGTGCCATGCACATTGTATAATGTATGTGAAATTTCCTTACAATCAGTTCTGTTTTACTGTTTATGCCGTAAGATGCAGATTTGTAATATGAAGCTTTATACTTCTGCTGCCTTAACTGGAACGTGATCAACTGTTGGATTATTTTGTAAGCGGCAGCAGGTTACAGACCTAATGCCTAGAGTGTGGTGGCAAATGTTGAAGCATTACGTATGTATTTAACAACGTATGGTGTGCACGTAAATAGTTTATGATCGGCCTAAGGAGTTTACAAATGAAATAGATAGCCATCTGTGTCCTTTGGGTTTCTTTATGGAAAATGCACAAGTTCTGTACATGTACACTTGTACACTTATATAAAATACATGTCCATGAATACGTCTACAAATTTAGATACACTGGTAGTGTGCTAGAAAAAAAAAATATTTTAAGATATATATTTGGCAGATTATGTTGAAATTGGATAATTGTTTAATTACTTTGTTTTTGATAAATGGCACAAGTCATTACTGACACTCACTCCTTAAGATTGTATCTCCTTCAGGCTTAAAGGGCTGCTACTTTAAATAGGCCCTTGATCTGTGTAGTCGTGCCCTTTACTCCGCCCACTTTACTTCCGAGTAAGCACAATGGTTGATTGACAGCTGAGGTGAGTGCTATTGACAAACAGTTTGGAGAGCACGCGGTCACTTCAAAAAGCTTAGGTATTTGAGGCCTATGGCTGCACAGGCCAGTACCAGTGATGTCATGTGCTTGGGGCTTTCGCTAGACTCCATCTCAGTCATGTTCTAACTCTGACAACACACCTCACGGCAGACAAACTTGGGAGTTGTCCTGACCAGACCTATACACGTTAGGATCAAGGGTGGGCTGGCTTATTACTGACGACAGGCTATATAACCAGTGCTGGCCCACACTGTACATTGGGAGAAGAACAAATCAAGGCGATTTGGTTACTAGTATTGTAACACCTGTGGTGGATTACCTGAGAGAAATATTTACTGAAAGGTAAGTGTATACAGTAAGTACATGTATTGTTAGGGTGTGTTGAAGCTGTTTGTATGAAAACTTAATTACAGGTAAAGATACATGTAAACAAATTCTGCCAGTTTTATCGTGTGTGTACATGTATTCTTATTAAAAACAAACAAACAATTTAAAGAATAGTATTCATTGCTAGTATGTCCATGTAGTGCATGTAGGAGGTTAGAGTGTAATTATAGTTGTATCAACTATCATATTCTTTTGGTTTATTTTATGCAGTGGCCATCCATTTCATTGTACATTAAACTTCATGCTATACATCTGATGTACTCACATTGTATTGGTGTCATTATTTTCATGCTGACTGGACTATTTTGATATCTATATATTTTCTGTTAATAACAGGCCATTAGTCACTCTGGAAATTCTGATTGAATCATGTCAAGGAAATTAGCCGCTAATAAAATAATCAAATTTTCATAATTTTATCAGCCAGGCATTTCGGCTTTTTATTCAGGTTCACATGTACAACATACATGGACGTGTGTGCTATTGTCACTGTATTTGTGGACAGAGACATTTGATCCGAATTCACTTCATTGTATCACAAGAGTTTAGGATATGTTATTGTCATGACTATGAAATCAGGGTCCTTGTAATTAAAGGCAGTTCTAGTTTTCATCTGATGCTGGTTATCAGATCACATGTAATCACAGTAGTCTATACATGTCTATTTGCTGTTGGACCATACTTATGTGGGTGATCCATCCACTGTATAAACATGAGGGGACTCAGGCTTGCTGGAAGTGTTAGACCGTGATGGTTTGTATAGCGGCTAAATGCTGCATATTTTCTGTCCTTGCACTACATCCTTGATTTGCAGGCATACAGTTTAAATGTACATATGTGTATTTGCACTCCAGAATTGCCGATCATATAACTGGTGGTTCCATACCATACTTAATTGCCATATTACTCAACATTTAATTGCTTTGAAATACGGATTCACCCAGGCAGGCGTCAGTGAATCCTTTCTTTTCTCATTAAATGCGCCTGTCTAGTTTTAAACCATCAACCATAAGCACACATTGATACGTGTACTCATAGTGTACCTGTTCATGTGTAGATGAGGATTAACTTATTTAAGAGGCATAAGGGGCACTTTCATCTTAGTGGGTCTACAAAAACATTTTAAATGTGTAGTGATGTATGTGGCTCAGAAGCCCTTGATTATTAGAATTTATGGTTCTTGTTGCCATGTAGTGTATTAAGAAAGGGGTTGGTGTCTTCACTCTCCCATATCAAATATATGTAGCTTTGTTTGATAAGATAGAAAATTAAATTCTGTCACATTGTAAGATGCCAGAGGTTTGGAGTTCGTGCAGTCCAGGCTAATGAATTATGACACAGCACATTTTGCCTGTCTTACATTATTCTAGTCCACTCCCATGTGTAAGGAGGCTACACCTTTGTTAGCGCTTGTTAAAGGGCAGTGCTGCTGCCTGTCATTGCTGAAACGTACCACTGCCTCCGCAGACCTCTCCTATGTTAAAGACCAAGTTATTATGGATGTAAAGTCAAAAGCCTAAGTTTACCTGACCAGCTGATCCGGTACTCTTCATAGGTGACACTGTTTCACTCCTTCAATACCACCTTTTACTGTGCACCAGGATGTGCATAACTGTATTACATTTAGGTAGAGAGCAAATATTGTGCAAGCGGAACCACATATTGTTGTGTATCTATACAATAGGCAAGGATCAGCTGGTACATATACTGGTACATATAGAGCATGTTCTGTATTAGCTGACATTGTGTAATAAGTACATTGACTGTATTTCACCTGTTTAGTATGACCAGATGCTCTTGAAGAAGCACTGAAAGGCCTTAAAATGATACTTTTGATGGCAAAACTTTTTTTATTCTGATAATAAATGAATACAAGTTCACGAAAAACTTCGAAGAAGCCTTACAAGGTGGATGAATCAATCACAATAAAGTAAAATACATCTCTTGAAAAATGCTAAACTTTTGGTGAAATATAGTATCAATATATATATATATATATATGTACAGGACATGTTCATGTATAAACTATTCAAGTCTGTAGGAGATATGGTATACAATGTAAAATTTAATATTTGCACATTCTCCCTATTTCTGAGAGTTCTTATTGAGGTTGAATTGTTAGGAGGGTAATATAAGTTTCAGCACCGAAATTAATGCCCAGTATTTTTGGACATTTTGATTGCCTTTAAAAATGCACCTTTCTAGGTGAAATTTTTGGGTGTGATTTATGGTGTGGTTTATTTTTAGCTACATGTGGGTAGTAATTATGTTTGTATGGCATGTTTTTATCTGACATACTACCTGGCTGTGGGTTACTGAGAGCTTTGTTTACAAATGGCTATGAAAATTTAATAACATCTGTTTCCTTATTATTTACCATCAGGGTAGAGAAGAATTGCTCTGGCTTTAACATGAGCACAAGATTCAGAGTACAGTGTTCTCGTTTCAAAATAGTTAATTGTTAGAACTGTTATATTATTTTTCTGGGAATGGTAATATTTTATTTTTTGTCATTTTTTTCTGCCTTGCGTTCTGTGTGGGAATTAACTGGTAGTTGCTCTCGTTTTGTTGGCAGTTATCGGCCCACCTGTGTGAAATCTTGTTTGATCTCAAAGTTTACAGTGTACATACTTGTACATTTGTCCAAGTACATGAGGTAACACCTGTTGAATAGAAAGATTGAAGTTTTTTCCTTCAATGTTTTGACAAATAGTACTTGTGATGTCAGGCTGAGTGTCTCGCTTGATACATGTTTCTACGTATGTGGTAAAAAAAAAAAACATGCCCAGTAATTTTCTGTACAAAGTGCATTCTCCTTTTGCACCTGTGTATGTTTGAAGCTGTTTTAAATAACGTCATGTTTTTCTCCGACGTAGTTTATTGTTTGTGTACAGTGGAGAGAAAGCTGGCCAGTTTCAGACCCAGGAATTCAGGCTGTCTGCAAAGAGGAAGATACCACTTGGAACGCAGACTTAAGTCGGATAATTTCACAGCGATATGGATTTGTTGACTGTTTACCAGTGTTCCATGATGCACTGCTCAGCATTTAGACATCCATGGCACTCTTGCATTCCTCAGATTTTGCCTCCTATACTTAGACTGCCTAAGGAGAGCT
This sequence comes from Acanthopleura granulata, assembly GCA_016165875.1. NCBI lineage: Eukaryota > Metazoa > Mollusca > Polyplacophora > Chitonida > Chitonidae > Acanthopleura > Acanthopleura granulata. The sequence continues at coordinate 17,930,869 of JABBOT010000008.1, forward strand.
TTGCCTGCCATTAGCAACCTGCAGAGGTAGCATATGAGGTACTAAAATACCTGTCTTTGTAGAAAGCTGGTCAGAAATAAACGTGGTTGTTGGAAGCGTCCCAGGCAGACGGGGGTACATGTCAACCACAATACATGTTTACGTCAGTTTACAACCCAAACATTCCCCCCTCCCCAGAGGCTGCTGGATGGGAGTTAATGCTGGAACCATGAGGGTAAATGTACATGTATCTCTGAGTACATATGCCTTTACTCTCATCTCCTGCCGTATTATGCTTTCGTCTTCAGGTCAGGTGACACACTAACAGCATGCAATCTTGTAGTATAGTTGTCTCTGAAAGACGCTGAGAAATATCAAACAGAGCTTTGGTAGAAGATATGAATTACTTTGTTTACATGAAATGGAGAGGTTGGACTGTGATGTTGTGTGCCTTTGTATTTTGGATGAAGAAGTTTTGTAACAGATCGAAAATATAAACAATGTATAAAATAGAATATAAAATAATGTACATTTTAATTAATGTTTAAATGTAATTTATGCTTGAATAATCTCATATTTTTGAGGGGTGTGGTTCAAAATATTACTGGTACTTCCTTACATTTTAAGTGTATTCAACCAAATTGAAGGAGGATAGAAAAGAATTGAAATGTTAATAATTCCTGTTTGTTTTGAAAGAGCCAAAATTAGCAGATATATTTATCAATAATCTGAATTGAGATATGTAGATTTTGCCCTCAGCATGCAGTTGTAGGAAGTAAGAGAAATAAAGCTCTCAGTGCTCTGTGAAAGTGTCAGAAATTTGAGACATATTTCAGATTTTTGGTGTGCAGTTTCTGACTGGTTGGTAACATTTGATTTGAGAGACGAGGAGCTCGGAAATTACGTCATGAAAGTAACTACTGTCGTGAAAAGTTTCACAAGTACTTTAAGAGGTATATCCAGACTTCAGGTCTGTCGAAATTCCCTGTTCATAAACATGGAAGACCTGTAGGATGGAGGAGTAGGCCCTCACTGCCTAGGTTGGGATATCTGTGCTTGGTTGTCGTCGTCAGCGTTGCACCCATGATCTCTCACGGAGCTGCATTCTGTGCATGGTTGAGATGGTTTCATGGACTGGCCAGTACAGCTGTGTTGTTGACTCAGAGAAACCCCTGCAATGACACTTCCCCATGCTCACGAACATTTACTTTTTTTTCCTAGGAATTCCCTAATTGTTTTCTCTGCTAGTTCATATCCAGTGCAAACATGACACCTATATGCGCATGGAACAGCCGATGTTACCCAGTAGGGATTGCTATTATTGATTTAGGCATAAATGCGTTCTTCAAAATATCCAGACATTGTCTGTAGTAGCAAGATTACTGGGCATTTCTGATGATTTAGTGTCACTCTCATTCTGCGCAGTTCTTGTATTAAAAGTATTAGCAATAAAAATTTTTAAAGAATGAAAGAAAGAAGTTAAATAAAAATGACAAAGTAGGTTTATAATAGTGTTAAGCAGAGTGTTCATAATTTAGAGGTTTGCTTTCCTGTAAGGAAGGCGTTGAAACATGGGTTTGTATAATCCAGGAAGTACATGCAGCAGCATGGCAGATACGTCATGTGAATAATGGTTGCATGAGCATCATGTGTCCTGGAGTGGCATTATGCAAATTTATGTAAAGGTTGTAGATATAGGAACATGATTCAGTGTCATATTTCAAAACATATCATCAGCTATAAAAGTGATGTCACTGTTCTCTAGGGGCAGACGCAATTGAAAAATTCGACCTGAGTGTTGTGTTACAATTTATTGCTGGAGTCTTCAGGGTGTATGGGAAACTGATAAGCAATTCTTAATATCAGGTAGGAAAAGGTTTGTGTGTTTCTTTGCACAATAGCTGGATAAGCTAAATCCATGCCAATCTGATTATTATTCAGATTGCTGGAGCAGTCATGACACTGCAGCGGCTGTCATTGTCTTGTGGTCATTGGGGTTTAATAAACCGTTTGTTGCGGTTAATGTCGCTGTATTTAATTTACATGTATGAACAGTGGTGTTAAAGTCCATGCATGAGCTGTTGGCCCACTGTGTGGGTGACTTTTGCCCCACCCTTACTTCAGATAGAGGTGGGGGAGGCTAGGAGAGAGGGCAGACTTCTCATTGTTGACTGAAAGCTTACCAGGGAATTCTCAGCCCGTTTCTCACCTGTAGTGTACTCTTGGATCAGCTGTAATCTCTGATGTAGGTGGAGGTTAATCCTGTGCGGAATTCAGACAGGTACACAGAGGTAGATATATACATGTATATATAACATGAGCCAGGTGGCAGGTTGGAAAACACTGACCAGGTACATGGATGTGAAGCCCACCTTTTTTGGAAGAGAAGGTCTGGTCAGGCCTCTGGGGAAATCTACAGGTCTCGTTGTAGCTGTTTTAATTTTCTGGCTCACTTATTTCAGTGTTGTCTAATTAATTAACTAATGAACTAATTTGTTTTCACTTAGGCTCCGGTGTGTGTTGATTCATGTGGAATAATCCGCTAACTGTATTTGCGCACTATATGTGTTATGTGCGTGGTGTGTCTGTGAGCTGGCTAACAGGTCTCACTTCACAGCTGGCTGCCAAAACCCCAGCCCCCTAGGCTCTTGCCTTTCTCTATTTATAACCCCTCTGTTCAGGTATTAGTGTCAAAGTTTCACACTTGAGGTGTGGAGAAGACAGGGGAAAAAAAAATAAAACATTACCAGAGTTCCACTTTGACAGTTGTATTTCTACTAAAGTGTAAAACTGTGTTTTTAGTTCAATATCTGATAAGCAAGAAAGTTTTTAAGTGAAGTTTGAGTTTGTAATACAGTCATGATTTAGGATGAATTACACTGACAGGTAAGGTACACATGATTACCTGTGTTTTCAGCTTTCCCTTACAGCTTGACACAGGTGCATGGGGTAAATATTTCATTGCTCTACCAAACACAGTTCGTTGGTTTATGGCAGCATGTTACAGTGGCCACAGAGATTCCACAAAGGCCATTTCTGACTTGAGTCAAAATTTAAAACTCCCTTACAGTGCTTAGTTTTTGACGTTTGGCTAATGATCGAATTGATGATGTGGTCAAAATTCAAATTTCTAGAGCCCCAAAATACGCTTTAAAAATCACATTTGAAATTTTGACTGAAGTCAGAATTGGCTTTGTGGAATCAGCCCCTGTTGTTTTATAACTTTAGTCTAGTAAATTAATATAAAACAGAGAAAGTTTTTGTTTTACATTTATAGAAATGGAAGCGGCGCTTCTTCGTCTTATCCAAACCAGCTGGTAGTTTACCTGGCCAGTACCTACTGAGTTACTACACAGACGAGTCATGTCGGCGTCGCAAGGGCCAAATAGACCTGGAGCAGTGTGAACAGATCATAGAATCGCTGGCCTCCGAGCAGTTCAAGAACCTGCTGTCCATCAAAACCTTCCACCGGCACAAAAAACGCACGTATTTCCTGGCAACAGAGACAGAGGAAGACATGACCACGTGGGTGAGGTACCTGTGTAGTGTCTGCGGACTGAAGCAAGAGGATAAACGTGAGTAAACTCTACCAGAGGAAGGGGTGAGGTGAAGAGAGGGGTGTGACATTGGAAACTGTATATCATGTAGCCGGCATTGGGATTTTCCTCCTGTTGACTGATTTCAGATATTTTTGTTTCCAAATTTGTTTCAAAAACAAAAGGCAACGGATTTTATGAGAACGGGTGATTGCTAATGGAACTTGGGGTAGGATATGGTATTTTCAGACTTTTTTTGCAAACTTCAGACTTCCGTCTGACCACAAGTTCCCATGCCTGAGATGGAGCATGCATTTAAAGTGCTTCTGATTAAAATAGAACAATTTTCTCAGAATCTATCGAAATACTTAGCAGTAGTTGGGAAATTATGGGGTTTCCAAGCTCTGTGTCATTAACACATCATCCTACGGCAAGAAAGCTAATCTGATATTTTACACAGACTACAGTGAAAAGAACATCTTGACATAGTGAAAAAATCTTAACAAAATATCGGGCATTCAGCTCATTTGACAGTCTGAAAATTGAACTCCACTTTTCTCGAAACAAAGCTATTAACAAACCCAAAACATATTTTTGTAGAGAATTTTCTGTTGTTAAGTGGAATTGATGACTAAGCCTCCTCAGGATCCCTGATGCTGTCAGTGACATGCATATATACTGAGAGTAACCAGAAATGTTAAAAAGGACATGCACCTCATTCGACTCCTTTTTATTAGTGGTATTTCGAAAACCTGTCACTTTATATCCTGAATTCTCAGATGAGAATTACATATACACTCCATATTGGCCACTGCTTTTCGTCTTCTTTGACCCAAACACATCAGCATTTCCTTAATATATCTTGAATCAAAATACACTACTTCCGCATAATGCCTTGCAGAGAAAAGATATAGAAAGTAGATGAGTAACTCATGACTGGGCATGGTGAGAAGAATTGTGGCCTACTGGATCATTGAATGTAGTGATTAAGATAGCAATATAGTTTCACAAGCGAGCCTGAAAAAAAACTGTACATTTTTCAAAATACTGTACCACTATGGAGAAAGTGGGAAAACCCATACAACATTTTGTACCTGTCACATAATACTAAACCAAGGTTACTTGAGTCTGGGTATAAAGGTACCATGGGCTAGTTTGGCCTTAGTTACCATTTTCTCAGAAGGAATGTTTTCCAGGAATCAAGTTTCTGTGTCAACTAGCCTAAAAATAGGCTGACACCCCTTTGGAGAAAGTGGTAAATCCCACATTTTCCATGTTACATAATACTTGACCAAGGTTGCTTGGGCCAGACAGTGTAATTTACCATGACCATTTCGGTCTTGATTATCATTTTCTCCAGAATTATGTTTCCAGAAATGTCAGGGGCCTATTGTCAGGCTTGTTCACAAGGAAACCTTGGGTTCCCTGCAATAGGAGAAAAATCTTGCAGGAAATGTCATATCAGTCACTCGCATCATCGGTGACCTGCATATCAGCAGAGAGGTAGGAAAAATGTTCATGGTGTCCGTGGGTTTTTCGGCAGGCTTTTGTCATGTCATGATCAGGTAATACGACAACCAGAGATGTGTTGCTGCTGTGGCACGGTACATGTACATGCAGCAGGTTGTTTCTCTTCTTGTTTCATGCCAATCTCACCTGACTTGGTTCTTCTGTTTCAGCTGAGGACATCCCTCCCCCTCAGCCTGTAGAGCCGAGTCACACTGTGCCCATAAGGAAGCCCCCATTAGCGAGCTACAATGCCATGAACCATGTGACCGGTGCTGAGGCCCAACCCTCCAACCGAGACACGGCCCACTCCCCCCAAGGCTCACTGCCCAGCCCCTGTGAGAGCTCCACTTACCTGTTCCTGAATGAGTGTCAGACCGGGCGGTCAGTACGCAGGCAGAACAGCACAAGTAGTATCCCGGAGGAGCCTGCCCCTCATCCCCCGACTAAAGACGGTCCTCGCAACCTCTCCACGATATCTGACGATGACCCCCACAGTAACTATGATTTCCCCAAATCACGTGAGTCAATGGATGATGGCATTTACAAGGTGCCACCCCCGCGTAGGTCTCCGAGTCATCTTGGGCGGGGCGAAGCCCACAAATACGACACCCCGCCCCACCAGAAGGGGGCAAGTCCGCGGTCAAGCAGTAGTGAGAGTCAGGCCGGGGATTCGGCTTACTCCTCAGACCAGACCTACCAAAGCCCCCCGCCCCCCAGGCAGTACTCACCCACACACAACTCCCGCTCGTCAGAGCTCTACGATAGTCCGCCTCCGCCACGTAAGATCGTCACAGGAGCGCCAGAGCGACCCCCGAAACCGGGCTCCGTGAAACCCTCAGGTCCGAAGCAAGTATCCCTCAATGACAGGGTTCCGTCGAACCAGTGGCAAGATTCTCGCGAGGACATGTACGATGTGCCGCCGTCAAACGCTGAATGTGTGAACCCCTTGTTAATGTCCCCTCCGCCGCCCTCTTGCCCTAACACATCTCACAAATACGTGAACTCTACCCCTGCACCAACTGTGGAGCAATCAGATGATCTCTACCTGGACTTACGCCCGCCGGCCACATGTAGAGGCTCAGTGAGGGCTTCCAGTGACTCTAGTTACCTGAACATGGACTCTGTTACGGGGGCCCTCAGGAACAGTGTCCAGAGCACAGGGTCTAACGTCTACGCAGACATGTCAGGCCCCAGCAAGGAAGCTTACGCAGACATGTCCGGGGGCAGATGTAGCAGTGTGTACCAGATGCCCCCGGCTATCCCACGTCCTGTCAACTTACCCAGCTCTGACGCCCCCGTTCCCCCGCCTCGCCCACCAGCAACAACAGGTTACAGGCCAAACACAGGTACTGTGGTAACCTTGAGTGTTTCTCGCAGAGTTCTGAGACTCTGAGTGCCATAGTACATAGTACTTCAGAACTGGGAGAGGTTAGAACTTTCCTGGCAAGATATCATAGGTTCTAAACATGTGTTGTCCTGGTAGTTTAATAGTAACCTAGGCTCATTCTTGAAAATCTGTTTGTTGGGTGAAACCTGACCACATGAGGAAAAATACGGTCTGTTGGTAGCGAAGTCTTTTATTTAGTTCTTGAAAAACATAGGGATTTTAAAGAATTAACATGGAGAGAAAAATTTTTAAAAAATTTTATCAAAATACCAGTAACTTTGGAGTAGGGCCTTTGTTTGAAGGGCCAGTCGGGTTATGTCCATCGAACATACATGTATTTTTAATGATGACCTTAGTGATAGCTTTTGAAAGCTAATCGTACATGTACATGTAGGTGGTCTCCCGTGAGGACTGGAGTGTACTTTGCCATGTCAAGGATAATGCATTCGATGATTAGGGTATTATTGTACATGTACATGTAGGTGGTCTCCGGGGAGGACTGGAGTGTACGTTGCCATGTCAAGGATAATGCATTCGATGATTAGGGTATTATTGTACATGTACATCATCATGCAGTTACTAGATTGGGGAATGTTTTATTTATTTATTTATTTGTTTATGTATTTGATTGCTGTTTAATGTTGGCTTGGGCTATGAAATTGGACACCGACTTTATACATGGTTATTACATGTGAATGTAAAAAGGGAAGTACTTGTATAATTCTTACTCGAAGGGATGTCTTCATATATATATATGTCTTCATGTATGATAATGCGATTGTTTCATAAAGGGAACATTTGCCTTGTCTTCAGAGTGATCTTGGGAAAAGGTTTTATGGTTCTGTTTATGTAGCTTATAGATCAGCAGGGGAAGAGGTATTAAATGTACTTTGTTTTTTCGTGTCCCTGTGGTTTTTAACATTTACAGTAATTATGTTGACAATGCTTAGATATTACTTGTGCATCTACATGTAGGTGGTGCACTATGATATGACATACATTTGAAAGGAATTAAAAACTTTGTGATCTTGAAGTGACAGGTAAACGATATTAAACTTTCCTGTACAATGCTTTTTTTTTTTAAATTTCATTTATCTTCACTAATCTTTGTGTGCTATTTTTATATCACAGAAGAAGACACTTACACCATCTTCAGTTCTGAAAGAACACGAAGTTTTAAAAGAAGTATGGTCAAGCCTGAGACGTAAGTATCAGTGTTTTCTCATTCTGATGCCAAACCTGTCAACAGGTTTTAAGGGCTAAAACACTTACCTGTTGGACTGAAGAATGATGGGTAGGCAATCTGACTTAAGTCAGATCTAGTTGATGCATCGATACTTTTCGTTTATTAAATCTGAAGAAGTACTTTCACCAGCCTGTCCAGTGACCCCTGGATTTAGGTATTTTTGAGTGGTAGGGACACTGGATAGAGTGCCATTGGTGTCAGTGTCCGGGGTAGGTTTATTGTTAAGGTCAGTGCTACGGTAAACTTTGGCCACATTTTAAACTGAAGCACTTAACGGTGAGCTGCCCAGTTTCTCCCAACCTTTTTTCATTTAGGGACAAGTCCTGGAATGGCAAGTACAATTGATTTGACTTAGAAAGGATACCTGGGTAGTGAATGTGCTGGACAAGCATGATGGCTCCAGGTTTTCAAGTTACCAGTGCTGGTTCTAAGCTGTGAAAAGTACAAAAGAGTATGCCGCTTGGGTTGACTTTGTTTTAGGCGAACAAAGTTCCTCAGTTCTGCCTGTTATCTGAATACATGTGTGTTCTACCCTGTAAACCATGTTCTATTTGATGTTACCTCGTATCATTGTTGTGATGTTACAGTGAGAGCTCAGCACCTAGAGTGAGTCCGCGGCCCAATGTGGCCCTGCCCAGTCGTCGGGGCCCAGCTGACCCCTCCATCCATGGGGAGAGCTCCAGCTCAGATGATGATGATGATGATGATGACCGTAGTATTGATAGTGCCATGACAGCGAACTCTAAACATGTGAGTCTGTGCCACACTCTTTTTATAAATCTGTTCATTTTACTCCATGCTGTTATTGTGCATTTGTAGAAGATGGTGTAACAAGACAATAACAACAGAGGAACAGTTAAAGGCACTTACCTTAAAATCACTAGGACACATAGGGTGTGGGTTCAAACCTGGCCTTGGACAGGCAATTTGTAAATATCTCCACTCTCACTCCTTGGTGAAAGTAAGTGGTCAATGACACTTGTGTGGCCATTTGTACAGTCAAACATTCATTGAAGACCACTTGCCTTCCACGATTATGGTATATGTCACATGTGGGAAAGATCGCGATTAATTTGTCAAAGGGTATTGGTTTTAACCCAGGCATTCCAGCTTCCTTTGCCCATCAAATTTTCTACGATTGTATTGTTCAAAAATTCTTCAGCGTGTTGTTCAACAACAATCAAATACATACATGTAAATCAATAAATTTGAAACTGTCATGAGAGTTAACCTTTGCTGGTGGAGAACAATGGACAGTTATTGACGCAGTGTGCTTTTGATGGTTTCAGAGTGGCTCTTCTGGGCTGTGGCGACAGCCAGCACCAGCTCCCAGAAAAGCCGAGCCCGAGCTCAAGTACCTGGATCTGGACCTGGATGATTTGGCAGAAGGCGAGTCCGTCCAGAACCCGTCTCTGTCTGGCGGAGGCACCCTGACCGAGTACCGAGAAATTGACTTTGTGAAAACCCATGCCTTAAGTAAAACAAAACGATTTGTAGATGTGCAAAGGAAGAGTAATTCTGAAAGCTTACAGTGACCAAAGAAATCCATGCTGAAAATTTTGTGAACATGGTGGTGCCTAGAAATGTGGAGGGGGCACTTGCAGTGGTCTTATAAAGTGCCCTCAGTGCTTATTAGGAGGAGGCAGTCAATGTGCTTCCTCTCTGATGGACATGGATATTTTGCTGACTTAACCAGTGAGGATGCATGGATGTATATGTACAAATCACAATACTTGGTGTATGTTGTAACTGTGTACATGCAGAGGTCACTGGAATGGTTGATATGTGTTTGATGACAGGAAAATCTCCTCCTAAGGGATACCAGAGTACCTAGTGAAATTAAGCATTACTGCTGGGGTCACAGGCAAGAAACAGCACTGTCACAGGTGTGACAGTTGACCAGTTTTGTGTTCATTGTCATGAAATTACCGTCACATTGAATGTTACAGAAATACTGACCATGATCACAGATAAAAGCTTAATGTAATTATGTACATGTATAAATGCTAATATGTCTACACTGTTAAAAGACAAGTATCACTTGACACGCTGCATTATGACTGAAGCCCACAAGTAACAAGTGTACATGTATATGGGATATCTTCTCAAACAGGTGGCCTTCTATGGTCGGGGTGACCTGTCTGATCTGAGAACTGTGAATGGCATTTGGTTGTAAGTCGGAAAGAGTTATTGCCCTTGTCTTCTGGTGTTGAGCATTATCTCCCTTTCTGACAGTACAGTGCACACCTGAGATGCTTAACACTAGAATTAATCACAAATGAACTTGCTTGCTAACACCATGTTAAAGGTCAGAAGACTGATGAATAATAGTAAAATTCATTGAAACCGTGTCATTCACCTGACACATCAGGCAAACAGGTCACATAGCAAAGCAAAACAGTTTCTAGCATTGTAGTGTTGTTTCTTGGAATGATATAGATCTCTCTATTTTCTACGTGGGTTTTGCCTCTTTCTGACACTGTGATGAACATTGCCAGATGCAAGCTACATTCAGGAATGGTTGGAAACTTTAATTACAGTTATCAAGTTGATGATATTGGTGATGAACACAGATAATGTTTGTATGGAAAGTCCAAGTTTTTTTTTTTCCCCCCTGTTGATGCCAGGCAATGTCCTGAGAGACACTGGCTACCATTGTTGGCTTTGAAAACGAAATACCTCTTCACTGGTTGAAAGCTTAGCTGTATTCATCTGTGTGGAATCTTGGGTGGATGTGTTTACTCTGTGGACACATGTCTACAGTGTAAACTGTTAAAAGTCCACTCACCGCATATGTGGACCCATTGCTGTGTGGATCATCAGAGTGATGTACGTCGCCTTCAACAACAACATAGACTTGGCAAAACTGGCCTGAATCTGATGTACTCCACACTGCTGATGTCACAATAGGGCAGGTTGGTTCTGGACTGGGTTATTTGTGTCGGTCATTGATGTGAAGCTGTTGTCTTCAATTGTTTGTGTAGAAGCCTGAAAAATCAGCCTCATCATGCTGGTTGTAAAGCTGTGAAGTTGTGACGAATTCCTGGGAAATACTCAACATGTATGGCTGTCAGCCTTAGCCTGTACACTGCTTGTGAATAACCACTTGAAGCTGTCATTGCTTATGCTTGTGGAAACCTGACTAGAATCTGTACGAATGGTTCAAAGAAAACTTACGGTGTGTATTCAGGATCATGTATATATATATATATATAGTACTTACTATGTATACATATTTTATGTAAAAATGTTGGTAATCAGTAAGAAGTACTTATAGAGGCTGGGAAATTCAGGATAATAGAAAAAAGAAACTAATTAGCTGTTTCAGAATGACAGATGGTGTATATGTAAATCATTTGGCAAAGTTAAGTGCAGTAGGTGAAGCATGTGTATCGTTTGGCTGAACTGACTGCAATAGATGCACCATTTAAACCCGTATGTTTGTATCTGTCGCTGACCAGCTGAACCATATGCCAGTACAATAACAAGGATGTGGATCTGAGATTTTAGGCCAGAGATCTTGAGATACAAGACCAATATACTAATATCTCCCTTGCCCCATTGCCTGGGTCAGTTTATCTGTACATGGGACTTCCTGGTTTTATAAGCAGAATAACACACAAATGGCATATTACATTTTCTGTTTTAACTGCTTTGATAGTTTCACATAATTTAAAACCCACACCTCGAAAAGGGTGGTTGTAAGTAGAGATGTTAGCCACAAATTAATGTGGTGTCCTTGCATACTTACTTATATCCCTAGTGCTAATTGATGTGCAAGAGCCAGTACGACTTTGCTGGTTGAATGCTGTATTTTGACGTGTTCACTAGTGTTGTGTGTGCAGATGCACGTGCAAACCTTGTGAGTGGACATTCATGGCACCTTAATAAGTTTGGTTAATGAAAAAAGCTGATTTTCCATTTTGTTACACCTGTATTTGTCCCGAAGAAAAGGATGGTGTATGAATTTTGTTACAAAAATAATCAGTGCTAAGTACTACTTCCATGTTTTTATGCATAATGTTTTATTTTCGTATTAAAATCTCTGCAATACATGTGTGTGTGTATTTTTAAATTTTAATTGTCACTTTTTACTTGTTTGTAAATCGTGGAAAAAAGTGTATGTATTTTTGCATGATGCTCTCATTTCATTGTTTGCATGTCTGAGGAACTTTATAGTAAATTTTCATACTGGTGTAAAAGTTGTTGTACGGTTAATCAAGGATGTCAACTAAAATTAATTTCACTGCTAAAAACAGCCCAGATTTAATACAGGGCTAATCTGCAATTGTGGTTGTCTCCCTTTATAGATAGCATACTCATTGTCATTTGTGCCACATGTATGTCAGCTGGTAAATTTCATTATCCTTTTTTGTGTAAAGACTCATTTATAAACATCACATTGGTCATTAAATCAGATTTCTGCAAATACTGAAGATCAAACAATTTTAATACACATACGCATGTACTCGAAATGTGCATGCCATCCTGATGAAGGATGCGTACAAGGAGTGTTAAATTTACATATTTTAAAACATCTACATGTACATTTTCATTAGTACTGGAAAGTGAATGGAACATTCAAACGATTTAAAAATTCAGTGTTGGTAATACATGTATGTACGGGAGGAGGGAGGAGGATTTTAGGCACCCATTTTATATGCACATGTACGCATATGTATTTACTTCACAGGCTGATAAATTTATTTAACAGTTTTTTTTGTAGGACTGTTGGACATATACATGTAATGAAAGGAGCATCTGATGCAGCAAATTGATGAGTATTTTCAGGATATGAATTTATAGCACATTATTTCCAGGTTGGTAGAATGAAATTTTCCTTATATTATTTTCAAAGCAATCAAAACTTTATCAGTTTTAAGATACCATACCTATGTCTCAAAATAAGTGACCCTTGAATATTACTTGTCATTGTAACTACATACACTGACTGTACATGGCCTTTATATGTGGATCACAGAGTGGCACATGTGGTAGAAACATTGGTCTTCATTTGTATCTCCTGTCCTTATATGTAATTGTTGTCTTTTGTGGTGAACTTGTGAAATTTACTTTCTTGTCTTCCAGGGTTGATTGTTGGTTTTATTTCATGTTCATTTCCACCACTGTATGATGTTTTACAGCACTATACATTTAACTATCTAGACTAACATGTCAAAACCATGTGTTTACTTACCCTCAAGTATTCACGTACTTAAAACTCAACAAGCTGAGAGGGACTTACAATATCTGCTAGTATTAAACTTCGTTGATACAATTAAACCTTCAACTGTGTCCACGTTTCCTGTCAGTGAATCTGCTCTTAGTCTCTTCAAGCATCTCCTATTCGTCACAAGTCTAAATCTGCTTTGAGATCGTATTGTGTTTCAAAGGCTTGTTAAGGCTGAAGCCCTAGTGCCATAGTATGACAGTAATCAGCCCAGGAACAACTGTTATATGCCTGAGGTCATACTGATACTAGCTAGGGTGCACACTCTACAAAACCAGTATTAATTTCTATCAAAGTTTGAATTTCATTGAAGCTCTCTTCGTAAACTAGATGTGTATGCACACCTGTAAGTGCTAACGTTGGAAACATATGAAAAATCGTGTATGTACCCCTGTACGTGCTAACCTCGGAAACACATGAAAAATGTTACGTAGTGACGTGTCTACCCCAGTTTTGTTAACGTCTTAGGCTGTAAAGTAGGCATCATGTTGAACTTTTAAATGTTTAAATGTTGACTCTGAAACACCAAGTTTTTGTAAATTTCCTTGCAAATGACATCATTTCAAAAAAACAGTTGATTTTATGTGTTTAGTGAAAGTGACCCTTGCATTTGTGTAAAATGAATACACGTGTGTAATATATGGTATCAGAGCAGGCTCCTTAGATGTTCATTAACTACATATTACACAAATAATGAAAGACAATTAGCTGACTTAATTGGTCTCTTTCAGGGCTTTACAAAACTAGTTTCGTATAAATAATGAAAACAAAGAAATGTCAGCATATGCCTAGAATCAGAAAATTTAAAGAATTATTGTATTTCGTATTTTGGTTTGATGAGGCTTTAGAGCTTAATTGCTCTGCCCATCCACAACATGGGATGATTGACCTATGAAAGAGGATGGACAGTTAGTTCAGGTATACCTGGATACAGTTGTAATACACGTCGTTGTTGAAGGGGGCCCATGTATAGTTTATTAGTGTAAATTAATGTGGAGATTTTGTCATTGTAAGGGACAGTCATTTACAGGTGAAGTTTATGGTACTCCCAACACTCTTGTAATCTCATAGTTATACTACTAACATAAAACTTAAGTTATTTCAGCTTGCCCTGCTTTATATATCACAAGTATGTAGTCAATATTTCATTAAAAGACATCCCCCGTACTGCCAGTGAATTGAAGTATTGTAACTCAGCTGGTCATTGTAAAGTGTTACTGTAACCACTGTGTACCTTAACGAGGCATCTCATACCTCTTAATGGTGTATGTTGTCCACTGTATTTTGGCGAAAGACCTATGGTGTTGTTTTATATTGCTAATTCATGTACCTATTTAGTATAAATCCATTATAGCTGATGGCAGCATTCTTTTTAAGTTCATTTGCTATTCCTGGGCCTATAATAATTTACATGCATGTTACCTTCTTGGACGGATTTATTATTATTATTATTTTTTTTTTTTTGTTATATATAGTTTTAAGAAAAAGACGAAAGACAAAACTGGAAAGTGTAAAATTTTGACGTTTTTTTAAATTGTAGCTTTCTTTGAAAAGAAAGTGGTTTTCTTGCTGGAACCAAAAAAACCCATTGCTTTGTATAAGCACTGTAAGGTTGTCCTTTGGTTAGTTTGTGTATATAACAGCTGAGTGTATGTGTGTACACATCACAAACCAGTCGCTCTGTTAAATGTGTTTGAAAAATCTAACATTGTCTATCATGCATCTACATGTACATCAGATAATAAATCGATGCTTGACTTCAAAGTGGTCTGCGAGTTTTTATCTTACAATTTGTCTGTAAACCCTAATGATTGAAATATATCCGCAGGGTTATTATCTATTTCTGCACTGCCATTGTACTGGGGCACCCTGCCAAAGCTACCAGAAGTGACATGCCTGGTGCTTGCGAAGCAGAATCCTTGAAAGTATCATTGCTTTATCTGGATAGTATTATCCAGCTTACAGATTTGCTCTTGGGGCCTTGGTTTCAGGAATTACTGTCTCTGGTACGGTCTTACATGAAGTTTACCAGACATCCTCTAGGGGCTGTTTCTGGGCACTCTGGTTTCCAATGCCGATAATACTGTATGCCATTGTGTAAGTGGAAAAGTCTTCAGTATCAAATTATTAAAACAACAATGAAATAAATGCATAAATTCAATGCCTACATACATTTGGCTTAGACTTCTTGGCTTATGCCATGGCAGTAAGTTTTTGTTTGTTTGCTTCAGAATTAATATTCTTCTTACAATATTTGTCATACCATGATGGAGTCTGTTTGAAGCATATGAGCTGCCATTTATGACCATATTATAGTTGCAAATATATATAGATACACATGTATTTTAATGATTTTCCAGATAAATATATATAGCAGACACTAAATGCTGCCTCACTGAAATGCCATGCTAAAGACACCAAATATGACACTCCACCAGATACATTATGACAGTAGGTCAACCAGTGCTTTATCTTTGCCTCTTTAAGCTGAGCACAAAGCAAGGTAATACCAAGGTTAGCGATTTTTCATATTTTCAGTGAATTGATTTGTGATGGATCTTGTGAGGTCGATGGTCTGTCCAATATGACCAAAACCACTGTGCAAGTGATAAATTTATGATGATAATCTCAACAACTTTCCCACATGACATACAGAAATGCACAATATGTATTGTTTGACTTAACACTAAGTTGTTTTTTTTTCAAGAAACACTGCATATTATAACCACCGACTTTAGAGTAATGTACTAAAGTTTCATGAAATTGGGCCCTGGGCAGCCTTGGCTCCACGAAACTTCATTTAATGCCCTCACTCAAATTTCGTGGAGTCTGCCCTACATGTAGTTCCTTGAGTGCTTTATCTGAGATTTAACCTCCACAGGTTCAACAAGAGGCATGGTGACGGGTGGTGGTTTCCCCTGAGCTCTTCTGGTTTCCTCCAAACTGAAGCCTGATGAGTGAAATAATTTTCATTAAAGTAATAATTATACACTAATGAAATAAAGCAAGCTCATCTCTGGTGGCACGTGGGAAGATCTGCCAACAACATAGGCATGGCCTGAGTTTTCCCCAGGCTCTGCCCAGCTGTCTCCCATGATGAAGATGGACACTGTTGTAGGATTGAGATATTTTAGAGCACGGCAGAGAACAACAATAAAATAAACAAATAAAGCATGCAAATTCTGAAAATCTTATGTTCCAGACTAACTAATGAAAAACTTCAACAAGGAGTAAGCTGGTTTTCAAACTAGATTTGAGGGACTGCGAAATGTACCTGAATAAAGAACTAGTCTATCAAAATCAGACAATATTTGGAACACTTATACCAGGGAAACCTAAGATTGAGAATGGAGGAAATCATTCACTATGTAAAATGAATCACGTGGTTTTTAATTTTTTGTTAACTCTATCAGATTCAACAAAATGAACCTGCACACAAAATTGGAAAACATGTGGTGTTATTGAATGGAAACCAAATCTTAACAGAACAACAGACCTGAATGAATATCCTTCACTTTTCCCTGAAATCTTTTTTTTTTTTTTCTTAGTTGTTTTTAAAACTATTTTTCTGTCATAATTTTAAGGCTGTACCAACACACATTCAGGAAATAATATGAAGCCATAAATACGTGTAATGCATTCATTATTTCTATATTTCATACATTTAGTTTGCAATTAGTAGCATGACACAGCTTATCACCATGGAAAAAGCGATATACGAAACATCTCAGAATTTTTTACTGTCCAACAGAAATGAGAGATGGATCCTTGCTCTAGCTCGCCCAGCCAATGAGGACGAGGATATAAATCCTATACACTACATGTATGACCATGTATGAATATGATTTAGCTAGTTTGTAAAATGCCTGCAGACAAATAATTCACAAACAAAAATCAAACTCATTAACAAATGACCTAAGTCCTAAGTATAAGAATGTTTTCTTTGTCAGTGCAGATAATGTACGCCTTATCAATTCAGACAGGTTTCGAGCTGCATTTACCACTGTCTAAACAGTCCGCAATGTGCATGTATTGAGCGCCAAACTAACTTTCACACATGCAGGATTCAGTAAGAGTGTATCCTCCTCCCACTTTTAGCAAGGTAGTCCCAACATTGTCTTTTTTCTGAATTGTCCCCCTGACACAACTGAAGCTGCCTACATACATGTAAGCACAACACTGACGACTTATGTTTATTTTATTTTTTCTGTCATTCTGTTCCTGACCCTTGAAAAGGTCCAACAATTTACATACTAATTGGTGTATAAATTGTGGTATTCCACATGTTCCACTTCCACGAATCATAACATCCACAACTGCTACTCAATAACATATTCTTTAAATCGATCATTACTAATTAATTTAAATCATCATTTAGATGCCAAGAAAAGGCCATATAGAACGACTCTGAGGATATGTTGGCACTCTGACTTAAACTGTGGGTCAGACTCCACAGGAGATTTGGGAATTCAAATTTTAAAACATTTCTAGAACATCCATTCAAATTTTGATATATTTGCCTTATTACAACACTTTTCACAAGTTTTTCATTTTAATTTGTACGATCAATAAAAGTTTTCAATAAAATCACACTTCAAATTCAAAAGATCACTCTCTGTTTAAATAACACTGTTGTAGTGAGTGCTCAAACTATAGGAAATGGGCCTTTAATCATGTTAACTGTACATAATTGTGTGTAGAGATGGATAAATGTCTTAGCTGTGAAAACATCTTGCTTTGTAAATATCTCTCCACATTTTAAAAGAAACTGAACACTAAAGCAGTATCTTGTATCACAGACCGGTAAACGATAAAGAAACAAAACAATGCTTGACTCGTCTATATAACATGGAGTTACTGGACCATTTACCACATATACACATAGTGTGTCATATTACATGCAACATTTTATTGTCCATGTTTTCTTTTGTAAATGACACAGTAGATTTGTCGCAATAAATAATATAATGTTCTTATTTTCTACAGCCTTTAACGCAGTGAGCAAACTTTTTAACGTCATTGCTTAGCACAGCAAGCATAGAGGTACATGTACATGTGTGATATAACATTAAATACATCATTACAAATGAGCTCTGGAGCAGGTATAGCAAATGGCAGACAGCAGACAAGACTCCAGACAGTAACAATCTGCACTGAACTAAATATTGGGAAACTTCTGTAAAAGAATTAATGGAAACACACATACATTATACTCGGTGAATATAAATTAAAAACAGCTAGATTCTTACCCATTTTCATTGTTTGGTAATGTTCTTCCTCATTACTCCTTGGCAATGTTCTCCGTTATTATTTTCTGAAAATTTTCGGGCTCATTAATCACTGACAACTTTCTTACTCGTTATTCCTAGACAATGTTCAGACTCGTCATTTCTTGGTCCTTACACTCCCAACTACTTGGCAGTAACCCAACAAATTCTTCCTTGGTAACGATTTCTCTCATTCTTCCTTGGCAATGTTCTCAGTCAATATTCCTTGTCTGTGACCCCAATGATTATTCCTTGGCAATGTTCTCACTCATTTTTTAACAATGTTCTCACTAGTTATTCCTTGGGAATTTTCTCTCCGATTATTCCTTGGAAAAACAAGTTATGCATTCTCAATTTCACCAATCATTAACAATTAGGTAAATTTCTTCTCACCTTCCTTACAAGCCATGCCAGATGACCAAACATTTCATTTTTCCGGCCTCTGTGAAAGATGCCACTGACGTGGGGTACTCATTCGGGATCAAGAGACCATCCAGCACTCAGCCTAACAGATGTGAATTTCACTTCCACTCTCCCAACTGAGAAATGCTCGCAAAAAATAATGCCTTAAAACATACATGTATATACTGACTGAGAACTGGTACTCGTGGCACCGCACTTCTTCAATGAAAAGTGAATTCCTAACCCTAATCTCACGAAAGAGCCAGAATCATTGTTCCTGTAATATGGTCTTCTGTCCTCAGGTACTCTTTCGTTAAACAATGTGTACTTTTACAGAGTACTTAGTGGAGAATTTTTAATACATTTGTATGTTAAAGCCTACACGTGTTAACCGAAGTTTCAGATGTGTTTCACATACATCTGTATACATGTATATTGCACCAAATGAGTACAAAGTTCAGCCATGTGTAGGAATCTACAGTAAACAGAACATGCAGCCGAATCCGTAATCTTACAAGAGACATTCTTTTTTTAACTGATAGCTACCTTTATACATAGTTACACTGCAATGTCATGATATAGCAGACAAGCAGAGAAACCACGTTGTACACATGTTCTTTCTTTACTACTGTATTGGCCTCATAACTTCTGTACTATAGACATGCGGATAATTTCTGTACAATGTCCCTGAAATTTTGGTTTTAATACTATGAAAACCACCAGGTATATATCACTCTTTTGAAGTTATATACTTATTATTATTATTACTCATCATTTTGAAGTTAACCATTATAGCCTTGTTGTCCAGCATCATCTATAAGATCATAAAAGCCTAAATTCAAATACTTCAGCTCACTGATAAAATTAGTTTTAATACATGATTGGAATCCTACCTACCCGTTTTTAAAATTCTCTCAACTTTTGATTGATCTGACATTTGAGGTGTACCATAATGTAGATAACGCATCTGAGTTATGACATGATAAAGATGTTCTGGCCACATATCAATGATAATAGTCCTCTCATTAGGCTAATCTTAGCACTGAGGAGGTACGATATGAAGACAAAATGTCTTACACAGCTTAAACTGTACCAAAAAAAGACTCTCCTGTGTGATATGTGACGATACAGCCTCAAAAGATTTTCCAACTTATACACTGAAGTTTAAATTTCTAAAGTTTCAGGTTATGAAATTACATTTTATACCAAACTGAAACCAGTATCCAAGTTTGGCTTACCCTTTATTAAAATGTAACTTAATTTCTCTGTTTGTTAGCTTTCATAGTGCATTGCTACATACATGTAAATGCAGTATATTTCTACTGTCAGAATCAGAATGAATTCGTTCAAAAAAATGGAAATCAAATAAACCTTTCCTATGCTTGTGTTAGAAATACATCACAAAGCCATAATTGGTGGGAAGAAGTTTTTATAAAGTATAAATGACAAAACAATCACGGTATTTCCAGTCTGCAAAAACGCCTGAGCAAAATATTTAGCAACAGTTATCTCCCCTTTTCTCTCTGCAACTCCCCACCCCCCCACCCCCCACAGAAAGTGCATGGTTTTCTTTACATTCACTCTTGAGAAAATTCCAATAGTACAGATTCAGCTTTTAAAATTAAGGTGTTTATCCAGACAAGTTAGGCTGCTGGACTTCTTATATTGGTTAACATCACACACAAGTAACGCTATGGTTATACATACACAATGGCTGAACTTCCTAACAAAACAAATACAGTTACATGTAGTTTTAGTTAACATAACAGCTCGTAAATACAGGTACACTGTAAAACAACTCATACATATACATATTACCTATTATACGTATGTATTCGTATATACACAGAAAGAACATAAATTCTTGTCATCTTACATACTGATATACATATAAAGCAACAGTTCACGGTTTAGCCAAGTCAGGAGAATAATTTACAGCTAGCGAGTGACGGAGTATACTAGCTCGGGAAGCTCGCGGGAAACTCCATTGATGGTGACCTCTTAACCTCCAGGTAGCACGGCTTGCATACGGGCACCGGCCGCTGTGAGTAGTGACCGGGCAGCGGGATGTGCCGCGCAATGCAGCGAGTGCAGAACACTTCACCGCATTTCCAACAGTGGTACTGTAACCCAAGAAACAAGATAATGGATCAACATCAATAATTAAATACATAGCTAAACCAGCTGGACAAGATCATCAGAAAACATAAACCATTATTATACCTTGACCACATTTCTCTTCCATCCATTGGATGAAACCACATCAAGTGGGGTTCAGCAATTTGGGACACGCAACAAATGCAATGTACCATGCTCATCTGTGGCATGACACATTTATTTCTCATCTTGTCGTGAGTTGTGTCCCTTTGTAATCAATTTCGCTTGTCCTCTGCTACTGTCAATTTCACGTGTACATTCTGTCTGGAGTATCAAGCGGAGATGAAATCAACAAGCTGTTCATAATAAACATGTGAAGTTAATGATGTCTCATTGGTCATAATGAAACAACTATTGCATGTGGCAGAACAGTACATAATGATTTGCCAGCTCTTGACAGCCAATGTACAACTACCTCAAGCCGAAAAATCACAACTTTCCACTGTGCAACATGCAATAATCTCTTTCAATCAGGTTGAACACTGCACCGTCGGTATTTATTTTCTTCAACTGGACATGGAGTTAAAGATCACGCCATTTATTTGACCGTGGTTTAACACCACACCATCAAGTTTAATGCTTGACAACTTTGTTCTTTACAATGGATCCAAATGTAAAAAAAGCAGCATGGTTCAGTTCAGGAATGGTTTTTCGAGCAAAGCCACACATAACAAAACAGGTAACCATGTGGGAGGGTAACTACGGATGAATGGGGCTCTTTACCACCTAGTAAAACTCATGTCCAAGCTGTATAGTCTATTTTTCATTTCTGCCCTTACTATGACTATTTTCTTCACAAAATTTTAACATAGTATTCCTTAATTAAAAGAAAGAAACTGATACAGAACAGCTCTTCTACACAAATATTAAAGCACAATTTAAATACATAAACGTGCCTCAGAGAAGTTGCTGCTGACGACAAATGACTGCATTCTGGTTAAAACCTTGTGATTATCATAATTATCAGCCTTACAGCTCCCTAACAGACTTACTGCATACAGATCTAGCATAATCAGAGAGAGTATCCTCCCCTGACCCCAATTCAATGATCTCCCCTTACTATCAAATCAGACATTCTTGAAGCATACCACATTTGGCCACTCTGCAGAGCTCAATGAATAGGTCCCATTAATATACTTTCCCACAGATCTATATGTGATGACACTTTCCAATAAGGTTTACAGTATGTTTATTTACTTCATTTTACATATTAAATGACCAAGAATCTTTCCAGTGCTTAATATGACTATTGTCAGTTTTTACTGTCGGAGGAAACTACAGTGCACAGAGTTAACCACCGACTATTCATGTCAGGCAAAAGTACCTCACAAACCTCTTGATCTAAAGCCAGAGCCAAAGTATCCATACAGATATGTTATCAGCTAGAATGTAAAATCCAACCTGACACACACCTACAAAACTTTGATTTATGGAAACAAAATCAATAGTGGTCACAGGCCACAAAAGTTTTTTACTGAAAAACTCGCATTTGCTTAAGTTTCAATGTAGATTTCAACATCACTTCTGTGATACACAGTGTTTCTTCATCGCCTAGGTAAATTCCATGCTAACATATATGAGGTGTTGCATGAAAATACAAGCACCAAATCTTCTGATGTTTTGAGTTCTAGGATATGACTGAATCTGCAAATGAACTGAAGTTTACGGTATATTTTGGTAAAAGACAAAATTTTGGTTATGAAACATTTTACTGTGACAACTACTTGTTGTGCAGATGTGAGCCAGCATTAATTAGGTTACATATATGATATCACCATGTTACAACTACAGGTACAAGAATGTATAAATATACAGCACATTGACCGGAGAACATATAAATACTCTGAGCACTTCCTATACCAGGGCGACCTAGCAACAACAATTTCAACTCCAATACCGTACCAACAACAACAACAACGACACAACACATAGCTTGCATGCAGAGGGGTGAAAAAAAAGCTGGAGCTTGCCTTTCGGGAGAAGTGGTCGAACGGTGCGGCACAGTTACACTGGCGAACATTCCTAAATGCCCTCCAATCGATGGCCACAGTTTTAAGCTCGGCCAGCAACTGGTCGATTGTTAGGGTTCCTATGTGGTTAGCATTCACATGCAGTTCGTGTATACTGGACGAACCATCCTCTATACCTGATCGAGACATCTGTGAGCTGGACTCATCGAAGCCCGACTCAGAGTCGCTCAGCTTCAAGTGGTTCTTGACCCCACCACCCGAGTCACCCACGTAAAGTTTGGACATGGTCGAGCTGTGCGCGTCTCCATTGGGCATGTCTTTGGGCTCGGTGCCTGTGGCATTTTTGCCCTCATAGTTTGTTTTTTGCGGTAACATGCTGTCGTCGAGAGCTCCAGAGAGAATGCCGTCTAATGAGTCGACAGACAGGAAACCCTGCAGCTTTTTCTGGATGGTCTCCTCAGACTTGCCCAGTAACTTACAGATCTGTGTCACTCGCTGCAAAACACAAACATAACTGGTTAACATTTATACAAGTGCTGTCGTTATTGCTGAGATATGATACAGCATTTCCTTGATCACCAAGTGAATTATATCGAGCCTTCAAATTTGTGTCTGACATTTCTAAAAACACCCCTTTTTATGAAGTGGTATGACCCAAGAGACCTCTGTCCAGTAATATATAACATGGACAATATGGTCATGCCACAATAATACCATACCATAATATGGTCAAAAGCGGTGTTTTCAAAAATGTGCAGCACCCATTTGCAGGTCTGCTATAAGCACATGTACTGTGATCACACTTTTTCATGAAAGTTATCATCACCAGTCAGTGAACAACTGAGATCTAACCTTCTCCAGTAAGTTAACACGATCATCCAGAAAACTACTGCGATCTTATCCTCTCCAATAAGTTAACACAGTCATCAAGTGAACTACTGTGATGTTACCTTCTCCAGTAAGTTAACATGATCTTCCAGAGAGCTACTATGATCTTACCTTCTTCAGTATGGTAACATGGTCTTCCACTGAACTACTGTGATCTTACTTTCTCCTGCAAGTTAACATGATCTTCCAGTGAACTACTATGATCTTACCTTCTCCAGTAAGTTAACATGATCTTCCAGTGAACTACTATGATCTTACCTTCTCCAGTAAGTTAACATGGTCTTCTAGAGAACTGCTGTGGTCCTTGGCAGCGCTCAGTATGTCCATAATGTTCTCGCGAGGATGGACCCCATTCTCAAACCGATTGTACATTCCTCGCCAAAACCTTTCAAGGCAAACATTCGAAAATATACCAATCATGGAAAGACAGATGTAGTTCTGGGGCCTGAGTCATGTGGTATCCGTTAACAAAAAGCAAATATGGTTTTGCCTAAGAAGTTCTTGTGATTTTGACAGAATTTTTCTATCTTTTGTAATAGTTTGAAGAAAAAATCAACAACTCCCTACCATCCAACTCTATTACTGGCTGGTTTACGGCAACAAAGAATTTTTTAACCATAGCCTAGTACCAGTTTGCAGCAGTTCTTTCAGAAAACACTGTGGACTTCAAAACTTACAGGGACCACAGTAAATTAGAATTGTCCCGTGTTAATATATAGGAATTTCCAGGAAAGGCTACAGTGACAATACAACTTTGTCAACAGTTTCATGTTTAATTACTGTACAGAATTTAGTCGAGGCACTGTACATTGGTGTTAAAAGAGTAGCAATTTTTTTTGGCCAAATAGGACAGACAATTAACTGGCATTGGGATGTAGTAACTCTGGTGTAGAAAGCTTACTAGCAAAAACACTGTATTACACTGCACAAGCAGCTTTGTGTCAAACTCACTGGAAACACTGTGGGCTTGTATTAGGGATTAGCACAGGGTTGATAACTTCCATCTCCTTCTTGTACAGTGGGTTTAGATAATCACTCTGGTTCTTGGCCAGGTAAGACCATAGAGAGTATGTTCTTTCATGTAGCCTGTGACATAAAGGTATGGATTTATAAGGACAGCTCCAAATAAACGCAAAAAAACTGTCCAGGTCATGCAGTGTTTACAAAAACTGATTTATCACATAAGTCATACTGTCACACAGAAAAAGTTCATGAACTAAAACTACATACAATGTACAAATTTAAAGAAGATATCAAGGCAAAAAAAAAAGAGAAAATACAAAAACTATACATATTTTGAAATAAGAATGCCGACAGATCTAGAGTGTTGAAGTGGAAATCAACGTTTATGCAATCCCATCCTTCTCATTGTTCCCTTTTTAGCTACCCGAGACTTATCCTACCTTCATCACATTCTTTCAACAGTTCCCTTTTTAGCTACCTCAGATCTATCCCACCCTTCTCAAAATTCCATATTACCTACATGAGACCAATCCCACCCATCTCACAGTTCCCTATTTATACCCATCTGAGATCTGTCCCATCCTTCTCATGGTTCTCTATTTGTACCCACCTGAGATCTATCCCATCCTTCTCATGGTTCCCTATTACCTACCTGAGACGTATCCACTCTTTCTCACAGTTCACCATTACCTACCTTAGATCTATCCTATCCTTTTCACAATTCCCAATGAAGGTGCCGAACTGACAGGAAAACACATGGTCGTGGAGGGTGAGCAGGAACCGCTCGTTGAACTGAAAAGCGCAGGGGAACTGCTGCATGAACTGCCAAACTGTGTCGATGAACTGTGTGAGGACCGGGGACACCTCTTTGGGGTCTATACCCTCCAGTAAGCCACAGCGGTCTGTGAACTTGTGACCAAATGCTAGCCACTCCTTCTCTATTAATGCCTGTCCAAAAAATAGCAGACAAATATGATTAACATGGATAATAAGGAATTATTTGACTTGAGATTACAGCAGGAAATATTGGAATTTTTTACCGCAACAGCCTGTTTGTTTTCTTGGGGTGTAAAGTAGTTTTCAACATTGGTCTGACACAAAGGGTTTGTCTCCTTGCAGCAGACTGGACCCAATGCTAACATATGTACAGTGCTGCCTTACTGGCACATCATGTTGAAGACACCAAGCATGACACCCCAGCCAACTAGTACTTGGCCTATTCCATTTATACTGAGAGCCAAGCATGCTGTAACAGTGGAAACAAATGGCAGCACTGTAAAACTATCGCTTTAGCAAATACTGTCTTGTATGTAGGCAAAGACTAAACATCAATCTGACAAGTACATCTGAAAGTATAAAATGAAGTTGGTGTAAGGGATTCTCTTGTATGAGATTTTTTATGTTTTACTCAACCCTGACACCACGATGAGCTACACCACCATTCCTTTCCATGCTAAAATCCCTAACAACACTGGATTTAATTTACAGGAATTTGACAGACATGATGACATGGTGGATTATGAATTATATATTTATCTAGGGACATATACTGTGGCTGAGACTGAGATACTGTGATAATCCATAACATCAGGCCTCTCGGCCATAGATCTGTGCCTGTCTCTCAGATGTGTCTGTCCTAACTGGACAGGGAGGTCCCCAGCAGCTTGCGTGTTAATCACGTTAGCCAGCTGCTGTCCCCCCCCCCCCCACAGGAGACAGAATCTGTCCTCACACTCACTGATTAGAGGAATATACAGGACAGCTGAATTGTTAACTCTCTGAAGTAGTTCTGAAGCTTTCAAGTCTGTCCTATAGATACATGTAGACCACTTGATAAGAAACAGCAAGCCAAGTTCAACAGCTTCAGCATGTTGCTGTGTACTGGGTATTTCGGCGTTCTCTTTTGTTGTATGTAGGTGGGAAGGCCTGCCAGCAACCTGCCTATTACTGCGGGTTTCCTATCACTATAATGCTGGCTGCTGCCTTCTAAGTGAGCTAATACAGTGATAGCTCTGCATAGTTCTTCACAAAGCAACATGAGCATGTTACAGGCAAATACAGCTCAGGTAGATACAAAGCACACGTGTGTGTTGAACCTTCATGAATAAAGTAAGAATGATCTTTACAATCCCTGACAAACACACATCACAACAGAGATAAACGTTATCAAATTTCAAATCTTGTAACGTTATGAAAGAGGCCACTGTAATTCTGTGAGTGGGTTGCAGAGGATGGGAAGAAACCATCTAATACTCTGGAAAAATCATATAATTGGGTTCAACCCACATGCTCAAAACAGAAACTGCCTGCTCAATACACAGTAAGGAAGATTCAAAGCTGGAGCAACCAGAATGGTATAACATAGGACAGCAAGTGGCACAGGCCCATCTATATCAACAATGTTGTGGTGTGTACATGGAGTTACTTAAGGATGGTAGAATACATGCAGCCTAACATGATGATGGAAAAGTCATGTGCGTGTATACACATATATATTCTGAAAGGACTGCTTATTTGTCATATTATCTTTTGTATTGGGGAAAATTTACAAAATCTTTGTTTTTCAAAATGTTATTTTTCCACAAATTTTCAACATTTTAAAAGTTTTATTATCCAAGTGAAGAGTTTACTATTTACATTAAAAATGTTACCACACAATTTGAACATTCTCCTCGTATCAGACCATCCATAGATACATGAGAGTGAACATTTAAATGTGAAAAATAAGACGAAATGTGAAAAATAGCTTGGAATTAGAATCCTGATTGCCAAGGAGCTCATGTGTAGGAGGCACATTAATGCAAAACTTCAGCTCTTTTCATAGAAATGATGAAGTACGTTTATAGCACAAGGGAAAAAGAGCCAAAATTAACAACTGAGGGTTCCAGTGTCCTTACTTGTGTCTCATTTTCCTATGTTGTTTGAAATTCATAACCATGAATACAAATAAAACGGCATCAATACATTACCTGAAATCCTTGTATAGTCCTGTAGTAGGGATCTAGCATCATTCCAGCCAAGGAGCAGGTCTGAGCTGTCCGGTCCCAGCCATCAGAACAGTGTACTAACACACTCGTGCCATTACGAACTGCCTGGAATAATGATCACACCCACATACCAGCTGATCAGTCTTAAAATTTACACCTGTACACAGCAAGCCATCAGAACAGTGTACTAACACACTCGTGCCATTACGAACTGCCTGGAATAATGATCACACCCACATGCCAGCTGATCAGTCTTAAAATTTACACCTGTACACAGCCAGCCATCAGAACAGTGTACTAACACACTCGTGCCATTACGAACTGCCTGGAATAATGATCACACCCACATGCCAGCTGATCAGTCTTAAAATTTACACCTGTACACAGCAAGCCATCAGAACAGTGTACTAACACACTCGTGCCATTACGAACTGCCTGGAATAATGATCACACCCACATACCAGCTGATCAGTCTTAAAATTTACACCTGTACACAGCCAGCCATCAGAACAGTGTACTAACACACTCGTGCCATTACGAACTGCCTGGAATAATGATCACACCCACATACCAGCTGATCAGTCTTAAAATTTACACCTGTACACAGCCAGCCATCAGAACAGTGTACTAACACACTAGTGCCATTATGAACAGCCTGGAAACAATGGTCATGCACATACACTAACTGATCAGTTCTAGAATTCACACCTATATACAGCCAGCCATTAGAACAGTATACCAACACATAAGCGCCATTACAGACAGCCTGGAATAATGAACACATCTATATACCAGCTGACAGTTCCTAGAGTCTACACCTGTATGCAGTCAGCCATTAGAGCAGTTTACTTAAATATATTAGTGCTATTATGCACAACCTGATATAAGGAACACACCCTATTACTATACCCAGCTGAGTTGAATGATGCAGCTTTTACACCTGCTCTGACCTCTCCAACAGCTGTACACATTCCTACAGGATTCATTGACTTACATTGGCGATGAAGACAGACGTCTCCATAATGGCCCGGATATGTTTGAGCCAGCCACAGCTTTCCAGCCCAGACAGGAACACATTCATCGTGGGGTTCTTCAGTTCACATACTATACAGGAAAAGAAAAGTAAGAAAAGAATTTTTTAATCAGTATACCATGCTTCACAGGAATTTCATGCACACTGAATGTTGAAAACATGACCATCACAACTGCCTCGGCACAAACTGAGTGCAGACTACCGATGATCGTAAACTAAAAGGCAAATAATTGGACACAGGAACAAAAAAAAGTAATAGCTACAGTTTTGGGGTTTCCCAAACACGGTGCTTTTGTCCTTCACAGTTTGTTGTACTTCAAAACAAATTATACATTTTCCACTGTTGACAGCAGTCCAGTTCATGGAGTGGAGGAAACCTGTCAAAGCTTTGAATACAAGCAAACCTTGAGCACAATGCAGGGTACCTCATTCAACCTCCTGATAAAGGGTTGCAGCCATTCCAACAAGAGGGAGATGGATTCAAATATAATTATACATGTACAGTTCACTGGTCAAGAGACTGATCAGTCTACAGTGATTCAACCAGTGCTGACCCCAAATAGTACAGGCATTTCATCTAAAGTTGAAAGCTTTTTTTCAATCGACACACTGTGCTTGATTCTGACTAATTCATCCATCACATCAGACCACTTCAGCATTTTTTGTCAAGTTCAATTAATGTTCTCAGAAGAACTTATTAGTGCTGGCAGCCAGATATCAATTTAAGGCCTTTATGTGTTTCTGAAAGTACATTTCCACAGGCCACAGATTGGATGAAATACAGTAATCAGTAAAACCTTAATGTTAACACGAGACTTTCTTGACCTAATTAAGCCAGAGCTGTGATAATTATGAGAACAAGGGAGGTAATAAACCTTGACACACTCACACTCCAGGAGTTTCTGTAAGCTGTTTCTCATTACGTGAATGTTTTCTATCCCCAGGAACTGGAACTTGATGTCTGCATAGAAACTCTCGTTCTCGTAGCCCTTTCCAGCAGCTTTATTGGCCATGGCATTGATCTGGGAGAAGAGACAGCGGATGTCTCATCATTATAAACCCACACTACCTGCCTGTTCATCAAACTGTCCACAGACCATGGAATTACAGGTAGATTTATTATTAAAGAAGGAATGTATGATCAGGGCTTTATGCCACATTGTATTATTAATGATAATGATTAATCATAAATTCAATAAACATGTCAGAGGTGATGGCCATTACATGAATTGGCAAAGATATTTTAGAAAACATGTCATTATAACCGCAGCGCCATGATAAAGCTGAAAGATTGCCAAACCTGCTGCTAAGCCATAATTATTCATTCCGTCATTACTGTAATGAAAAATATCTATTACTACACCAATGACACATGACTCATCATAAATAATATTCTGAGGATCTTTTCAAATATAACAATCAACAAAGCAACACAATACACACTTCATTCACCACAGAGGATGGTCTGTAGTTACTGTCCTGCAAAACAGAATCCTTCAAACCCAGAAAGCACTCGCAGAGAGCAAACCTGATCCAGCACAACAAACATGAAAAAAGAAAGAAATTCCCCAAGCTGCCAACTACAAGAAAGGGACAATGTGCTACATTTCTATCGGAAGACGAATGAACTTAAAAGAAACATTGCCATTCAAAAAATTTCCGGGTGCAGATCCTGATGTGGATTACCGCCATAATGTAACAGGTATGTCCAGCCTAGGATCAACTTGTGCACAAAGTTCCTTTGAAATCCCTACTCTATGACTTTTTCTACAATGTCACTGACAGAGAGACACACAGACAGATATATGCTGGAAGAAACATCTTGTTGGCAAAAGCTACAACATCAAGAAATGACAACATGAAGGTGGGACTTACCTTTGGTCTTGTGTCCACCACGTACATGTATTTCGAGCTGGGGTTGGCCTTGAGGATGGCCTGTAACATTTGCTCATCCTCCATGCAGCGGGCACTGAACCCGGCCAGCGGCTGACTGCACCTCGTTATCGACGCCTGTCACAGGAACAAAACACTGTTACGTACAGATGCAGAAAAGAATTTATGCCGGGTATTAAAAAAGCAAATAGTCTGTTACAAATCTGAAGAGGTAAACAGACAATAATACCAATCTCATGCATGTACCAGAGCAGTTTATGTACTTGTCAAAAACTACTGGTAGAATTTGATGTTTTCGCACTTTTTAACACTCAGTGCACCATTTGTGAACATAGTTCATATGATTAATTGTTGTCTCAATGTACCTGTACTCCCTGTATATGTATATATATGGGACTAAATTTCTGGGATTGACCGTACAACACCCTGAGGAGGCCGTGGAACAACTGAAAGGCAGGTTACTCTATTAATCTAACTAGAAAACCTTACATTCAGATACAATTGGCATGTTTCACGTACAGAGTTCATTATGCATGGTTTACCACATGCTGGGTTACGTAATACGGAAGGACAATCATATACCTGGTTATCTCTGTGAAGGTACGACAAGGCAGGCAAACGACCTCGGCTTCGGAACTTCGAGCTGCCCACCAGGACAGGCGTCGTGGCAGAGGCGGGTACAAAGATGTGCCGCGGGTACGTGTCACATATCTGAAACACATGCAACCATAAATATATCATGACGTGGAAAGTGTTTGATTTGCCTGTAGATTTACATATGTTTTTAGGTACAAGTACTGTACAATAAAGTCTTATGTACGAGTCACGTATTGACGGCAATGCACAAAACCATCACATCACAGGTGGAGCAAGCTGGAGACGAGCGCCACAGGTAAACCACTGCCCTTGGGCAATTATTACTGTCAGACTTTCCAAAGTCTGACATACAAATATGCATACCATATTTGGTGGAAAACAAGTGGTCTTCAACAAAAATGACAAACCTTCTACTGCGCAGATGGCATCACAAGAATCGTCCTCCACTTAATGTTACCAAGGCCCTACGCACAGCGACAGCGGAAAAATGTACAGGACTTTATACTAAAAAGCAATAATTGTGTTCTCAGGGTATGTGTCATGCAACACACAAAATCACCTCAAACTGATCTGCCCGCCAAATTTTAATAACTTACATGTACCATAAATCAGTGCACGTTTGATCAACCTAACCATTTCAACACACCACACCTGTATTCCAACTGAAATATTATGGTAAAAGCTCTTTGGAAAAAATTTGAAAATGCATGTCTATATATAAATATATATATATATATAGAAGATCAGAAAACAAGGAGTAAATCTTACAGCAAATATAATAGGTACAAGTTATTACAATGATCAATGTAAAATTCCTTAATTTGTCTGCAGGAATTCACTTCCCTCCATAAGTACATCTGACTCGGGTACCCTGTAGAAGATGTGCATGGGCAGGCTATAGGTCTCACACAAGTAGTGCAGCTATGGACAACTATGTAAGGTTCAATTTGACTCAATATTTCTGCAATTTCTTTCGGCATCATCAATCTTGCTGAAATATTGACTCAACATGAACCTTAGATTGTTTCAAAGCCACACTACTTGTGTATTACAATAAATTTATTTTCGATTTTAGATTGTGTGTGTTTCAATACAAAACACAGCCTATCATTACTACTGAAAGTCTTAACTGAGCGAAACTTCTGGAATGACGTCCACATAGACAGCTAGCAAACAGGGCCGTTCTGTTGTATATTGATATTCACATGTGCCTAGCTACTGGAGATGATAAGCACCATTATAAATAATGTAACACCACACGCGAACATTCAAACAGTCTCAATGATAATGACTGCTCGAAGACAAGTATACATTATATTATACTCAAAGCACACGAATCTTAATGAATACGTCAGATTACAGCTTAATATCTTACTAGATTATCTCAGAAATATGCTGTGAATACAATTCAAAGGCACAGAAAACCAAATGCCTAGGGTTTAATATTCAGAATTCAGAATTGTATGATTCATGTACTCGGTTTACTCTGACCAACCGTTCGTGCCAATGTATCAATATCTACTGAAAATAGTACGTGAGGCTTCCACTTCAAAAGACAAAGAGTCCAAAAGGCAGTTCTGCACTGCACCTGAATGGCCAGCATTTCCACCGAACCTGGTATACACAAATGCTGAACATAATGGCAATATAATAATCCCTCTTAAAGATGGCTGCTTATTCTCTAACGATTTTGTCCCCGTCTACAGGTTACGTACACCTGAAAAGAAAAGTATTTCCAAGCAGTCTCCTGGAGAGGAAACAGAAAATCAGTACTATTGATTGGCACCCGTACACACTCGCCCATAAAAGAGATATCTTATACCCAAACTACGGTGGAATAATTTTTCTCTCTTTTGCAGACAACCCTGCAATTTTATTGATCACGCATGGTGAGCATGACTGATGAGTGCCTAAACAGCGCTACACGGTCGGGAGAGATAATATATCAAGAGCGCAGAGAAAGCGCCCAGCGAATACAGTCACGTCAGGTGACAGATCTATCGTAGAACTCAGCCTAAGGTCATTCAGGTTCACAATAACCCTGAAAAAGATACTGTTTCACAAACTTGCCAAAGTTTTCTTTTCGGAGCATTATGATCGGTAGCAAGTGGATTTCAGAGATGCAAATAAGGAGACTGGAGCCTTCATCAGGAAAGGCAGAAAACCAGCACATAATGTCCTCAGAAAGCTCTCAAGACGAAGGGTCCATTACAAGCATGACGTAATGGCCCTAAGTAGGTATCGGCAATGGGATTATCATTTCAGTGTGCTAGAGGAGATTCCACACAGCCTGGGCCTTGGCTGATATCAGACGGTTAAGGGGAGAGGGAGTTAGGGAAAATGGACATAGTGTAGGATCCGAAGAGCTGAGCCTCTCTCTTATGACAAGACTTCAGATTGATTCCATCCAATCTCCATTACACTAACTGTTCACTTGGATTCTTCCACTCTGAAGAACCAACAGCACGCACAGGAAAATGTTTTCGGGAATGAATTGATCGATAGTAGGTTTGATCACTCTGCTTTAATTCCCTACCAACCCGATCTCATCCACACCATCCACACCACACAAACGCACACAATTTTTTCCTTGGTTCATAATCGAATAGAAGGCAACAGAGCCTCTTTCCATCCTGAGAGACAGACAATAAGACTACCTTCATGCTGCTGAGATCAATCAAATGACTGACAGTGTCACTGTCCCGTCCTGCTTTTGCAACACTTGAAACAGGCTGTCTGTCGGTCAGAGAGTGATTTGGTCAAATTCTTGATGTTCTGTGTTTAATTTCATGGGAGGAGACTGGGGCTCCGTGGCCGAAGGGGTTAGCATGCCAGCACGGCGTAATGATCCATGTGCCTCTCACTAATATGGTCGCTGTGAGTTCAAGTCCAGCCTATGCTGGCTTCCTCTCTGGCTGTGCGTGAGGTCTGCCAGCGACCTGCGGATGGCCGTGGGTTTCCCCGAGGATCTGCTTAGTTTCCCCCCACCATAATGCTGGCCGCAGTCGTATGAGTGAAATATTCTTGAGTACGGCGTAAAACACCAAAGAAACAAATATATAAATAAATAATAACATGGGCGCTGGACCAGACACACTTCAAGATGACCTTGATTTTTGTCATCACAAAAATCTTCACAATTATAACAAATTTGCAATTGTTAAGTATTTATGTCATGAGTGCAATATACTGCCACAGAAAAACTATTTTGGGGTAGAGGTGCTAGAACAGTAACATGAACTTCTTCAGAAAACTTAATTACGCCCTTTCTGGTTTGGTTCTTTCCTTTAAGAATCAAGAGCAACCTTCTAACAAACTTGCTTCAGTCGGGCTGCACCAAGTAAAACCATTATGCAATCAAGACTCACTATGGTACAGATTTGGCAAAGACTGCGCCTTCAAATTGGACAGGGGAGGAAGTCTAGAACTGGCTCGACAGGAAATTTCATCATGGGAAGCGGCCTGATTTCAAATAACCAACTCTGTGGAGAGAGCTCATAACACAGTTGGAGACAGCCATGTAATCCACGTCTAGAAATAAGAGGTTAATGGCTAACCTGGGCAATCCATTATTATTAGTTTTCTCTCACCCGTTTCTCTATATAAAATTCTCACAATCAGTATAGGGTACTGTTTCGTATGTGAAGTTGTTCATTAAAAGACATTTAAATTAAGTCAGCCTTTCATGCCAGAGTAGTATTATCTGTTCAACACCAACCAACCAACAAACATTCCGTCCAATCCACTCAAGCAATCGTGGTTTAGGGGTGTTGGATCTATTCTGTGCAAACTTAATATATGATCCTCAGTTTAAAAAAGCAATCAAATTTTAAAAGCAAAGTACAAATCGAAGAAAGGAGAAAAAAACTACAACCCCGCTGATCTCGGCTTTACCCAACTATGATGTTCCTGTATGTATTCCTCCCCGAAAATCATTCCTTCTGTTGTTTATGTTTTTTTAAAAGATGTGTGGTAGCAGCTTAAAGTGACACCTCTTCTCTTTCATGTCACTTCATCTTCATCAAGAAACTATTAGCTACATAACTGTTCAAACTTGAACTGAGAACACAGAAATCAATACACGATAAACAAACCTGCGCCAGCTCAGTCTTGCTGACCAGCGCTCTGAGCCTCTGGGGATATAAGCCATCAATGTCTTCTAAGGGAAAGGAACACAAAAAACTAATTTTGCCAACTAGTTATGAAAGTTAAAAATAAGAAATCCATCATTGCCATAGCAACCCAGAACATGGTTCCAAATAGCAAACAGACAACTGAATCTAACTGAGTTCAGTTTAATATATCCTCTTCATCTGATTCTCTCGATTTCTTTCTCACACTTCATGCCAGAAAACATCTGGGAATTGAATGGCTGTTAACACATGCTCAAGGCTTCAGCGTTTCCCTTGAAAACTCTGAATGGAGCATATTTTGTTAGGCTTCTTGGGGGAGGGGGGGGACAAAGATGTTCGACATCACAAAAACTTGTCAGAATTTTTCAGACGAAATTGAGCACGCCGGAACCATCCATTGTGGCATATTTTATTCCCCTTTCAGATCAAAGAGTCCAAAACTTCACTTCAATGTGGATGAAAGACCCATGAAAATCTGTCCTGTTTTATCTCAGACACTTCTTTCCTGGCAGACCCATTCTGCTGAATTGTGCTGAATGCGTAATGCGCAAACACTTAGCAGGGTGCGCACTATGTGAGTCAATACAAACTCATCTACCGCTATGGTGTCTACAGGAGGGTCATCATTATCTGTACACCCACAGACTCCTGTCTGTCTCTCTTCTTGTTTTGCACTCTCACACCTGAGTCGCTTCACACACCCTCCCAAGATCTCCCTCTGTCTGCAGCAATCTTGTCACACTGATGATTCACTTCCTCTGCAGTGACAAAAAGCTCCTACACTGGACTGTTACATAAAATGCATCCATTGATTCCCCTCACTTTCTCTAGGCACGGCCAACTATTGTCTATATTGTTGCCGACAACAGTATGCTGGTGTCTCAGATATGACCAGGTTTTCTTCAGTGCTTTACTGATTCAGACCTGGTTTAGAGAGACAGGTAAAATGTCTGCACCCCTGCTAATAAACAGTGCCTTATATAGTGCACCTGCATGTACATACTATTCATGGGTGTACTGCTTCTTTTCAAGAAACAAATTTTAAAAATACATTTACAAACTGCCCCTACTAGTATATTATACAGACAGTGCAGGCTGTAGGACAGGATATCAAGAATTGTGAGCTCCAGAGAAGTGCTGAATTGTGTTTTATCATATTGAAAAAAAAAGTGGAGGAAATAGAAAAAAAGGAAAACTTGCTCTATTGAAACCCTACATTGATCGACTTGTACGTCTCTGGCTAAACAAGACAGTGCTCGACTGTTTACTTCACAAAAAAGTGGACATTAGAGAGCAGCAAAGGGAGATAACTACTTAGAACAAATGCACGAGATCATTAGCTTTTAGCATGTGTTTGTTGGATATTATCTCATAATCATTGTACGTCACATTTTTGCGGAATATCGTGTGCTGTCCTGACCAATGAAAACCGACAATCACCCTATGTGGTAGTTTCAATTCATGAACTTATGCTTTGTACTTAAATATTACATAACAGTGAACTACTGATTACTGTCAGACTGTCAGTATGTGGTTTGTTCACTGCAGGGCATTTTTCTGAGAATCAGGCATACTTTTACTAACTGCTTTTACTACTTCTTCAAACATGTCAGACAGCAGTGATTCATTGAGAAACACAGACAAACTTTCCAGCAACAAGATTTCAATTAAACGCCCTGTCCACGCAGTTAATACCTGAAGGGCATGGCACGCAGATTTCATATTGAGGCTGGCACTGTTCCAATCTAAGAGAGAAGAGACTCACATCTGAGGACAGGCTAATGAAAGTGATGGATTGGCTTCTGAGAAAGCTATGCGTCGGTTCAATTGGGATCCCAGATTTCGGCAAACTCGAACCACCCAGCAGGACTATTGCTTTTAAAATGGAATTGTTCCTCTTTTGAAAACCAGCAGAGCTCGGTACCCTGACAAAAAAACATCTATCATCTTTTCACAAGCTGTGCTGCATGAAAAACTTGATGGTGCATGTAGATAACAATTACGTGGAGATCGAGGGGGAAGAAATACAGACGAAGTATAATCTTTCTGGAGAAGATTGATGGTCTTTCATAAGATCATGCAATGTCAGGCTATTTCCAGCAGCAATTACAGTGAGTAAACCGCTTACAAAAAGTAGCGTTATGTATGGAAGTTTAGAATATCTGAACCATCAAATAGAAGATCACCGTCTGAATCGTTGGGGGAGGTGGAGCTTACGGACTCGATGGAGTCAAAATGACTGAGGTCCCTGGTGATCAAGGCTAAAGGGCTTAATGCCTATGTCACAGCTGGATATATAATCCATACCAGTGATGACAACGAGATCCATCATCCTGTCAGTTATCAATGGTTCACAAGACAAAATGACAAAGTCTAAACAGGTCAATTATTTATCCAGGATACAAAAATATGTTTTTTTTTTTTCCCTTCAGGACTGGGTCTGGTTCTCTGGCTGATATCAGTATTGGTCACAAAAATTAATCAAGGTGCACATACGCTCACACGGCAAGCACACTATTGGGTGATGTGATTCTGGAGGGTTCATTCTGGAGGGTGTGATGTTTCCATACCTTCACACTTAACCAACAAACAGACTGATAATCATCTCACATATAACCGTTACATGAATATGATTCACAATATATCCTATACATTAACGGTACATCAAATTCAACAGCTGAAAAAACCCCACTAAAATCCCCACCAAAAAACAAACACAGGGCATCTGGTTGTCCTGGTGAGAGATAGAGAACAGCATGATTGCAACAGACAGGTGGATCAATAGTTGTCCAATGCAGTTACGTGAAGCACAGAGCCATAATCATGTATCTTTTCACACCAGTGCCAATACAGCTGTGGAAAAAAATATGTGTGTGGGAAGAGGTAATGGGTGTCAGATTTGATGAGAATCACTGGCAACATAATGTGATCAGAGATCTTGTATTTTAACACATGTACTCTTCAGCGTTCGTGTACTCTCACACAGTTTCACTGTACCACTCATACAGATAGGTATTAAAATATATAATCCATGTGTTTAGCATATGAAAACTGTATTGAGTTTAACCATCACATACATGTACTTGCCACAAAAATATCCTGTACCTCAGTGGTCTCGTTTATGGGCATAGAAAACTGGCCAGAATTCTGGAGCAATTCATTTCAACTTGCCTCTTTTTCCGAGTAACTGACACAGCACCCTCCCTGCAGCCAAACATAAACTACCCTAAATGTCCTAGAATTTCAACCATGCCTAAAGATGTTCATTTCTTTTTCTTGTTTTATTCTGAGAGTTCTGAATTTCTCTGGGTTTGTTTGGAAGGCAGGAAATGTGTAAGCTTCAACACTGAAAAGAATATTTCATGACATAAATTTGCCTTTAAAAATCCACTTTGGTGGAGGAGTGGATGCAAAATTTTAGCAGATTTACAGTGCATGTAGCAATATATACATATACAGATAAATGTGCATGTAGCTTCTCTGACATTTAACAGACTTAATGTACTGAATTACAACATGTCAACATCAATATCCCTGAAACCAAGTGAGATGACAAATGAGAATACAGTGAGAAATGTCAAACATATAGCTATCATCTCAGACAGAAAAGGCAGCTGTTGATGTCTATTTATGTCATGGGTAGAATCCCTTACGATTTTAACCTATAGATAAAATGGCAAAAAATTCTCTTCAGTTACGTGTATTAAATTGGACAAAATGTCCAAAATGTAACACTGTTTGCTGTCTATGTCCTAACAACCGTTCATGTCAAACAGATTGCCGTAAAGCAAAGCATGAATCTGGCAAGACACATAGCTCTGAAAAGTACTTTTATACAATACATTTTCATTAAAATTTGAAAGGCTATTCTTATAAAAATGAATTATAAAAATGTCTCACAACTAATGGGTTTTATGAATTTCTTTCCACTTCAATTAGTAGACCCATGCATTTGTAGCCATCTAAATGCTTCCTGGTATCAGATACGTTACATCATTGTCTACTATGTCTATACGTGTCTTTTGTAGACTGCGTGGCCTGCTCTCTTCTATTTTGTTAGCTGTCTGGCCAGTTCTGTGATCAGCTGTCTGGCCAGTCTAAGCAGCCACATCTTACTGACCAGTGGTGAGGTCTGCCATCATATTATCTGAAGAGTTTATAGGAGGTCATTCCCTCATACTGTGTGACTGCCTGACCAGTTCCAAATCTTCTAGGCATCTTACAACCGAATACCCAATTCTATGAGTTAAGGGTGAGTGGGACCTGTTATTAATGTGTCTGAGGCTTTGGGAGTCTTGTCTGCTTAGAAGTGTTAGGTTTTAATCTTCACCCGGACTGATGGCTCTAACACAATTCTCCCACCATATTCAACCACGTTTGTTATTCAGGTCAACCAAAAGTCTTAATAATTAACCTTATTTACAAGCAGTATAATATGGATCTCTTGGGACACAGTGATAGGGTAACTTTGTGGATTTCACTTTTGACACACACTTTTAGAGACATGATGTCAAAGACTTTCTCTGTAAGAAGTGACAGGATGTCTGACACGCAATCCTTTCATGTTCTCTGCAGAACACATTTGTAGGTTACAGACAGAAACATGTGTTAACAGTAAGAACTGAACTAGACTACATATGTAGGCGAACAGATCAGCTATGAATAAAAAATGCTGATTAATACAGCGTCAGTAAATCTGTCAGAGACATCTTCATTAGCAGTTTTGGTGTTTCTGGGAGAAAGCTAAAGAAACCTATTTCACAGAGTTACCTGATAGACGAACAGATATAAGAACTTGGTTCGTTAAATCATGAAGCCTGACATCAAATGCCGCCTTGGCAGCAGTGCACACACATATATATGTTTGCATATATATACCTGTGCATTTCCTTTATTTTTAATACACTTTAGACAACGCGCGTGGTGAAATCAAGCTTACCCTGGTTATAGCCTATAGCTAAAAGGTGAAGGCTTGTCAGCAAGGTACTTCACAAAGGTCGGTGGTTTTACTCTGGACACTTCAGTTTCCTTCAGCCCACATCCCCAGGTACTCTGTCTGACACAAATATCTCCCCTTACCTCATATTCCTTGTTCAGGTAGGTCAGCACCCAGTGTTCATTAGGCACCCCCATCCTCAGATACTCTGTCTGAAGGTCAAACATGCCCCAGCCCTGGGATTTGGGGCTGTCATCAGAGGCCGTGTAGTGGAAGGCATATAGCTCTTCTATGTGACCTGAAAAATATATGCAAAATGATCATTAAAACAACAGAAACCAACCTTAACCCCTTAACAAATTTTTACACCCACATTACACATTTTGATATTAAAGAGGACTCTTCTGTTACTTAGGACAGGCTTATTTATGATGTCCCTGAAGACAAGTGCCCAGTAGGTTTTAATATGTTAAAATGTTCTCAACTGTTGTATTCTGTTTCCATCTTAAGTTATACTCCAATTATTTGTTGAATTTGTTGTGGATTTTGGGCACTCCTTCCACACATACCGACAACATTAAGAACAAATTCATGGTTACCCTTCCCTTTTTTTCTAAATGATGTCTTCATTCATATTAATAATAAATAGACATTTCTTAGGATATTAAAACAAATCATGCAAAACTGCAGATTTTTCCAGACTTTTTTTTTCATATTAGGCAGCAAACACCAATTTACCACATACACCATACAAACAGTTCACACTTAACACTGGGTCACATTATCTACATATATTTAGTCTTAGTACATGCACCATCATTTTATTAACCAGCCTATTCATCAACATGGTGTTAAATTGCTTCAACATGACCGTGACATAGTAAGATCAAGTTTTCCAGTTTATTCACCAACAGCCATGGATTTAATTTACCAGCAATTTCATTTTGCTTAATAATAAATCACTTAAATCGATAAAAGCACAACACTGTTTAACCAGAGCTTGCTCCTTACTAAGAAAACCAAGTATATTAATGGACACAGACTGGAAAATCAGCTTGTTTTGTCAGTTTAGAGCCATTAATTATTAAAATGTGATAATGCTTTGGGGTGCATCAAAAATAGCAACAATACTGTCAAAACAAATGTCAAAAACATGATTTAAAATACCAGACACTCTACAAATACAAATGCCTATTACAGTATTAATAACTAACTTTTAAGATATGTAAATTCAGACAGAATTATTTTATATTTATACTGCTTGGTATTTTTGTATTATAATCATGAATATTTAACTTCAATTATGATGGAGATTGGAAGAGGAGGGTGAGAATGGGAAACGGTGCAGGGAATCACAGCCAGATTCAAACCTGCCACCCTCAGGTTAATTATACATGTACACGCAGGTTAGAAAAATAGAAGCTTACTCCATTACTCAAAAAGATTACTATGTGAATCCATGCACAAATGTACCAATGTCAGAGACCGAATAACACTTTACATGTTTACTGCATTCTTCAAGCAACTACCATGTACATCCTGGTCCTATAATGATGTATGCAGCATTTAATTCAGTTTGTCAACACGTTTATGCCATTTAAATCCTGAACAGTGGTAAACTTGATGGGGTAACATGACACAGAATTTCTGAATGATTAAGGAGTTGATGTATATATTTTGTTAACTTCAGCTGTCAATGCATTAATGGTGACGACAAACCGTGGGAAACCATGTGGTGTTTTGACACAGAAAATCTGAATGACTCAGGAATCTATACAGATATCCTTTAATTCAGTTTGTCAATGTATTAATGGTAATAATGATGAACAGTTGGACACCATGCTATAACATGACAGAATTTTTGAATGACTCAGGAGTCTACACAGGTTAAGTGTAGGTATACTAGTTGGCGTATTGATGGAATGACACTCCACGTCTAATTCAACACGTAATAAAGACCTGAAGTTGCTCGGACGGCGCCATAAATGGGCTGTGGAGACATTATAGTTGTAGGAGCAGTCCAGTTCTCGAAGGGACCGAATCAATATGCTAAAAACGTACGTATCTTAAGTGTAACGGCTCGTGATAGCGAAAACTCTATTACTTAATCTCCTTAGTGCCGAGCTCAGGTACGGCAAATACGATCGTCTTTTTGCTGGTTACAAACCTCTCCAGGGAAATCAACGCAAATGTGCTGTAGGATCCCAGCCCATTAACAGATAACAATGTCGTCCATAGGGTAATGGCATTTAAAGTTAGAGGAACTTTATACAAATTCTTAGAAACACCCCGAGGCAATGCTAAGTTGCATTGTTAGTAGTGTGATTTAAAGGCCTCCATAATCACATCTTACAAGTCCCTCATGTAGACTTCACACGCAAAATTAAAGATACATCTGCAACATTTTTGAAGCACATCCATGTGCAGCTTTATCTGTGGGCATCATATCGTACAAGGATAGTTGACAATCAACATTTAATATGTAAGTTGTTGCAGCTCATGCTGGCTTCCTCTCTGACCGTCAGCAACCTGCGGATAGTTGTGGGTTTCCCCCAGGCTCTGCCAGGTTTCCTCCCACCACAATGCTGGCCTGCATCATGTAAGTGCGATATTCTTCAGTACGGCGTAAAACACCAATCAAATAAATAAATAAATTAATACAAAGGACTGACTATTGCATATGTGCTAACTACAATCAACTTATCTTTTACCTGAGACCTTTGTGTGCAACAATGAACATGATTTTAATGTTGTACAATTACAAATTAACTTCTAAATTATATTGGCATGCTTCTCTGGCAGTGTCTCTATCTCTTCAGATATTTCAATGA
The DNA here is from genome assembly GCA_016165875.1 of Acanthopleura granulata. Lineage (NCBI taxonomy): Eukaryota > Metazoa > Mollusca > Polyplacophora > Chitonida > Chitonidae > Acanthopleura > Acanthopleura granulata. The sequence goes on from JABBOT010000008.1 coordinate 17,973,813, forward strand.
TTTCACATCCGCTTATCTCTCTCTCATGTGTCTCTCCTTCTCTATCGCAAAGACAAGTATTCCATTTTAGAGAGGTTCATGGCTATTATACATTCTTATCTTAAAGCCAGTTGATTCAACTTGCAAATGCCCACTGAGGAAATGGTAACTCTCATCCTGTGGAAATGGACCCGACAACTCCGCCTGATCAGAATTTCGGCTGAACTAGTTATATCCGACAGGTTTAAGATCATGACCCTGTTACTGGAGGTAATTACACAATTCATAGTTCTGGTCCTCGGGGAACTCTCAGAAGCACCCGGGATTTACTCCCTGTTCTACTGTCCAGCTTAATATTTCCACCACACGCCACAGGCTGTTAGAATCAAATTCTGACAACCCTTAGGCATTACTATTCTGGCGGTCTTTAACAATTTGATTTCTGAATGGCTTTCCGTATGACTGGTTAATTTTAAGGAATGGTAACCATCAAATCCAAGACCTAGGATCAATTCCAATTTAATACAAGAGGAACAGCCGAGTCTTGAGATTTAGAAAATCAGTTTACCAGGTTGATCAAATAGGTACATGTACATGCAACAAGCCATACTGGCACCCAAAGGGTAAAAATTCTGAAACTTGTAACTCTCAAACCTCCCATGCGTTAACAGGCTGGTATGTTTGAAACACCAATGTTTATAAACATATGTATATATCTAATATGCCGATATGCCGTGTTACACAAATCATTCAATTACAGAGTTTTTCACAACTAAGCTTACACTATTATTTATTTTCAAGTACGCTTTTTCAAAACTGGGTATGTACCTCAAAAGATTGTTTCTTAATATTAGCTACTATGTTCAAGCACTGTCGTGACAGCGTATTCTTTAACTGAAAAAAGATTTTAATGGTACAAAGTCACTGGCCTGTGTACGTTAAAACACAATCCCAACATACCAGATATATATCTCACAGTACCCAAGAGCTGGGTGCTAAATTGCCTGAACAACCTGTCCATCACATAACTCGGCCATGGCATGCTTAGCACATCAAATATTTGTTTTATTGGAACTGTGGAAGGCTACATTTTAAATTGTATTCCCATGCAGAGTAACTTGCAACAAAAATAATGAGTAAAGTGAAAATACCAAGTGGAAAGTATTACTCTGAAATGTTTCAAATATATTTGCTGCAGAAAGCAGCTTTAGTCTCACATTTCAAAGGCCACTGATGGGCACTCGACGGATGGGGGGGGAGGGCTGGGCTGTTAATTTGACCATGGCTGTTCTATTGTTGTAAACGCATGACTAGCAGCGTGCAGCCTGAAATGTTAATGCCACTTAATTATTAACCCTGCTGCCTGCATGTATATTTACAAAGGAGACTTTTTTCATGGTGCACATGTACATTCACAAAAACAACTTCCATGTTTTATGGTAAAGTTCTATGCACCTAGACATTATATGTTGTGATAAATTAGTGAATGGCACCTAATAATAGCATTTAAACCTTATTTAGAAAGGTTTAAAAGGAATACAGCCTCCGGCTGATACACATAGATAAACTCCCTTGATCAGGCCTTACAGCTAATGGAATGCTACATGTAGTAATCAGAAGCTCTGGGGAGTTGGAAACTGCTTTATCTTTGTAGAATGTACACAAAAAAGCAGGATCACCCATCCATCCACCAACACCATTAATCAGTCCTCCAAACCATGATAAACAGACATATATGAAATGCAGCCTGTATTCAGCTATATTTTTATCAAAGCTCAGTGCACAAATTATTATGTACAAAAACATCATCCTGAATAATATACTCTATTCAATCCACTTTATATAATTGTGGATATAATAAAAAATGAAACCAAAAAAAAAGATTTTATATATTCAATATCATTTTCTGTATTATGTATTAAATATCATTCTGAAAAAGATACTATACCATGCTTAAGAAGTCAATTATTGTGATACAAATGAATGAAAATAGTTTTCTTCTTCACAGTATAATAGCCTTCAGAAATTAATTGACGTAAGGTAATACAATTAGGGTCTGGATAGGAAATGAGCATCTTGGGTCGCTGATGGAACCTGTCCGCAGCTGAGGAACCTGGGGGAAAATCGGACTTCCTATTGGTCTGCTGGTTAACCAGACCAGCATGCACATTCCCTCAGTTAAGAAGGCAATCGTGCCCTTTAGTCAGGAAGACCAATCAATGAGCACGTAACCTTCATGGCTCAGCTTTACCCCAATGTGACCGGCGTCAATGCAAACGCCAAGGTCTGGGGCAGGGCTCGAGCACTACGTACAGCACTCTGACCATTAATTAGCGATATATGAAGGAGCATAGGCCAGGCCAACAGAAACCTGAAGGTTCAAACAGTCAAAGCTTTCACGGGATCACAAAAACCCTGCACGGGAACAGGGAAAATATTGAAAATTCAAGGTTCATTAAGCTGACATTTGTAACTTTCCTCCTATGCAATACAATGTATCATTTCGTATTGACTACCTGTCAGTCGTAATTTAATAAGTTACACATATGATACAAAGTGCCTTTGTTTCCAGGTATATGGACGAATAGGCCTACAGTGTATACATTGGTATATAGTGATAGCATAAACGCAACGGTCAAGCTTTTACATCCTCTTGGCACCAGCAGACACCTTGGTTTGTTCTCCGCTACATTACGTCCAGGCTTGACCATTCAGGACAATAGTCATCGTAAATCGGGCTTTGTTCGGGATAAGCTCCATGGCGGGGCGGCTGACAGAAGCAATCAAAGGCCAATCAATACTTAGAGTAGGCCAGGCCCGAAGGCTTATCATGGAGAACGGAAGCTAAACGATGTCGACATGTCATCGGTTGAATGCCCTGGGTTCCACTGCCTGACCACTGATATTGTATTGTGGGTCAATTATGTCTCTCAGATCTGGTAATCATATCATAGCAAGTTCACATGGACATACTACCTAGCTTCCCTAATGGGTCGTTTATTGACTGTACACGGTGCAGTTATCATTCCATCCTCCTGCAAGCCCAGCACACATGAAAGTAGTACATTATGTACCTGTGCAATCTTAAATCTCTGTCCCTGCAGTGAGGACTTACCTGACAATTAATAAACATGACTGTACCCTTTGTGCATACGTAATTTCTTTACGTTCATTCAACATTCCAGATAGACATCTTTGAAATCCTCGGTGTGTGTATTCTGTTGCACACAGATTTCTTTGATAACAGTGTAGATGAGCTGCTCTAATATGTCACAAATGAGCTTCTCTAGAGCATACTGTATGTCACAAATGAGCTTCTCTAGAGCATGCTGTATGTCACAAATGATCTTCTCTAGAGCATGCTGTATGTCACAAATGAGCTTCTCTAGAGCATGCTGTATGTCACAAATGAGCTTCTCTAGAGCATGCTGTATGTCACAAATGATCTTCTCTAGAGCATGCTGTATGTCACAAATGAGCTTCTCTAGAGCATGCTGTATGTCACAAATGAGCTTCTCTAGTGCATGCTGTATGTCACAAATGAGCTTCTCTAGAGCATGCTGTATGTCACAAATGATCTTCTCTAGAGCATGCTGTATGTCACAAATGAGCTTCTCTAGAGCATGCTGTATGTCACAAATGAGCTTCTCTAGTGCATGCTGTATGTCACAAATGAGCTTCTCTAGAGCATGCTGTATGTTACAAATGAGCTTCTCTAGTGCATGCTGTATGTCACAAATGAGCTTCTCTAGAGCATGCTGTATGTCACAAATGAGCTTCTCTAGAGCATGCTGTATGTCACAAATGAGCTTCTCTAGAGCATGCTGTATGTCACAAATGAGCTTCTCTAGAGCATGCTGTATGTCACACATGAGCTTCTCTAGAGCATGCTGTATGTCACAAATGAGCTTCTCTAGAGCATGCTGTATGTCACAAATGAGCTTCTCTAGAGCATGCTGTATGTCACAAATGAGCTTCTCTAGAGCATGCTGTATGTCACAAATGAGCTTCTCTAGAGCATGCTGTATGTCACAAATGAGCTTCTCTAGAGCATGCTGTATGTTACAGATGAGGTTCACTAAAACAAGTCATTCTACAGATGAGCTTCTCTTAAACATTTTCATGGTACAAATTAGCTTCTCTAACACGTCATGCTACAGATGAACTTCTCTAAAACATGTCACGCTACAGCTGAACTTCTATAAAACGCATAATCCTACAGTTGAACTTCCATTAAACATATGTCATGCTACAAATGAGCTTTCCTAATACATGTCATGCTACACATGAATTTCTCTGAAACATGTCATGCTACAGTGGAGCTTCTTTAGAACATGTCATGCTACAGATGAACTTCTCTGAAACATGTCATGCTACAGATGAACTTCTCTAAAACGTGTTCTCCTACAGATGTGCTTCTCTGAAACATGTCATGCTACACATGAGCTTACAACATGCCATGCTAGAGATCAGCTTCTCAAAAACACATCATGGTATATATGAACCTCTCTGAAACATGTCATGGTACAGGTGAACTTCTCTAAACATGTCACAGGAAAGATGAATTTCTCTAACACGTCATGCAACAGATGAGCTCTGAAACATGTCATGGTACACATGTATTTCTCTAAAACATGTCATGCTACAGTTGAACCTCTCTGAAACATACCATCAATCTTCTCTGAATCATGAGTCTGCAGGTAAGCTTCTCAGAAACATGCAGATAACCTTGAATGCATGACTGTAACCTTTTATTTAAAGAGGATAACTCACACTTCCCTTTAACACGAGACGCTGCAGGACAATTCTCTATTAAAACGTTTAATGTTGCAGATGAACTTATAATATAAAGACATGTTCTGTGCAGAAGTTCTATAAGCTGCTCTCCTTCTCTAGAGAGTTATCGTCACAATATGGCTGAAATACTGTCCACATGACGTAAAGACCTATTTATTCCTTCATTCTGAACAGAGAAACTTCCTTCCATTTATAACATTACAGACGCATTTCTTTCAACAATGTTTATACTCTGGAGACAAAATTCTCCAGATCAAGACAGGCTGGAGATGGTGGTCACCACGGAAAACATGTCATAAATGCAGATGAACCAGTGTTCAAAATAATTTTATACACATGTTGAAATTCTGTACAAAATGACATACTGGAGATGGACTTTTGCAAAAGATATCATACCAGTAAACTTCTTTTTAACAGATCAGTTAGCAGATGGACATCTTTTCAATCAGATTATGCAAGTCATGAAATTTCAGAACAAATCCTGGTGCACTGAGACAAAATGGGACATACTGTTCTTAGCTGTTGTCAAGTTATACTGTTCTGAAGTACACTATATTCGTCAAGAAAATCAGTCTGGTGAGTGAGCCGACCATTCACACCAGGCGGTCTGAGATGTCCAGTGGTGGAAACTGCCCTGGCGCTGAGATTACGGCCACCTGTCTCCAGGCTAGAGTCAATAGGAACATGACCAACACGCTAGCAGCCACGGCAGGTTCCGGAGCAGTCATTGGCTACACTGGGGATTATCGTCACGACATGATAGCCTCGGGTAAGGATATTCATGTATAGCTACACACACAGGGCCAAGGTGATCTTGGTCATAATTGAGGTCATACTGAAACATACAGTACGCACACATGGTGTAATACAAAAACCTCCACAATGTCCTCGTTAGTGTAATTATGATGGCTGAGGAAAGAGGCAATGGATATGAGAAATACAATTTTCAAAGATGCATAAAAATGCTCTTATTTGTCACCCTTCTTGAACAGTAACTGCTCAGTCTTGAAGGTACAAACAGAATTCAGTTTATTTATTTCATTGGATACTGATCATCAGAAACACCAGAAAATCATTCACTTACGTTACTACATTCTGCTCTATGGTGTTCATGACTCAAAGCTCGAAACACATGTATGAACTGTAGTTATTTCTTCAATGCTCTGAAGGTTGTTTAACCAGGTAATGTTATTTCACATTCTAGATGCACAGTGAACTGTGAGTAAAACCTAAAATCCTTGCCAAGGATAAGTGTTGCATGATTAGTGCCATTACTACAAAGTACATGTGTGTGTAACATCAGAGCAAGGAAATCATGCCAATTAAACAACAAGCTTATGTGGTTCATAATACTGGAAATGTCCAACTATTATGTAATGCATGTGCAATACGCAAAGCATTGTCCAAGAGGAAACATATTTGAAGAATGCTGCCTCTATGGACAGTCATTTCAAAAACTAGAATACTTAACAACTTAAAAACTGAATTTCCTTCCACAACCTAGCGAAGAAGCCAACCACAAATAGTGAGACACAAATGCATTTATTCATGAAATAACAACCGTGAAGAGATTCTGTGTATTTCACATCTCATAGCAAGATGTGAACAACTGTGTTCTCAATACAAGTGCAGAAGTTTTTCCAGCATCTTGGAACATGCACAAACATGAATGTACTACCCTCATTCAAACAGAGCCAAATAACAATATATATACGAGTTTCTCATCAGGTCTGTAAGGCCATGCTTAAATGACTCTTTGTTGGGCATTACCTGATCCTAGTGTAATTCTTCCACCTTTTCACATGTTTGCAAGGTGTTTTTCCATGCATATTCCAAAGTTATTTATTATCAGTGTTAACTGATGAAATCACACCTTTGTGAAGCCTTGAAATGGTCAATCCAATCAATGTAGCCTTTGTCTCCAAAATCAAATTAAAAATGTGCATAACTTGCACTGAAAGTTGCTCTTTCAGATGAGAAACACTTGAGGAATTTGGGAATCAGGAAATAAGGATCAGTTGCTCAGGAATCCCATTTTTATTAAGGCAAATGAAAAGACAGGGATGGTATAAATAAAATAAACTTTGTGAGAAAAATGTCAAACAAAATTTTTGTCAATATCCCAACAAAAACTTTGCAATGGAGCCCTTCTTTGGAGATGACTCGCTTGGTAATAGGCCCAATAAACACATTTCATATAATGGCCTAAACCAGTCTGCCCTAAAATCTTTCCACCTACCTGGTTGTGACAGTTTCAGCAAGGACTGATAAATGTCCAGACAGTCTCTCTCCTTCGGAATGATAAACTTAACGGTCATGAAATTCTTGCAGCGAATCTGGAGAGGTGAACCTCCTGTCGTCAAAGGCTGCTTTTCCACCGACGACATCAACATGTGTAAAATCTGAAAAGAGATTAAAATTTTGAATCACAGGTATTACATGGATATAATTACAGTTTTTAGGCTGCTTGGCCTGTCAGTTGGTCTGTGTGGGGGTTCAACTTTTGGAGATGGTGTCTTTCAACATGGGTCATTCACTTATAAATAAGGAGCCAAAGGGTAAAAATAGTTATTGGTAAAGATAATAGGAGGCTACTGCAAATGTGCACCTGTTTGTCATTCCCCCAATTCATCACTCATTTAAGCCACACACACACACACACGCAAGCAAACTGGATGCATACAGACAAAAATTTCATGTAGGATCATTTAATTCCTAATGTAAACTTCATTATTAAAGACTTCACACAAATCATTAACCTTGCTCAATCAATCATGCGACAAACAGCTTAGCTCCGTCCATCGGTTGCAAAACACACCCACACACAGTCCCTTCCAACTGTTTTTATTTATTTAAATAACAAAATGAGGGATTGTGCTCTTATTGAATTAGACAATAACATCCCTAATAAACCATGGAAAACCAGGGGGATAGGGGGATAAAAAGGTGGTCTCAATAAATTAATGACAAAAGCTATTAAATTCATCAATGAATTATTCACAGAATTTCGATAATCCTGATTAATCATAAAACCACTGATTTGCATTAGTCAGCACAGCCATTAAAAAAAATGTCTTCTAATGAATCGCCCCCGAGAAACAATCTTCACTACTGTCGGTAAAATACTCTGAAAGAAAGCTTCAAACATAATACAGATGGACAAGTACTGTCCTCGGCTGATTGTGTATTTGTCTTCATTAGGTTTTCTGATTTTACACAGTCGATGTTTCACATTCTTTGTCACATTTATAGATTGACTGCTGTAAGCCTGATTTGTGCAATGAAGATTAGTATGAAAATCTTTCTACTTGATTGCTGTAGTATTGATCAAGGTTCAAAAAAGCATCAAAAAGCCTTAGGGAGCTAGCATATAACGCATCCTTCATACAATGAGGTTAATTATTATCGACAACTGCTCAGTTTCCTACTGCAACAGAAAGAAAAGGACAATCAATATTCTAAAACAGATTCTGATTTCACTCTTGGAACTAAATTTAATTGTGATGCAAGCAATATTCCTTAAAATTTTCACCATTTTTTGGATCTTACTGTGATAGGCCAAAATACATACATTGTACACAGTACATGCATTTGCACATGTACATATCAAAGAAGATTATCAGTCACAGAAGATTAACACACATGTGTACACATCAACACATCACAAAAGGTCGACCTTCTTTTAAAAAATATGACATATAATTAACCTTTTCAAAGTTCCTCAATTCCTTTTTTGCAATGTCCCTGCTCATGTGGGCAATGACCAAAAACTTCATGTTCTTTTGATCATGAATACAGAGCACCAGAACTAATGAAACGGACAAACTATTTAAGATATGTACACGCAAGCATAGTGTATGGTTTGCGAAGGTGCATGTGGGCTTAAAAAAAAATGCATGAAGTTCACAGCACAATTCCACATTTTTTAGACATTTTTGGATGAATTCTATTAATAATTATTGAGGGACTGAATTTCATTACAACTGGACTCATTTGACTTTCACATGGTATGCTGATGTACCAAATCATTAAATTCATGAAGGATGAACACTCTGAAAGAGTTATCAAACAAAGTCTGTTCTTGGATACCACTGCTCAAACAATATCTACGAGGACAACACACGAAGAAAGTGCAATAGCCTATGCTATCTTAAGAGAGGTTTTAGCAGTAACCAGGAATTGGCAAAAAGAACTTGGCAGGATCCCCAAGTTTGTGAGGAGCGTGCAATCAACAGCAGACAGATTCCTACGGGGACGGGTGTAGGGCCTCAGATTCCGATATCCACATCTCGTACATATCCAATCATAGCCAATCAATACAGACCCTGCCTTCATGCAGCTTATGTCTGCCAGGGTTCAACTCTTCAGTGTGGGTGGGTTGGCTTCGTGGTTTACATCACCACAGAAAAACAAACAGTCCCAGATCAGGGCCCAGAGCTTCGATTAATTGGAGTGTCAGGAGAGGTCCTGTAGAGCGCCAATTGACCACACTCCATGCTCACATCACCGAACCAGGACTCCACTTTCTCTGATTAGCCATACTGCTCAAGTAGCACCCAAATCTGATACATGCACTTCTAATGTAATATATCATGTGGATCAAGAGTGATAAGCTGATATATTTGTAACGGAGACCCGACACTGCTACTGGTGGGTGGTTTATTAATTAATGGAAGGTCGTATGACTCCACTGGTATAGCTACATCCAAATATCGGAGCGACAGTGGAGTTCATGTAGGACTAGTATCCCCCAGTGTAATTTGGCCAATTAATGAACAAGTTCATACTAGTGCTGGGCCTAGAGATGCACAATATATGTTTAAAAGAAAGGACAACACTAGGCCAAATTCGTACATATGTACATTGATAAATTAAATACCCCACAAAATCATTTCAAAAAGAATACAACTTCTTATTTTGGTGATCTGCACAACCAAGGTATTGCAGGTCAAAGTGAGGAAAAGCATGCACACATAAAAGCAACATCACATGCATACTGTACATGCAGATGCTGAATTTGACGAAGGTATATGTATCAAAATGACAACCATGATTATTCATCATAAAGATCAATTTCGAGTACTACATGTACATGTCCACTGTACCAGTTGAAAATGGTTCTAAACTAAATGGCATATACTTCATATCATTTAAAAAATGCGCGTGGATTCCATAAACTTTTACAGATGTGACGCTAGATTTAGCCATATAACTTGAGTTTATGTACATGTACAGAATGTAGGCCAAAATCTTCAAAAACCAATAAACTGCTAGTTTTTCATTTTTATGAGTACATGCATGTAGTCAGTTATTTATTTATTTATTTATTTATTTATTTGATTGGTGTTTTATGCTGTACTCAAGAATATTTCATTCATGCGATGGCGGCCAGCTTCATGGTGGGAGGAAACCTGTCAGAGCCTGGGGGAAACCAGCAACCATTTGCAGGTTGCTGGCAGGCCTTTCCACCTATGGCCAGAGAGGAAGCCAGCATGAGCTGGGTTTGAATTCACAGTGACCACATTAGTGGGAAGCTTCTGGGTCAGTGCACTGTGTTAGTGTGCTAACCCAATGAGTATGTATAACATGCTTGGGTACATACCACCAGGTTATAAATATAAATTCCAGTTTTAGTCCCCAGCCATGGCCTCCAGGAGATCTCACTCCCCCTCCCCAGCCCGAACACAAACAGAATCACATAGCTTATGATCACAGGACACCCAGACTCACTTATATACCAAAGCAATATTAACTCAAACTCTGGCTTCATGCCAAATGAGCCTCGTTTCCAGGCTTTCAGATTTTTTTTTTTATTCTTTCTATATTAGCAAGTGATAAAGTACGTATCATCAGAGGACAGAAAAGTTTTCATTCCTTCCTCAGGGCTGGCATACACATCCACCCACATCATACTGCAGGAGAAACTCTTTGGTGTCTCGATTCAACCAGAAATCACAGCTCAAGACATTGTCCAATATGTCAAGATCATGTACAAGCAGGAAACATTCAATTTTCATCTTGGACATTCATGTATTTCCTCAGGGCGTAGATATATAGCTGTATAGCAAATAACAGAGCTCATATTATGGGCGTCCTGTACAGGATATATATATATCATTGACCAATTTAGGGCAAGATTACTGACACATCACAAAGCTGAGGACACAAGATACATATCAGGGGTTTTCTAGTCAATTTCTTTTCAGACACTCAATTTGGAAAAATCAGAGAACTCAACATTTTTTCATCACCAATGTGTAAAAAACTCGATTTATTTCATGAAAACTCACCACAAAATTTGTCTAACATTCAATTTTCTGATATTTCTAGTTGTGGCTACCACAACGAGAGAGTGACTACAAAAACCCTGAACTGCGCATGTAGACTTGTATGATCAATACTCCTGACTGAGAAAAGACATACATGTATATATACATGCAGCAGTAGGCGCATCTGTTTTGTAGTGATCTGGCTGGTATGTTTTCTTCCTTGTACAATTGTATAACTTTGTATTCATTAACAAAAGCAGGTATTCCAATTGTGTTTTGCAACATCTTCAGCATGCGCAACATGCGAAGCATTATACTATAACTGGCTAGACAACCAACAGCAAACTCCAAAGAAATTCATGCTGCTAAAACAGTTCCACATCAGGCTGGACGCAGCGCTTACTTTGCTTGAACACAAACTTTTTTTTATGCAAAAATACAAATTAACAAAAAACTGGTTTAAAATAACAGCCACAGGTTAGTGGTTCTTCTTGAATGGTGCGGTTTTCTTTTTTGTGACGGGGAAACTTTTACAATCGACTGCTTACAACCTCCAATCTCGTCTTCCTGGCCAGCCCTGAAGTAATCATCCTGCAACGGTCATTGTGGACCTTGATTAACAGACTTGTTATCTCCACGGCCACACAAATCCCTTACCTCAGGGGAATTTACCTCAATCTTACACCACCTGCTAAACCCTTCTGGGGTGGAGCCCACAATTCAATGAGTCTTGTCTAAGGTTGTCCCCTCACTAAACGAACCAATACAAGATGCCAAAGTGGTCTTCGATTTCTTTGTTGGAATATCGCTGCTTTGATGGACAGCCTCTTCAGCAGTGTCTGAAATGTGTTAGGGGGAACAGAGACTCCATCAACTCCTTTGTGTCTCAATATCTATTTACTTGAAAAGGGAAATGAGTGGAAACTCATTGTGCAGCTTTTAACCTTAATTACAGAGCTGTCAGAGGAAATTTGAGACCAGGTGAGTGTTAATATGTGCATGTACAGTTATTCTGGCCTGCTTCAGGAAAGCTGATCTTTATGTATGTTCACATAGAAAGTCTTTTTTACCACACACTATCTAATCTGCTGCAGATTCAATGCATCTTGGGCTTCTACTCAGAGACGTTTTTTTTTTTCTGCTCTGCAAAAGCAATTTTCTTTAGAACCTGATGCAATGCAGATTAAAATGTGAATCATATGCCATGTCTATTTCCCACTTTTTGTCTTAATAATTTCATTTCATTTTTCACAGAGTTGAGGAAAATAATAATGTAAGAAAATCTGGGATCTTCTGGACCTTATACAATCTGAAACCTGTTCTATGACAGATCTTGAAAATATTCTGTACACATTTTATTCTTCAAAACAAGATTTACTAGCTAAGAGAGAAAATATTTCTTACCACTGAAAAAACATGCAACTTTCAGATTTCAAAACTGGAAAATAATGACAGAAACCTTGGAATAATTGTGCCTTAATTTCTTCTTAACAAGAATACATATAGTTTGTGATCTGTATCGAGGCAGAACTAACTTTACAACTGAACTGAGGCCTTAACCAACTTTATAAAGCCTTAGAACATCTTGGAAGCCAGACTATTTCTTTCCTGTCAAACAGACAACATACCGTCATCAAGACTTGGAAAGAATTAATGATAAAATCCTTGATTAACTGTCCCTCAATTACATTTTGACAGCAAACACATAGGAAACCTTACTGGTCTGATTAATTCTGCTCACATAAAAGCCATCAGACTGACATTTAAGTCCAGGAAAGGAATAACGTCACACAGGGATATTGGTGTTAACCAGTAACTCACCATCTGATTGGCACTGTGCTGAACAGTCGGAATTGGCCATTGTCCCACTCACTACTTCTCGACACAGATAGCAGCCTTCAGGACAAACAGCACACCAGAATTTACAGCTTGGATACACATATCACCCTAACCCTGGCGCACAGTTCCAGGGCAGACTAATTTGACGGAATAGCAAAGTTTTCTCGGGGGATAATTCCTGGCACTGTAATCTCGACAAATAGAAGACTGATTACATAGTGACGAGTAAAAAAAATCTCTATGGACCAGAGGGTCGAATGAATCTTGTTAAAAGCAGGTTAAATGAGTTTTCTGTTATAATGTGAAAGTTTGAAACCCACAATGATGGTCAAAGAACCACACACACACGATGTAATTAACCTTTGAAATAACACAGTTCTTATCCTTAACTAAAAACTGTGACATAAACAACTGGCTACATGTGTACACAGAAAACATTAGAAATTGGGCTGTCTTAAGTTCTTCTCAAATATTTACCTTACGAAGTGTATGAGCCTATTATGATTTGCTAAAGTTGAAAAAAGTGCTTTAAGTTTGTACATATTTGAGTTCAATTGAGTTCTCCCCAGTTCTTTTTTTAATTTTAATACATGATTTTACCATTCTGAAAAAGATATTTTGCAGATTTAAAATATGAAGGAAAAAATTGAGCCATTTCTGTCATCGTTTTTCACACTGCAACTGCTGGCTTCAAACCTTATAAAGCACTTGCAAATATGGTTACCGCTGTCACCCTTTGGGTAGAATCAAGCCATGCATATTGCATTCCAGATGGACTTCATCTTCATTCAGTTGTCTTGGGACTGCACTGCAACATTTATTATGTAATTCCCTCCATCGATTCTTGCCAAACCGCAAAAACATGGTTTCCCCAAAACCAGTCGTTGAAAGACAATTCAATTTGCAGGAGCTCAAGACAATTTCTCAGATCACAAGAGACACAGCCAGGAAAGAAGCTAACACAATCACTGAACTGTTAGCTCCCCAGACTGCCTTAGGAATTGGATTACAGCAGAGTGCGAAGACAAATGCAGGTGTGCCACGGTCCAATGGGCTTTACACTCCACACCATTCCATATAGCCAGTGATGACTACTTAAACCCAAATTAGTCATCTTGAATATCTCAGACGAGTACCTGTATAATCTGGATGAAGAGATAATTCTATCGTCAGCAAACAGTCCTTGACCACTTGATAAACTTCTATACAACAAAAGAGGAATTGCATTTCGGGAACAAAATGTTTTGTACAAAAGGGGCTGTTTATCTGTCTATATGTAGAACAACACCAAGGGTGGAATGTTACATACTGAAGAGAAGGGAAGAGATGGAAACCTAACCCTAAAAGAAGCATATAAGGTGAAAGACCACTGAACAATGTCCAGGAAAAAGTTCATTTCTTTATTATTTTATTTTTAGCATTTCTTTTTTATCAGGTTTTAACTTGAAATATAAACAGGTTGTTATGTTCTGCATTCAAAATACATATACATAATTAGCCATAATTGCATTCACTGAATTCAACATTTCAAACAAAGTATTCAAATTTTTTTTAAACCTGAGCATGGCCATAATGATGTCAACTGTTCCAAACTGGCCATAGCAAGAACAAATGAATGATTGTGAATTAAACACCACTTTGTTGATATTTCAGCCATCATGTGGCAAGAAAATGTTTAAAACAGGGATAAGAGTAAACAGGTTTTTGAATAAAGCAAATTTCAATTAAAATTTGAAAACCAAATTCAAATTTTTCAAATATACATGTACATGTGCATATATAATCTAGAAAAAAAATGGTCACTTCAACCATATCATGTCAAAGGTGCTGGAAACTGTCAAGTCTTTCAATATGAGAATAACATTCAAATTCAGAACAAAAATGATACAAGATGCTTTAAAATTAGCTAAAAACAAAACATAAATCATTCATAATTTCCATGATCAAATAAAATATGGTTCTTTTATTTAAAGCAATGCCAGCGATGTTAATGGTCCTATTCTGTTCACCGGGCTCCCATGGGAGACCTCTAGGTTAGTCATGTTCCATGCCAAGTCGAGACTAGAGATCTGAAGGTCTTATTCTTTTTACTAGAGGCCCATCATAGAATATGCTGTTTCTAAAGCATTCCACTCGATTAGCAACTTTCAAACTGTTTTCCTGAATAGTATTTAATGGTCTTAATCTAGCTGACATGTACATGTACTTGATTTTCAATTTTCTTCTGTAAAATCTTTTTCTTTACACTGTTTCTCTTGAGAAAGTCACATTTGGAACATTCTGTGACGTGCATCCAACGTAAACTACATACAACTACCAGGACATTTTTAATCCTCTATTTAATCTGTAATGAAACTATTTATAGCAAAAACTAAAATCCACCTCTCCAATGAAAAGACACAACACAGCTGTTTTCACCAAGAGGAACAAGGGTTATGTGAAATCTGTCAGCTCACTGGTAAATGTTTAAACGGCAGTCTAAGTTGACTGAACAGCAGACCTCAACATAGAAAGGTCTACACCAACACCTACATTGACACCAAAGCCGATGCCACTCAAATACCTCGCCTGGCTTCACAAAGCTGAGCTACTTCAACAACAGCAAACCTTGAAATATCAAAGACGCCATATATCCCTTACACAAACATTAATAAAACCAATTTCCTTTGAAGACATGCACCAGTGAGCATTGAGAATCACCATGTTAACAGCCATAAAGTTGAATCGAAAAGAACAGAATTAGCTTTTGGATTGTTCACCGTACGTAGTGGTAATCTCAAGTTTCTTTGGAAAGAATAAAAACCATTCTGTCTTTTGAATACTGTGTCCATCAAGGAGCCGATGGAGTTAATGGACATTATGCAACTGTGATAATCCATTTACTGACCAGCTACATGTAGCTAACTGCTTCCTCAAAATGTTCTCTGTATCCATGACCGAGTTAAAATGGCAAATACTATCGCTTTCATTGGACAAGGTGCCGCTCAGTCTGCAACCGTGTACATGGCATCACAGGAATTGGAGCCTTGGTTCCATTATCACCCTGGTTTCTAATGATTTTACGATGGTTAACCCTGGTTCTGGTTTTTTAATACCGGCACTACTCTTGGAGTCCAGACGTGGTGGCTACTGCCAACTGAAGGTGTATCTAGAGCTTAAATCGGCTTTGTGCAAGATCCAAGATCAAAGATGGCTAAAAATGGGAATATCACAGTAACCAAGGTTTTCATATTGAAGAAATGTTTAAAGCTGTAATCAGAAGCAACCCAATATTGATCTTTTTTTTCTTTCTTTTTTCTCTCACGTGACGAAAGCATACTTTGCATTAGGCCATTCTGAATGCCACCAAATGGTAGAACATTTACAATGGGCTACTTTCAATTCAACCACTGTTCGTTAAAACCAAGTAAAAAATGCATGAATTGAAAAAAACAAACACCAAAGCAATACCTGAATCATCTTTATAACCTACCATCTACTTGTTCCTAATTTGGTCTAATTCCACAGAATACATCATATTCCCCATAAGTACATGTACATATAGTTCAGTATTATTAAGACATTAATTTCATTCATCATTATACAATTATTTATAATGTGTGTACATGTACAGTTGATCTGATTTATGCCAATAAAAGTATTTCACTGACTTGTGGTCAAGAGTTTTCTGCAGTTATTCAACAATGGTCAGTTGTACTGTATGTTTAAAGAATGTGCACAAAGTCAATGGTTTTACCAAAAATTGAGCAAATCCCCCTTTGACTTGTAAGCAGACTGTGTCATGAATTCCTCATGGTTACATTTGCTCTACTAACCAACAGCGTGGGTGTAAGTCGTGATATTTCTTTCTGAAAGATTAATATTTCCACATCTTAGCTGTAGGAAATTAATATCCCCACCAAACTAGTCCACACGGCCATTTACTGTACTGAACTACTATCATCTTGCATTTTCTTCTTATCCCTCTTGGTATTTCTGTTCCATCACTTAAGATTCTTGGCTTGCCAGTGGACAAGAAAATAAAATTACAACAAGCACATTAAAGCCAAACCACAGCTCAAGGGCCTGACTTTATACTTGCCGCTAGGGGTGTCTATGGATTAGTTTGTTAGCGCTAGCACAGCGTAATGACCAAGAAGCCTCGCACCAATGCAATCGGTGTGAGTTCAAGTCCAGCTCATGCTGGCTTCTCCTCCAGCCTTACATGGGAAGGTCTGTCGGCAACCTGCAGATGGTCATAGGGTTTCCCCCAGTCTCTGCCTGGGTTTCCTCCCACCATAAAGCTGGCTGCTGTTGTATAAATGAAATAATATTGAGTATGGCATAAAACATCTATCAAATAAATAAATAAATAATTCATGCTCCAGGTCTTTCAAGATCATAAAGAACTTTTACGTGGACTAAACCATAATAATGCAGCCTCTCCATTGCCATTTTACAGATTTTTATTCTTACGACAACATTTTAATGGCAGAGCCATTAAAGCTGCACTCCTTCTAATTAATCAACATATGCAAATTATATACAGTTTGTTTGGGTATTAAACTGCCTATAGGGCACATGTGCACATCTGCTGGTCTTGAAGAAATACACGTACATGAACTGATTAAAAGGGTTTTCTTATCTAAAGGTTCTATGCAGACAAATAAATATACATGGCTACCATGAATATTTGTTTTATATCGTTTCTCTTACTGACATTCATTGCAGACACACACTACAGGTACATGTGATGCATACATGCATGTAGTTGATATACAGGCCATACACATCTAGTCAAAGACCAGTGATACAAAATGGAAAGAAGTGGTTACTGTTAACATGTATATAACTGAACTTAAATTTAGAAAGTTTTAGATTACAGGCTTGGAGACTTCATCACACTAGTTTGGTTTCTTTGACGTGACCATGAATAATGCCATCACCACAAAGGCTCTCAACATGTTCCTGTGTTGGCTCATGATCATGGCCATAGGAATCTTGGACAATCATGCCAGCTACATGTGCTATCAGGGTCAAAAAAAGTTTGTGATCAATCTTCATTCTTCTTCAAACTGAGTACTGGAAAAGGAAAGCCTGCATGATTCTGAGCACTCTTTTTAAAGAATGTCTCACTTTAATGTATGATACAGTAGTACTTAGTTATATAGCTGGAGCAAACTGGAATGTCTTGGGTAGACCAATGACCTTTGCCTGGCAACAAATACGAAATGAATGTTCCCACGTGTGACACACCAACTTGCTCCACTGCATGCCACGTTAGTCGAAATGGTCGTCAGTGATCACACATTGTACATGTACAAGACTGTTAGTTAAGTGTGTTATTGGTGCCATGACTGCAGTTGACAGCATGTTGTCATCATACAAGGTGTCTGAACGCAGTGTGCCTTTACATCACTATATAAATCCCCATCTCTCGCTCCTTCAAGCCTTGATACTCAGAGTCATAAAGGTCAGAGCTACATGTACAATTAGAGCATACCGGGATAGTTAATGTTCAAACTGCCTTGGAGAAATACATAAATAAATGCTTTTTCAGGTTTTCATTTAGGGAGCTATCATCTGAGAGCAAAAAATCCGAGAAAAGGCAGGCACAAATCAAATGACAAAGCCTAGAGGGTCTCAGCTGTTGGTTCTGGTACAGCAGAACATGCTATGTGAAACATTCAGATAAAATTGGCTTTCTGATGGCACGTGGCAATATGAACTGGGCTGAACGATGGACACCTGGACAACAAGACTGATGTTACACTGTGCAAGTACATGGCACATAAGATACCACCTGGTCCTCCAAGTGTACATGTGTAGGTTAAAAACACAGCTGCAGCTTTACGCTCATTAAGGGCTTGGCAGCAACTCTTATTGAAATAAATGATTTAAGTAAAAAAAGAAAACAAAAGCTCAGAAGAGAAAGATTGCTGTTTTTTTCTCATTTTTACAAAAAAATTGCACTATAGGCTTGTTTGGCCAGACAGACCAGAAATTCTCATTCGTAGCATATGTGGGAATATTATTAATCCAATGTGGGATAATACATACTCCCTCCCCTCTTTTTATACATAACTAGCTTTTTAAAGTGGAAAGGGCAACTTGTGCATATTTTCCGTTCTATTAACGTAGTTTACCTACACATGCATGTATTAACGTGTACATCCTTTTGATCCTACATCCTGGTATTTTCCTGCCCAACAAACGCAGTACTGATTGTTGAGAATATGACACAGTGTAATTCTGTGCGTACAATAGACAGCCTCCCACACAATGTAATCAGCAACACGCACCTATCCATCTCCTAATCATTACGCACTGCAGTAAATATAGGCTGCTCATCAATTATTAACCTGCCCTAAAAAAAACAGCTTTATACTTTCAGGCAACAACAGACAGTATTTCCTTTCACTCGGCTTTAAGAATTAAAGCAAGGTACCGCAGATAACATTTACTGTCACCAGGCTTTAAGAGTACTGGTGGTGTTTTCTTTCCGAATTGTCAAAAAAAATTTGTCAAAGAGCTGATATCAGTGTAGACAACTTACGTGAAATATAAACTTACCCATGTCTCCTTCTTCCCCGATGGATCAACGAAGATGAGATGAGTTGTGGTCAGATACAAGGTGCCAACAGCAGGATTGCGAGCGTTGAATCGGTCTATTAGCTTCACGTTCTCTACCTGAATCCAAAACAATAAAAAAAAAACAAATACAGGTGAATACAGATTTACTCTATGTTGTATCTGTTTGGATAACACCTCACGCCAGAATTTTGCGACTTTCTTCTAAAATAAAAAAAAATTTTTATGTCCAAATGGATACATTATTTTATATCGGATAGAAATGTTTTGATCTGGTATATACCAAACCATCCACATAGCATTATATACAAAACTGTACATTTACATGTACATGTGGTGAATCAACATATCTGCTGGCCATTTTTCATCTGCTTTTTAGGATCATTTATCAATTCAAGAAACCCAAGTGTATATGCATGCATAATACATCCTGTTATGAACCAAAACCCATTCGTCTAGTCCCCAGGAAAGCCAGTTGTTCTGAACAAGAACAGTCCATGTTACAATCTTTAATAAACATAATATCTGTAACTCTTCAGCATTCATAAAGATGATAAAGAATGTTATTGGTCACTTTGGCCATATAGATTATGCTGGAATTTAAGAAAGTAAATAATGTCAGTTTTGTGCCGCTGACATCACATCTGGCTAGACTTCTGATTCAGGTAATAGTTTCCAGCTTTATAGAAAAAATAGTCCTCTGAAGAGTTAATTAAGCATTTACCATCATAGCCACAGACTACACCTGATACCCACAACTTGTAAAGCCAGTACAAACCCAATCAGTTTGGAACTTAGATCATGTTATTTGAATTAAACATAATTTTTGCCATGACAACATCCATTAAGGATCTCAAAGTTTCCCACAACCCCCTAGAGTGTCTGGACAAAACGTGGCTTGCTGTTCTGGGACATTTGATCTCACGGTCCTAGTAGATCAATGTCTGCTGGCTACCTGCCCAGGTAAAGTCATTACAACTACTGCAGGTGAATGCTGGGATCAGAAAATAGAGCACACCAGGTCAGCTTTCCATG
Source organism: Acanthopleura granulata (assembly GCA_016165875.1). NCBI lineage: Eukaryota > Metazoa > Mollusca > Polyplacophora > Chitonida > Chitonidae > Acanthopleura > Acanthopleura granulata. The sequence continues at coordinate 17,994,302 of JABBOT010000008.1, forward strand.
CTATACTGTCCAGTATACACATACCTGTAATTTCTGACAGAATTCAAATCCAATAAACAAACTATCACCATTACTGATTTCCTGCCACAAGTAAATTAGTTGTCTATAATGATAATGATCACTATAATCCGAACTCTATGTCTGCAAACATATAAAACAAGTATTAATCCGTTGCCATGGAGAATTGCCATTGCTGTCGGCAGTTACAGTCACCAAAAAGTCATACTAGGCCGTCTCTCCCAGGGATCATTTGTGTATACATGTAAGCAGGTATTTAGTGACAGTTTGGGGGCTACATGTAGATGTGCATAAAGCTGGATACTGCTAAATGGCAGTATACATGACATGATACGTAAGCACAGTATACATCTACTATATATGTACTTTATCCCTATGTTCCTCAATCTCATCTCCTCACCTCAAAGTGTCCACACTGAGAAGTATATATATACAGTTTTACAAGTATGCTGTGTTAGGATACATGTATATCTAAAATAAGCGCACTGATAATACAACCGTGGCCTCACCATATGTGTTATGTATTAATATATAATATGTATTAACTCCTTTGCATGTTTAGAGCAAAGAAATATGACATCAAATACCTCAACCAAATTCATGTACAGGTATATCACTGAGTAAACTTTGTAAACTGACATGAAATTCTTCATGTACAATTTCTACATGCCTGGGCATACCTGTATGATTAATTTATTCCAACATTCTGGCTTACTTCACTTTATCATCAAGGGTAGGTTTACATATATATGCAAATATATATGTGAACATATGTCACAGACTATGCTTGGCATCATGCTCATTATCCCCTTATTAATAACAGAAACATGTATACTATACTACGATCTATAAGTGATCAACATACCAGTGGTCTCTCCAGCCAGTCTGAGGATGGGGAATTTAACATGCAGACCTAATAACCACTGCCATTTATAATGGATGGACGAAGCAGGATTACAGACTGATGGAGTTCACTGCTGTTCCCTAATCACATCATAAATAACCCGCATTACACCCATAAATCAGTGGAAATATAGGACTTACTCGGTAATGATACTAACTGAAAATAGGTAAGTACACTTTGCTAACAGTGCGAAAATCCAAAAATGTCCATCTTGTATACCTTACTCATAAATAATAAACATACGCTAGATGTATGTTCTTAATGAATGATTTGCTGTCTACATTTCTCACACGGACAAACATATAATATCCATGGAAAGTACTGAGCCATGAATATGAAGGTTATGCCTGTAACACACGGTCATGTTAAGCTGCATTCACATGAAAGAATCTTTGATGCAGACATGCATAATTTGACTGGTGGAATGAAGGCAGAGTAAGCTGTGATTCAAATGGTGCCATTTGTCACGAACTTACACACATCGTATGAGACCGCATTTGTTCTACATTCATTCGACTAATCAAATTCAGCAGGTTGATACATGTATGACAAACATGTATATCAAGTCATTCATCAACCTGTTTATCTGTAGTAAAGAAAACAGGAAACTAAGATATGTACAGGACTGAACACATACATACTGTATACATGGAATGAACGAATGACGATGGCAATATATACAAGTATGTGGATGAAGAGATGACACCACCAGAGAATGTGGGCGAACGTACATAAATACATGGATACATATTACCCAACCTAATACCATTTCGATTACTGGATTCGTGTTGGCCGAGTGTCACCCCAGGGCTGTATGAGAATCTCAGCACAGTTTGCCCAGCTTGTGCAAAAGCCAGTCACAGACAGTAATACTAGGTAAAACATGTGGTCCAGCCATGCCACTTCCAGTTCACATCAGCTTTGGTCACTCCCTGACCTTCTCAGCACCTGTCCTTCACAGAGCCTTGGTTTTACAGAATCCACCTTAAGTCAGACAGTCAGATGGGCTAGATACTCTAGGATGGTCAGAGGGCTATATACATGCATTCCCGACAAGCTGGTCATCAGCATGAACAGCTGTGGCCTGGAGTGACCTCAGTCATGCTCACATCGCTGCCCAGTCTCCACAACAAGTCCTTCTAGAAAGCTATTTCAACTGCAGAGCCAGACAGGCCAAAAGCTGCCTGGCCCTATTTTAAGAACAGACAATTCCAATCACGGATCATTAAGTTGCTTCAAGCTGATTGACTTAAAACACTCGCCTGGGTGACACACTGATCAGGTATCATCGGGAGTAAGGTAGAATATTTCAGTCAGGTTTTTAGCTGAAATCCAAGTGTGCCGTCAGTGCCCTAGTTCAATTACTGTAATGGAATCCTACGAATGGCACAGACAAACAAACATGGCTGAATAGAGCTGGATGCAGAGGCTACAGCCTTGATACCATTTTCTTCTACTCTGCGATGGCTTTTCCCAGCCTGAGACAATATTCTCAGGATTCAATGACTGGGCCTCCTCAAACTGTCAGGCTTCGAAAAATTCCATTCAGGCAACAATATATCCTGTGTTCCGTTGAGAAAGGCAGACAACACTAAGGCAGCCATATGATGAGACCTTGAAATAATTACAATGATCACGGGTTGGCTTGGAGACACCTCGGTGATTTCATGGGAATTAACCATGCAGGCTCTCTAAAACTGACCCATCATTTCTCGGTTGCTGACAAGACAATCGACGAATACAACTAGCAGAAACGGAGCACAGGAGCAATGCTGGCTTGGGGAATTCAACAGGAAGCCACAGGTCATTCAAACAGATTCCAATCGAACAAAACAACATTCATTACCTGAGAAACCATTACTGCTGTTGTCAGGACACACAATACATACCATGTCATTTACGATAAATCTCTGCTGACTGTCTCTTCGTCATGCAAGATGCCAAACACTGGGTCTCCAATCCTAATATTAAGACTGCTCGATGTCCCTAGTCAGGCCTCTCCCATCCTAAAGGCTGGCAGAATGTCAGTGCCATTTTCAACTGTGATAAATGATCATCAACCTCCCCCTTGCCTAACTCTCTAGCTCTCTCTGTCTCTCTTGGAATCTTGGCAGGTATAACACATCCTGCCAAAGTTGCCCATGACCAGTTGGCAATTCTCCATTGAAGTTACGTAAATGTTCTGAGCTCGAAATTTCTTTGATGAAAACCGTTCTCTCAATTAAAGGCCAATGATTGAGACCTCTGCACGCAGGTTTACAGATGGCTGTCTAGATGCAGTATGACTTCCTCTGATGAGATTTCTGGGTACTGTTCTATCTTGTCAGTCTTGACATTTCACACCTGATCTTATATGAAACCCCCTACCATTAAACTTTATCAATTATGGAAGAAATGTGAAGAAAATGATTTGTCCAATATCACAAACTTGAATGAATGAACAATGTAACTAAAACTCATGTTCTGCCATTTCTTAACACATTTCTTATTAAGAATTTTTCAGGGAAATATTCTGACACAACTTTGAACTTATTAAACTTTTATGGTTTTAATGAAAATAGTCGATATACATATATATATTATATATATAATCCTTGAAGTCTTTTTCAAAGTATGCTTAAAACTAAAGAATGAGAAGCAATACCATTGTGTTTGTTAAAATTTCTGGAATTTAGAAACTAACTTCACATACTTCAAATATATGATACTTTTATATTATTATATAATTATAAACTATTAGCAATTAAAATTTTAGATACCTGTGTTCCTCTGTCACAATGAACATAGTGTAAATTTGTTATCAACCCCATAAGATGTGACAATGATTGAAGCATGTTCGTAAATGGCAGGGCAAGTATGTATATAAATACATAATACATAGATGTGGATTGGTGGCACAAGGCCAAATCCTTCAATGATCAGATGATGACTGCAAAACCCTGAGGCCAGAGGAGATATCTAGCTAACCTAGATACTGAAAACATGTAGCATGAAAGGATGGACATGTACCAGACCAAGTTGACCACTTCACTGGACATAAGGTACCAACACACAGAAAACGATTTTAGGAGATACATGTACGTCACCATGATAAGAAGCTTAGGGGGGACACAATAGGGGAGTTTCGAGTTCGAACTCTTTTGTCGTAGAAGGTAAGAAGAGTTCAACTGTGTCATGTGACTTGTCAAAAATGTCAGGCAATTTTGTTGACTTCAATTTACCAATCACCTGTCTTGTCGTGTTAGGGAGGTACAAACGACCTCTTTTTAAATTAAAAAACTTCCAGCTCCTCAATTTCTCTATTGCACGTCGCGTCTAAGTAACTTTTTTTGAAACTTTTCTTAGATGCCCATGTTACAGCAAATGTAATAAGAAATAGTTGCCTTATATTTTTGACAGGTCTCATGGTACAGTAGGGCTTTTCCTACCTTTAGCGATAAAAGAGCTTGATCTCAAAACTCCCCTATTGGCACTGCACGGACGTGAAGGAGGGGTGAAGCATTAAGGAAATAAGTGGTCACCAAAATCAGTCGGAACCTTACCTTCATGTCCTTAATGGGGGGGTAAGGTTATGAAACAGAAAGTGAAAATAGGCCATCACATGTGTAAACACAAGGCTAAATAAAGTCACATCAGCCAGCTTCTTTAAATATATGAGCACTTTGTCTTCAGCATCATCCCAACTGGTTAAAATGCTATAGAAGGGGTTTCTAATGCTTACACATCTACAAAGGAAGGCATAAAAGCTAGATTGCTTATACTGAACCATCATGACTGTGCAATATAAATGAGAAAACACTGGGGACAGGAGCTGAAGTCTTCATGCAAAAAAAAAGTAAGTCAAAGTGTGATGAAATTTAAGTGCATACATTCACAAGCCACTGGTCGACATCAAGCTACACATGATATACATGTAGGCACTGGAAACAACATGTCTGATGCTGATGCGTTTGTACAGCTAAAGCTCTTCCACAAATGTCTTGATCACCATATATAAATTATTCATTGATCTTTCTCGATGCCAGAATTGTTTTCCCCACCATCTCCAATCCAATCGGTATATCCTGCTACTTCGTTTTCTCGCATCATGCAATATACAGCCAAGTTGAACAAATCAACCTGTGAGGGGCTTGGAGAACAGAATGAATGCAATGTGCTTTTAACACCCTAACTGCCCAAAACTGGCTCAGCTCCTCCAAAATGTACATCAGGAAACTGTGATTACCATTATTAAATTCAAGATGGCAGGCTGTATGTATTACGGCAATAATACATGTATATGCAGGTTAGGCATATACCACAGAGGGGTATTACATATATGACCAGGCCTATATATGGGCGGCCAATTTGAACAGCATGTACATAATGCAATTTGGGCTAATTCACTAGTTTGGATGCCCAAAATGACAACGATTATAAATGTTGAATGTATCCAAATTCATTGGTGTCTCTTATGTGGAAATGCTACTCAATTGTGTAACAATTATATTGTCTCATATTGCCATGTACATGCAAGACTGAAATCATTATTCAAAACAAACTAACATTATAACATCTTGTGCAGTTTGCCAAACTTAGGTAAGTACATATACTGTCCCACATACACTGACGTAAAGTCCCTACATGTACTATGAATTTGAGCTTGCTTTAATCCCTAATTTTATGACCTTGATAATATAACTGTACTACTTTTCGGAACATTATGCTTCACGTACATGTATTTTCCCTCTATGTAATAATGTGAAATATTTATGGCTTGGATAACAGTAGGTTTTCTAGAATGCAAAAAAAAAAAACAAAAAAAACCTCACTGAATAATATGTAAATAATAAAGTGAAAAAAGATACTCAAAAAAAAAAAACACAATGAAAGAGCTATAATTATTTGAACTTGGTTCTAAAAATGAGATGAAAACATGAGAAAGCTTTTAGCTTAACCAATCATGCCTATGCTGATGGCACATTTGTGCATATTTCCCCATTTCATACCCATACTAACAACATGTTTTTCTCCAGAACGTTTTTTTGCATGCATGCTACATGGTGATCATGGTGATTAGCTGAGGAAATCATAGCACACAAATCATAATCTCTGTGTGTGGAACCATATGTTTTTGTGCAGTACTCATATTAAAGTTCATTCACAATAATAACCTTGGTTTTTACACACAAAAAGAACTTAGCAATGTACACACAAGATGACAAACTACAATATGAATGTCTCTTATTTTTTATCTGGAATTGTGTATGAGAAGAAAGATTAGGTTAGTGCTTTCTAATGAAGCACAATCAACAGTATTTGAATGATAATGGATTGGAATCACATGGCAATTAAAAGTTTATCAACACTTAGCTGATGATTTTTATTGAGTGAATTTGATTTGGGCCCCTTTCTGGGTTCAGAACACTCACGAGGTTATGGAAACTAGCATATATCTCACCAATCCCACTCTCACCGTCCAAAAATAACTTTCAAAATAAAGTTGACTAAATTTGTCACAGCACTCCCGGAAATAAATGTATATGTTGTACAGGTAATTTAGGCCAAGTAAATACTGTCTCTACTGAAAATGTCACAATACTATGAAGTAACAGATGAACAAGATCACGGGAAAACTCCATAAATTAAAATTGATAACAATCTTTTAACTGAATTTAAACTAAACTTTGGCCCACTAATTAGAATGGACAAGGTCATTGCCTCCTACATTGTGATTCAGAAGAATAAACGGTAAAACAAACCCCAAAAGTCGATCAACCATCGAGGCCAATGTCATGGACCCTCAAATCAAATATGGTGATTCAGTCTGTGGTCAAAGTCAAGGGCGACAATGGATGCAAGACAGCACAAACGCAATATACTATATCTCCCCTAAAATGGTTTGGGAGTTTGTGGTAGGGGTGAGGGGTGGCGGACCACATAATAATGAAGAAAGAGACAATGATATAATCCCATAAAATTTTGAACTCGAATGAAAACATGTTCCAGAATCAATCGTAATGTTTCATACAAATATTTGGAAGAACATTAGTGTTCACCAATGGTTCAGACTGCAGGTAAAGCAGTGAGCATATTTAACACCTCTTACACCAACGTCAAAGTAATCTAACTTCTAAGACATGCTGTAGATAAGAGCATTCAGTACTTTTATTATCATTAGCCAATCCCTGTATTTCTTAAACAAACAAATTTTTCCTCTGACTCAGTTAAATTTAACAAAATCCTAAAACAATACTTCATCAAGGTGCGCAGTGCTAATCAGAGAGTGACCTGTACAAAGTTCTGAAATTTTCAGTATTTTTATGGTATGTTTATCTACAGTCAACACTGGGTTTTGTAGACATACAGACTTATCACACACATACACTTACCCTACTAACATGTACATACACATGTTCATGTTGCCTCTAATCATCATGCCTCACCACGCAAACAGCATGGTTATTATCCCAAGACCTTTGTCGCATCCTCAGTCGTCCACACCCAGATTATATTTACTGATTAGTTTTATAAACAAGCCAAGGCAATTATTCCTCAGTTCATTAGGGGTATTTCCATGACATTAAAGATAATTGAGCCAAGTTGCAATTTGATCGACAGCCAACATTCACATCGGCTGGCTAATAATCTGACAGTTGTTCCAAAAACTAACAAAAGCCTCTAGACTTTATAACCATGACAATTATTAAAACACGAAAATATGGCCGATGAACAAATACTGTTGACAAACAATACCATGACAACAAGGTTGAAAAAAAGAAAAACAAACAACATGCTTTCAACAAAGACAACCCAAACAGTGCACATGTGCTGGAAAGATATACTGTACACATGTGCATTGTGTTATGAACTACACACGAAATCAGTGTTAACAAACAACATGGATGAAAAAAGAAATAAAGATATATAAAAAAAAAAAATCCTTGTAACAAATACCTGATATACAAGGGACTGACGACGAAGGAAATTTGGCTGATTAGATTGTTCATCATGCCCCAAATGGGCGACAATTTCCACCGCTTTGTGGTAGAACTCTTTGACAAGATTCACGCCGGCGTCCATCCTGTCATCGTAGTTGAGGTAATCCACCAGGTCTGACTGATACATCAGGTTCCCTCCACCTTGCACCCAGTCCACCTCCACGCTGTAACAATCCGCGCTCAGAGCCACAGTACCACCAATACAGGACACACAGCCCACCACTTAGCATACACAATGAGGTCTAACATCAGTACGGCTACATGTACATGTTTATAAAGCAATCGGTTTCTTTCTCCCCCCGGGTCCACACGGCAATAGGGACACCATAAAAGTGACACCGTAAAAAGATGTGCACCAGAGGCTGCCTCCTCCCGTCCGTCATCCCAGTATCTTCATTCCCTTTGACATGCAACGTTCTCAATTCAGGCAGTACTTTGTTACCGGCCCGTCAAGTTGCAGATGTTTCCGCTAGCTTCTTTAGCGATCCCCAGGCAGTGATTGAATCACCAAGCCGGATATACCAGTGCCTAGATTGTTAAAGGTGTGTTAAACTCCTTTAATGCTTAATAAAACAAGAATTTCTGAAAACACACTGTCCACCATAGCTGATGCATTCCTGCCTCAGCGACTAGCAAGTGATTACTGTGTAAATGTTAGCTCAAGGACTAGACCGCCCAGTGATTTTACATGCACAACACCTCCCACATAAATACTCCTCTGTATGCACACACATGGAAATGTATGCAAATCAGGGAAAGGTACAATTATGTCCAAACACTTCTTGAATACGATATAGCGTGCCACAGAGGACTGCAAACCGATATGTCGCTTTCAAGTGATTAGCACGAATAAACCGTAAGTTCTTCTGTCTTCACTCGCTATTTTTTTACTTCCACAAATGAATGTATTTTGCACAACAGAGCGCCAGTTGAGTCTTTCGGTTCATTCACGCTTGACCAACTTGTCAGATCTGGACTGAACCAACACCTTCTAGGAGTGTCTACATCAATGGACCGTCCAGAGAGTTAGTCATCAGAGATCACAGCTTGCTTGACTGCCTCTTAATAACTCCACGTGCTACACCATCACCATTCCAGGACATGCAAAACAAACAGTGTTTCCAGCAATCATAGCCTACTTGGAGAGTCATGCAAGATCACGCAACACCGACCAGGCTTCCCATGCTATCTCCAACAACAACGTTAAATATTAACAGTGCCAGCTTTTATCAAAGGCCTGTACCCCAGCCCTAGACCTGCGCAGACAGCAGCCACATGTAGCAATGATAGTGATAGCTGCGCGACCACGGACATCCACAGGATTCTCAGCTACAAGAGGGAGAATTGCTGGTTGTTAAGCGGGAGACGCGGGCCCTCGAGGCCTTTTGCTATTGGAATATTGATCTTAGTCAGCCAGCTTCGGTACTGGCCTCTTCTATTGCCTCCTTCATGCTTAGACTGCCTCAAAAAGGCACGAGGACATGCCAGCAGACAGAATTGGGCTTCTCCACCAAACTTTTTATTAACTAACACTGCCGTCAATAATTAAATCCCCTCAGACCAGATACAAGTAAATGGACGACATACATAAATATAAATCTTCTGTTCAGATGGACCTATGCAGCCTTGTGAGTGACATTTTTTACATTGGTGTAAAGGTTAATGCAGAAAAATGGTTGAACCAGCAATGTTGCAAAAATAGGCGAAATCTATAGTTTGGCATAAGATTTATGCATTAAAATGGCATACAATTTGGATACTGATTTTGTTCATCTGCCTAGAACATTTATTGCATCTTTTTGTCATCACTGAAAACTGTTGAATGATTCTCTTTACATGAATCCATCTCACTTTTTATATTTCACATACTTTCTCAGTTCTTGGGTGGTTTGTGTTATTTGTCATTTTTAGAAACTGGTCTTGCCATTATTGACCCGGAATGCCCATTTTGGTTGACAGCTGGTAAAGGAATTTCCTTTGTTTTCAAGTATAATGATCCTGATATTACATCTGTCCAAATCACCCAAGGATATAAGAGTGTGCACATGAGGCTGGGCCATCATGATTCCACCATTTAAGAGAATGGGTAATACAAACTTGGGACGGAAATAAAGTCAATTCCACAAATCTGCAGAGCAATGTTTGTCGGCGCTGGCCATTAACTGATGGCAAAGTTAATTCTTCCATTTCTGCTAAGGCTGTTGAGGGGACAAAATCTATACCATTTGGGAGTTTATGAATACCATTAGAAAATCAATACAAGTTTATCAAGCAATGCCTGGGTGAATATATATACTAGCCGACTTCTACACACAGATATTCTGGTACAGGTAAACAGACAAGAACGCCTGTGAGAAGAACTTCAGGAAGTACCATGTTCGTTGGCAAGCCGGAGCAATCCAAGAATGCAAATCAAGATCATGAGGATGAATCACGTTTAGCTCATCTCCTTCAAGAGACAAAGAGGCCAAAACCAGCATACATGTGTTACCCCATCTAAATGAAGAAGTCCACAACAAATTCAAGTGTCAAAAGCAAGCTAATTAAATATCAGAATGTTCAGACAGACATTGAATACATGTAAGTATGTTAAACCATATATATAGTTCACTGACAAGTTCAAACTACAAGTTTTCACTTTTTAAAGCCATTCTTGTGTTCCCTCAGAACATTTTGCATGGGTGTCCACACCATAAAAGAACATTACTGCAATATGTACAGGTGTACACATATTATACAAAGAATCTTATCAAGTAACCAGTAAAAAGTTATTCCTTGGGAGTAACAAGACTGACCCTTCGAGAAGATTTCTATGGAATTTCTTTTTTTCAGTTTTTTGCCTCCATGTTAATTTCTTTAAAATTCCTATCTTTGCCTATAGCCAAATTTTGTGTGCCGCCTTACTCTGAAGGTTCGTTTATCCTTCACTAAGATTTTTTCAATGATAGTCTTATGGCGTTAAAAGAACACTTCAAATGTTTAGTTAGAGTTTTGCCTAGTTTTCACCCTCACTTATCTCACCTTGTAGGGATGTCTCCTGCCAGCATGATTATCCTAACACTATCACAGACAGAACCTCAATCTGAATAAACCAATGCCCCATTCATATTAAAAAAAAACCAAAAAAAACCCGTACATATCATGATTTTAATACTCAAATGCAATGTTTCTTTCACAGCTGTCATACCAGAAAATAATCAAAATGCTGTTGCTGAAGACAGATGCCAACACACAGAACTTCAAGATCAATGTTTCCCATGATGAATGTCAAAGCCAGACGTCATGAGATGTGATCAATGTCAGGCTCATTAATTAAGGCATGTTACAATATTTCCTGTAACTGTGCTAAACCACAATGTGGTCCACCTTAACCTTCCCTGAAAGACTTGTTCCTTTTTTTAGTAGACATTCTTACGCCGATAAGGTCAAAAAGCCCTTGTGCTGTGCCAGGAAACAGTTAATGGAATGAGTCACCCCCTCACAGATTAAGGAAAAAGCTGAAGCAGCTGATTATATTACATCCCACCTCCCCACCCATACCTTAATTGACATATGACTACTGGTCACTGATAATCTCAGTCACAAACGCTGGTCAATTCAATGGCCACATTGCTCGTATCTTAAAGCCTTTACCAAGGCAGTGGTAACATCACTGACGGCACTGCTGGTCACTAATTTATTGACTGTGCATGCACACTTGGCTAACATCATCCAAAATGACAACTGATGGTCACTCCATTAGACCTTTGGCCTTATCAGAGACGAGCGGTACTACATTATACCTTTGACTGCCTTCCTTTTACATTAATTACTCAAACTGTGAAGTTCCATGGCAGGAATATCCTTTGCTGTTATCTTTCACAGGTTAACGTCACTTTTACCAACAAAGAATCAACAAAGGTTAGAAAAAGTTAATTACAACAGATAATTAACCACAGCAAGAAAAATAAAAAAAAGTTATATATGTGCAATATGCACAATACATATATATATTACAAGCCTAAATTCTAACATAAGAATATGTATGTAAACTGACATTGCATGCACATGGCTAAACCACTTATGTGCATACCAGCACACATTCGTTCAGAAAGACATCCAACAATTCCTTTCTGAATAAAAATTTCCTTCCTGGAAAAACAAAAATTACTTAATAACACGATGCTTGGAACAAAACTGAAAACTTATTGTTTGGCCATGTTTTATTAGTTTCATTCTATCTCTTCAGCCCTATGTGTTATAATGTACAAAGCTGCAGACATGAATTGTTGCAGTCTTTAAGCTTGCAAATCTGATTTATTCCATTCTGGTTCAATCCCCTGCTGAGCAATATAGTCTTAAGTTCTAACGGTCCTCGGAGCAGGCTGATATAATTGGCTATTAAGGATTGAGTTAAAAGTGGTAATTGGAAATAGTGGTGTTGTTGCGATCAGCCATATGGGGGTAACAAGGCTTAATACACAAGTCAACTGGGCAATCTTGCGAAGAAAAGCCATTTTATTTCCGACCAACCACAGAGAATTCATCAGGTAACGTCAATAAGAATTTGGGGGGTCGACGTCATTGCATTACAATAACACAAGCCAACAGGCAAGCACTCAAGTGTAATGACAGGCTGATATAACTGACATGCACGATTCGAAGACTATTACAATACTACCATCTCATTTCTTGAACAAAACCGATGTCACAATTGAACATGTCAGTTTCTCACTTTTAACTGTCACCTCTAACATACTGACTTGAACTTAAAATGAAAATTCAAGCGCCAGCAAATCCTAGCCAAATCCTTCCTTAGATCACCGGTTGACTGATCGATAAATCGATTTATACAGCAGAGCTCTCTACACACCCTCAATGAACACAAGGGAAAAGGCATAAAATAATATTATAGCAATACACAAGGCAACTGTAAATGAAATAATTTAAAACTTGGGTGTGATGAGCATAACATTTAAAAAGTGTATAACACAAAAGCCTACTTCATCTTTCAAATAAAGGCAAGTTGTTTTTCATCTTTTCTAATTTTTTTTAACACTGATTTATATTTCAAATTTAAGACACCAAACACATATTTTCTTTTCTTTTTAAATTTCTTCTCTTCTTATGTAGCCAAAATTCTTGGATAATTTGAAATAAAAAAACAGTGCTGACAATTGTTTTTTGACATTTAAGGTGTTAAAAATCTGACTGTAATGTATCCACATTTGGTTTACTTACATGTCATTTAGTGTCTTACATTTCAGGTATACTTTCATGTCAAGAGATAACATTTCACTTACCCTATACATCAGACCACTTGGAGCAAACAATGAGACAGTACAGCTTGTGTATGTGAGAAACTAACCCCATATAACCTCAAACAACTGAAGCCAGTCAGAATGTGATTTAAAATAAAGTTTCTTTTACTGATGGAAGGTTCCAATATATATATATCAACTTTCATGGCCATCTACAAAACTGAGGGCCAAGTACATGTCTCTATCTTACTGTAGCAGTTCATACATATTAAACTAATACAACTACACTAATTCTTCTCATTTTTGGGGGCACCTGATCTGCCACTTTTAGCTAACATAGATGTAATTGTAACATGGATAAAAAGTTTCTGTTTTCTCCCATGGTCAGATCATCTGATGCCCAACATATCCATATCTTTACTGTTTCAAGAAACCAGGGGAGAAATGCAATATTTTGCTGTTGACAGGACTAATAATATAATAATTAGAAGAATTAGGGTAGACATATGAGCACTTCAATAGGCCAATGCACTGCTTTCTTTAAGGAACTATACATTAATAAAACTAAAAACATAGCACAAGTGACATGTCTTTCTGTTACACAACACAAAATTCATCTCCTCCCATGACATGTACACGTATATGCCCTCACCACAACTTGTCTACATATCCCCTGTGACATTGGGTGGGATGGTCAAGCCAATGGACAGGAAGAGCCAGCCAGAGGGTTATGAAGCTCAAGTTTATTTTAATTATTTCTTTCACTGTTATTTAACTGTGAACTCAGGAATTTTTCAATTATATAATGGCAGTCAGTTTCGTGAGTAATGGAAATCAGAGGGCCAGCATTAGCTTTGACTAATGGCCACACAAGCGTTGTTGGCCAATTACTGTCACAATGGCCCTACAAGAGCAGAAAACTCAGGTTTCAAATATGTTTGTATTTCAAGCGTAATATACCCTACAAAATAAAAATGGCTCCTCAGATTTACATGTACATGTAGCCAGTATGGTTTAATAAACTGCCTATGTGAGTGTAACACAGAACTTTCAAATCAAGTACCACAACAGTTGACAACTGATCTCATGAAGATCCCCTGATGACTTTAAATACATCAAGTTTGAGTGAGTTTATCAAATAGTTTTAGAAGTATCATGCTGGCTAGAATTCCCAGCCTCAAATTGATGAAAATGGATCCTATCTAAATATGCACGTACATGTATGTCAATGAATACGCACAAACTTGCACATCTGTGCTAGGCTCACACTAGGAGGAATACAACATTTCTATTTCTTATGCTCCGAGCTAAATAGTTACACATGAATCAGAAAAATTCACCACATACATGTAAAAAATGTAAATCCTGCTGTGTACTGCTACCAAAATTATTCTGAGAAGGGCTAGATCTGCTGACAAATACATCAACATAAAAAAACATTTTCTCCTGTGTACATAAAGTCAAGATGGTAACATAAAAGAGACATTCTTCACTGCTAAGGAACTTAAAAGTTGTCTCCCTTCATTTATAAACATGAAAGAGTTAACTCCCATACATTTGAAATCACTATGGTTCAAACCATCGTTTCAGACCTCAACTCGTGTTTCAAAGAGTTGCCGCTTATCATGTCCAGTAAACATAAACAGCTTTGATGAACAATACCTACACATAATGTATTAACTGAAGGCTGCAATGCTGTTTATTATTGACACATCTAAGATGATACAGTAACAAGCATGTATAAAGTACAGAAAACAAGAACACACATTCATAAATTTAATGACACACTTTATTGACAAAAGCATAATAGACTCCAGTATGTACAAAAAATGAAAAAAATGTATAAAAATGAAAATGGCATTACACTGTAGGGCCAGTGTGTATAGTCATCCTTCCTCACCTGGCCTTCAAAAGCTGTCTTGTTGACGTTACTGAACTTCTACAGCCTGGTACTGTCTGTTTTCCAGCCTTCTTGCTAGCTCCCCTACATGACGGTTTGGAATCTTTTCAGCATTTAGAAGTCACAAAAGTAAAGACGTTCCACCATGACAGTCAGTACAAATGCCAACCTGTTGCAGTCATACATGTTCTAGTCTATGCAGCTCAACAGAGTCTGTCGCATGGTGAATTTCCAAATTAGTGATGGATAGGAGAAATAGAATTTGTATAGAATAACAAAATAACCATAAATGTATGCTTTGGGTGTGCAGTACAATTTCTATCAACCATGGTGACTCTTATTTACATGCAATGCAGTATAACTTATCTGGTGAGACAAAAAGGAATCCCGGGATTTTTCAAGTAAGGTTACCACATTTCTCTCTAGCAATACTTATATACACATATTTATACATATTTACCAGCTCTACTTGAAGATTAACAATTTCTCTATTCAAAGATCATTAAAGTCATATTAAAAATACAGCACACTGTTAACTCATACCTGTGTCTGGTGATGCTGGTGGACATCATCACAAGCTGTGCCCCATTTTATTTTCACAACCCAGATTGACATGGCATTATCACAATTAAACCTGAACTCATCAGAAGTGTTCACATCACTTAATTATGACCATTCATCAAAAGCTTTCACCATGCCAAGAAAGAGTATTTTCTAGTGTTGGGAGCAAGGCAAGCCAGCTGTTACCACTTACATAGACGGGATCAGTATAACAACCCCGGAGTATGACGCTGTTTGATTTTGTGTGGTATTGATGTCACTTCTTTGTTGCGTCATGTTATGATGCTATTCTTAATTGTAACGTCATAATTATCATATTTTATATTTTGATAAAAAGTTTCCTGGAAAATCGCAAAACAAATAATATTGGCCATTGTTTCCATCATTTGCCATACAACATAGGGCACTACATATGTGTCAGAGCTTATATTCCAAAAGTATCTACTGACCATATCATTCCTCACTCAGCCTGTGGCTATATCTACTATGCACTTATGATCTATCTACGTGAAACAGTTCTGCCTTTTTTTTTTCAGACATTCAAACATATGGATGTGTACTTTGTTCAAAGTAGAATGAAAATATCAAATGTAAAAAGTATTGGATATCATATCATCTTCAGACCAGTATTTTGATGACTAAAATCCGAAGTAATTCTTGTCAACCACTGGCAGAAGAGAGTAAAGTGTTATCTGGAAAAGGAGGGAGGGGGAATAATATTAATCAAACAGACTTAAGTACCAGGCAACTGCCACATCAAAAGATGTTATAGATTCTATTGCATTTATTAGTTCATTATTTCATATCAAGAATATACCCCTGGAGATCTGGGTTCAAACCTGGGTCGGGTCATACCAAAGACTTTAAAAAATGGTACATCCTGCTTCCTCGCTAGGCGATCAGCAGATAAAAGATATGGTGGCAATCCATCCTGCACCAAGGAGACACCGCCTTCATATAAGTGAAATATTCTTGAGTAGGGCGTTAAACAATAAGCATTCATTCATTCATTCATATCAAGAATAGATGGGAAAACTATTCTGAGATAATAAAAGTCACTGCTTTAAACAATACATCAGTGCAAATGGACCAAACTGGTCTCCTGTCTGTATTTAAGGGAAGCTCAGCCAAGGTAAATAACAGTGTAGATAAACATCAATGAACATTCATACCTAAATTGTCTGCAGAATATGTTTTCTCCAGGAAAATCATGGTTGGACACAATGCAGATGGGCCAGTATGATTTCTTGGGCACCAAAAATTATATATGGAGCAGCAAGATTTATATTACATCAGTCTTGGGTAAACCTCCCAGATCCAGAGCAACTCACTTTCACTATTTGTTGAGGCAACATGTTTCGCGTTGTCTGCCATATTCTTTTAAATAAGCCAAGTCGGCATTGCAGAAGTCTCTCGAGATCATGCTGGTTTTGGATGAGACAGGGTGGACCTCTCCCTCCCAACAACAACAACATTGTTAACCTCTGTGAAATCACGGTATTTCGCGAGAGCCCTCACCCTGTTTCATCCAGAACAGCATGATCTCTCGATACAGCTTCAATGCCGATTTCAATGGATGAATGTGGCCATGGGAAGACGGAGAAGTTAAAACATGGTTTTGACCTGCTACAGGTATGTATTGCTTTTTGGCAATGCAAACTGTTCATATATGTTTTGTAACAAGAGGTCACAGAAGTGGAATTTGACCATCTGGCGACCACTTCATTTCCAATGCAAATTCTGATGTCTATGCAACCTTGGACTGTTGCAATTCTTACTTCAGCCATGTGTCAAAAGTTTGTCATTCAATTTATTGATTTCCGGACGACTTGAATTTGTAAATCTTGTGACGTCACTGACCACGCTACTTTAATGTTACATGGTCCTTTTGAAATGGAAAAGCCCGACAGCCAGGTGTCACCGTGTCTGAAATGATATTTTATTAAAAACAGCCGGAGTTTTACCTGCGCTTTACCTTTACTACCGATGTGGTTAGTGGTGTCGAATGTTGACATCTCTGAGTGCATCCCTCAGAACAGCAAGCCACTAATTTTCTCACCCTGGTAGCCTCTTTCAAATACGCAGTTTCTCCAGTATTGAACTGAACGCATATAATCTTCATGGAAACACGCTAGTCTTGACTACATGTGCAGTTGTCCTTGTTTGCAGACTCCGACACTCGAATAACAACAACAACGGCGGCTGTCACCACTTCAGCATCGCCAGAATTTAAAAAAAATCTACATTAAATGCAGTTCGAGAATAGATGCATATATGTTACCTTAGGTGTCCTGATGTGCTCCATATCGGACGATTTCGCCGCTGCCTGGTAGACAAATGTAGATCAACTATCGAGAATTATTTATGCGATAGCCGCCATGACACCTCCCTCTGTTGCCGGAAGTCTCATCGTGACATTTTGAGGTTAAGATCGACATTGAATCTTGATTTATCTTCCCTCACTAAATCATTTTTGGAGTTAAAATAATCTCCATATATCATTCATCACAAAACAGTCCTTGTTAATGTAATGCTGTTGTTTGTTTGTTTTGATTTCATTTGCTTCGAGTTATCTTTTCAAAGGTCAAGGTACGTTATTGCAACTAAGGTCAAGGCTGTCTGAGACGTCTGGCCTAGGTTGTTTTACTTCCGGAGGTCAGCCAGATGCCCGCGTGTTATGATCTGTGGAGTTGTTATGATGCAGTAATTTGTCACTGTAACAGTTTTGCCACGAGTATGAAGATGTCAAGCCTGAAATCTGTTACCACTACTTATCTATGTCGTTATTCCCTGGTAAACTTCATCTTAAGGGCATGATGCTAAGGCCACACGTTTTCAGATTAGTCCATTAATTCTCTTAAACATTTTATAAGCCGAATGAGGATTGCATGTCTCCCGAGATGACATCGGTTTTGGACGAGACAGGTTGGGTGTTCTCGCGCCCAGTTAACCAATGTGAAATCATGGTCGTTCGCGAGAGCCCCCACGCTGTCTCGACCAAAACCAGCGTTATCTCGAGAGATTTCTGCAATGCCGATTCGTCTCATTCGAGACCGCGGACATCCAGGGACTCAAGCGTGTCGCCCATAGTAACACTACTCGCTATTGCACAGCAGTAAAAAGAAACCTGTCTGCCATGTGGAATTTACTTTACAAACCGTACAGACGTAAATCTGTTTTCCAAATTGTGGACTGTGTCGCAGTTGAGGTGTCACACCAGTACTTCGACTCTTTAAAAGGCGCTGCTAAAGAGAGATACCAGCTTATAATGGATACGGTGGGACTGGAAAAATGTCCTTACAGGTTGCCAACTGGTGCCTGGGTGGATCAGCTATTTAGGCTAAATGGCCACCAGTTCAGTTCGAAGGATAACTTGCGATCTGTACTCATATTATGGTTTCTACACCCAACAACTTTGCAACTTGGGCATCGTTAAAAGGGAGAAATAGTTGACGTCTGTATGTTTAGCAAAGAAAATTCAAATGGTGGCCAGATTTGTTTTCACCGCAGTGTTATAGCGAGTAGCATTACTATGGGCGACATGCACAAAGTGTACGGATGTTCGCCGTCTCGAATTGACTTACAACATGTACAAGTTGGACAAGGCAACCAGTCATATTGTCTAAGTGCCAACCCGTCTAAGTGAAATCATGTAACACCTTAGTAGAATCGGCTAATATCTTAGGTCGAGTCTTCTACAGCCTAAGTCGGATCACGTAAAGTCCTCAAAAGCATAGGATTGTTCTGATTCAACCTTTTTGCATGTTTGGAAGGTATTTAGCCGGGCACATTCTGAAGGCATGGTTATGTGTAAACTGATATGTAAAATGGTTGAGGAATTAGGTTACTAGTACTCTGTATGTGGGTTACCATGGTTACTGATTCCATATTATGCATGGTTGCTTGAATTTAGGCAAAATCAAGTTTGTTCTTTTTTCTCAGTTATCCTCGAAATGGAGTTCATCAAATGAGCAAATATTTCGGCTATAAAGAGATGAGTTACTTTTGTTTTGTGTTATTAAATTTTACGCATTGGAATATTGAAAGACAATATGTATTACAATGTAAAGGATACCTCTAATCAATCCTAAGGCGTGAAGGAGGAATTGTTGATTAATTAAGACTGATTAAACAATGGCTGCACGACAGGAGGCAAGTTTCGCCATATTTAACATGATAATGTTTAACAAAATCATAAGCTCTGGAAACAACACGTGCCAATAATCAGTAGAGATACTACTCTCTATATACCACTGTGTACGAGTGTGACACATTATGGTGGCAAAAATGTCACATCAGCATGATTTTGTCTACCAGCAGTAACCAGTTTGTGTAATTTGTGTAATTCATCCACAAAGACATGTGTACCATTCGTACACAATTTGTCTACCACCGATACACATACATTGTGGATGTGCGAGTTGTACACATTCATTTTACTGAGTAGTCTGACATGGAGAAACAATGTTGCAGGTGTCAACATACGTTTGCAGTATATATGACAAAAGCCTTTGGCCACAATGATAAAGTCACAGACGACCAAGACGCAATGGAATGCCCTGACCTCTGTAATGTGACTAACACAGCATCGACACAAAACCAGATGTGTCAGTGTTTGAGAGTACAAGATTATCCCAAGTACAGGAAGCTACTCAATGCAGACACAGCCAAGAATGTTTCAGTTGGGAAATTACAATGATGGTGTCATCACTAGTGACCAGCTGTTGAGGCGTGTCTCCAAATGAAACGTGCCTTTAATAGACTAAGACCTTCTTGACATGCACTGATAGCATATCCTCAGTGTAATTTCTATCCCGTGATATACAGTACTGTTGTCAAGGTGTACTTTTATGGCCTGTAAGACATTAGTAAATTGCATGCCAAGGTTTATTTTCTATGAGCTGTTTGTTTTATGAAACAAATTCACTTGTTTCAAGAAGGCATACATTTCATGAAATCACGTCTCATGAACCAAAGCTTTGGTGTTTATAAACATAGATACATATATATAGAATGTATATATAATGTGGAGCCAGCAAATGAATTCCATATGGGGTTAGAAGATCTAACTTAAATTGTACACAGATGCGACCTAAGGCATTAGACCATTTGACCTGAGGCATTAGACCATTTGACTTAGAAAAGTTAGCAATTTGATGATATGATCTGTGTACGTTGGACAAATATATTCAATTTCAAATCAACTGAAACAAAGTCAGAGAATAAAGAAATCCAACACACAAGCAGACAGCCCCTGGAATTCACCAACAAACAAAGCTATATTCTGCAACACTGACGAGTAAAATATAAAACTTGTTACAGTAGCTGTCGTGTTCAGAAACCAGCCACAGGATTCCGCAATGGCATAAGTGATTAAATGTCAAGAAAATAATGTGCACATGTACAATTACTTATTTAGATATCAGTCATACAAATTTATGATTGTTTTTGTTTTTTTCTTTGTAAAACCGACATTGTTTTGGACATTAATGCAAATTTGTTACTGAAAGCAGGGAATGGTTTTTGTATCTATCTACTGATTGTGTATGCGGAACTGTTTCCCAGTCAGTGGCAACTAAACGGCCCAAGCCATAGTGACTATTTCTCTAATTGTAATACTTGAGCACTACTTTACTCGTTTACCAAATACTTTGTGACTACAAAACCAGAAATGAACAGTTGACTGCACAGTTTAGACCTGGATTACTTTAGGTAGAAAAGATTCCCCATTATATATAAAAGATTCCGTCATATATATTATATATGTGTCAGTTATTTAACATGTAACTACCGGTATATCAAAATACCATTACTATTATCCTCAAACTGTCCATGTATTGCCTTAGTGCAGTTGAGCCACAATTATTTATTCATTCAAGCCCTTGATGTGTCATACTTGACTTAAATCACTTGAATTGACCTCACCAATCCAAAGGTTCTACCCAAGGGGCTTGAAGGAAATATTTTCTACACATGGGTTTAGACCTTGGAAGGCTAGCCACACTTTACCCATAACTCAGCCCCACTTAGCCATTAGGCTGATATAGCTTTGATAGTTTCCAAGCCAGACGAGGATGTGATGTACAGATAAGCGTTAAGGGGAAGTAACTGTTACAGCTGTCAAACCTTACATAATTAAGAATTATGGTCCTGACATTTGAATGAACCTGGATGCAATATGAGATATATTATATGATATTGTTTTGCAGAATGTTCATATAGGCTGTATATTAGGCAAATGGAAGGATTTGATCATGTCTCTTGCTTGTTGTAAATCAAACTCTCAACAAAGTGAGACTGGAGTGATACTGAACATACTTGCGTGGTTTTAATAAAGCAAGATATAGTTTATATGAATTTAAAAAATTCATACTACTGCACAAGATGGACCTGTTGAAAAGGCACATATGCTGAAATACAGGTTTTCATGGGATGCCCAATATTTTTTTCTCAACTTTGAGGATAGTGACCCCGTGAGTGCAAAAAAAAACCAGAATATTCTGTAATATCTAATTTGGGACACAGTGTGACTGGTTTATTGTGGCTGTTTAAGTAACATGCTGTACAGCTGAACTAATGAGTTTCTTTTTGACGTTACTGTTGAAATAAATGCTGAATATGCCTTCAGTGTGAATATACCTCCACACACCAAATGTTTAATTTGGACAGCAGCATATAAACTTACACCATAGGTCGTCCGTGACTAAGTCTTATTTTAATACATGAAATTTAGCTAACTCTATTTAGTCACAGCTTTGTATAAAACATTAGATTTTTGTTATATTAATGTATTTGTATAAAGAATGATGATTTCCGTCCCAAACAAATGTTGATCTCTGTGGAGGTAAATATGATCAAATTCCAGATGTAATAGGAAAGAACAGATTTGTTAATCATTTTGGCAGTGATAGTCAGTCTTGAAAATGAAGATTAATGTGATAGCACAACAGGGTGACTCATTATAACCGGCTCCATCATTCATTTTGACTCTTTTGATATTTTATGTGATGATGTGAAAGTGGTCTCGTTTAAATTAAGTAACTATGCCTACAGTTGTTCATTACCACAAAATACTGAAAAAGAATATAATGCAACAAACGAGAGTGTAATTATGTATTCATCACATGTCTATTATCAGTAATAGATAATCATTTTTATAAAATTATTTGATTATATCTTTTGTCATCAGATAGTTAGATACATGTGAAGAACATTTAGTATACATACAAAGATCAGCAACTTCATGTACATACAAGTATATAGGTACCCTAAGCGACCTAAAATTTTGACTATGACAGAGTTGCTCATTTTTCCTGATTCTGACTGTTCTGTTGATAGTAGGATATTGTTTTAAGGTTTGCTTGGAAAGTGGCATAATATCATTTGGGGAAAAATGTAAGTTTCGGCTCCAGGTATATTTTGTGACATAATTTACCTCTGAAAATGCACTTTTTGGGGACAATTTTAGAACGTACAGCAAGCAGTCCTGTGTTGTCATGGTAGATTGCTCTGTATGGTGAGAGAGAGTGATGATCAGAAACTAGAGCACAACAGTTCACCATGTTCACCGTCACACTGAGGCCCTTTATAACCACAAGGGCTTGAGCAGGGATACAGTCTTATTTGAAAAGCCAAGCCATAGGTTCAGTGAGGGGGGTAAATTAAGGTGAAAAATATTGAGAGAAAGAAAAAATGTTACGAATTCACAATAGGTGTAACATAGTGAACAAACTGAAGACAGTGCCATCATGCTCTGTTTCCTGATGAAGTGTATGGCCTGTCGTTAAAAGATCTACAGACATTTGATGTTCGGACAGATAGAGCAACTTCAAGAGCACCTCTTTGCACCATCTGGGCTGCCTAATGGTTAGAGTATCTGCCTGATGGTTGGGAGATCTGTAATCATTCCCAGGCCGGGCTTGCCAAAGATTTTAAAAATGAGCTGAGCTGGACTTGAGCTCGTGCTGACTGCATTGGCGAGAGATCCCTGACTCGTTAGGCTGCTCTAGCATGCTAATCACTTGGCCACAGAGTTAGTCATCCTCATTTTCATACATTTTGAGGTTACATGTACCTTGTGTTCTTTCAGTGTTTTAGCTATGACGAGCAGCTCTATAATCTGCCCCTATCACTTATTGGAGCAGTCCGGTTTTTGAAATCTTAACTTTCAGTTTGGGTCATCCACAAAATGAGATTCCTGACAGAGGACAAGATGACATCAATGCTTTGTTGCAGCTAAATTTGCGCTTGATTCATATGAGTCATTCAGCCAAAGTTCCCACATAATTTTATTTTGAACATAAATGTTATGTACTCAGCTAGAAGTTTTACATATTAGTTACTCAGTTATACAATGTTCACAGCTGAGTGCATGTAATGTCAGCATACATGGAATGAGTGGGTAATAATTTTTACTGATAGAGGATAATTTTTACTAAGCCAGTTTGAGCATTGTGCGAGAGATAGTACTTTTCCCCCTTTGTCCCTATAGATCATGGAACCAGATTTTTCTAGTTTAATAAACTTTCTGTACCTATCATATTCATGACAAAGTTTATATTAAAGTGTGTTAGACTAATCCTTTTGGATATTGTACTTTGGAATCTGGGATGTTCTTACAATACATGCATGTCACACCCTCTCAAGGCCAACATACTTTTTTTGACTTCTAAAAATTAAACATGCTCATTTCAATGCTGTCATACAGTAGCTGTAACTACTGTATTCAGGGAATAATAAGTGCTTTTGCCAGTAATTTCTGTTACATCATGATGTAGCCTAAATGCTATATCATGTGACAAACCCCAAATAAACTACATATTTTTATCTAAAACTTGATGCACATGTGTATATTATACATAATAGCTGCTTAACAGATTTAACCTTAATTACAGAGCAGTATATCACTGATAATGAGACAGCTGCTAGGAGATAAAATTTATCTTCAGCTTTTAAATGGAAATGTAGTAATTGCAGACATAAAGCATTAAAATTTTATGTTATTTTTGATATATTTATGACAAATTGTAGCTTCATGTATACTGTTATCATAGTTTACACAAGGACTTCGCAGTGCACACGAAGAATGCATGGCCCACACCTACTTGTATGCAGGGCACAGGTTAACAAACCGCGTATCCGAGTTCTGACCCTCCAACTTCTGCACAAAGCTTTCATTTTTTCAAAATCCTCGACTTTTATCTCTCTTCATGCCTCCCTGCTTTTCAATCGACTAAGATTAGGTTATTTACAACTCTGGTATGTTATATGTTTAGAAAGAATGCCTGTCGGAGATGACTTGGTTCAAGGCTGAATAGATCGGCCATATGAAGTTAACAATATAGGGCTGGTATAGTGTTACATGTGCCGCTGTGATAGAGACGTACAAGGTTTTGAAATTTGGATGGGGACTTCATGAAGAGAAAGTGGGTAAGTTACATGAATGTTCACAGTATTTACTGTAGTTCTTGGAAATGAGATGCACATTTTGAACCTATAATATATGGATCTGTCAGGCAAGGCGCATGGCATATATGATACTGGTTCGTGTTCTACATGTACGTATTAAAAGTTTTCTTTGAATCGTGTGGTGGGTGGGGGGGGGGTGTCAAATACATGTAGTGGCAAATTTGGCTAATTCATGATCAGGTGTATTATGATGTCTGGCAGGTAAGGTATGGCAGATGTAGCTTTCATGACCAGGTGTATTATGGTTTCTGCGATGTAAGGTATGGCAGGTGTGGCTTTCATGACCAGGTGTATTATGGTTTCAACAAGGTAAGGTATGGCATATGTGACTTTCATCACCAGGTGTATTATGGGTTCAACCAGGTAAGGTATGGCAGATGTGGCTTTCATCACCAGGTGTATTATGGTTTCTGCTAGGTAAGGTATGGCATATGTGACTTTCATCACCAGGTGTATGATGGTGTGTGCCAGGTAAGGTATGGCAGATGTGGCTTTAATGACCAGGTGTATTATGGTTTCTGCTAGGTAAGGTATGGCATATGTGACTTTCATCACCAGGTGTATGATGGTGTGTGCCAGGTAAGGTATGGCAGATGTGGCTTTAATGACCAGGTGTATTATGGTTTCTGCCAGGTAAGGTAATGTGGCTTTCATGAGCAGGTGTAATGTTTCATCCAGGAAAGGCATATGGTAGATAGGTATATGGTAGATGTGGCTTACATGACCAGGTGTGTTATGGTTTCTGCCAGATAAGGTATGGCATATGTGACTTTCATTACCAGGTGTATGATGGTTTCAGCCAGGTAAGATAAGGCAGATGTGGCTTTCATGACCAGGTGTATTATGGTATTATGGGTAAGGTATATCACGTGTGACAGCTGGTGTCAGGTATGTCCTTGTGTGCGTGTATTAGTATCAGGAATTGTTTGTCAGATTGTAGCATTAAGAATTTGGCAGATTTGACCTTTAGAGGATCAGCCATGTGTGAGCCGTGTGAGATAAGGTGTAATATACTTGGATTTCATGCAGGTATGTCTGGTCAGGATTGTGCCTAATCCCAAAGTATACCTGCTGTTTCTAGTTTTTAGGCTTTACTGGTTCAAGAAAATATAAACGCTATTGTGTGTAATGCATGCGGTGAAAGATATGAGTGATGTTTGGGATACGTGTATATATATATATATTGATCACTGAGTGAGTAAACTCTTTGAGGAGAAGGTGACAGAGTAACATCACACAGTTTATATGGATAGCAACTTTTGATTTATTAGCAGGCTGTATTTTTTCAAAAGCCTTCGTGAACGAAATGCTGTTCGCAGGAAAATAGACCTGTAAAACGCATCATTCTGTTACGTCGTTCTCTCTCCGTGCAAACGGTAGGTTATGCGAAAGGTTGCGCAGTCTAGGAAACGGTGTGGTGAAAACTAACAGTTGAATGACAGTTCGCATGTCGGATAAGTGGAGCGTAATTGTGCAGGCTCATGCATCGGTTTTGCCCAGGTACAGATTTTTGTGGTCAATTTTGAGCACATGTAGGTTTGGGTGACATGAAAACGGATCTCATTAACAGCCGTTTCATCAATGTCCAGTCGGAGATCTGCCGCGATTTTGTTGAGTTCGTTGAAGGACTCAGTGTTGCGATGAATGTCAGAATTTTAAAATAATCTCCTGAAGCCATCAACATCGATGGACTACACGTAAATGTGTCAGTGAGGCCTTTGCAGGATACATGTACCTGAAAACACTGTCTGTGAACACGTGAGTGCTTTCGGTATTGTTATACGGAAATGACATTTCCACGATCGACTGAGGCTTAAGTTCGTTTTAAAATCTACCAGAAGTTTCAGGTGTCCTCACGTGTTCAGAAATTTATTCTCTTTCTTTGACGTAATGGGAAGTAGGTCACAACGTGAGTAGCAACTCCTTTGGCACTTTGCCCGTGCGAACGCTGGTCGTTCACGTCAAAATGATGTTTAGTAACCTCCACATAACCTGAATGATCGTTCACACCAAAAATTACAACCTGTATTAAACAGCAATGTTTTGATGTAGATTCCAACATCATTTCACATGATAACAATTTTAGAATGTAATTCAAAACGTTGCGGTCTAATAAATCAGAAGTTGTTATCCATATAAACTGTGTGATGTTATTTACTGAGTAAGTAACATATTTATGAAAGTGTAAAATGTATCTTTGTACAGTCATGTAACATGGACTTGTCTCAGAATATCAAAGTTAGCTTCATTATTAGAAACAAAGTGGGTGACAAATGACGTTATAAAGGGATGGTTTCCGTGAGCTCACGAGGAAACTAGTCACTATATGAACTTGACTTTTTTTATTGCTGACTTGTTAACTTACACAGAGCATCAGTGTTGTCGATCTATGTTACCTGAGGCTATAAGGCTTGAGTGACACCTGGTTAACATGGCAGTGATGTAGCCTGATGGATTTGTTAGCCGTATGACTAATCAACTCAAGTTATAATTTTAGCGCCAGATTTTCTCATGTTTTCATGTATACTTCACTGATCCGTTGTCCGACAAGGCATTTACTGATACCTGGACTGTTGCAGAAGGAAGATTGCGCCAGAGAAATATCAGCTTAATTCTCTTATTTTTACCTGTATTTTTGTACACTTCCTCATCACTTCCTTCCACAGGTGCAAGGCACACCTGGATGTGAGGTGATACAGGTGTGTTCCTGAGGGTTACAATGTCGTCTTCTGAGGTGGCAGATACAAAGGAATGCTCTTCTTTAATATTTCAGAAGTCAAACTTCTGAAGCTTGATGAACTGATAAAGTTCAAGGATATGTGATTGAACCCCACTCAGAGTGCAGACTTTGTGGTAAGTACATTGATCTTCATTCTCCCTGTGATATCTCTTTCATGTGATATGTATATTCGGCCCTGCAGTGACTATAGTAAGTACATGTATAAGTGACAAAAGAAAAAATTTCCAAATTTTGAGTGCCTCTATTTTATAAGATAAGATATTTTTCTCTTCCAGTTATCGTCTTTTTAGCTAAGTTGAAATAGTGGCTTTGATGAAATGTCAGTGATATTAGCTCTAATTTGATTTCTACAGTCAAATAAAAATATTGATCATGCAAGAATTTGAATGTCACTTTGCCTCGTTTTGCGTTTGCACAGCTGTATCATAGTTGTAAGAAGAGAGATTTCTCTCAGATATTGAAGTGTTCTTTGAATTTAAGTTTAACATTAACTGCAAAATTAACATTAAGTTACATAAGGAACTCAGTTGCCCGGTAATAGGCATGAGGACCCAAAACATTGATGTTAGCTGACCGACTTGAACTACCTGCAAAGATTAAATCCAGGTTATACTGATGCATCACGAATTTGTTGGTTTAATGAAAGAGTCCTCATTCATTTCATATAATAAAATGATCATGTATGTATATTAAAACTGGGATGCAAGTTCAGGACACACGACATGCACGACTCAGATGTAGGAGATATTAAAATCCTTTCATTGGTTTGATGGATCTTTTTGTTATTAGACTTATCTGCCTGATATTAAAACAGCAGAGCATGTGTTGAACGTTGTTGTTTATTAAGCTATAAAGCTATTCAGAAACTGCAGTACAATAACAGGAAAGGACACATGGGTGCGTAGGCAAGGCTACCTTCCCTTGTTTTAAGGCAGGAAGAGCTGGCTTTCTCAAGTCTCTCATTCCATTTGTCTAGACAGAACATACATGTAACAGTGTGTAGAACAGTTTGAAAAAAAAAACATGCATGATAAAATGTGGAAAAGTTGAAGACGTCACCTCTGTATACTGTCCAGGCAGCGTCTCATGCAGTGGTCACGTATGTTTACAAAGGTAACATCTTTCCTCTGCTTTAGCAAGTTACTCTCACTAAGGCCTTAAAAGTGCAGAAGGATCAACTTTTTTGTTAATTCTTGATGCTGGTGGTTTAAATTTATTGGACGAGATAAAATGTAGCCACTAGATAGATAGACATGGTAGAGCTTACCAAATAAGCAGGCTGCAGAAAGCTGTTTGTTGCCATATTTCTTAAATAAATATAGCCAATTAACCATCAACTTTAGAAATTTTGATTGCTTAATCCCACAATATTGTGTTCTTTACATATAATTCTAAAACATATGTACATGACACTGCTTTTAAGTTTTGATCTTTGCTAATTCGTCTGATCAGATTGAATTTGCTGAATACTGCCCTATAGATGATGAAACCCATAATCACATATCCCTTAAATTTACGATGGAAATTCTCCACGAATGCTTGAAATGTTTTGCCATTTTTGTGAAATTGAAGTGATCAGCCCATGATTCAACCAGTGAAGATACTATATATTATAACCACAGTCAGTGTGTGATTGCACATTATCTACAGCTCATATAGTTTACACACAAGACGTCCACATGCCCCCATAATCCCCTGTACGTAGTAGCGTGGCAAAAATGATCTGGCATCTATTATGTTGCCTGCTGTATGACATCATCGTGTGTGCTTTGTGTCAAATATAGCAGGATATGTAGTCGTGATGATAGGCCAACACAAGCTGTAATTCAACACTGCCCGGCAGCAACTGCTGGCTGCATGAACCGGCCATTCAGTGATAAACAATGGTACATGTATACTGACTCAGAGGGCTGACTGCCTGCACGTGTCAATTAAATTAGATGTGTGGAAAATCTTGACTAAGTTTTCTGACAAAAGCCATGGGTAATATAAAAAAGGCCACATTTGGCAGGAAGATTTGGCACATGTTACAAGTATATTAAGTTTAGTGCAATGCTTTGTGTATACAGTGTGTATTTAACATTGGATATGCACATGTGAACTTAAGATCAAAGGTAAGATTACTGAGTTTGTAGCTTTTGATAACCATGTAAAATATGCTGGTTTGATGTATATAGCAGTACCTTTATAAGAGTGTTTCATTAACTTAATATACTTCTTTGCTTGTGTACTTTAAGACGTAAGCATTTAACTGAAGATTTGATGTTAATTAAATAATTTCATGTAATGTTCATATCAGAGAGAGTAGTGATACCTGCATTTATAAAGGACTGGATAGGAAATCTGATTGTCTTCTTAGTTTTCAGTTGTTTCAGTATTATACAGAATTATGTCCTGATGTTGTTTCTTTGTTTTGCAGAATGTGTACATCTGTGTAACTTAAAACATTTCTTTAGATTCAAAACATTGGGTTGTATTGAAGGTTGAACAATGTTGCATTTTTACTCTATTTTTAGTAGATATGAGAAGATGCCTTCTCCTGAAGCAAAAAGCATGCACGTGTATGCTCTTTTTTATATGCTCATATATACGTATATTTATATATATAAATCCACAGTGTGCATAGTCTTGATTTTAAATACACTTATATGTATATTGATGTAATGAAGAAAAGGCAATTTATGATAACATCTAAATTGCATGTGCATACAGGGGCATGTAACTTGATGTTCATGCTTCTAGACTTTCTGTAACAAAAAGTTAATATAGTGGTTTTATCAGTGCTGGACTTTTTTTTGACATAGTTACAAAGTTTATGACATAAACCTGATACCCATAGTCAGTTTGGACCCTGCATGTATCACAGGTTGATGGTATTGATTTTCACAAATCTGAACCTACTATTTAGTAGTATCATTAAATGCCAGCATGCATGTACTGTAGATTTTGGAACTCTTGTTACTGATTTGTGCTAATAGTTGTCATGTGTTTGAATTAAAACTTGTACACTGATCCGCCCTCTGCTTCCCCCCCCTCCCCCCCCCCACAATTCTGCCTGATTCTATCTGACATGCAGGAAATAAGGGTGACTGTACCTTCACTATCTAGATGAACTCCCTACATTTCCTCGCTCACTCACTCAACCCTATTGAGATTCTATCATGTCTCAGTAGCTGGCTGCATGTATACTCAACTGAAAAGGTCTTTAAATTATATCCGTCAGTGATGACTTCTGATTTTGCCCATGATGTAAAGATAGATTTCTTTAGCCAGGGAGATACAGGAGCATGCTGCATGAACATTTATAGCACATATAAATTTGCAGCCTTGGTAAGCTTATCTAGCCACATATATGAAATACGATCAAGTTTAACGTACAAGATGTTATAATCAAATTATTTCAGGAAATAAATCTTCCTGATGATGGCAACAGAGTGCACTGAAGTACAGAATATCGATATTGATAAAATACATGTTCCTGTTTATGGCAACACAACCCACTGAACACAGAATATCAATATTGAATACAGAATATCAGTGTTATGTATTCAATATTTTTGAGTTGGTTGTTTTTGTACTTTTGCTAATAAAATGTTTGTGACTAAGATTTTTTTCAATTTATACACTTGTAAATATAAAGTCATGTATTACTTTAACATAGTCATGTGTTTTCAACCTGAAACAAAAAGTGTTATGCAATAAATAGCTAAAGCTGCATTGTATCCAATACTTTTGCATGTCACTGTATGTTAGCATTAGTTGCTTACCTGTAATTTATTTGATGGATAATTAGGCACAAGAATTGAATTTGACACATACTAATTACTTACGACATGTGCTATTAAACTGGTAATGACACAAGTTTAAATGAAGCCAAAGCCTATATGTATACTGTATAGATAAACCTTTTGTAATGAAACACCTATACATGGTATGTTTACGTTTATATTCATCCATAACTGAAATCAGCTTGAGAGGGTTCTTTATACTCATTCCTCCACTGCTTTGTGTTAATTGTGAGATACATTCATTGAATGTTGACATCAGACAACAAAATACAAAATATCTTCACAAGTTCATGAGGCCTATTAGTCTATCCTATCATGTGCAGCCAAGTGTGAAGAGGCCGGACATGAAAAAGAAAGTAGAATACGAACCTGTTATAACTGTGGAGTCCGCAGTGAATTGCCTGGAGGTGTGTGAAGTACAGTATTATACCTGTACAAAGTGGTAACCAGGAAATGTCAGCTTTGGTTATGTGGTAATATATTTTCAATGTGAAGTCACTTGTTTTGGGTATCAATGACTCTAAGCATGCAGAATTTCTTCCGGCTAGCAGTTTTTCTGCGGAGAGAATTTTATCTATGCCCATTCCAAACAATGGCCCTTGTGTTAAGTCAGCCAATTGAGAGTTACAGATAAAGTGATATGAACTACCGATCAGAGGTGAATATCAACTCTGCCTGACTTTACAAGGATGTAGTCTAATATCAATCTTTTTAGAGTCTTGCAAAACAAATCATTTCACTCAACAAAGGCTTTAGCCTATCCTGCATTATGTCCCGTAAAAAAAAGTACATCATCTTGATGAGATTTCTATGATTCAAGAGTAAATGTTCACACTTTAATCTTTATCATATAGTGTCGTCTTTAACAGGCCCTACTCTAATTCGTCTACTTTTCAGAACACTTGATCTGCTCTTATTCTGTTTGGTATACATGAAATTGTAATGGGAAGTTTATTTTTCCTCATATGGGTAGTCCATCTTATGTTCAATATATCCATATCTTTTTGAGGTGAGAGGCCTTCCAAAATATATAAATATATCCCCAAAATTATGTTTAACAACTTTACCTTATCTCTAATACAGGTAAAGCTATGCTAAAATGAATCATTTTATTTTATTATTGAGTTGTGAAAATTGAAATACATGTATAACAACAATAGTGTATTGTGCATGGCAGTTTTGTTCAACTTCATTGCTCAGTATAGCTATATGGTCAAACTGCTGTCAATACAGTTACTCTGTGACTGTGTGGATGGGGTGATATGCCTGTGTCAGTATGCCTGCATGGTGGCTGCCACATCTGATCTCAGTACATGCTGACAGGTGGGTGTTATGTTTGGTGTCAGTATAGTGACTGTGGTCAGTATACAGTGATATGGCACCATATACAGTGCCAGTGTACTAAGTGGGTGGGACATCCTGTTTGATGTCAATGCAAAGTGTGTAGGTGGGGTGTCATGTCTGGTGTCAGTACACATTGATTGATCAGTGTCATGTTGGGTGCCTGTACACATTGATTGATGGATGTCATGTCTGGTGCCAGTGCACATTGACTGGTGGGTGTCATGTCTGGTGTCAGTACATTGACTGGTGGGTCTCATGTCTGGTTCCAATACTATGACTGGAGGGTGACATGTCTGGTGTTGTTACGCATTAAGAATAAGTTGTCATATCTGGTGTCACTAAAGAGTGATTAAGTGGGGTGTAGTGTAGGGTGGCAGAGCATAATCACTGAGTGGGTTTGCATGGCTAATGTCTTGAGCATGATGTTCCAGTGAGGCAGCACTATCATCACAATTAATGTAACATCACCCAGCTACAGGCAGACAATATTGTGGTGTGTCCAAAGCAAAATTGAAACAGATGTTAAACAAGTTGACTATCTTACTCTTACTGATAACTGTGTTATTTTTGTATATTAGATATGAGCATTAAATTCTTTCAGCTTCATAGTGAATGGTCCCTTGGAAATTATTTAATGGCTTTGAAGATTTGTATGTATATAGATACAACATCCTCTTTTTTGAGATACACTCAGTTTGAGCATTTAAGATTGCATTTCACAAGTTGTTGGTGAGTTGTCACATGTAGTTAATATTTACGCGTATTATATTTCAAAATAGAAAAAAAAACTTTGTTAAGAAAAACATTTAAAAACTTAATTACTTATATTGAAATCACTGCAAGAGGTAAATTATTTCTAAGTCTAATAATAAATGCAAATGTACATGCTCGTTATGCTAATAGATCAAATATGAAATAATACATTAATTAATAAGGATAAATGTTGAAGTAGCTCAGTCGGTTGGCTCGCTATCACAGCACAATGACCCGAAGCCTCCCACCAATGCGGTCGCTGTGAATTCAAGTCCATCTCATGCTGGTTTCCTCTCCGGCCGTAAGTGGGAAGGTCTGCCAGCAACCTGTAGATGGTCGTGGGTTTCCCCGGGGCTCTGCCTGGTTTCATCCCACCATAATGCTGGCCGCCAGCGTATAAGTGAAATATTCTTGAGTACGGCGTAAAACACAAATCAAATAAATAAATAAATAAATGTTGAAGTATAATTGGAATGAATATCCATTGTATATGGTGTTAAAAAAACTTGATAAGTTACTTATGAATAAGGTTGATCTGCAACCACAGGCGTAATTTTTTACGGAGTGAGAAGGAAAGACAGTGTGTTATGAAATTAACTATGGCTTATAGTATGTAAACAGACTGTTGTGGAACTGAGTTTTTATAATGACCATGATGTTTTTTACTTAAGCATATTGTCAATA
The DNA here is from genome assembly GCA_016165875.1 of Acanthopleura granulata. Classification (NCBI taxonomy): domain Eukaryota; kingdom Metazoa; phylum Mollusca; class Polyplacophora; order Chitonida; family Chitonidae; genus Acanthopleura; species Acanthopleura granulata. The sequence goes on from JABBOT010000008.1 coordinate 18,028,682, forward strand.
GGCTATTAAGGATACTAGAACCCCTTGCATGCAAAATTTCACATTTTGCCTCATGTAGCCGAACATATTGCTCAAATATTACCATGTGTATTTATGTTCTGATAGCTAAACGACTGCTGATCTCAAAAAGGCTTTAAAAATATACCTACCTTTAATATTAATCAAAAGACTGAAAAAAGTTGGGCTGTTTTTCAAAATGCTATTTTTTGGCCAATTTTCAAAATTTTCTCATTTTTCTTGGCTAAGTAGATAGTTTACTACTTAAACTAAAAAAGGCGACGGTCTCACAGACTTTTAATATTCATTTTAGACTGTTCTCAGTGATCATGTAAAGTTAAAACATTCAGAATCTTTTAAAAGGGTTAGAAGCTAGAAACATTCTCTAGCTAATATCTGTAAAAACTAGAAAAGATGACAAAACTTGTGGGACTGTTGTTTAGGTTAAGGATTTAGCTACACATGCCGAGTTATGTAGCATTGTGGTGAAAAATAAGCGAGAAGTAAAAATGTTTCACCACACAACCGTCTCAAAAATGGAAAGGTGGAAAATGACCAAAATGTCTGAAGGAGTATTATGAATGACAAAGTTCGTCATTAATTCGTTAGCAAATGAATTTTAATGAAGAATTGTCCAGTGGAAGCATAAATTGGTGTTATATCTTGACAATCCTGAACAAAACCTGCTAGAATGTGTTCATTTACTCCTCCCCTAATGGCACATCGTTGGGGTGATTAAGGCTGTTGTTTTAGTTAATAGGTTTGCATCAGTAGTCTATCCTAGCAGCCACACACAGTATGTAGCAGGGGGCAATACACATTTACCAGAGAAGGGTCTCTTCACAGCAGGTAACCCCCCTCAGTGAGCTAATCCCTCTAGGAAGAGAGACACATATGCCTTGGTTCTCAACACATACTTTTTGTCAGATTTAGGATATTTACAGTTCGAATTTGGTTTTCATCTTTAAGTGAGATATAAGATAAGAGATTGGAGATCAAGAATGTGAAAGAAAAAAAAAATTTCACCCCTGAGGGTTTCTGGTATCCTTAAAGCAAGTTATTTACATTGATTAGTGCTAGTGTTGCTAAATCCAACTAATTCTTTTTTAATTTTCTTTCTTGACAGTTGAAAGGCAAAAGTTTAGAATTAAAAAATAAAAGATTCCCCAAAACTATGACAAAAATGTAGGAGGGAAACGCAAATGAGAGTAGGGGGTAGGGGGTGATGTCAGAAGTTGTATGCAGTGTGAATAATCTGGTAGGGGGAGGGAGAGGAGTATAGATCTGTGCTGTTTCCAGGTGTAAAATTGGGAGGAAATGTTTACACTATCTGCCATGGAAGCATTACAATGAATATGTTGTGGGTGAGTGCTGCAGATTGAGCTGTAAGCTATCTGCCTGACCTTTATCAGCTGTAAGCTTCTGTATATGTAGATCTCCTATAGCCTCCTGGCTGAATGTGAACAATACGATGAAAGACAATCCCTCTTCCCAGTCATGCCAGTCAACAGGTGTGCTGCGAGACTTTAACACTTAACATTGGGCTGTCAGTCAGTGAAGATCTATATAAACCTTCCATGACTTGGCTACTGACTAAAACTGCCTGAAGGGACATGTCACTGCCTATCAGGTAGTGGCTACAAATTGAAATCTAACAAGTGGCCAGGTATCTGGATGAAAACTGCATCAGGGTGGGCCCTGTGTGTCTTGTTGGGTAAGTATAGTGAATGTACAATAGAAGACCCGAAAAACCAAAAGGGAAATCCCCTACTTTGTTGTGATATTATTAACACATCTATTTCTAATGCTGAGGTTTACCAGAGGGGCTATGTGATTATGTTAAGGAAAAAAAAAAGAAAACGGTCCAGAGTGAAAAGCATGGATTAATGCCAGATGCACATGTTAGTTCGTTGAGATTTATAAGGGGTCTAATGGGGGTTGAGCGTACACAACTGCTGAATGCTGCAGGCTAAGCTGCTGTATAAAGTGTCTGCCAGTGTGCCTTATTTCATAATACTGTCCAATTATGTCTGTAAAAGGGAAAAAATAAACTGCTCTATATTATAGGTCTCTTTTTTATGTGGGCGGTAACTGGGAGGGGATTTACCTCCTTGTTTCGCCATGACCCTCAGGGGAATTAGGTCAGGGGGGTGTGGGGAGTGCTAGCTAGACCATGACAGATTTCTAAGTAGTGAATAATTAGGCATGATTCAGTTTTGAGACATGTCTGAAAGTAGACAGAATTAAAAGTGGCTTTACAAAGAGGCTACCACCTGAGGTCTCAATAAAAGCTTTCTATTGAACAATATATAGCGTATATATTTTTATCTTTTTTAAGAACATAGGGTGTTGACTTATCAGTACATTGTATTTTATATTCCTTGCCCTGACCTGAACTCTTAAATTATAATACCCCCTAAATATACATCTGTGCCTATAGTGCCAGGTGGGGTTAGAATTGGTAAACGCACACACATGTAGGCTATAGTCTTGCCAAAGACCCATGAAATCCAGGATAAATGCTGGAGAAAACATCTGAATATATGGAAGTTGGTCTTGCTCATTTACTCTTCAGTGTGGTACAAGCGGTTGAAGTTTTGAGTACTTCAGCAGCCAGCGTACTATACAGCTGTGAGGGATGGTAAAGTTCATTGCTGGCATGCAGTGACTTGGGAGGCTGATACATCTACATATATGTTCGCTGCTGCTGCGTAGATCTGAGGCCAACTGACAAGCCCTGTAGTGCTAGCTGGGTATGGTGTGTTCTTATCTCTGTTTTAACACCCCCATTGACTGCTGTTTCATGTACCTAAGCCTGTTTTCAGTGCACACTCAACCGGAAGCCTGGAAGTAAACATGTACCAAATATATACATGTACCTACAGCTACATTTGTGTTTTTGTATAAACTCAGGCAACTAAACTGGATTGTTTAATTCGCTCTGTTGTGTGTGGTTTGGATGGCCTTAATTCTGTCATCAACCCACAATAATAGCGGATAACAATTCAGCGCATTCCAACCTAGTTTTGACGCGACCAACTTCCGCCTGCCTGGAATATAATCTCAGGATTGTATGTGGGTTGCTGTACATCTGGAAACTTGTATATCGCTCTAACCTGCTTACTGTAAGTACATCAATGCAATATTTAGTGCCTTATTCTCAGTGTCATTATACATGCAGGTTATACTCAATAATACATTGTATATGCATTCAAATGGCATTGAGTACCAAATTTACCTTCATGATTGCCAGGAACAATTATTATTATCCGGCATAAGACTACCTGTATTTCTGACAAAAGGCTGAAAGATTATAAGCCCACCACTGTACTACAGAAATGTCAATATTTACTTTCAAGGGGTTGAAACTGCTGCAAGGCGCCCAGGATTATAAAGGCTTTAATATAAAGATATGTCTCTCGTTGGAGTAGGGCCGTCGTAGTGTTTACTTTACCAGGGCTTATCACGTGTATCATAATAATGATAATAATTTTTAAAAGATCGACCAAGCATATCCGGGTTGAATTGAGGTGTAAATCGATCCGTTAAGATTAACTTTACATTCTGGGTGAGGGATTGTCATAAGGTTCCATGAAGTTTTATTAGATTGCTTCTGTCGGCGGGTATAGATAGTTCTCAGGGCTCTAACAATAGCAGCACAGCATGGCCTTGGCTCATTGGCCAAGAGCTCCAAAGTGAGTAAGAGCACAGGTAAATTTCCTGTAGACTCCAGGGGCATGTTAATTGCGAGAGTGCCAGACTTATTAGTATGTAGATAGATATATGTAGAGGTAGCTTTATGTCATCTCGTCTATGGATGTGCTTCCCTTCCAGGTTAGTGATTTTATGAAGTGTTTGAATGTATTGGAATGTTTGTATATTCTTGTAGTATGATAGACCGGTATTAAAATAAGCTGTATAATTCTGAAAAATGACTGTGCCATGTATGCATTTATAAGATATATTACATTGTATACCTGTATTGAGTGGCGTTATGGCCCAGGCGCCTCTCACCAATGCAGTTGCTGTGAGTTCCAGTCCAGCTAGCTCATGCTGGCTTCCTGTCCGGCAGTAGGTGGGAAGGTCCACTAGCAGCCTGCAGATGGTGGTGGGTTTCCCCTGGGCTCTGCCCGTTAAGTTCCTCCCACCATAATGCTAGATGCCATCGCATAAGTGAAATATTCTTGAGTACGGCATAAAACACCAATCAAATAATTATGCTGAGTGGCACTGCTTTGTTTTGAATATTGGTACCAATATGCATGTTGATTATGCACCTGACTGTCCAGCTCCAGCAATGTTGTGTAGTAATTTACAACCATCCAATATTACATACTGAACACTTATAATATTGGACACTTATAACGTCATGGCGTGATGTAACTGATCGAATGAATTACTGGGTTCCTTTTCTCTGTGACCTCATGACGTCACAATTACTTTCACTGGGAATGGAATGAAAAGTAACATTGTCACAAGACAGAATGGTGTGACGTCGCTCATCTGTGATTTCGCAAAAATGAAGAATTTACAAACTTTTCTTGACAGCTGTCAGCGACTTATGTAGTATTTATCTCATTTTTAATTACAATATGTGAGTGGGCGTATAATAAAAAGGTTATTGGCTTGTATGGTTCTGTATGGGTTCACTTTGGCAGTGGGAAGCGACGAGCTTGCGAGCGCCAGGACTCTTCCATACAGAGCCTTCTAACCTGCATCACAAACCTGTCTCTGTGATCCCTTAGGATTTACACTGCCTGCCATCATTGCAGGCAAGCATACTTTGGGGTACACTCTAGCTGTAGTGTTGCATTTGCATGTACTAGCTAGGATATTAGAGGTCTACATTAACATTTTGTTTTATGTTCTTTTTGTGAAGCCTTAAGGTCTTTTTCTCATCGCTGTACCTCATATCAGAGTGTTATAACATTTACCTGTTAAAACTGTACCCATTTTATTACTGTTAGTAAGGAATATATTGATATAGAGTAATAACGAACTTGATCACTATTATTATATGTATGCCAGTGTGCACTGAAGGACACATATTGTGCTGATTCAGTTTTTTCATATTGACAACAACATCACAGTATGCACATCTACATCTCATGTCTACACAGAAAATCTATATCCCTGACATTGGTTGCATGCAGATAATCTATATTTCTGCTTACGTTTATTTATTTGTGTATAAATATAGACATTCACGGCCCGGATGTGATATTTGAACCTGTGGTTGAGTTCTTTCATTGCATGATTCTTCCAAAATAACAACAGCTGTGTGTACAGGTTTACATGTATGCATGCATGATGTGTATGTGAATGTCATACAATCCTGATCTGGTAGCACAGGCGGCGGTGTGATATGGAATATACGGGTAATTTACTCGTTGTATTGGTAAGGTATAATATTTGTATGTCCGCATAATGGCTGACTCAGTAAACAAGTGACTTCCAGTAACCTTAACTAAACTTTTGCACAGAATTTACACGATTAATAAATCCAGATTCAGCTGCTCAGCTTATTCACAGTTTTATACCTTTAAGATTTCAAAGTAGTACATGTATTTTTGGGGAAAACATGGTGCTGAAACACTCAAGTGTGGTTAATTCTCAGATTTGTGTATTGTGGGGTTTTTTGGGGTTTTCTCTCACTGTTTTGACACTTTCATTAACTCCAAGTCAGACATTATGTATATTGCTAGGCTTTTTATAGCACTCCACTGACATAAAGATACAGCAATAATGCAGGAAGTGTAATTAATATTGACTTGATAAAAATTTTTATTTATTTGTTCATTTGAAGGGTGTTTTATGCCATACTCAAGAATATTTCATTTATATGAAGGCAGCCAGCATTAAGGTGGAAGGAATTGATACAATAAAGATGATGATTTAGGAACCTTGGCCATGCTGGCGGTACATGTAATAATTAAAGGTTATACATGTAAAGCACTCATAACCCTTTATTACTCTCACTCAACCTGTCTGTCTGTCTGTCCGTAATCATTACCTTATAAAAGCATCTATGCCTACAACTTTGACATGGACTCTACATTTACCTCATTGTAAGCCAAAAAAAAAAAAAAACAAACAAATATGAAAGATAATGGGAAATCAATTATTATAAAACTTTTTTGTTGGATTAAAGCTCATCAAACAATTAGCTGTTTTTTTTCTGAAATTGCAGCTTCTGAGAAGAGTTGTTCTGCTCTAGCTGCTTCCATGAACAGAAGTAGTATTACAGTAATATGTTGATACCGCATACCTATGGAATATCTAGATCAAGGAAGACCTAGAATATTAGATAAATTGTACTGTACTTTTCTATATATATATAGGCCTGTGTCAAAACCTTATTCATTTGCATGTACATAATTATAAAGATTAGATTAATAAAGTGCTGGTGAAATATTGTGCTAGTCATGACATGATATCAGTTGTCTTATCATCTAATAACCTTGGGAAAGTTTTGATTAAATCTGCACAGTTATAATTGTCAGGTACATGAAAGCTGACAGGTGTTTCATACAGGTACCTAAATTCATTGTCAAGTGTTAACAAACTGTCAGTGTCATTTCTTTTGTGTTACTGCTGGTGAGTGAAACAGTACAATTTTTGTTTCTGTTATAGCCATGATAGCTAGCAGCATTTGTATCTGATATTTTTTTCCCCAGTAAAGATATATTCGATGAAAAGGACAAAAAATATAAGAATGTACCCAAAGTGAACTAAATTTTTGATCATGACTGAAAAGTTGTTCATTCGTTCTGATTCTGAGAGCTCTACTGATTTTAGAAAGTTGTTCTTACATTTGTTTGAAAGTTGAGAGGATATGCTATCTGAAACATGCAAGTTTTAAGACCAAAAATAATATTAATATTAAATATGTTAATATTATACAGGTATTAAAACATAATGTTTTATTTCTAATTAAAAGATCACCATCATTGTATGGTACAGGTGTGACTGTTCACACAATAAACACATTGTTCAATTTATTACTTTTTCGACTGACAACATGGAAAGAATTCCACAAAACTTTAAAGATGTGCCTACATTTCTTGTAGTGCATTGTGTTGTGTTTTGCTGTGGTGGACGAACTTGAATTGTAGGTCATTTACAGCACATGGAGGTGAGCTGGTCCAGGTCTGGATGTGAGGAAGCAGTAATATTCCAGTGGAACAATTTGCATTTGATTCACACTAATTTGAACAAAGATGATAATGTAATATAGTCACTAGCCACAATCTGGTGTTTCTGAGACTTCAAAAGTGGCAAGCAGTGTACTATAATTTAGTCTTGATACTACATGATAAGACATGGGGTGAATATCCTGGCTATGGCTGCATGGGTGGAATGTAGTAGGCAAGTGTTCCATTAAAGCTGAACTATACATATACAGTACATTTAATACATTTGTCAGACTTGTATTCAGCATGGAGACTGTTGTATTGGTATAAATGAGATGTACAGAGGGTATTGCACAGTGAAGGTTGAATAGTTAAGTATTGTTCGATTGAGAAGTGGAAAAGATAACCCATGAGAAGTGAAGCGTCGAGTGAGTTATCATTTCCACCTTTCACGAGAACAATATTTATGGTATTCAACCTTCACTGTGCAATATTCTGTTTATTATTTATATTTTAGCAACGTCATGATTTTGTGTATTGAAAGAAGATCGAACAATGTTTTAGCTGCCGGCCTTCAAAGACTTGTCAGTAGTGTGACATTGTAGCGGTATACATGACGTCTATTATGACGTCATGTCTTCTTGCTTGAGGTCGGAATATAGCAATGGACAAGACTTGTATTATGACATCAACTCATTGAGCTCAGTTTGGACCGTCATAAAAACATAGTGTTTCATTTTTGATGTCACATCGTCTGGATCATGGGTCAAGGTAACCAGCAGTGTAATATCAAAATATAATAACGAAAGTTATATCTAACTAATGAAGATATCACTTTTATCAGTGAAGGAATACTGGGATTTCACTGATGTATAAATAATAAATATGTAATGTTAAACTTTTTTTGAACGAAGAATCAAATGAAATAATTAAGCAACCAAAACCAACAAGTTAGGCCATCCTGAAAAATATGTTTGTTGGGAATAACCCGACCGACCTTCCTAAAAAGGGTGCTACTCAAAACTTTTCATTGGTGTTTTGGATAAAATTTCCTTATTTATTTTTCTCTTTGTGTTAATTTGTTTAAAATCCCAATCTTTTTGAAGAGCAAGAATGAAAGAAAAGAATTCCCTCCGAACCGACCCTATTTAGGTTACACTCAACCAACAATTATTTAAAGCTGGCCTTAGCAAGTTAGAATTGCATTGAATGCCCCTCTGTTATATGAAGCAGTTTAATGTTTATTCATTTCATTTTTGCTTTAATAACTCCATGAAGCAGTTCATGATTGTTGTGTAATAAAGCACATGTGAACCCAACTTATTTTCTAACAATATTCGGTGTACACTGTACCATTCTGGCTCTCTGGCTGTTTTGTTTTAGTCTCCAGAAATATTGTTTAGACTGTGTCCTTGTCTGCCACATGTATGGCAGAGCAATGTCCCTGACAGTTAAGCCCTGCCCTTTGGCCATGGGAACCCTAAACATCCTCTAGCTAAACATGTCAGTATATAAACAGCTGACTTGATCGTTATGTACTGACAATTACTCCTAAAACTGGAATTAGGATTGGCATGTGTTGCCTGCGTTAGTCAGTAAGTCTCATTTGCGTAATTTAATGTGTCATGTACACATATTTGCACATGTAGGTTGCACAATCAATTCAGAAAGAACATGCCTTCAGGCATGGCTCTGTGTTTGCTTTTATACTTAAATACACAGCGAAACACACGTACAGCTATATTCAAGTCTAATAAATGGTGAAATAATACAAGACCCATTGATATGCTGAAGTTGATTGCTTGTTGCCAAAAAGATATCTGTATTGATTAGAAATCAAAATACGATTGCTTTCTACAGAGAATATATTCATGTATTGATTGATGGTAATGAAAACCAAATTTAATGAGACAAAACAAACACGTGTTGCTATGGCAACGAATCAAAGCTAATTCTGAAATGATGATGGCTGACATCCTAGTAAACTATCATGTATATAGGGTGCAGGATGAATTTAACAGATGTATCCTGGGAGTGGCTTATAGAACAGAGTTTTTATGGATTAGAAGGATATAGTGCCTATGCAATACGTGTACAAACAATATTCGTGTACACTAATAATAATTTGGCTTCACTGACAATGAAGTCGATGTCTATTTATAAAGTTGACTTGACAGTCAGTAGTTTACCATTTTTTGGTATATTTGTGGTACAGGTCATGGCATAGTCTTTATCTATGCACAGATATAAATAATGGATCCAGATTTTCAGGGTCATTATCGATGGCAAATTTTGAGCATTCACAGAATGCTGAGCTCCTGGTTCTGTGGTCTGGTCTACAACATGTGCAAGGGAGAGTTTTTTACTCTGATGTGCGGCCTGTAAGTTGTGTCTTAATGGGAGTAAGGGAAGTCTAAAAAGTGTACGGAAGGGAAAAAAAAGAAATGTAAGAATATGCAAGTGATCTCTGCTTTTTGGGGAGTGGGGGGAGAAGGGGAGTGGACTTTGCAGAAGCATATGTGCTGCATCGTTGTATCCGCTACATGTATGTGCATACATGCGATCTGTAAGTCTGTTTGGTAATGCATGTTTAGGGGCTATTTCAGGCACATCACATGCAATGGATTTACAGGGCCATGATTTACATGGGCCACAGATATTCACATTCCAGAATAAGGAAGAAAAACCATGAGCATTCTAACTACTTCCAGGTATTTCTCCTTAGGGAGAAAAAAAAAAAAAAAAAAAAACCCAACCCTAAGGAGAAATACCTGGAAGTAGTTAGAATGCTCATGGTTTTTCTTCCTTATTCTGGAATGTGAATATCTGTGGTCTGTTTCCTGGGTTTACTAACAATTCCATGTTTATAAACGATTTTCAGTCAATGTTTTATTGTTTTACTTTTTCACATGTGATAGGTATACTTTTTTACATAACAGGAACATATACTGATTCATAGTTTTGCTGAAAGCCATTGTCCTGTCATTGACCAATGTCAATTACTGACTTTATACTTATCAAAATAGACAAAGGTTGTTAATACAAATGAGAAGGGATTTTACCACTGACCCAGGATTAGTAAGGCAATTCGACATGTTAAAGCTCAAGGAAGTTTCATATCACCTAGCCTTAGTTATACAGCCACGCAAGCACCTACATATACATATGTAAATGAAAGTGTAATTAGCTGTAGTTCAATAGACTCAGTGGGAAACTTGATTGGCTATTGTGTGTTTCTGAGGTAATTTATTTATCCTAAACTGCGTACATGTCACATACACATACAATCACTATGGGAGTTTGTGGCTGCAGTTTTATTAGTTCACCATAATCAGCTTATTTACTTTATACTGTCAGGTTGTATGTAGAGTTTACTTGTGAGGGCGTTATCATTTACAATTTTTTAACGTTGTGGGAACTTGTTTTGGAATCACCAGTGTTGAAAGCATTGATGCATATTTAAGTGTAAAGGCATTTGTCTGGCATAATGATCAGAGTGGCATAGAGGGGCACATATGTGTTTGATTAGAATTAATACGACATGTATATCATATATGCATCAGCGTGTCGCTTTACATATCTCCATGTACTGATGTTTATGTTATTATGTTTGTGCAAGATGCAGACAGTGGTTTGGTTGAAATGATCTACACAGTGTGTACATGACCTAAAACGTCTTCCATGACTAATTTACTCAATTTTCCTAATTCTGAGTGTGCTGAAGAGTGATATTCCTTGGTAGAAAGATTTCTTTTGAAGTTTGTTTTGGAGATCAGATGATACCTTCCTGAAAAAAAATTCAGGACCATAGTGATATTTTATGACCTTGAATTATTTGCCTTTGAAAATTGCTCCTGTTAGCTATATGCAAACTATATATATGCATTTTAATTGACAATTTCATAAGTTTTAATGTATATTTATTTATCTTTCTTACAGCCAGGCAGATGTGAAATGAATGACTACAGGAAGACTACAGTGCTCTGGTGCCAGGTTGGAGAAAGAAACATTTTGCACAGGAAGTTGTCAATTATGAGACTCCATCACCATGTGCTGCAGTTGGAAGGTTGGCCTGTTTAAGACAACATGGTGACAGTGTACCCTCAGTAACTGGAGCAGAGAGATTGGAGGGTGTGAAAATACTTACCCTACAGCAGAAATTGGGTCATGTGACATAGGCCCTTACTCCAGGAGCTTACATGTGACACCCACTTCAGTGGCATTGCCGAAAAGCTGGAAATAATTTGGAGAGTGTGCGGGCGGGTGTATGCGTTGAAGTCATACCAACACTAGTTGTATGTGACGTGGACACTTGCAAAACTTCTACAGTGCATACATTTGATCTGGAGTGCTCTGCCTTTGTGGAATTCCTTTTTTCATGCAAGAATTTAAGACTTAAAAGAAATATTGCTACAAAGCTGGATTGTAGCCATGATGAAAGAAGTCGGTCTGACTTGAATAAGTTTCCTTCTTTTTTATTGTAACAGAAGTTTGACCTTTGCTGGATGGTAAATGTTAAAGGATTAATCATTATTAAAACTGAGATGACCTGGATCATGAAATAGGATACTGTAGGATTTCTGAGCTAAGAATGGGGACTTCTGAACATGAGATATCCAGATCTCTGTCAGCTGAACCACTGCCCAGATGATGTTCCAAGCCAGGCTCCCAGACACAGTAGCATTACTGTGGTGATTAGCAACCAGTGACTGTGCTTGACAGGCTACATGTAGCTTGTGGTATGAAAGATCACTAATTAGTAGTATCACTGCAATTATGCAGACGACTTAATGACTGTGAGCATTTAACTTTTGACCAGTGCCGGTGAATCCCTGGTGACCGCAGAGTATACATGGTGGCTGCGCAGTTCTCACGGATATTCACTTCATGTGTCGGCGTCACAGCTTTATAGCCAGAGAATTGATCGATTGTGCTTTTCTGTTATCTGTGTTGTACGGTAACTGTGTGTTATATACAGAAGTATGTTCAGTACTGAGCAGAGAACAAAACTTCTACTGATTGCTGTTTTGTATTGCTAGTATACAAGAGATAAAATCCATTTCAGGAGCCCATAATATAGTAACATTCATCTAGACTCAAAAGGGACATAAATATTGATCAAATCTACTTGTACATCAGGAAGATTAAGAAATTGGCTGGGACACTTGGCACAGGCTTTTGGTAATCTTATCAGCGGCACAAGTTTAAAGTGGTCACGCTTTGAAGCAGAGAAGAGGTTCCAATTACTAAGGCTGCTGCAGACGCATTAAAAGCTGTGTAGGTTCCATGGTTACTGAGGGATGAGGATGTGAGTTGAAGTAGCTGGCAGAGACGTGTGCTCTGAGGACATCCTGACAGGAAGTAGAGATGGCGGCTGGGGATCGGAGATATACTTTTACAGTACAGTCCCCGCAAAAACAACACCATGTACATTCAGGCCCACACTTGGCTAAATTGTGGATTTAAACTTCTGCGGATGTATTACCATGGGCCATGGGCTTTCAGGCGTAACAGTTGTGATTCCAGGAGTTTGTGTGGAAGTCAAATGCTGCTTTGGTTGTAGATGTAATAGGTTTGCTTTCAAAACTTTGTAGAGAAACCAAATCCTGCATTGGTCTCTGACGTACATGTAGTAGTTCTGTTTCCAGCAGTTTGTGTGAAAACCAGAATGCTTCGTCACTTCAAGTTATGAGTTAAATTAAGAATTAAGTGCTCTGACTGCATGTTCTAAGGTTGAAATTTTCAAAATGAATGTGTCTTCCAGTGCAACCACGTCGCCAGAGGTACATGGATCTGACGGCGTGTACGACTCAGTGGATTCTTTTGACAGCATGGCTACTGATGCGCTGCTTTCAGAGTACGTTGTCATGCCGACGAACACAATGGATCATTTGTCCGCTTCACTGCCGACCATGACGACTCGAGTGAGTTTCACCTCTGATGTCGTGTCGACACCAGTGATGTCCACCGATTGGTCATCAGGAGGAAATACCTTCATGACTTCATCACCTTCTCTGTCTGTTTATACATCAACTTCATCATCTCCTCAACTTGCCTCGACAAGTGTAAACAGCGACACTGTTGATATCAGTATTACCCCATCACACGGCAGTCATACTGCATCTCTCATTCAGCCAAAGATATTTCCCAGTGTTGATGTTTCGAGTGAGTTTACACCTTCTCCGACCCCTGTTTTTGACAGCTCATCAGCATTTCACACTGTTCTAAACAATGTATCCAGTAGGTTGACGCCAACTCCTGCAATGACATCTTCTCCGGTATCATCCATGCCAAAGTACTCACCCAGTATTATGCCATCGTCTGTGGGAGTCCCTGATCACCCATCCACGAACATGATCAATACTTCGCCAGATTCCACAACTGTTACAGAAAGCAGCTCAGGGAATGCAACCATACCGGGACACGTGCCATCACCAGCTGCCAACAGTAAGTCGGTTCTCTTTTTTTCTGCCTGATTAGGTTGTTAATTGCAGTAATTTTATATGCCCCACAAAGAAATTTCAGTGGTGAGGTTAGGGGTATACTTAAATCAATTTGTCTGCTCTTGTGTCCGTCCGTCTGTTTGTAGACATGATTTTGTTCATTCAACTTCTGCTTGTAAATTACCTCACCAATTTCCATGAAAATTTGCATTCACCATGATGAAAACTTGTGCATGCATTTTCATGGACCGGAAAATCTTGACAACGGTCACTGTATACTTTATCATTGTAACAGATAAGTAGCATAATTTAGGTGAATACTTTTTTTGGTACACATATGCCATTATAAAATACCCTACCATGCCATGAAACAAAGATGTCAGTGGAAAAAGGGACATACCACGTGAAGAGATGCATACTATGTGAAAATCAAATAATGCTGAATATTATAAATCAGCATTAGTACACTTCTACATGGACATGTACATAAATTTTTAAAAAAGATAATAATACGGCATGGTAAAGTGTTAAACTGTGACTTGTGTTCCAAAGTAGATGTACTCTAAACTTTTATGTGAACTGATTGACACATAAGAGGTGACTGTGCCTGGTGCAGGCAAGAAAACAGAAAGCTTTAGCCTCTTCCGTCTCCTCTAGCTTTGTCTTACTCAGTTGACTTTGTCCATTGTCAGGTTAAGTTCTTCACAAAGCCCACTCTTACATGTACAATCACCTATTGTTAACACACACGTTGTGGAGTTTGGCAAGAGGCACTCCTTCAGCTGCCTCTCTTTAAAGCTCAAGCTGAAACTAGAAGAGAAATGATTCAATGTGTTAGTTGGGAAGGCGTTTTTTCTAACCAAACAAGTATTTCCACATGATTTCAAAGAGGCTTTCAGCGTATAACAATGAATAATATGACTCTCTAAAATGAAAATTTGGCTCTGTTCACTGTTTTCACATCGTGAAAAAAAAGGTGTGAATATTCTCGTTATTGTATTAAAAGTGGGTATATTTTAAGCTGCGTCAAAAACATGTAGTTAATTTATGTTGAAATTAGCATGTGAAAAAGGTACAGTAGATTTATACATGTGGAAGAAATGCTGAGTGACATAGACAACAGAAATAGCGCATATATTCTCTCTATGTTTAAATTTGGCACTGAGGGCTGATAATTTTTTTTTCATGGCATTTACTTTATGCCGATGTGTGGATTAAGTTTTTCAGCTCTGTATGAGCCTTACTAGTCACATGTACCTGATGATCATACCCAACACAAAATCAGGTCAGAAAGACAAAGTCAGTCCTGGAGACTTCCAGTTTTGTGGTGATACTTCTGACAGATGCATGTTCACTTCCATGGTCAGCCAGTGTGCCTATGAGGCTCTTCCGTGTGTTCATAGCCATATGGTACATGCTAATTTGGCTGTTAATAGATAATGAGGTCCCAGGCTCAAATACACTTCTTCCGTGTCTGTCTTCATGTGGCTTTATGTTGGGAGATTCGTCACATACTTGGAGAGCCTGGGTGGTTCTCAGATCCTTCGTTCACCTGTTGGTTTTTGTTTTGTATTTTGTCTTGATTGTCATCATATGAGTGAAATATCCTTGAGCACAGCGTAAGCAAATTCAATAATGTTTGATGATGGCGCCACTCTGAAGTCAACATGAAGGTCAACGAGTTTGAAAAAATCACTGAGGAAGTTGAATTTGGAAGCATTGTTTGAAGGCCGCAGATGCTGAAAGGAGTACAGGAAAAATAACAATAAAAATACAATTTCTCATGGTTACAAGGGCAATGATCTTTTATGAATGTTCACATTCCAAGGAACGTACATGAAGCTGGAATCTTTCTGTCCCATCAGTACAGCGCATGACACTGAAGTATTTTATTACATACATGTACATCTGAAGATAAATTATAGTGTGGATGGGCTTAACTGCCATGTGTCAGGGTTTTATGCTACCGGTATCTGTGAGAATTTCCTGGATTGTTTTTATGGGTGTTTAAACAAGATTACTAATAAAACATATTATTTACAGGATGTACATGTACAGTGATGTCAGTAATTGTCTTGTTTGAGTTGATGGATCAGATATGTACTGGATTATTTTATTGAGTAGTTTTAATTTGTTCATACGATTTATCATGTATATTAGTTTTGTTTCCTGTTGTTAGAAGATGTGAGCTAGTACAGTGTGTCCATTGTTTAATTTGGCTGGAGTAATACACCTACATCATGTACATGTGAGGGTATTGTTTATAGCACTGTAACAAATATTCGGTTCACATTGGCATTCGTGTCAAACTGACATGTCTATAATCCAAGGTATGAAAGAGGATAAAAAAACATTTACAAGTGATTGTGGGAGAAACAGTTTTACATTTCCTTGCATGCTGTGTGGAGATAAAGGGGATAGATGTATCTACCATCGCACTATCTTATCAGTCTTTCCGTATGTGGATGAGCTGTCAAATGAGTGTACTTCAAGTTCTGTGGATGGTATTGTTACAATGTATCTCTCTTCAGCTCAATTTCCTGTACAGCTACAAACTCTTATACTCATAGGATTTCCATGTATACACAACCTGGCATACAGTGTCTGCCTTCATGTACAGTCCCAACCTTCAAGGCCATTCTTAAAAATATGTTCATTGGGTGTATTAAACCTGACTGACCTTCCAGAAAAGAGCCCTACTCAAAATTGTTCTTTGTATTTTGATAAAAGCTTTTTTTTTCTCCTCTCTATGTTTATTGCTTAAAAAAACCCGATCATTCTCAAAATCCAGAATAAAAAAGCAGAATTCCCTAAGGACTGACTCAATTTTTCTTTCATATGGTCGCATTACGCCCAACAAACAGTTTTTTAGGATGGCCTAATGGATGTTGCCGGCAGAAATGTTTGGTCGTAAACTGCCTAAAACATGCATGATGACATACACCATATGTGAATGCCAGGCGTGTCAGTTATGTTACGCAAAACCATGAGCAGAAGAACGGAGCAATGAATGAATGATGATTATTAATCTGGATTTTGACAATATACACATACATACATATATAACATCAAGGGGTTTTCTAACCAATTTCTTTTTAGAATCTCAGTTTGAACAAATCAGAAAACTCAGTATTTTTCTATCATCGAAATGTATCGAAAACTCAAATTATTTCATAAAAACTTAACTCAAAATTTGTCTAAAACTCAATTTTCCGTTATTCCTTATAGTGGTTACCACGATGAGAAAGTGGCTAGAAAAACAACTGAACATAAAAGATTACCTTAAAATTTTACTTGTATACAAGTGCATGTACCATGATCCATATTTGGTATTAAAGTGAAAGACAATGCAAGTTCTAAGCTGTTTGCCGAAAACGTTGGACAATATTATGTTAATTTTGATTAAGTTTTTTTTCTAACAACCAATGTGACAGCTGAAATTGAATTTGACCTTGCTTTGTCAGCTATCTTGAAACGGCGCCATTCTGTCTGGGCTTTGACGGAATTCTTCCAACAGCGGAACACTCTTGTCACCTGAGACTGTTGTAAGCTGCTAGGGTTGTGGTTGAAACTTTCATGTATATGTAAATTTATAACATGAAATGATCAAGAGACTTACTCCTGCCACAACACAATGGCCTGGAAACACTTTGCTGTGTTGTTCACACGTGCACTTATAAGACACATAACACACAACCAGTGTGCTGTCCCTATGTTATTACACGTTACATTAATGGACAACTTACACGTTACATTGATGGACAACTTACACGTTACATTGATGGACAACTCAGAACATTTACATTACGGCTTATAGACAGCTGATATCTCCTAGCCCTTGGTGATTGATTGGTCAGTCTCTGCCAAGCCCAGAAGAATGGGCGACTTCAGACCCCTCGGCAATAGCACAATACTCCATATTTCAAACAAAGATAATTCACAACGAATTCATACAATTTGAAACAGTTTTTTACAAGAGAGAATTTTATAATGTTTTTTATGAACAGTGCCTCAGTCATGAGCTGTCTTTTACTTTAAGACGTGCATGTATACGGGTACATCTACAGAATTAGTTTAATTTTTATTAGAGCAAACTCAATTTACATTTTTCAAATGTAGATTAATGATTAAAATGTGTTTCCAAATCTATTAAGAGACTTGAATGAGAAATTTTACGGTTCTGTTGAGACATTCTCTGAGTTTATGTTGTGTCATGTACACTGTACATGTGTTGGAAGAATTTGGCGTGCAAACTGCAGATAAAAAAAACATTGATTCTCTGTTCAGTTGTGTCATTGTGATACAGGTATATGTAGCTATTCACCCTGATGTAGGTAACATGTATACTGTGTTATCAGGGCCATGCCTGGGACTTTTTGTAGCTTGTTTTCCAAAAAGGATGTGTTATAGGTTGTTACAGTGGTTTAAGATAGGTACACTTAAATTACGTATATGATTTTCTGTATTAATGTTTCTTCAAGAAATAGTGAGTTATAGGATGCCCTCCGGTCAAAAAAAACCCTAGACTATGTCATTTGATCCTGTCTGATTTTTATCGGGGGGGGGGGGGGGATAATTTGAAGGAAACAAAAAATGATGGATATTTAAGGAATGCATGAAAAGTTATATGTTTATATGTATGTGTATAAAGCATGCTTTGTGTACATCATACCTACCACATACATGTGTAAGATGAAATTCAGGTATACCAACACAGGTCTAACAAACTTTCAGTGCAAGGGTGACTTTGCGAGGCCTAGATGCAGATGTGTATCTGCCCACTATGTGCCTGTACCCTTACTATTGTGTATCAGCTGATTGGTTCAGATTGTGTCAGTGATGGATCTACAGTTGCTGTGTTCCCATACAAGTGATATGTTTTTCTCCATGCGAAATTGCCAAGCACATTGTGTGTATGTGTGTCTATATACACATGTTTTGATCTCTCAACACATTCAGCATCGTATGTTTGGCGTTAATTGAGCATCAGATAAAGTGTGATTAACAGATTTAGTTGTAACATTGTTCTTGCTTAACCGGTTTTGTGAACAAAAACAAAAACGATGATGATTCGTGGTTGAGTTGAGTTTTCCTTTGGATATCCCTGTAGCCAGATCTTGTTCATCATTTGTGTAACAGACTCTGGGTATATATATATATATATATATATGTATATATTAATGGCATTCCCGCTAATTGCTGATTTGTTGCAGTTTCGCTCGGCCTGGCCATCGCTCTGCCTATCTGCATCGCCGTTGTCATCCTGCTACTGGCTGTTGTACTACGGCTGCTTCTCCGCAAACGACAGAAGGGACTGAGGAAAGAGGTGAGTTTACCTACATGTACTGACATCCTGTTCTATTACGCAGTTGGCAACTGCATTGTACCGGTGGTGTGGGAGGTTGTCATCTTTTTATGATGAGTTGTTCTGAAAACTAAAACTAAATACGCCGAACGTATTTAATGGTGAATCAGTACATGATAAGAAACTTTCACCCGTGTACCAGCTGACATTAAAACACAGAAGCTGAAATAAGTAAAGTAGAGATTTTGTTGCTCTTTGATAATCATAGATGTATATCACTTCTGTTGATAGCTTAATTAACAAGATACGTTTAAGATCATTAGCTGTATAGATTTGCTCAGAGGCATCAACGTGTGATTAAACTCTTACGTTTAGCTCAGTGCAATATGTGGAATAGAGCCTTCCTTAAAAAATATGTTCGTTTGGCATCACCCGACTGATCTTTCAAACAAAGCCGGCTCAGAAGTTTTATAGGTACATGTATTTTGATAAAAAATATTTTTATTTATCTCTCCATGTTAATTAACAGAAGTTCTTTAAAATCCTAATCTTTTCCAAGAGCCAGAAAAAAAGAATTCCCTACTGACCAAGCTCATGGGGTTGGGTTATGCCCAGCAAACAGTTTTTGAAGGATGGTCTAAAGGCTTGGATCACTGAGGTTATGCTCTTACTGTGTATGTTTGAATACCTCAATTCTTAGTTGGGTAACAGTTTGGATTGAGGTCATGTTCTTACATTTAGCTCAATGTTGAGAGGGGTAAGGACAGGTTGAGCACTTGCTCTCACATTTAGCTCCATGCTAAATGAGGTAAGAGCCTGTGTATATTGATCTTAAGCCCTTGTGTCCAGCTCAGTGCTACACTGGGTAAATTATTGGATTAAGCCAGTTTCTTAGGTTTAGCTAAATGCCAGGTTGAGTTGGGGTTTGAATGGAGCTCATGCTCTTATGTTTACATGTAGCTCAATGCTAGGTTGGGTAAAGGATTGGATTGAGCTGTACCTTGTGTTTAGCTCAATGCTAGGTTGGGTAAAGGATTGGATTGAGCTGTACCTTGTGTTTAGCTCAGTGCTAGGTTGGGTAAAGGATTGGATTGAGCTGTACCTTATGTTTAGCTCAATGCTAGGTTGGGTAAAGGATTGGATTGAGCTGTACCTTATGTTTAGCTCAATGCTAGGTTGGGTAAAGGATTGGATTGAGCTGTACCTTATGTTTAGCTCAGTGCTAGGTTGGGTAAAGGATTGGATTGAGCTGTACCTTATGTTTAGCTCAGTGCTAGGTTGGGTAAAGGATTGGATTGAGCTGTACCTTATGTTTAGCTCAGTGCTAGGTTGCGTAAAGGATTGGATTGAGCTGTACCTTATGTTTAGCTCAATGCTAGGTTGCGTAAAGGATTGGATTGAGCTGTACCTTATGTTTAGCTCAATGCTAGGTTGGGTAAAGGATTGGATTGAGCTGTACCTTATGTTTAGCTCAATGCTAGGTTGGGTAAAGGATTGGATTGAGCTGTACCTTATGTTTAGCTCAGTGCTAGGTTGGGTGAAGGATTTGGACTGAGCGTATGCTCTCATATTTAGCTAGATTCTAGGGTGTTGAATTAGCTTTTCCTCTCATCACCATTGTTAGATAGAGAAACAGTTCAGATCGAGCTTTAATAAGCTCTTATGTTTAGCTCAAAGTTGGATCTGCTAAGGGTTTTGGATTGACCATTGTACATTTTAGAGATCAGTACTGGGTTAGGTCAGGCAGGAATTCAGGTTGGGTGTATAATCTGTGATAGAAAGTTCCCTGTTGCATAAATGTGTGTAGGGTTTTGTTGATATCGAGGATGTGTGTCTGAAAAAATACGAAAGTTTGTATATTACAGAAATTTTCATGATGGGCAATGGACATGCTTTGTGGCTTCTGTTATGTATAGATTTTTTTATCTTTCATGATGCTTTAATGATGCACCTGTGCAACTAGATTATATGTATCTCTATTGTATCACTTGTCAGTTGCAGTCTTTGATGTTACTTCATTGATCGTTTGGAGGAATATGTTTTGACCTCTTGGGTTTAAGCACACCAAATTGTTTGTTTTCTAAGCTTGGATAAGTCAGTACTTTCTCTTTATTGCCAATGTGCATTGAAAAGACTTCTGTAATAATGCCAAGTACATTGTAGCTATGATAGTCTTACTTACCACGCTGTGAAGCAAATTGTTTATATTCTCATTCAGAATGCCTTTAGATTGAAAGCATCTATAAAACTTGATGTACGTGTAAATGTTGTGATTAAAATATAAGGTATGGTATCAAACCCTCCTCACGGGCGGACTTGTGTAAGTGTTCCAGTATTATTGGCGCTCGTAACCTATTTCATTACAACAGGACACATGTCTTATTCTAGTTTCTACTGAAAAAAAAAAAAATTGTTTGCTTTACAACACATTTGTTTCTAATTTACCTTAGCCTGTAGATCTGTGATGATTATCACATGGCTCTGTGTTAAATGAGACATAGAATACGACATCTGTAGGTGACCCCTGACCTTCCATGCTCATCACATCTAAATCGCATGCACAAAGATATGCATATGCTCCTCATATGATGATAATCTTTTATACTCGGACTGTAAGGTGTTGATTCCCCTTGTCAGTTCTACATAACCAAGCTTGAGTACTCTCGTTCGCATATGGATTTAAATAGACTCAACCAACTAGAGGTTAGGTATTGACTTCTTATTACATTAACTTTATGTGACATATAAATTTGTTTGTTTGCTTGATTAGGCTATTTTTAATACTGGTGGCAAAGTTTGTAATGGTGAAATCAATCCTAATTATCTGATGTTCACTTATAGCTAGGCCTCAAATGTGACTTGATGGAATAGTGATGTGTCATATTTTAGCAGTCACTGACAAATCAATGCATTTTTGTCACTTAACATTCAGTCAGATTATTTGATTTCTCATTGCACGTATTATTATTTTATTCATTATTTCAGATTGAGAATGTTGCATGGCAGCAGTACAAGAGAATTTGTCTTCAGTCCCCTGGGGAATTCTTTTGCTTTGAAATGTTGGAATGCATATAGGTTTATTTCCTCTTTGGGTTCTTAACATTGTACAGAAACTCTATTTTATGTCTATTGACCTTGACAACAGAAAGCTGTTTTATTTTAAAATTTGTGTAAAATTTGTGCTTTTATTTATCAGAGGACAGAAAATGATAATCAACTATGGATGAACACAACACTAGAGTTACCCCCCTTGCCTCCCTCGCCTGTCAGTTTGGAGAATGGACACATCATTCCTCTCTCGCAAGCAGATCCACCCGATAAAGGTATGGAATAGTTGTATGGTTTTATTATTGCATCAAGCCCATGGCTCTTGAGCATACTTCTCTTGATGACGAGGAGTTTCTGTTGATACACAGAAAGGAAAAAAACATTTCCATACAAATGATGCTTTATTTGGTACTTAGCCGCATATAGCAACATTTCTGTTTGGAAAGGCTTTCTGTGATGTGGTTTTAATGAGCTTGAGTTTTATACTGATTGTTATTATTAAGGAGAATCTTTTGAGAAAGGAGAAATTACACTTCAGTAAAGGTTAATTTTAAGGGATACTTTAAATTTTTATTTTGAGAAATTTTCAAGTATCTAACGTTTAAAAATAAATTGTGCTATTGTACAGAGTGCACCGCAGACTCTGTCAATTCACATAAAGTAAAATACGGTTAAAAGGTAAATGGTTGCTGAAGAGAGCACATGTTGTAGAGTATCATGGCGCTGAACGTTTTCCAGTAGTATATATCCGACCTTCCATCCATAAACTCACACCTTACTTCCTAAACTTAGTAAAATTCTCAGAATCAGGCAAAATGTTCAGTTGCCCGAACAAAAGTTGAAGTTTTTAAAAGTACACAGGGGCCTCTCTTTCTCATACATTTGGAGCACTAGAATGCTGCAAATGCAAGGCTTCAGCCCCTTTGTGATTGCTTGAATGTTCTAATCTGCCTTTCTCTGCTTCGGCAGTGACCTTTGAGTCCAGAGACCTGTCAGGTGCCTGCCTGGTTGGACTACTCTGGTCTTTTCCATGTCTTACATCCATAAACCGGACTGTTGTCACACGGGTGAAAAATCACGAATATGATGGGCAATACAAAATCAAATAAACAAATCATAACCACAGTGTTTTAACTTTCTAGCTGATACATGCAGTCTGGAATATGAAGTTATCCATGAATTTGATGCAAGACTTGACAGCCAGCTACCACTGACAATGGGGCAGATTTTGAGAGTGTTCGAGAAGGCCGACAACGGTTGGTGGAGAGGTTGCCATGGCAACAAATCAGGCTGGTTTCCTGGAGAGTATGTGAAACCAGTCAAAGAGAAAAATGACCCAGGTATGACCTTGAGGATTGAATTATATATCAATGCTTTTCTTTTCATTTTCATTTGATTGCTGAAATAATGTGATGTGCACAGAACTTGAAGTGCACCAAGAATTCATGGTTATTTATAGATTTTTTTTCGTACATTGAGATGTCATGGACACATATTGGATACCTTTTTACTTGTAAATTAGGGTGATAATTTGAATGTGTGCATTCTAATAGGTTGTCATCTAAACGTTTCTCAGCAGTGCAACAAGAACTCTTGGTTATTTAAGAGAATTGGTTTATAATAATGGAAGTCTTGTTTCTTTGTGGACATGTGTCACTGGTTCACTGACTTCTATGTGTGAAATTCGGTGCTAATTTGAATATGTGCATTTTTATACCCGGTCATGAATATTTTTCATCGTCATCTCACTTTCCTCTTTGTAGAAATATTGGACATTTCAACGATTTCTGAAATATCTGATGCCGATCACAGCTTCACATCAGTTTCGCACCCGGTCAAACCAGCTGTCAGTTCCTTCCTCATCCGTAAGAAAGGTCAGGAGGACAAGTCTCCTGCGGAACTCTTGAAGGAGAGCAAAGGGCAAGGTTATAACACTGATCAGAATGCCAATGGCGTTATCCCCAATGGAAACATACAGGTAGTGGACATGACCAATCAGGATGAGAAGCAGGTGAGTCAAATACTGTCAGGTTTTTGTGCTGCAATGAAGGAAGTTTAGGGATTTCTTTTGCCTGGATAGCCTCAGATTGTAAGGTTTGTGTGCTACGTTACAGGAAGTTTGAGGATCTCTGCAGCCTGCAAGTAGTCATGACAGCCTTAGTACTTACTGTAATTCTTCAACCTTTTCGCATGTTTGCAAGGTGTTTATTCAAACTGGCCAATCCAAGCATTGTAGTTTTGTCTCCAAAATCAAATTAAAAATGTGCATAAATTGCACTGAAAGTTGCTCTTTTATATGCGAAAAGGTTGAGGAATTAATGTACCACTAGCCTCTCACACATGAGGTTGGGAGTTCAAAACCAACCCCAGCAGGCTTTTGTTACAAGAAATGTTTGCTACCTGAGGAGATGCGGTGGCTTTCTAAGCCTCTGCACTGCAGACAAGATTGAGCCTCATGACCAAGGTCAGCCTTCAGACAATCAGAGTTGGGGAATCTACAAATTCTCTGTCCAAGGCAGAGATTCCAACACTAATATGTCTCATGTCTGTTGCAATTACAACACATTATTGTATGTAAAAAGTTTTGCCTATATACATGTAATATGCAAAAAAAAAAAAGTATGCAGAAGTAAAGAAAAACTGCATCTGATGATAATGTACATATTAAGGCTGTATTTATTGACTGACTTGTACACATAGTATCAACATTTTTACTCATATATTTATGTCTTTAAAAAAGATGTACAGTTTTAATTTACCTGTAACCTTTCATTTGTTTTTTCTTGTCACACAGGAAAGCAAAGATGCTGCCCTAAATTCCCCTGATTGTGGGTCCTCAGTGGATGTTAACCTGTCTGATTCCCATGGTACGACTCTTATTACAACTTCAGTAGTGCCTATTAGACATGGTTGGAAATGATTTACTACTTTTCCTTTGTTTTGATGTGTATAAGTGTAATTGTTTCTTTTAATTTGTTTGTATCTGTAATTGGGTGTAACACATGTAGATGTATGAATCTGGTACCGTTTCAAATCACACTACCGGGTATACATCAAGTCCAGTTTAAAGGAGGAGTGAAGGACATTACATCCGTGTCATTTATTGAGGCAGAAACATAATTTGTAAATTGGAAAACCTCACCATGATATGAGTTGAATGTTGTAAGCTTTTATTGTGTAAAGCCATAATTATTCATTCATTAAGTGGAACAACAAAAAGAGCAGGACAGGTTGGCCCAGTGTTAGTATAATATAGCTGGGTGGGTGTCATGTCTGGTGTCTTTGGCATGACGTTCCAGTGGCAGCGTGCATGACATGCCATACCCCAAGAAGATACAGTATAATTACGTACATTCTAAGGTCTCCCTGTTGTCATATAACTGAAAAATTGTCAAGTACGACGACAGACCCCAATGATAAATACTTAAACTTAACGATTTCTGTTATACTGTGTATGTAATCTGGAAAACACTGGGAATAACAATGAATTATTTTGTCTAATCACACTTTAAAGAAGAGGCTAACTTAAGCACTGATGAGAAGTATCGAGTCTGTTACCAATGGCAACCAGACCCTTCAAACCCAAACCGTGTCAGCTTGAATGTGAACGACATTGTGACAAGACTCGAGGACATCGAGGTGGGCTGGGTGCGGGTAACGAAAGATGCCACAGGGGAGGAAGGGGTCGTGCCTTACACTTACCTGGCAAGTTTAGAGGTGAGAACATCACCTCTGTGGTGACAAGGTGCAGAATTTAAGGGCGAATTAACTGTCATCTAAACAGTGTTACACTGTGTGTTTGAATACAGAAGCATTGTGGTTTAGTTGACTATACTATGTATTGATGTCTGCATTGATGTGATTTTTTTTGTTCAACCTTACTGTGTACTGCGTAAGTGTTTTATAGCATTTTGATGTACATGCCACGTGTGGTTTTCATTTACCTGTTGCAGAATTGTGTGTCTTTCAGCTCTTTATGTGTCTGAAAGCATTTTAACATGTCCCACAACTTTTGTAATCTTGCCTGCAGGATTTGTACAAGTGTTGAATATAGATGATAATGTTAATTGTACAGTGCTTGGTTCTTCTGTGTACCAGTACTGAGTTAATTGTAGATATCATAAGCACATATATGTACCGGTATTCATTGTTTGATGTATACATGTCTGTTAACAGCCGGACCCTGTGGTGGAAGCCTCACATCGCATCCAGGATCAGCTCGAAGTGAACAAACGACTCAGCTCAGGCCAAGAGCATCTCATGGGCATAGGTAACGCTTAGACATGATATAATGTAACATGAAGTTTGCTTGATGGTCAATTTTATCAGTTCACGTAATTTTTCTCTCTAAATTTTGATTTAATTTAGTGTATTATAACTAGTATTTCAGTTTTCTGATACCTCTGAGAATTTTGAGCTTTTTATATGTAAGAAAAATTCTCAAGTCAGTGTGGCACTGACCAATCAAAATTTATTTTGAAGAAAGGGAAGTAATAAAGCTTCTACCTGGCATTGTTGTTTCCTGCTGTTGTGATTTATACTTGCATTCTCACTGCACTCTGTAAGGTTACATAGTGTTTGGGATCCCAAGTATATCTGTCCATCCAACTCATGTTCCAATTGTGTTTGTTTCCCAGAGCACCGAGCTATCTACCCCTACACAGCTCAGCATGCAGAGGACCTGAGCTTTGAGGAAGGGGAGGTAATCGTGGTTCTGAATGCTCTGGACAATGGCTGGTGGCATGGACTGAAGGGAGAAGAGGCTGGCTGGTTCCCTGGCTCTTACGTTGAGGTAGGGCGTGATAGAGACTTGTCTTTTGTAAAAGGCTATGTTCTTGTGCTTGCCCTTCAACGTCGAGGACACATGAGGAGCAGGTTCCAACCTGCCCTTGGATAGGGAAGTTGTAGAATTGATAACTTTTCTTCCATAAATATGCTGTGTATATTTGTATTGGGAAAGTTCAGGATTGACTTGCCAAGGATCAGTGGTTTATGCTAAGCACTCTGGTGTCCTCAATAAAACTGACTGCCTTTGTAATTCTCACTTAAATCTCTAGCTTTTACATTACCTGAATAATATGGACCTTTTCTTTTGAATTTTTCTGTAAAAATTATGTGATCAAAAAGCATTTTACGCATGACAAAATGAACAGCATATTTCTTTGGAACTAGTCTCAGTTTCAAATTCCGTTTATTGTCTTGTTTCAGTTGAAGGAAAGTTGTGGAAATACACCTCCTGGTGGAATATATGACAAGGGAGGTAATTTCCTCAGTGATCAGATATCAAGTGGCCCAGGAAGTCAGACATCCTCTCAGAATTCCTCTCAAGCTGACTTAGTGAGACATTTAAGTGAGGCCTTACTGAAACGGAAAGATTCCACAGCAGACACAGTCTCAACGGCATCAGCGTCTACGTTAGGCTCAGATGAGACCCGACCAAAACCTGTAAGGAGAGCTCCAGCACCACCTGGTGGCTCAAAGTCAACCAAGAGGAAATTTTTGCGCAGGCCAAGTAGACCTGCACCACCTCCCCCAGCTCCACCTACAGAGTCAACAAAGGGAGATAATCCAAGCTCTGTATCTGATTCAGCAGAGACAGTCGTAATGCGCACTGGTGACGGAGACTCATGTGTTCCTCCAGAGAATAGAATGTCTGTAGACAGTTCAGGGGGACACAACTCTGACTCACCTGGGGAAAAACCTCCACCACCCAAACGGTTTGTCACACCTAAAATGGTGAAAATACCCAAGAGAAAGTTGAAGTTACAAAACTCCACGATGTTACCAGCTCCTCCGGAGAGACCTGTGCCTCCCAGGCCTCCCCCTTTGGAAGGGAAAAATAAGAAAAGTTACAAGAAGAAGTCCTCAAAAAAATCCAAAAAGACTGAACCCAAGTACCGGGGCTCTTTGAGCAAGCTGAGTAAGGCAGATATATCTGGCCCTCTTCCATTAGAAGAAAATGTCAGTGTGAAAACAGAGGACTCTGTGAGTCAGGTGAATGATTCTGTAGACTTAAATGGAAGCAGAGACGATGTGTTCAAAGATAATGAGGATGTAGCGTCCAGGATAAAATCTCCTAGTCCTGTGTCATACCAAAAGCAGCGCGTGGAGAAAACTCAGTCTCACATTCCTCCACCAGTAGCTCCCAAACCTAAAAACGTGTCCCTCAAAAGACTGTCGCAGGCTTCTCACAGACATTCAGGGTCAGATGTTGACAGGTCCCCAAGGAGCAGGAGTCGCTCACCCGTGACCAATGGGCAAATACCGGCCATTAAGGTATCTGAGCCAGAGGTGCAACAGCCAGTGCCAAAACCACGACAACGCAATTGCTCAGAGAACGAGCTCAACTCAGGGGGAAATATGCCTATAGAGATTGTGGATAATAGGTGAGTGGGGATACTAACTCAGGGGATAGCTTAATACCTAATACATAATAGGTGAGTGGACATAACTTCACCTGCAGAGATTGTCGATAGTAGGTCACTGGGGATACTGTCTCAGGGGAGGGATACTGTCTCAAGGGATACACTAAAACCAGTTGTAGATACTGTAAGTGAATGGGGATACTGTTTCATGAGATAGCCTGAAACCAAGTGTGGATACTGTATTTGAGTGGGGATATAACTTGCATGTACATGTGACTATAGAGAGTGTGGATAACATGCAAGTGGGGATGTGGTCTCTAGGAATAGCTTGAAACACACGTACTTGTGGAATATACCATAGCGCACTCAGCATGTAATGACTTGACATCCGTATCATTCAATCAGGATGTATGTGTCACGGTATCTTCATGAGCATGTGATCAGAGTAACGTTTTACAGTGTATCAGGGTCTGGATATGATGGCCTGACCGCCTTTGTATGACCAGCCAGAATAGTTATACGATACCTTGCCAGGATCCAGCTGTACTATATGTACATGTATTCTCAGCAGTTGACATACCTGTCCCTACATGTCCTTGTACATAGACTGTGAAGACTGAATGAATGGGGATACCTTGACTGTATAGACTGTAGAGATCGGGTGAGGGAGATATAATGTGATTCTGGGATAACATTCCTGTGTACAGACTGTGAAAGTGGATGAGTGGGGATACTGGTACTGTATACATTGCAGATGGGAAAGTATACATATATCTCTGGGGGATAACATCGCTGTGTAGTAGTGTAGATTGCTGAGGTCAGGGGACAGCGGATATTAAGAACCTCAGAAGATTTAGACAAAAACTGCGGAGAAAGTTTGCCGCTATATTGTATAGTGTCAGTATGATCTATGAATCTTCTGTCTCTCTTTTAAACACCTGAACATTGTATTTATATGCCAAGGGTTTGAAATACAGAACAGTCAAATCCTGACCTCATATCATGTGCCCATCATGGCCACACTGTCGGAGTATGATCCGCTGACCATACACTGACAGTGGGCCGACGGTGAGCAAATCTGTTGTCACTATCGGTGTATCATCCCGCCATCATATGCGGATGATGGTGGGATCATGGTGCCATGATAGGCATATGATTTTATGACATTAGCTTTAGTTTAGAGTTAAATAATAATTTTAATATCCTGTAAAACTTTGATGACTTTGTGAAAGCCTTTTTATTCCTGATAAATCAACACTACTTTAGTCCTAAGCCTTCTACAGATAAAATTCATATCCGCTTGTGTAGATCTGTTATGAAAAGACCTCAGACTGGGACAGTTATGCATGTGGGAGGTCTATAAGGTCATACAGATGTCTTCATCATACTGCTCGTGTGTTGATTACAGTGTTTCTCAAATTGGCATCTTTTGCAAAATTAAGTGTGTAGAAAATAGGACACAGTAACCTTTCAAGCCTCACCTTTCAGAGGCACAGGTCGAAAATGGCGAACATCAAGCTTGAACTTCCCTTTCTCCGTAATGGAGTAAATAGTTACGTCAAGAAAACACATCAACTGGAAACAGAAGCCAAGCGCTAGAGATAGTAGCCGGGTACCTCCCATTGGGGCTTATCATGGCCTGACAATATCAAAAAACCATCAGCTGAGTTCATTTTGTGTTTACATGACTGGAGTCAGCACGTCTGATTAATCAGTGTGCCAAAAAATGGTACGTTATAATGACAATAAACTGTGATCAAGATACACCGGCCGGAGGATTGCGTCACTATCCGCATAGGTAGGGGAACATGATTGGCAGAGGGTTAATAAATGCAGAAAAATCAAACACTTTATATTCACTTCTGAAGTTTTTCATTCTATTTCTGAACATGGGAATCTTATATCTATTTGGCTCAGGTCCAAACAGAAGAAGAAGTCCCTGAAGAAGGCTGTGTGTGATTACACAGGAAATGAAGGAGAGCTGAGTTTCGAGCAGGGTAGTTTTATTAAACAGATCAATGAGGTACATCTTGTTTTTCTGGAACAAAAGCTGAGATAGTGCAGTAATGACACTTGGTTATTAAGGATGTGAAAAGAAATGAAATTTAACACAGCATGAAATATTTCTCAGAGAGTTTTGTATAGATCTGCAGAGGTCGTTATTAATCTTAAAGTTAAAAAATAAGATTAAATGTACTTAAAGGTTCCTGTAGCTAAAATAAAGAATACAAGAAATTATATTCTCTTTTCATCATTCTGGTAGTATCTTGATGAGTGACGAATTCAGGTATGTGGCTAAAAATAGAGCTTGAGTTAATTAACCTCTTTCATTAAAAATTCCATTTGTTGTATACAGTTATGCTGAAAGAAAAAAGTAAATTTTATAGATACTGTACTGTAGAATATTTCACGTCTGCAATGTTGGTGGAGAGTAGCATGTCACTTTGTCAGGTACTTAAAGGGAAAGACCTTTATAAAAATGAACTGATGGTGAGTGAAAAGACTATTAAACATTGTATCTGAAAATACACCTAATGAAATTTTTAGATTTTTTTTGCGCCCAAATAAACACAGTCAAATGTTTTCTTTGCATGGTGGATTTTATTGGCCATATTGATGATGTGGTTGACAAGTCACGTCTCGCCGACTTTTCTATGGCCCTCAATCCGAAATTTAATGTCATATTAGCGTTTTCATACACAGGCAAACATAAGAGGAGTACTCTTAACAAGACCTTTTTTCAAAGCAGTATATAAAGGTGCACACAAAGTTGTGTAACGTCACTGGCAAGCCATATCATCAATATTGTCCATAAAACCCATCATATAATCAAAACATTCAACTGTGTTTATTTTGGTGAGAAAAAGGTTTAAAAAGTTGAGTGAAGATATTTTCAAATACAATTTTTAATGGTCTTTTTGGTCAGCATAAGTTCATTTTTATGATTTCTGTCCCTTTAACTCCTAACTGATCTACTGTGTAATGGCAGACCCTGTTGAATCACCTGTGGTGGTCCCAGGTTGAGTGTGATAAGAATTCTCTTCTAAATACCGTTTTCTGCAAGCTTATTTTTCTATTACTGTGAATTGTAGGTAGCCGAGCGCCCTGGCTGGTATATGGGGATGTTGGCAGATGGCACTGTGGGACAGTTCCATGAGAGTAATGTGGAAGACTCAACACTACATAAACACAGCCTGGCCTGATACTCACATGACTCAACCAGAAATCACAGTCTGACAGATGACTCCTTGGGACAGTTCCATACAGCCTGGCCTGATTATCACATAACTCAATCAGAATTTACAGTGTGACAGATGGCACAGTGTGACAGTTTCGCATGAGTTTTGTGGAAGTCTCAACACAACTTAAACACAGACTCCCCCAAAAGTCATACTGTGACAAATTGCTTGAATTGTTTTATGGAAGTAAAGTGAATGACCTCAAATGATCACCAATGCATGGTGTGCTGGCACCAGTAGTCACCAGACAAATGATCACCAGTTTGGAATGTGCCAGCTCAGTCCACTAACCATTAACCCAGAGTGTGTGGGTACCAGTAATCATCAGTTTCTGATAAGTGATACTCACTGTTTTGAAACCAGTGGGGACTTCCCGCAATCACTGAGCAGCAGTGGGGATTTCCTGTAATCACTGAGCAATAGTGGGGACTTCTTGTAATCACTGAGCAATAGTTGGAACTTCCTGAAATCACTGACTTCCTGTAATCACCGAGCAAAGTGGGACTTCCTGTAATCACTGAGCAAAGTGGGACTTCCTGTAATCACTGAGCAAAGTGGGACTTCCTGTAATCACTGAGCAACAGTGGGGACTTCCTGCAATCATATAACAACAGTGGGGACTTCCTGTAATCACTGAGCAATATTTGGGACTTCCTGTAATCGCTGAGCAACAGTGGGGACTTCCTGCAATCATATAACAACAGTGGGGACTTCCTGTAATCACTGAGCAACAGTGGGGACTTCCTGCAATCATATAACAACAGTGGGGACTTCCTGTAATCACTGAGCAATATTTGGGACTTCCTGTAATCGCTGAGCAACAGTGGGGACTTCCTGCAATCATATAACAACAGTGGGGACTTCCTGTAATCACTCAGCAACAGTGGGGACTTCCTGCAATCATATAACAACAGTGGGGACTTCCTGTAATCACTGAGCAATATTTGGGACTTTCCTGTAATCACTCAGCAACAGTGGGGACTTCCTGCAATCACTGAGCAATAATGGGGACTTTCGGTAATCAGTGAGTAATAGTGGGGAATTTTTTGGAATCGCTGAGGAGTAGCGGAGGCATTTTGTAATCACTGAGCAATAATGAGGTTTTATTGAATCACTGAGTAATAAAGGGGACTTTTTAGAATCACTGAGTACTAGTGAAGTCTTCCAGAATCACTGAGCATAAGTGGAGAATTCCTGTAATCACTGAGCAATATGGAATTGCTGTAAACACTGAACAGTAGGAAATTACAGTAATCACTGAGCAATAATGGAGAATGTCTGGAATCATGGAGTAATCCTGGCAGGTTTTTGTCATAGGTAAGCAATAGTGAGGACTTTCTGTAATGACTGAGCATTTCTCAAGACTTCATCTAATTACTGGGCAATAGTGGAGGCTATCCGGAATCACTAAGCAATTCTGAGGACTTTCTGTGCTAAGTGATGACTACTTTGCTAATTATATGAGGAGAAAATTTTGTTCGCTATCATGGGCCAGTAGAGTGCTGGACCGACAAGTGCAGTTATGTTGACAGTTTCCGGCTGGCTGCTAGGCTGACCCTAAGAATGACTGTGGTCTTTGTCAGCAAGATGCATATGTCCTTACACCTGATCCTATGGACCAGTGCAAGTGGTTTGCACAGTAGCTATTACACTTACCAATCGTTTTACACATTGGATTGACCAACAGTGTGGACACGTATCAGGCTAATGAGTGCAGTTTGGCTTTGTCCATTGTCTTGGTAGTAATTTATCGTGAACTGTCAGGATTTTTCACATTTTTTCAGTATGGTATTATCCAACCTCCCGAACAAACCTCAAAACAACTTCCTAACATTAATAGAACTCTCAAAATGTGGAAAAATATGAAACAACCTATTCAACGAAACTTGGACGAAGGTCATTTAGGGTATTTTATGGCCTAGCGATAACTGAGTTTAACTGGCCATGCTGGCACCATAATGACAGTACTAGCGAGCCGCATGGATGTGCACATCAATGCAATTTATGTTTACCTGCAGGGGATTTTCTAGCCAAATTGTTTATAGAACTTCATTTTGGACAAATCAGAAAACTCAATATTTTTCTTCACCAGTGTATGTAAAATGTATCTAAGACTCATGTATTTTATCAAAACTCCATACAAAATTTGTGCAAGACTAAGTTTTCCAATATTTCTCATTGTGGTTACCACTACGAGAAAGTCGCCAGAAAAACCCTGTGTCCTGTGCCAGACCCAAACATGATTTTCTGCAAGAATGCAGAGATTTGTATGGGTTAAAATTGTGGAATCAAATGTAATAAATGATCTATTATATTGAGCTGTTTCCACATTCACTGTTTAAATAAGCCAGGTATTGCGCCATAAACTTTTTACATTAAGCAGTTTTCCCCTCCTTTCATGGCAGAAGTTGTAACACTGGATCTTGACAAACCATTGTGGGGTTACTTGTTCTGTGTGTATTTATAGAATGTATGTGGTGTACCACAAGTGTACATGACATGTACTATATGCACAGAATAAGGAACAGAAAAATACAAGATGTATTTACTGTTACAGATACATTGTGGAGTCTGCAGCATATATCATATGCGTTACGAGGGCCTATTATGAACAAATGCTTTTTCTACAAGGCCATCCTTCAAAAATTTTTTGTTGTGGGTAACACAACCTTATCACAAAAGATAGGGTTGGTTGGTAGGAACTTTATTCTTTAAGAGAAATTTTAAAGAAATTAACATTCGGGGGGAGGGGGAATAATGAAATAAGTTCTATCGAAAACCCCATAAAGACTTGTGAGTAGGCCGTTTTTTGGAGACTCGGTCAGGTCACCTCCAACAAGCATATTTTTCAGGATGGCCTAGTGTGTGGAATGTGCCCTCCTTCACATATTCTCCAGTTAAATCCAATGCCAGAGGATGAGATCTCTTTGAAACTTTTTTAGAGACTGCAATTTTGCCATCAATTGTACTGTGCCTAGTTGAACAGGTGTGATTCATCAGCTCTTTATTTCAAATTCTTTTAAAACATGTACACAGGTTCATTGACGATGCATTGACTTTTTATACATACATGTGCTAAGAATTACTCATTTTACACAGACTTCTCTTCACAAAGATTTGGTACTTTTGTAAAAGCTATTTTGATATGGTTTTATAAATATCTGTATGTCACGTTTTACAAATGCTTTGACAAAGTATCTTATATATCATCATGATATTGCTGTGTAATAATGCCTGTTTAGCATGGTCAGTGTCTGTCTCTGGTAGAAATGTTCAGCAGAGCTGAGTTGATTGCTCCAGATTTTGGATATTCTAATTACTAAATGCCTAAAATATTTATGCTGTACATATATTTTACCTGCGATAAATTGACCGTTTGCTCACCACTCAGGAAAAACACTCCTGCTGTTTGCAAATACATGTATATAAGTCAGCAGTTCCTTTTGTGGCCTTGCATTTTGCTTGCCGTCTGTGAAATACATCTAGAAAATATCAGAAATTATATATGGAAAACAGAAGTGATTTTGACCCACCTGCAATAACAATTTGTCCATATGTTAATTTTTATCCTGTCCACAGCACTGGCTGATTTTAGAATGTTATTTTATAACATCTTTTAAAAAAAATTAACTCTGAAACATTTGGATATGCTTAAATGAAAAATCTTCTTTATTTTCTCCGCATATTCTCCAGGGTTATTCTTTGTGTGCCATAACTGTTTTAATGTTTACATGTAATTTGGTTGCCTTTGCTTTTTGTACTTAACACTCTATTTCAATTTTTATGTTATTTACACCTATGTTCTTACACACCTTTATGTTCTGCCTTTTAAACATAATGTCATAATTTATGTGAAACGTCTGGCTGGTTGTAAAATAATTTCACATTTCTGAATTAATATTCACATCCTAGTTTCATTACCTGTGCAATGCATTCAGCTCTTTGTTGCGCGGAGTTTCGTAATCAAATTAACTTATATGACTTTGCCTATTAACGTAAAATATGATGATCACTACAATGAAATACACATTAATTTGTTCATCAAGTGTGCCATGCATGTAATCATGCAGACATGTAATCCAACTGTCTTTTGTACAAATAGCTCTTTGATAATGTATATTAGTCCATCCTTAAAGAACTGTTTGTTGGGCGTAACCTGATCCTGTGAGAAAAAGAGAGTCGGTTGGCGGTGAATTGAAAGAGATAGGAATTTTAAAGAAATTAATATGAAAAGAAAACTTTTAAAAAACTTATATCAAAATACCAATAAAAACTTTTTATTAGGACCCCTTTTTGAAGGGTTGCTCGAGTCATGCCTAACGAACATATTTTGAAGGATGGTATATTTTTGGTACAGAGACTCTGTGTGTGTTCAGTGATAATGGCTTTCAGAGTAATGGCTTGCCACATTGACATCGTATTGCGTGTGTACATTTAGCATGATTGCTTAAAGCCTGCCCCAAAAACGATATTGTGATTTGCATGAAGGTGCTATAAATTTGTATTCATTGGAGATAATTGAAAGACATATATGTTAATATTGACAAAATAATAACCCGTTATTGTAGAATAAGTGTCAACAGAAATGCCTTGAAGGCTTGGAATAAAACATGTGCCTTTAATAAACATATGAAATAGTTGTGAAATGTCAGTCATTTAATAATGCAGATTTCATATCCTTGTGGATCTTTACATATATATTATACATATATATCTACAGTTGTAAAGCCATCTTTTAAAAGGTGCTGAATAAATTTGCTAATGAAAACCACTGATGGCTTACTAATTGTTTAAGTTGTTAAATATGCCCAGGATATAACATTTATTAGTCCCAGGATATGCATGTCGTAGTCAAGTGAGCCTATACATAAATGAATCTCACCATATATGGGTATAACTATTATTTTGCTCTAACTGACACTAAGATGTCTGCACAATATGGCTGATGACTCATTAATTGGTTCCTGGTAATGAATTCGTCCGTAATAAAGAAAGTATTAATCCATTATGTAAGCGAAACTGCAAACCTTCATTGCTCAAAAAATGGATGTAACGGAAGATTTTTGTGAGCGCATGTTTCACTAATATCCACCAAAACACATATGACAGTAAACTTCAAGGACTGCCTTACTGAGTGACACACACCCACCTCAGGGAGGGTGGAAAAAAGCCATGTCCAAATCAAAAATTCAAAATTTAGTGCTTAAAACTGTGGAAACCTTGAAAGGTAAGTTGTGGTCCACATCCCAATAGGGTTTCCTGTTGGCATCCAGCACACTGCAGCTCTCCGTCAATATGGTTTGTCAGGTACCTCAACGAGTTGAGAGGTCGGTTAAATTACACACTGAGGTCTGCTTTCAACAATTTCTTGAAAACGGTATAAAGCACCGGTCAAAAAGATGAACTCGATGTGAGTTCAAGCCCAGCTCATGCTGGCTTCCTCTCCGGCCGTACGTGTGAAGGTCAGCCAGCAATCTGCGGATGGTCGTGGGTTTCCTCCGGGCTCTGCCTGGTTTCCTCCCACAGTGATGCCGGCCGCCGTCGTATAAGTGAAATATTCTTGAGTACGGCGTAAAACACCAATCAAATGAATAAAAAAATATATATGTGACCACCGTTCATGGCTGTAAGAGAAACATTCTTCAGAATGGCGTAAAAGACGTAAGCAGGTATTCTGGATGTATTGCAAAAGCAGTATATATATTTTCCATCAAAATTTGAGCCGTCAGATATACATCCCAACCACGCACTAATTCAATAAAAACGGCCATATTTTTTTATGAAAGATAACGAAACGGCTGGATGTTCGATCTCGATGAACTTTGCAGTCAGTCACACAGTTGTATTTACGTGAATCAGAAAGTTGTTCTGTGAAAGCGAAACTGAGCGTACGAATTAGACGATACAAAGATGCTGAAGTATGTCCGAATGTGAATTTGCAATCAGCTACATATATGGAACTAATACATTTTCTACCGGAATGAATCCGAAAGTTCTTGAGTGAAAACAAAACTAGGCATACATGCGTGTATAGTTGTATTAAAGTGAAGCCGAATGTTGTGTGTTGGAGGTGCACTGAGCTAAACATAAATTGCTGGGAAAAGAAAAATAAAACTAAGAAAAAGAAAAACGGAAGATAAAGAATAAAGTTTATGAATATTGTGGCACACAAATAAATCAAGAACGTGTGAATACAGAGTTGTTTGCCGAGCACCTAATCGTGAATCTGTATCTGATCATATATAACGGCGCATAACCATTGTCAAAAGTCACTCCTAATCATGTAACCGTACCAATTCTACCCTGAAAAGTCTTCCATTAAACCCGTTGTTACAGGCATGAAGAATTGCAATTCGGTTACTGGTAATTATGAATTAATCGGTTCCTGTTAATGAGTTATTCCCTAATCAGGAAATAATTACTCCATTACATCAACGGAAATGCAATCCGTCATTCCTTAGGTCAAAACAAAAAAGATTTTTTTTTAGGGTCAGCAAGGTAATAATTTAAGAACTTCCATGGAACTTTAGGATGCGCATATTTCCTTCTAATAGGGTAGTCATGATTGATGTATTATGCATGTTTATATACTGCTTCTCTGAACCGTGCTGGGAAATTGTGGTATATAGCATGTTATACATAATGTTTTACTTCCAAAATTGCCATATTGGTGCGTTTATATGCCTTATTAAGTTCGCGTTAGTAACGTTGCCTTCTGTTCGCACTATCCGCTGATTCTCACCACCAGGGGAGTGACGTCAAAGAGCTCTGACGTCACAAAGCTCTGACGTAGTACGTTCTGTTGCTAACAACATCACGGTCGTCACAACTAGAAGTAAGAATGGCGTCAAGACGTGCACGCCAACGTTCTACTGCTGCGAATATTCGGAAGTGCGAATATCCAAGAGAAACAAAGGCAACAAACGATGGCAGATATCGACAGAGAAAGGTGGACCGAAACGGAGGTGGCGACAGTTTGGGACAGGCAGTTCCCAAGAAAGTGGTAAGTTGTAGCAAGTTTGTAGGAAATCTTAAGGGAGCCGACCTTATGTCGTAGTACCATCATGTACTTCATGTGAGTTTGTTACACCCTGTCTTTTATTTACAGTGGTAGTAGTAGGTCTAAAGACGTTTGATTTTCAAGAGATGAACTTGGGGCAATTAGTTTCAGCACATCATCAATGTAGGCCTGTACCGATACATAATTCGAGTAAGGAGTATTGTTGATTCTACCTATGTTTTTCTTTCTTAAGCCATGTAGCTTCCATCGCCAGTGTTTTATGCATGTAAATCGTTCTGGACTCCTTGTGTTTTATGCATGTAAATCGTTCTGGACTCCTTTCGTTAGATAGCAAAACTATCTACAGGGGCTTTATGGGGTGTATTAATGAAGTCAAGACCGTATAACGCGGTAGGCCTTGTATCTGCCACGTCGGAGGTAACGTGCAGCCTATATCTATAAAACAAGCATGCAGGTAAAGGTTTTAAAGAGTCCTAATTTGGAAACCATTATCATGTTCTATGTTAAAACAAAAGCAGAAAAATCAGTTGAAGGAGCCACATTTGATCAATTTCAGGTCTTGTACAAATCTTGACCACAAGCCTTGGTCATGACAAATTTAAATACGCAATGCTTTAGAGTGTTGAGTTTGCCATATTGTGCTGTTGTTACAGTTAAAATCAGTAAGATTTTACTTTTTTCATATAATCCAATTTATACTGATTGTAAAGATCCCTCAAAAGTGATGATAGGATTTTAGAACGTTCCCTAATTCCATGTCAGTTGTTTAAACATGCTTCTGATTAGAGGTACATGTACGTGAATGATATACGAGTGCTGTCTTTAGTAGAGCTATCGATGAAACTATATACGGAATACCTACAGAAATTCGTTAAGCTTTGTGAAAGGTGACTTATTTCATTTGTATATGACTGACTGCTCATTTTTTACTCTCGATATCTTTTGCACACTGGCGTAAAATTTGAAATTTTGTGTAGATAAGTATTTTCGCTACTCATAAAACTGACCGCCATCGTGAAAAATTCTTGACTGTAGCGTTAATTAACAGCAGTAAATCAACCAATGCTAATGTCAGCATGATTTTTGTTTTGGGTTTTAGGTGGGAACTGCAGGTAAGGGTCCGCAGCCTATCCAAAATGAAGTCCCCGAATGGACGCACGCCGTCAGAAAAGGGCGAAAACGTCCAAGAATCTCTGCTGACACGACTTCTCGTAGTCAGCCTGTTGCCAAGAGAGGTCCCGGTGCCAAGCCAGTTCAAGAGGAGACCAAGAGAGTTCCAAAAACCAAATCTGCTCAGCGACGTGCGTCTGTCATGGCTGAGTCGAACAGACGACACAAACAAGGCGCCTGTGCCAAGCTTCGGACAGGACCGGAAACCACCGAAAACACGCCGATATCAGTGAGTTTCCAGGAGACAACCGTGCTCTACCTAAACCCTAAAGATGTTAGTGTGAAGAGAAGGGAAGGGGGACAACTGGAGGCATTCGGGGAAGGCGAGTACGGGTACGTGGTGAGAGGCGAGTATAACCTGCCAGGTGGAGCCGAAGCTGCGGACGTGGTGCTCAAATATGTCAAGAATGGCAGATCGAACCTGGAAGAAGTTACTCACGAAGCCCGGATGTTGGCATATCTGTCCGATACTGGGTGTGTGCCTAAAGTCTACGGTCTTTTGAAGGGAAAGGCCAAGAAAGATGAACCCGCCATTGTGCAGGAGTGTGTGGGTGGCGGATTGAGCTTAAGGGATGTTCTCAGACTGAAAGCTGCTCAGTCTACATGGGTGAAACTCTGTCTGCAGTCAGCCGAGGGACTTCAAAAGATTCACGCCAAAGGCGCTCTTCTGAACGACATCAAACCCGAAAATATATTGGTGGACTGTTCCCGTGTTGGAAACAACGTCCGGTTCATTGATATGGGAACGGCTTCCCACAAGTACGGAATCTGCTTCCGGTGTGACCCTTCCATGGTCAGGAGCCATCATCTGGCACCGGAAGTGAGGAGAGGTGGCCTGACGTCTGAGTTGTCTGATATCTACAGTCTTGGTAAGGTCATCGAGGACATTGGAAAAAAGGCCAGGAATGCCCAGTTATATATCATCGGACAGTTGATGACGTCTGAAAATCCCTATCAAAGATGCAGCTTACAGTCGGTGATAAAACTTCTCAAAGATATTGCCAGTCGCCTGACTTAGGTTATTTCATTTTAATGGACAGGACCTTGCATGGAATCACCTGTTTCAGAATCGCCTAGCCAACTCAGCCAAGTCAAAGTATACTGAATCATGTCGATATGAATTTTGCTCTATATATTGATATGGAAACATTCCCTGCGTCTTTCATACTGGTTGAGCCAAATGCATTTCCTGTCATCCAATAATTGTTTTGTAAATGACAGGTTAACAGGATCCTATGCAATTTATGGATTTCAAACCAATAAATTAACAATATGAAATATACGATATCTAACCGTGCATATATTTAGCGATATAAATATATTTATGCGAGATTAAACAAAGCATCCCGTATTTGTAAATGTGAAATAATATCATTCAAATCGCACACGTATGCATGATATAGTGTGATTTACCTAGGCGTCGGAAGCAGTCGTGACCTGGGGGGAGGGGCGGGAGGGCGGCGGATCGACTTTCAAGTTTAGGGGATGGCCTAGGGGCCGCCTAGGCCTTTACGATATCGTGTTCAAAATTTTGACTGTCAAGTATTATGCTATATTAGCTATGCTATGTTTTCTGAAATTATTGATTCATATCAGTCGTGACTGTACAGTGTACAATAAATAAAAGTGAGAATATCTCTTTATGTTAATTTCTATCATTAGAATGTCAGTACAATTAAAGTATGTGCATGGGAGAAGAAATATTCTTGTACTTTAATCACAGACATGGACTCAGAATGCAAGGGGGAAAAACGTCAATTTAATGGTAATTTAAATGTATAAACGTCATCCCGATTTTAAGGCTACTGGATGCTGTGATGCTTGAGGTTTAATGTCAACAATATTTCATTCGTGATATGATGACGAAGAGTCATTTGTATGTATGTATGTATGTATGTATACTGCATCGCTCTGTTGTTCGGTGCTGCCTCAACGAGAGGAATTGATGAAGACAACCAGTCCATTATACTGATACCAGGGTGACCAGTCACCGTTATTTCCCCATAATGGTGAGCGAGGAAGCAGCAGTTTCCTTGTTGTTGTTTTTTTTATCATAGGTGGGCCCTACCTCAGGACTAAAACTGGAGTCTTTAGATGTGTGCTTGGCACGTAAGAGCACAGAAATATCACTCACAAACCTTGGTGGACTTTTGACACTCTGTTTGTTTCTTACCGCCTCGGCAGTCTAGTGGTTATAACGTCTGCCTCGAGGTCGGGAGATCGGGTCATACCAAAGATTTTAAAAATGGCACTTCTTGCTTCCTCGCTTGGTGCTCAGCATTGAGAGGTTAGAGCTAGGAAACAGAAATGGTCGGCCCGGTGTCAGTGTAATGTGACTGGGTGAGTGCCATATCTGTTATCTTCGGCATGATGTTCCAGTGGCGGCAGCACTTCGGGGCATTGACTCGCCCTGCCACAAGAAGACACACTATACGCACACACCAGAAGGGCTCCTCATCGTCATATGACTGAAACATTGTTATGTACGACGTTAAACCCCAAGCACTCACTCTGTTTGGTTTTATTTTGCTGTTTATATGGTTACATTTGCTTTAAACTTTAATAACCTTTGTATTCTGAAACGGATGAAAATGCATTTGAGTCTTTTCACTAGGAAAACTCCTACAGTCTGCTACATCAAAATGGATCCTTCACTTTAATGTGTAACACGGCCAATGCGAACAGGAAGAAGCATTTTTATCATGTATACTTATCTGTTACATGTCACATAGCTTAAAAATAATCAGCACAGGAAATTCCCCTGATTTATACAGAACATCGAGATTAATTTTCTTTTATCAGCAATTTGGTAGGATGATTCACCTCTACGTTTCAAGTTATTTCCTGATTTCCTGATCAGTTAGACCTCTATGCAATGATACGGGACTTGATCAAACAGACTTGAAGAAAACGACTCAAATACTATTACATTCTCAAGATGAAATGCACAACCAGTACTTCTGATTTATTATAATATTTGAGGTGGAATTAAAATTGAAAACCAATGGCTAACCTTTGATATCTTCTGAATCCTTCATTCACATACTTTCCGTGCAAACGTATCGTAAAATAAAATCATACACTTACGCGTTGCAAAAGAAACTACTATGAAGGTAACTGTTGACATGTAATACCAATAAAGGACCGGTCTTCGGTGGCCCAGAACTCTAGGCGCTCGCCTATGAATCACTGCAGCAGAGGTCCGTTGCAGTAATATAGCATACATATAGCAAAGTCCAACTATCTTGTAGTTTGTCGAAACTTCTTTGGATATAAAGGACACTCTCTTTTCAAATATAGATCTTATCCTAGAACCCATAGGCTTATACACTAGGCCTAGATTGTGATGACATATAATGAATATATCATAATTAGCTTTCCGGTCAGAGATACATGCATATACGGCGGTGCTTGGGCAAATTTCATCCCTTGTTTGTCACTACCAAAGCATTTCGTCTTGACTTGAAAATTTTCACTAACGGCAAACCTGGGGGGGGGGGGGGGCGAAAAGATATAGCCGCCCCCTCAGGTCGGAACCTGGTGGGACGACTGCCCCCTTCATGACAGCACACTAAGTATTCCCTGAACTGCCATGACAACCTATGGCACTCATGGCCAGCCTTATTTTTTTTTCAACAGAGAAAGCACGCGGGCTGCTCTTAGGGCTTGTCTCTGTGTGAGTGTGTTTGGATATAAAAGGGTCTGTCTTTGTATTATGCGTCCGTAAAATACCAGAGAGTTCCAGATATAAAGATTATCATATTCAGTTGAAAAGAGCTACACTATAGTATCTGAAGCACAAGGAAATAATTTTCATTTTTTTTTTCAGTCACGATAGAGATGATTAAAATTACGACTCTTTCATGGCGCAACGGCTAATCTAACCAGCCAAGTTACGGATAGGCTGGTGGATCGGCAAGGGAGACTGTGAATTGTTGATGGTGCACTTCAAGGGGATAATTCTAAAATACCATTTCCAGGTTGCAAAAAGCCCACCGCATGGTTGTCTTTGAAGCTGCACGTTGTGTTCTTCCCCTTTGCCGATCGGTGAGCGCATCCGCATGTTTGGCGCACCACAATTTGGTGAGAACGGACAGGGCGCGAATAAGTCTCCATACTTGCTGTACCAGAGACTATCCCTTAATAATCAAGCCTTCTAGTTGATACTGGCATCCCCCGAAGCTGTCGTAAGAGAACCGTTGACGTTGTTACTGTGATAAGCCCCTATATAGTGATCGTTCCATATTCCGCCCCACACAAATCGGTTAGGATAGCCCGTGATAAATAAGCTCGTTGTAAGCCAAGAACAGGTGTACAGTTCTATCATGAAAAAAGGTAAGAAGTGGCCGAAGGAACGCGTGGAGATGTTAATTCCACTCGTCGGAATTAAAATGCATCCTGGATCAGAACTGGCTGCGTTAAACGTCTATGTAGCCG
Source organism: Acanthopleura granulata (assembly GCA_016165875.1). Classification (NCBI taxonomy): domain Eukaryota; kingdom Metazoa; phylum Mollusca; class Polyplacophora; order Chitonida; family Chitonidae; genus Acanthopleura; species Acanthopleura granulata. The sequence goes on from JABBOT010000008.1 coordinate 18,072,840, forward strand.
CCAACTGTCACATTGTCAAATAAGGCTATATAATAACCGACATTTGATTTTAGTGAACTAACTTGTTAGACAAATGCCAGTCGTCTTTCGGGAAGGACACTCGTTAGACTTGACAGATTGTGATTTGGTTTTAGGTGTTAGAGTTATCCCCCCTCGTCTGCATAGTGCGCATGACTTTCCACACGCTGCCAGCTCGTGGATGATGTTTATGATTATTGGTGATCACATTCTCAAGTCCATGTTATAATGTGTCTGGTGTACTAACAGATGATATCTTCTTTGTTTAGAAATTATATGCTGAGGCAGATATGCATTGGCCCTTCTATTCTGTATGATATATGATGTTTGGAATTCATGACCTGGATGAAAAATGTTTTGCTGGAAGTAGAACGTGAAGTTCTGTGTATCCCGACTTTGATAAGATAGGCTTGTTATTTTGTCATGTCTTTGATATATAGTTTAAAAATAAAAATAAAAAAAATTATATTTACTTTACAGGCTCCTGGCATAATTTTTTTTTCTTTTTTTGGCGGTGCGTCTGAATTGCTGATAGTTGTCAGTCACTTTATAGGTCTAAAAGAATGGCGCTTTCACATCACATTAAAGCTCATCGTTTGCAACTAGCAAGAATGGCAATGTGTACGTTAGCATGTGTGGTCAAGGTTTCACTTAAAAAACCATAATATTAGTGTCAGCCAGCTTTAATTTTGTTGGTATCAATAAATACATTTAACAGTTGTTAACACCAGCTGAAGAGATTTTACAACTGACATTTAATACACTGTACAAGCAATAAATGAACAAAAACAGAAACAAAAACTGCAAAAAAATGCAAAGCATACCAAACATGACATTATATTTATTTATTTTGTTTTTATTACTTTGATTGGCATTTTGATTCAAACTGGACAGATAAGCAAGGAAAGCTTCCAGCAACAGGTTGTCAATCTACTGCTGACAGCATAGAGCTGTGACATTCTTTGCCAAATTCTATATCTGGACCCGGTTTTTGTATTGATTAAAATCAGTTTCAGATAAATAAAGACTTCAAGACTTCACCCTGTGACTATAATAAGAGATTGCCCTAAATCTTCAACGTCTGGAACCACCTCTGCATCCAATGTTTTAAAATATTCTGACACAGCTACATGTGTGAAGAAATAATTTGCTCATTTTTTATGAAGCTTGAATCTTTATTTCCATAAACAAATCATTTTTAGCATTATTTTCATAATCATTGTGAGCATAAATTCCATTGAAAAAAGTGCTTAAGTGTTTGAAAAGATTGAGGAATTACAGGATGAATGCATCTTCAACCTTCTCAATCATTAAATCAGGGTTAAAAGGTACAGTATACATACAGTTATGAAGCCAAAAATGATTAGTTTGTGTCTCCAAAGGTAGAAGCTTCATAAAACTATGAGAATTTTCCCCCTAGATCCTACATTTCTCTGAGAAAGTATTGTAATATTGCTTTCAGTGGTGGTTGAAAATGTTAAAGAATTAGGGTACCAGTGTGATGTTATTACAGTCCCAGCTCGGTTCCCTGCAGGTACATACTGTGCACTCATGTGATAGCCTCAGCCAGTCATGTTCAAAACTGGCCCATATGCTTCTCTGTACACAGAATCTTCTGCTACTGCTGTTTTTATTTCTCATGTCTTGCCATCGGATACCTGCATGTGACCAAAATGGATAATTTCTATGAGATGAGACCATTTTTAGGTGAATAAGCACTCTAAATTATGTTACATAGGCTTTTAGAAGATATGTGTTTTTATTCCGTGCTGGGATCAAATCATTGCCCCTTAAAACTGGAAATGCCACAATTACGTCATACATATTTGGCACACTAGCACCATTCAAGGGACAACAAGCAATGTGTGATTTTCTTTGTGGACTATTTGGTATTAAATGTATTTATTTACGAGAAAAAATACTCTCCAAATGCATTTTTTTGTTTGCATCATTTTTTTGTCAGACAGGTATATCATTCCGTTAAGTAAAGTGAAAAATACAACTGGGACAATTCACCTAAAAGGAGTGGTGCTTTCAGTAGCACTAGCATAATATCAGCAAGTGTTGATGGTGCGCTATATGCGCTATGTCTAGTAAACACAGTCACATCCACATAATGTCACAAAGTGTTGATGCTGCACTACATGCCCAGTAAACATGGTCATGTCCTCATAACGCCAGCATGTGTTGATGGTGCACTTGTCGAGACGCAGTGCACCATTAATGAAACCTTGTAACATGATTGACCCACACACACATGCGCCCACGCACCCACACATACACACACACACACACACACACACACACACACACACTGTCTACAATGTCAACAAGTACATAGCAAAGTTACTTGTCTCTGTCCCAGTTATGTAGAAACTCTGTGAACATGCTAGTACCAAAAAGAAAGAAAAGCTGTTCACATCTGACATCCATCATCATATCTTGACATGAGAAGCATCCATATGGGCCAGTATTTTCGTGTTCTGACAGTGTGTACGACAGAAACTTCAGAATCTTTCAGGTTGTTCGTATGGAAGACACCCAGGCTTGTGCACAGCCAGCTGCCAGTTTGTTATGAAATACACCTTTGTAAATGTAATCCGAGCATGCTTCAGCTGAGCATTGGAGATGTGGCCAGCATTTTCACCCATAAGCAATCAACCACCCGTCTAAATCAGCAGAATTCTTGAGGAATACTTCAACACGTTTTTGTTTTCCCTTCTGCTACAAAACATTCTCAAGTATTGGTTGCCATTGTGGTAGAAACATAATATTTATGGGACTTCCTTGTGTATTAAATTATTCATGTGTCTATGTTTTTATCTATATAAATATTATATTGCTGAAATAAACTCATATCGTATTCATATCTGTGTTAACCAAGGACTATTTCCTTGTTTTCCCAGACTTATCCTGGTTTCCCTTGACTTTGATAATAGTTACCCTATACTGTAATAATATTTGTCCGAACAGTTACAATAATTTCCCTGAACTGTTACAGTGGATTTCCTAGGCTCTTTCAATGGTTTCCATAGAATATTGCTCTGGTTTCTTTTAACTATTAAAATTGTTGCCTTTGACTGTTACAATGGTTACTCTAGATTGTTGCACTGGTTTCCTCGAACTGTTAAAACTCTATCTCTTTTCCCCTTGATTGTTAATATGGTTTCAATGCATTATCACAATGGTTTCCGTGATCATAGACCATGTTTTTTTTAATTTTTCACCCTTTTCCTCAATTATAGTCGTAGTGTATTGTAGTTATGTGTATTCAGTGATGATTCTAGGAGTTTTTGTGATTCCTTGATTTGATATCTGCTAGAATTATTCAAATCACATAGTGTGTAAAACATAAGTATATTATTTAGAACCAGTAGGAACATTGACGCTTGAAAATTTATAAATATCTCGCAGTTAATTCTTTAACAGTTCATTGGTTTAGAAGCACAATGCTATCGGAGTATTTTGTCTAGATGCAGAGCTTCATTAGATTATTTTATCAAGTTTAGATCATTTGATTTTTTAGGAAGAATCCTTCTGTGACAAAACAAAACACTCTATCCAGCCCTTATACTGTGAGAGCATGTGTTTATTTGAGCACAATCAGTCAAAGGACGAGTTTAAATGGGTGGGTTGTACTCATGAAAGCCTGAGCACTACAGGCACACCCAGAAAGTGTATCTACTGGAACTTCTGGCGGGTTTTGTCATACTTGTTCCCAAGATCTGGTAACCAGTGCCGAGGGGGTTAGAGATTGGCTAAAATCTCCTTCCTCTTGTCACGTAATCAACCGCTGAAAACCCGGATTTAAACATTCAATTCAATTATACAGGCTAATGGATTAAAGTGGTATAATCCTTCTACCACTTAGCCAGCAAGGGCTGTATTTCTCTCTAATTAATTGTATTCATTATGAGAACTGAAAAGGTTGGGTAATATGTTTTAATGTTGTGTACAATAATGAATCTCTGTGTATACCAACATTGTCCGTATTAATTGCCATGTAAAAAACTTTGCTCTTTTTTGGGGGATTGTTGTTCAATGCCTTGTCCAAAAATGTTTTCACTTATATGATGAGGACAGGTTTTATGAGTGGAGGAATTTGGTGCGCCCTCTGGGGCAAACCACTGAACTTAGATCTTTAACAAACTTTCCCACTTGTGACCTTCGTGTAAAGATATAGTTCGAAGTGTGTCATTTTACCCATGCACATGTACACCACACCCACTTTAAATGTTCATACAAGCGGTAATAATTTATTCTTACACAGAAAATTAAGCTTTTTCTATCACTTTAATAGTCATTTGAGCTAATTAGGAAATTGTGTAACCATTAACTCTGAACAGAAGCTCTGTCGTCACTGTTAATGCCAGATTTTTCACCTCAGTAATCAGTTATACATATAAAGCACATAATTTTTCAGGATGTTGATGGGGATGTATTTGATGAAACCATAATTAACATAATTGCTCAAATCCTGAGTCTAGGATAAAAGAGAACACCTGTTGGATTGTGTCATATCTGAAGAGATTATAATGATAAACAATTTTTGTCATTATCATGTATGTGTAATCATTGAGGTTTATGACATAGACTGGTGTAATCTTCTGAGGCCTCGTATAGTACATATGTAGGTGGCTTTTATATCTGTATCCCATGTGTATGTAGAGGTTAAACCAGTGTTAAAACTACACTGTTACACAAGTTCAGGGGCTATATATATATATATATCTACATGATTACCTGAATGGCAGCCATTTTGGAAAGATTTTGTTTCATCGATTAAAAAGAAAAAGCAAATTGTGTTTCTGCAGTTAAAAATATCAATGCATTTTTATCACATATCAGAAGGATATTTTGTTTTTACTATGCATCTCACATATATACTTGAACATGTATACTGGAATAATTTACATGTAGTTCAGGAGAACATATAAGAGGGAGTTGTAAAGACAAGGTTGATGCCTTTGTTGTTGCTGGCCCACTTCTCACATGTTCATTGTGAAAAGGCGATTTTTCGGTGAATTGACGTCTCTACCATGTGACTGACTTTGCAGCAGTGCATGTAACATAATGTTTTTTTAAAAATACTGTCAGTGTATGTAGCTTTGATAAAACAATAAACATGTGCTCAGTTGTTGGAAGAAATTGAAATATAACTTATCATAGATTATTTTTGCCTTTTGTCACTGCAGTAGTTTAACCAGCTCATTCTGATGAAATACTTTTGTATTTGGGTTATTACCTGTACAAGGGGACTAAGAGGATTAGCATGCCAGTGCGGTGTAATGATCCAGGAGCCTGTCACCAATTCGATCGCTGTGAGTTCAAATCCAGCTCATGCTGGCTTTCTCTCCAGCTATATGTGGGAAGATCCGCCAGCAATCTGTGGATGGTCGTGGATTTCCCCTGGGTACTGCCTGATTTCCTCTCACCATAATAAAATACCAATCAAATAAATTATTACAAGTACAACGTCAAAAAGTTCACAAAAATGTTGACTGATTTTTCAAGAGTAGGTGATATTTGCTATTATTCATCGTTCAGTAACAGTTTTACAAATAAAATAACATAAAGCGTGTAAGATTTGCTTTGGTTTAGGGTATTCTCATTTTAGAATACTCTGTTTGTAAAGGTGACTCATTTTGCTGTTGTTTCAGAAGGGAAGAATGCCTTGTGATTCATGTGTGGCACCCTTCCTGTCAGACAGGCCTCTGCTGCTGAGGGTGTATCGCGTTACTGTCAAATCTTGCTCTTCTTTGACTGATGTCAATGTCACACCATTTCACCCAGGTGGGTTAAGAATCACTGTATTTGCCCTAAAAGTTAAATCCCCAAATGTACATTTTTATTCTCAAATAATTGTCACAAAATATTACTCTGTTGCTGGTGGTGAAATGTACATTTTTTGTGAGCGGGATACTGTCCACTTTCGAGACAAGCAGCATGCAAAACTACATCATAGATCAGAAGAACTCTCAAAATCCAGCAAAATGAGTAACTTAGCCTTGGACAAAGTTTTAGGTTGAGTACATCCACATCCAAATTTGGTCTTGAAAAAGGTTCACTTCCTGGAAGAAATCTACTGTGACTCATGGTTTGAAAATCAACTCCTCCTAAAACTGTGTATATATGTAAGAAAATTTTTAACTGTTAGTGTTTTGAGAGCTTTATACATTAACACAAGGATAAAATAGCATGTAAAGGGGGGTAACTAGTGATTGCACTGCCAGGCCGTTGACAGAAGTAGGCCCTATTACATTACAATCTCCTGTTTCTGAGGAATAACAGATTAACAGCTGAGGAAAGTGTGTTAACATGGTTGATGGGATCAGCTTCTTATGTTGAAATATTTATAACCCTATTATTCTGTTATACTCAGACCTAGAATTGCAAATACTAGATGTTCAGAAAGAGAGTTAATAACACCTCAGAAATTCCATTCAGCGCACAAGACATAAATGACTTCAATAAAAAATATTTGTGATCATACTGACATTATATCATAGGCTTGTCTACATTTGGAATCAAATTCACTGATGGCAAATTATGTAATTATATTGTTCTAGTTTATCATTCAAAGCTATGAATTATGTACTAAAGAACCTCAGAGAATTAGATTTAAATGCGAAAAGAGATAATTGTGAGAATATTGTGAAAAATAGCTTTTATCTGAGTCGAATTTAAATTTGTGCCGTGGTATGTTTATGAGAATGAGTTTCTTTTTATTTCATAATTATGAACATATAAAAGCTTACATATCACTCTATTATATGAATTCTCCAATGACACTGATTTTATTTCATTTAAAGATATTTGCAAACCATCTAAAGAGTTTTGCCTTAGCCTTAGTCATTAAAAAATTACTCATAGCATAATGTTAGTTTTAAAGTGTTCTGATTTCTGATAATTCTTGGTTTAGAAAAGAAAATACTTGTTGTGTGGTAAACTCTGCCAGTCTAGTGTACCATTGATGATATCCAGTCTACAACAGATACAGTGTAATGGTAACCAGTCAGCAGGAGAGACACCTCGAGCCATTTAATTCACCACCTCCCACATGGAAAAGCACCAGATTCACGTAATCATAGGACAAATGTTCAGAAAGGGTGTTCCCTTTGGTAATAAACATGCTGTAAGGGTGATTGCTCGACAAGATGACTTGTCTGGTAAGTTCTTGGCTCAGTCCAAATCCTTGTGATTGACCTGTCACCCCTCTGTGATGAGAGTGGACTTTGCCTGAATGTATGAAGAGCCACCCGATACTGAGGTATAATACAGGCAGCAGGCACACGCTTATCGACTGTTTTACTTTTTCCGATCATTAAAAACTTTGTCTGGATTACACAACTTTTGTAGGCAACAGGCACTGATTTAGCCTCTTTTTGACTGTGTAGGGACCCATGTACATGTGTGAATAAAGGATTTCGTGTGTGGGAATTGGATGCAAGTTTTTCCACCTGTATGTGATTAGTTTCAATGAATTTGATGAAAACTTGGGATTAAATTTCTGGTGGACTGGTTAAAAAACTTGCCAGAAAGGTAAGCTCCCATTATGTGGCTGTTTTTTTGTGCAAAATTTTGTTTAACATTAAGATTTATAGATGGTAACAATACTTACTGGTACATTACATTTTTTTATCATGTTTTTTAAATAGATACATGATAATAAAATTTATCACAAATGTTAATGTTGTATTTAATTTGGGACAGAGAATATGAGTATTTGCCCACTCACATCATTTGTGGAGTCTTTGTGATCGTATAAAGTGCTCAACACTCTTGTCAACACTCTTGTTACCTGCCCTCATGAAACTGACCACTGTGTATATGCAGTATATTTTCCATTCCCTACATGCAGATATACCAGTACTACATGATATGTACTATTCATGAGTAGTTACTGCTAGACTCAAGTTCTTGTTACACTAAAGCTGACTGTCACCACTTGGGCCATGATTAAAACTTCGGATGTTGGATATTGCTTGACCAAAAAAGCACCCTACACTAAAGCTGTTTTTTTTTCAGATTTGATGGAAGTTCTTTTTCCTTCCCATTTTGATTTCTTTTAAATTTTTGAATTAACGAGACAAAACAATAAGAATTCCCTAAAGTCGGACACCATTTCATTGATAGGTTCGGGTTTCGCCCAACAAAGTATGACTCTAATGCCTTCATGTGCTTGTGAATGGCCATTTTGACCTGCTAACCTTTAGATGAAACACGGTAATCTCTAAATAAAGGACAATTTCGTATAAACGATGTATTAAAAAATAAAAAGGAAACAAAAATAACTTTCAAATATTAAAAAAGAAATAATTTTTTGTTAGTAATATAATATTATCTAATCTTAGGGTTTTTATTAAAGGGCATTGTCTGATAATAGTTGGACGATGAGTAAGCTACATTCCATCAAATACATCCACATCCAACCCGTCCCACTCGGGTAGACTATTGAGTAACACATAGTTGTATAGTGTGATAATATCTGACTTTTATGCTGGCAGCCTTGTTGACCTCACCGAGTAGTGGGGCCTTTTCTGGAAGCAATCCTCCCCCGGATCTCACACTGTGAAGTTCGTGAGCAACATAGTATCCCATCAAGAACTCTCTGACCACTAATTAAGCACCTTAGCATATTTGATCTGTAATGAGATCCTGTACATGTAATCTGTCATCAAGTCATTATGCATACTCACTGCTGTATTATACGCAAGTTGGATGGATGCCTTGAAAGCCATTTTAATGTAGGCCTTCAAGTGTTTCTTATGTAAAGTTAAAATACTTCCTTATGTATTCGAAATAGATTTATATGTATCTGCTTTAAATTTTCTTAACAAAAAATGATATTTAATTGAGTGGCACATCTGAACATTTTTACCTAGTTCTATTCATTTTTTTTTTTTTTTTTGCCAGTCAAACATCTTTACCCAGATAACATAAAATTCAAAATTCATCCAGCAAGTATGTACAGTACAATCAATTCATCAATGACTCGTTATTGCACTTTTGTTGAAATTGATACACTGGTCATGTAGATGTTAATGTAGTTCCAGACAAGAAAACAGAAAAAAAATGGGAAGCAACTTGTCTAATATCTCATGTAATTTTCCATATTTATAGTTTTCTCCCTGACTATGCACATGTAGTCAGCTAGTCCATGGTGATGTTTGCCAGACGGCCTTACCTGTGTAATAGTGTTTGTAGTGCAAAGGGTATCCACTGACTCTCCCGCCCACCTGCCAACTCTAGGCCTGATACACACTAGCTCTCTGTGACCTATGTTTGGTCATCTCACATGGGCTGTAACAACCTTAACACAATCACCCAGGGGATGATCACCCGAGAGAAAGGGTCAGGATGGAGTATGTACCAGGATGCTTTCCCACTGTCAGCAGGCATTCCAGGGTGTGTGGCAATGTACTAGACAGGCTCTACAGTAAGCCGTGGGCAAACAAATTGGTACAGGTCAATTTCAGGTGATACCCAGCAGTTAAGCCTGACAGGGCTGTCCATTTTCATATTATCTCTTCCCTTCCCTACATTTCTATCCCATACCTTATCTTGCCTCTCTCTCTGGGCTATATCTTTATCAAGTCTGTCTGCATCATGTCTTCATGATATGTCTCTGTGTCATACCTTCACCACACACTCAGCTGTGCCTTTGTCATACCTTCATCACACACTCACCTACACTTTTGTCATACCTTCACCACACGCTCACCTGTCTCTGTGTTATACCTTCATCACACATTCACCTGTGTTTTTGTGCCATACCTTCATCACACATTCACCCGTGTCTCTCAGTCATCCCATCATCTCACTCACCTGTGTCTCTCACATCTCTTCATCACACACCAACCTGTGTCTTTGTCATACCTTCATCACACACTCACTTGTCTCTGTGACATACCTTCATCACACACTCACCTGTCTCTCTGACATACCTTCATCACTCACGCATCTATCTCTGTGTGATACCTTTATCACAGGCTCACCTGTCTGTCTGCCATACTTTCATCACACATTTACCTATCTTCATGACATACCTTCATCACACTCTCATCTTTGCTTATGACGCACCTTCATCACTCACTCACCTGCCTCTGTGTCATACCTTCATCACACACTCACCTGTCCCTGTGCCTTACGTTCATCACACACTCACCTGTCTCAATGCCATCTCTTTGTCACATGCTCACCTGGGTCTATGACATACCTTCATCTCACACTAACCTATCACTGTACCTGTCACACACTCATATTACTTTTGTCACACACTGATGGGTTCATATGTTCAATTGACACATCCATTTTTCAATCCCATACATCTTGTGTTCAACAAACAACAGGTATTGTGTGTATTCAGTAGATTGTGGAAAAAACGTTCTAGGACTTTTTATTCCATGATATATACCTATCATAGTCTTCTTTTTAGACCCTTTTTTTACCCCCTGCTTGAACTATATAATATAAACTATTTTGTGTGTCTGCCATGTAGGCCACTTGTGCATGCTGAAGTGCGTGCATAAAGAGGCATTTCTGGTTCCACCAATCACAAAATATACTGAATGATTACATAATGCCTGAGATGTATACACAGAGAGATCAGACTGGAGCAGTGCTGTTCTCTTTAGGGGTGATATTAAATCCCTGCCAACAAGCTCTGACAGTCTGCATGTACCATCTGCATGATATAACCGGGTTGCCCAGGGTGGGTTGTATACAGACAATAGACACCATAGGTGGGGTTGGATCAGCCAGAGGCCACATACATACATGTATCCACGTGCTCAGCACTACGCTTTTCATCACAAATGGTTTGCCTGACATTTCTCCAGTCTCTAGTATAAATCAGGAGGCTAAAGGCTGCTCTAACTCGCTGATCCCCATCTCTTTTAAATACTTGTGGGAGAGGAGCTTGAGCGATCTTGTGCTGCTTCCAGAACGTCAACATCAAAGATGTTCCCGAGGTTTGATCCGCCTGCGCAGTTACTCCTTTCGTTCTTTGTTTGCTTGAACAGGAGCTGAGTGTAGAGCTCTCTGTGGAGGTGTACAGACAAAGTTTGGGTCGATCACCAGGACAGGGTGTGCGTCACGATGGCCGGCCGTCTGTCTGTGTGCCTGGTTGTCTTAATCATCACATGTGGACCACTTACAAGCACAGCCCGAAGACGGTCCAGAAATCTCAGGCCTGGTGCCAAAGGGTAGGTTCATTTGTTTTAACCTCAGCTTAATACATTTTGACAGTTTCATAATCAACATAATCATTCATTTTGATAGTTTGACTTTCTTCTGTGATTGTATTTTGAAGGTTTGACTTTAAAATTAATGTATTTTGAAAGTTTTACATCCTGCTGTAATTGTATTGTGAAGATTGACTTTTTAATGTGATTGTAATTTGGAAGTTTGACTTTGTGCTGTGATTGTAATTTGGAAGTTTGACACTCTACTGTGATTGTAATTCGGAAGTTTGACTTTGTGCTGTGATTGTAATTTGGAAGTTTGACACTCTACTGTGATTTAAATCTGGAAGTTTGACACTCTGCTGTGATTGTAATTTGGAAGTTTGACTTTCTGCTGTGATTATAATTTGGAAGTTTGACACTCTACTGTGATTTAAATCTGGAAGTTTGACACTGTACTGTGATTGTAATTTGGAAGTTTGACTTTCTGCTGTGATTGTAATTTGGAAGTTTGACACTCTACTGTGATTTAAATCTGGAAGTTTGACACTCTACTGTGATTTAAATCTGGAAGTTTGACACTCTGCTGTGATTGTAATTTGGAAGTTTGAATTTGTACTGTGACTGATATTTGGAAGTTTGACTTTCTACTGTGATTGTAATTTGGAAGTTTGACACTCTGCTGTGATTGTAATTTGGAAGTTTTAATTTGTACTGTGACTGATATTTGGAAGTTTGACTTTCTACTGTGATTGTAATTTGAAAGTTTGACACTCTGCTGTGATTGTAATTTGGAAGTTTTAATTTGTACTGTGACTGATATTTGGAAGTTTGACTTTCTACTGTGATTGTAATTTGGAAGTTTCTGCACCCACTTGAATCATCAGTATACGCATTAATACATTGTACATGTCTAAAAGCAACATTTTGCCTTTATTAGTTTTAGTAGAATGGGCTTGTGATGGTAATTTTGATTTTGTAGAAATCAGTCCAACTGAATTGCATTTTATCTTTGTAGGACTGAAGTTAATTTGTACAAATAAATCCAACTGAATTATACTTTGATTTTGAAGAATATAAAGTGTGTAGAAATCAGTGAAATGTCTTCCATTTCCAAATCAAACTGTGAGAAGACCGTTTAAATGTCATCTTGATACATGGTTATCATTTTCTGAAAGTCAGGAGAGTATTATAATTTTCTTACACATTCTATGCAAATGTTGAAAGTCCATAGGTCGCCATTATAGCCAAATTGGAAACATATAATTATCAATGCTCCAACCATCTTACACATGTTGTAGTGTTGTGCAGCTGCTGTTTCCAAAAAGTGATATTATCATTTGGTTCCAGATTATTGAAAAATCTCTCTCAACCCTCCCTCAAATGTTTCTATATTCTTAGCTGTCCTGTATTTTATCTGTATTTATTTCTGTCAGCTGTGACATCACAACCTCATAATATCAGCCACCATTCAACAATTTTGATCAAGTCTTAACTGGTTTTGAAAAATATATGTCCTTTGTGCTTCTTATACCTGGTTGTAATGCTTTCCAATCTGGCTGTCTGGAACTATCCTTTGAAGCACACCTGACCTGTTAATTAAGAGATGATCATTGTAGATACATCTTATTTCCATTCCTGTCTACAACCACTTGAGGTTGGTTCCACAAAGTCAAAATTTTTGGAAAGTTTGCGGTCTATAGTTTGGCCCTGAAAATTAAAATTCTTGCTATTTCTTGTATGTTATCTATGTGACAACTGTGTTAAAACTTCAACTTCAGTATCAAAAACTAAGCATTGTGACGTGTTTTAAAATTTTGACCTTGGTCAGAATTGGCAGCATTCGTTGTTCTCTTAATTGTTCCGTATGGCATCTGCCATGCCACATTAAACGTAAAATGTTAACATATATTTGATTTGTGACCAAAACATTCAGGCTTATTTGTGGAGGAACTTGGGAGAACCTGGAGCACTCTAAGCACCCCCACCCCTCACCTGATGAACCTGCTCCAGGCATAGCGCCACATCAGAAGTCCATTAACCTGTTCATGAACTTCAGGCCACATTTAAGCACCTGTAATGCTTACATGTACCCATGGTAACAGTGTTATAAGTCTTGACACACCTGCAACAGGATAGGCTTACCTGTAACGACTTCAGAGAGTTTGTGGCAGGAAGCTTGCCAAACTATTTCCTGAAAATTCCACTTGTGCTCTCTGATTTCTGCCTCAGACTTGGGCCGTACCTGATAGGGTTGTTTTGTGTCAAACAATACGGCAGTTGATAAACAACACAGGTTGTGTGTGGATATGTACGAGGGAGGAAGCACTGATTGTTTTGTTTTCTTGGCAGTATAAAGTGCCCACTCAGCATGTTTAATCATGTCAGCTGCCTGGTGATGATGCTGGACTGTGCTAATTTGGTATAACATATGATAAATTGTATATCAGGTACGTGTGCATGTTTTGTTCCGGCAATGCATTTGGCTAGTAAAAAAAATGCATAGTGTAATAATGCACATATAATTTCCTTTTAATAAATCATTTTGGATAAGGTTGCTGATATCAAGGTTTTGATATGTCTACATGATCAGATGATATTACAGTTACCCAAAGTCCCATCATGTCCTCTTTAGACCTAAGTCCCATCATGTCATTTTTAAACCTATCCAAGTCTCATCCTGTTCACCTTAGACCTATCCAAGTCCCATCATGTACCTTTTAGGCCTATCCAAATCCCATCTTGTCCTCTTTAGACATATCCAAGTGCCATCATGTTCTCTGTAGGCCTATCTAAGTAACATGCCCTCTGTAGGCTTATCCAAGACCCATCACATCCTACTTTAACAGGCCCATTCAAATCCTGTGATGTTTTCTTTAAGCCAGTCTTGTCCACATTGCCTTTAGGTCTATCCTGGTCCCATTGTTTTCACTTTGTGTATGTCCTGTGCCCATGATACCCTGTTTAGGGCTATCCTGGTCCCACATTGTGCTCTATAGGGCTACTTGGTCCCACGTTCTATTTAGGGCTATCATGGTCACATATTGTTCTCTTTAGGGCTATCTTGGTCCCATATTGTTCTCTTCAGGGCTATCCTGGTCCCATACTGTTACAGCTATATTGGTCCCATATTGTCCTCTTTAGGGCTGTCCTGGTCCCATATTGTCCTCTTCAGGGCAATCTTGGTCTCATCATGTCCTCTTTAGGCATATCTTGCTTCCATCATTTAATTTGCTTGTTGAGAATGCCATACTCATGAATGTCTCTGTTATTCAGTAGTGGTATATTGTATGGGTGTAGAAAACCAGACTGCTAGGAGTAAACCACTGACCTTTGTAAGCTAATGATGGACTTTCCCATGTGTGATATACAAATATCCTTACCACTGTGGAAGACTAGTAGCCTTCAATGAATCACTGATTGCACAAACACTCTCATGGATGTCAGTGAATAATGATTATTGTAACCAAGTAATGAGAGTGGTTGAGCCCACCAATTCCCTATCTAAGGGCGTGTGTGACCTTAATGGGTCCAAGCAGTTGAAAAGCAACCACTTGAACCACTTTGCCATGATCCACTCCCTGCAAAGTGCATTTAGAAATTTATGTAAATGTATAGCTTTAATGATAAATCGTGTCTGTGAAGTGTTTTTGAAACTCTGGGGTTTGTGGGTGATATTGAGATATAGTTGTTTATACTTATGTGCGTTTTATGCCCTGAGCATTTTCTTGTCAGGGCTGTGCCATGTTCTAGAAACCTACATTACTGCTCTGATATGCTGGTAAATAATCTTTAGTAGTCAGGCAATAAAAGCTCCCTGTCTTACATGATTCCTAACTCTGCAAAGAGCTGGAAGAGGTTTGTCAAACTATTACAATGGGCCTTTAGAAATGTTGACTGTGATAGATGGGTTATGGGAGACAGGCAGATGAATTTATGTAGGTTTTGTATAGCAGGAAAGAAGAGATGTTTTGCAAGATTGCAGATGCGCCCTGAAAGGAAAAACGAGTGGACAAAACTGAGATAAGGTGGTTGGCTATGAAACAGTGTATGGCCAGACAGAGAACAGATGACTGAGAAACAATAGATGGACAGAGATAGGGAAGATGACTGAGAAGCAGTGGATGGACAGAGATAGGGCAGATAGACAGGTAGGACAGATGACTGAGAAATAATGGATGAACAGATACAGAAGATGACAGAAAAAATGTGGATGGACAGATAGAACAGATGACTGAGAAACAATGTATGGACAGATACAGCAGATGACTGAAAAATAGTGGATGGACAGACAGAACAGATGACTGAGAAACAATGGATGGACAGAGTTAGGGCAGATGACTGAGAAACAGTGGATGGACAGACAGGGCAGATGACTGACAAACAGTGGATGGACAGAGATAGGGCAGATGACTGAGAAAGAGTGGGTGGACAGACAGGGCAGATGACTGACAAACAGTGGATGAACAGAGATAGGGCAGATGGCTGAGAAACAATGGATCTATGGATAGGGCAAATGGCTGAAAAAACAGTGGACGGACTGAGATAGGGAAGATAGACAGATAGGACAGATGGCTGAGAAAGAATGGATGGACAGATACGGCAGCTGACTGAGGAACAGTGGATGGACAGACATAAGTCAGATGGCTTGAAACAGTTGAGATGAGCTTAGATATGCCAGATGACTGCCAGATGGCTTGGTTAAGAAAGCTGAATGGGATATAGAAGGCTTATCTACTCTTAAAAGGCTGAAAGTTGCTTGAATAGGAAAAAGATAGGCTAAATCTTGGCAGTAGTTTTGAACCCATGCAGCTGTCACGAGTGTGACTGCATCCTTAAGTCAGGAGCTTTGTCAGATACTTGATGGTGGTTTACCCTACCCATAAACCACCATGGCTTAAAACCAGTCACATGTGTGTAATTAAATACATTACACTGACGCTCCATGAACTTTGATAGTGTCCTAAGGCAAGATATCTGAATGGAAATCACTGGAAATGATGGTCTAAGTTCATTCAAGTTGTAAATGCAAGAAGCAGGCTTTTTTTATTCTTCTTCCTTTTCTGATATGTATAACATTAGGCTTGAGGTGTTTGTACAGTTAAATGTTAAATGTTGTGCACACCCTGTTTGAGGTCAGTGTTATCTCACCCATGTGTATAATGCAGTAGAGCTGTGGCAAGGGGCTTCTTCCTGCATGAATTCCCAAGCGTGACAAATTCTGTTTTCCTTTGTAACCACTCTGTTTGCCTCCCAAGCCATTCACATAAACAAGGTGTCTCTGTAACCGTGTTGTGTAAATAGTTTATGGGTAAAGATTAGAGAGTTCAAGAAAAAGGTCAGATAGACTTTACGCAATGCGGAATGAAGTCTGGAGATTGTTGTCATTGCAACATGTTCCGTTTCATTCGAACTTGAGGGAGGATCCGACCTGCCTTATGACACCTACCCAAACTTGGTAAATGCACATCTTGTTACCTGATAGTCTAAGGCTCTGATGCTCTAACAGCCGCGTGGAGTTCACGCTAGAGCAAAAGCGATTAATTTTATTCTGATAGGCTGCAGCTTTTAAACACTGAACTTCAAACCTGTGATTTTTTTTTTTTTTTTGTTTTTTGTTGTTGTTTTTTCACTTCCCAATATATTGTAAACTCTGGAGTTTGTCCCATTGTGCAGTGAGCTGTATTGGGAATTCATAATATCATTTCATTTTAGGACCAGTTCACTTCATCACGGCATGTTTTTACCCTGGTATAAACCTTCACTGACATGTCAGAAGTTAATGTGGATATGGTTCCAATATATTTCTTTATCCGTTTGATTGGTGTGTAACACCTTACTCAAGAATATTTCACTTATAATACTGTGGGAGGAAACCAGGCAGAGTCCAGGGAAAACTCATGACCATCTGCAGGTTGTTGGCAGACCTTCCCACCAGCATGAGCTGGACTTGAACTCACAGCAACCACAGGTTCCAGTATAGAATAGAACTCTGGACACCTGAGCTGTAATAAGACAGGTATGTTACCTGTGATGAGTTAGTAGACATTGTGTAACTATTACTCAAGAAACTTGATAAACCTCGAGGTGACCTCTCGAAAGCATGGAGCAGTCTTAATGTGTGTTGACACAGGTCCACTTCAAAGTCGGAGCCGATCTCTTCAAACAGTCGGGTTATGCCCAGACCACTGAAGTTTGTTTGTAATAACATGTAACGTTGGGTAAGATAGAGGTCAGTGTATAATGGCGAACCCTGGCCATGACACAGTAACCGCTGAGTCAATATTAATTATAACCCATTTGCCATTGAAAAGGCACCCTGTTCAAACACAATTAAATCTCATTTAAGGCCTGTGTCAAATAAATCCTCTGTCAGTTTGGAGACAAATGTAAACATATCTGTTGTTTGAAATCCAATATTTGGCAAAGCCTCTGTTCTTGTAGTTTAAATATGACGACGAGGAACCCTGTTGTACTAATTCTGTTTAACAAGATAACTGGTCGAAAAGAGTGTAACATTGTTATTAACAAGATAAGTGTTTAATGTTTTATAAATGATAAGTAAAATGAAAGGCTGCAAAACGCTTTTTAAAAAACTTTTTTTAATTTATTCAGCTGTTGGTCTTTCGTTAGCAATGTGGACATACATTGTAAAATGTAATATAGACATAGGAGAGCAAATTTGTCGGTGCATACATTTATCCTAGAGGAGGCCATTCTTAAAAAAAAAAATTTCTCTGGTTGATGAAAGAGACAGAGATTTTATAGAGGGTTACAGCAGGAGAAGAAAAAAAATCGCATCAAAATCCCAGTAAAAACTTTGGACATACGTTCCTGTTTTTAAGGGTTGGTTGGGTCACCCTCAATAAAATTTTTTTTAACAATGGCCTGAAAAAGCTTGATAGCCAAAATGCTGAGCTTCCTGACCTAGTAGCATCCACTCCTCCCCATTAAATCAAGAACCATCGCTATTATTTCTGGTTTTATCTTCATCTGTTGGCTCCATAAAGTGCTTCTTGCATTACAGGTACATGTACTCGCACATAGCTACAGGAACACATGCTACATTTATGGTACAGCGCTCTGGTAACAGTAGAGTGCTCTTAACGTGGCAGGTGGTCTTTATGAAAATCTGGGAGTTGGAAAGAGAAATATTACATATAATTTGTATAATGTGACAAGTGGTCTTCATAATTAAAGTGCTTGTTACATCACATGTACAGGTATATCTTTACAATGTCAACTTGTAATGAAGGCACAATGCTCTTGTAGCTGCAAAAGACACTTAAAATGCCAGTTGGTCTTCATGAAAAGCAGGTCTTGAAAAGTGATAAATTATGTGACTGTAGGTCAGTTTTGATGCTTTAATTTGTGGTCATACAGTTCTGCTTTGTGTTAACAACTTGCTAATTTCCAGATTGCCAAAGTTCAGTACTGGTCTGTGCATATTTTATACAAGATTTTTAACACCCATGTTGTGTTTTTATTCTTTGCCTTTTTTTTCTGGAGGGTGCCTGTAGATTTTACAGTAAGGATAACGGTTACTCAAATCTTTTATGTGCGACTTCTTATTTACCAAACCTGAGAATCTGGCTGCTGGGCTTAAAAGTCATTTTGCGTATGCACGTCTCTGAGTTGTTTTTCAATCAGCTGTCTTAGATTTGTAACAGATTGTCCCAAAAGCAGAAACTATGCGAGGTGCTATGTTTTGTGTGTGTTGAGGCATCTGACAACAAAAGGCCTTTGTCGGACTCTGGTTCCTATTACAAGCAGGTCGTATTGTTCGCTACACGTCTAAAATTCATCGCAAATCTCACTGTTCAAATGGTATCGTGTGTCACCCGCACACAAAGATTGTAAATCCTGTCTAAATGCCTTATGACATTTTCATCTTATCCAGCCATTTGTTATGTAAGTTAAGTCCCTGTGTTCATTTTCCTTTGTGAATCTTGCCTTTCGTTGACAATTTCACGAACATGTTTACTCATCTCTAGGATTACCTAATTCCTCTGGCAGCTAGGGATCGCTAGATCAGGGTAAACCTTCTCCCCAGTGATCACTTCAAGTTGACGTTCTGTTAAGCATAATGTAAGATGCCTCAGTGAAATAGAATGAAAATTATTTAAGATACTGTATTTCACCTAAGGTTTAGCCTATGAAAATACACTTTCACTCAGATGCACGTGAATGACTTAAAATGATACTTTTGATGCTAATGTTTTCTGATTTAAAGGGAAAGACCTCATAAAAATGAACTTATGGTGAGTGAAAACACCATTGACAAGTGTATCTGAACATACCTTCACTGAGTGTTTTAGAATTTTTTCACCAGACTTAATATAGTCAAATATTTTGATAGTATGATGGGTTTTGTGGACCATATTGATAATGTGGTTCAATAGTGACGTGACTAGCTCATTCTTACGAGGCCTTTCCCTTTAAAGGTATTTATCAAACTCCACAAAAAACTCTGAAGTGACGCTATGGGTGGAGGAGTTCATTAGGCAGTCAGTCAAATGTTGAAAATTTGAAAAATAATTCACTTGAAAAAAAAAACTCTGTAGCTTCAGGCGATATATAGCACATACACAAAGTAGAAATGGGGTTGAACTATTAACACTCATATACTTAATATTTCACTTATACAATGACAGGCAGTATTGTCTTGGGAAGAAAGCGGGCAGAGCCTGTGGCTCAACAAATAACGCAATTAAACCCATATATTAACCGAAGATTCCTTAAAAAGCAAAATCTTTGGCTGTGTCTGTAATATTTTCGTGGTGTGACATTATAATATTCCTTTTATGACGTCCAGTCAGGAAGATGTGACACTGAGTAGGGCGTTTGTGCTGCGATAATGTCCACAGTGCTTGATAGAGCAGCGTCATTTGTGGATACATGACAGCAATTGGTGATGTCCTTTGTTCTGTTATGAAATCACACCAGTCAGAGTGGAAAGGACAGAATAATATTAGTTCTGTGTTTTCCGAAGAAATATACAATGGCTGTTGTAATTGACTGCAATTTTTAGGAAAGGAATTCAAAATATACCAATCTTTATCATATCACCTGGGGTTTAAGGCACACCACAGTAGCTCTTAAAGTTTTATGAATTTATGGGTTTTGCCAGACGTAAAATGTACATTTTAACCTTCATCCCACAAAACTCCTTTTGAACTCCTGATGCTCGCGTGAATTCAAAACCTTTACATGATTATAGCCTTTATGCCTTTGAAGGCATAATGTCACATGACCTAACTGGTACACAGCACTTCCATCTGAACACCATGTTGGGACATGTGAGAGAAAAAAAAAATGGCTTATGACTGGAGAAATGTTGCTGACTTCACATAACTCAGAACATGTCACCAGCCAGGGAACAATGACTGTCAGGTGTGAACCAGAGAAAGCAGCTACATGATCATTATTAAAACTTATTTATTTCCAATCACATAATCGGACCACATGTTGTATTATTTCCAACACAGTGACACATATGGCTTTTGTTGGGGGGGGGGGATTTATGTTGAGAACACTTTATGCCGAACAGCCAAGTATATGCCTATATTTTTATTTTTTCCCCATGATGGACATTTTGTGGTACATATGTTTGTGACATGATTCTGGCATTATAGGAAAGGGTGAGAATTTGCATACAAAATATTGTACATCAGTGTCAAGAAATTCATTGATATAAATTCGTATATTAATATGTTTGGGAGAAACTTGGTGAAACAACCATTTGGATTAAGCGGTAGCTATAAATTGATTCAATAAAATATAATTCCATACTCTGAATGTTTGTGACAATTTTTACATAATTATTGTAACATGGAGCAGGAACAGGAAAATCAGCAGGATATTACGCTGAGTTGTGGAAGCTAACTTTATGAGAAGTATTTATTTATTTATTTATTTGCTCGGCTGGTTGTATTTCTCCTAACTTTGCTGTGTTTCATCTAATATTTAGCGACTACCTCAGTGGTCTAGTGGTTAGAGCATCTGCCTGGAGGTTAGGACGACCAGGTTCAAATCTGGATCGAGTAATACTAAATGACTCACCTAGACGCTCCTGCCCTGCCACAAGAAGACACACTATATGCACACACCAGAATTACTCCTCGTCGTCACATGACTGAAACATTGTTGAGTATGACGTTAAACACCAAGCACTCGCTCTAATATTTAGCATTTTTGAAGTGGCACATTTTGCTTGATTCTAAATTGATTCATCAACCTTACACTGTTTTTTGTGAAGTTTGATTAATTTTTTATCAGAAAAATGAATTATAAGCATCAGAAGTATCATTTTAAAGCCATTTTTACATCATAAACTTTAGTGACATTTTGAATTAGCCAAAGAGAAAGCTTCATGTATTAAAACGAAGGGAGAGCACTGTCAACTGCACTTTGCCATTAAAGTCCATTTAACCTAAGAACAATGGAAGCAGGGAAATCTAGAAAATTCCCAGGCACATTATGTGATTATCCACTTGTGTCCAAGCCGTAAAACACCAGTCAAATAAATAAATAAATATACGTTCTTATGCAATACTTGTACAAATATGGTAAAAGAACAGCAATTACTGGTGGAAACAGTGTATACATATATATCTAAATGTTTTGTTTTAGGGGAAAATGCTACAGACATACCTATGAGAAGAGTAGGTTTTTGAATTAATGGATGTCAGAGAGGTTCCAGGGCTAGAAATTGTCTGAGAACTGTACAGGTTTCCTCACAGCAACTTCATTTATCAGCAATAATTGTGAATGAACTGGCTGTCTAAACCCCTAATCTAATTTACTTGAACTTATAAAGTATAAATCTGCTCGCTCTTGATCAGTGAGAATTTTTCAAAATGTATATTTGCTAAAGCCTTATTTGTGATTATAGTGACAGATAGGGCCCCTGACCAATGAGACAGCAGGTCCCACTGATATGTCAGTCAGGAGAGTTAATTGTGATAAAGCTAATGATATAGTTTACTCCGAAGATACGCCAGTTTCCTACAACCAAAAACCTGACTAACACTGTGTAAGTAAAAATACTATATTGAGTATGGCATCAAACTCTGATCGAAGAATTAAATTAAACACCTGTCGACTACATGTTCACAGGTGAAACAACCATGAACTAATTTGAGGGAGCTGCGGTGTGAATATATACTACTGTATTTCAGAGAGGTGAAGCAGTTTTCATGGGACACATTTTGCTTGATTTTGACTGATTCCTTCACATTAAAGGATTGTTTTTTTTATGAAGTTTAACTCATTTTCTTAGCAGAAAAAGTGAGTGTTGGCCTCGGGAGTTGCATTTGAAGGCCATTATATGCATGTTACATGCTAAGTGTGGTTGAAATACAGTAGATGTAATCTCTTCCTCACTTTTTTTCCATCACTGCACAATTTTCTCTTTACTTCTGTATCACATTAAAGGAGCATTTGGTTGTAATATGGACAGGTATGTCTGCAAGCACATTCCAGATTTGGAATAAGCTTACAATATTTACAGAGACGTTCATGAGTGTCTGGCATGCCAACACACACACCAACATGTACCTGTCTGTTGATGTGTAAACTATGAAGTAAGCCGGAAGGCTAACCTGAGTACAGTAATCTGCCATTGCCAAAATGACCGACCAAAACAGGAACTAACATCGGAAGAAATAACATGGCAGAAAGCTTATTGTTTTCTTGGCATTTCCAATGGGTAGGTTGGTAAAGCTGTGGTGACGCCCACCGGTTGTGTAGACACAGAATGAGCTAATGGTTGGTAAATGTCAGCCCGATTGTCACTCTAGTGCCAACTAGTATACAGTGTGGAAGTAATTACTGACAAGTATGCTGAACCTGGCCTTGTAAAAACATGCATTAGGAAATTATACCCATCTTGTGAAACTTACCTGGTCAATTAATGAATCAAAGCCAGGTGAAAAGAAGACTGCTGGTTGTAATTTTGCTTTAACCAATAGGACATTTTAAGTTTTATTTGAGGAGTTTAATGGACACTGCACTCATTAGCAAATTTTACTCATCTTGTGAAGCTTACATGTACCTATCAATTAATTAACAGGATGCCAGATAGAAAAAGCATGTATTAGAAAACTCTATTTACATCCATTATGTGGAACCATATATATTTTTAAAAATGTGTGACAGATATACATATAAGGTCTGATTATTACATTTTAAAGATTAAATGTTTATTCTTTAGAGCTTGCATTATGTTATCTGATCGCTAAATGTACCTTTGATCTCAGGTATGTTATTGTATGTGAATACCTTGTCATTAAACTTTGTTGGCTTCACTGGCTGAAGACCAGGAGAGCTTATATACTGGCCCTTGTCTGCTGTTCGTCTGTCCATCTCTTCATCAAGCACATGTTAATCATACAATCTGATTTCAGTGAAACTTGATCGCTCAAGTGTAATTATAGGTTACATTTGTAATGATGCATACTTCGTAGTACTGATTTTCACTTTTGATTGTCCATTATTATACTACCTGTCTGCCCAATTTTTTGTTTTTTTTCAAAATGTTTCTTCTGCAGTTTTTGTATGATTTCAATTAAACATGGTACTAATATTAAATGAATATACATAATTGATAATATCAATTCTCTCTTTCAGTTGACTTTGGCCTGTGAGTCTGTATCTTTCAACATTTTGTGTTTAATTTCAGGTGAACTATAGCTATAAATGTAGTCGTAGAGTATAAAAACATCAACAAACATAATTATGTAATTGATGCCCTGATAATTATTCCCCTATCAGCAGAGCTGCTGTCTTATTATAGACTCTGGTTTGGTTGCACCAAAAGATATCTAAAGCATATTATGAATATATTAGAATGTGTACAACAAGAAATCATTGCCTGGTTGGTTATACGGTATAAATGTTGTTACAAGACTATTGTGGCTAAGCAAACTGTTGAAAGGGACTTTTATAGCTTTCTACGTAATACGTTTGAAATTGTCAGACGTGTTTTCGAGGCGCCCTGACACATTATAACTGTGCTAAGTGGAGTTTGTAGTGCTGCATTATAGCTGTTTTATCACTTGCAGATAATTGGATAAACATTTGATAGTCTGGTCGAGTGATGGCTGTTTTCTTTCAGCATGGAATCTTGTTGTGCAGTCCCTGGGCTCCAACAGAGTCTGGAATTCCCAGCAATGATACTATTGTGCTGAGCCAGATCAACATTTCACACAGCTGGTTGTGAAGTTCTGAGCTAGTCTTTATCCCTAACATTTGTTTTTATCCTCTAATGGCCTGAGAAATGTTAATGTTAATTAGCAACTTAGCATGTAAATACAAGCACCTGTCTTGTAATGGCAGTCTGTGATTACATAATTGCAGGCAAGCAGTGGTTCAGGATGTAGAGGCCATCAGCGTAATGTGGATGTTTGCTAACTCCCTAAATACGTGTAAATCATGCAGTCACTTGGTTATGTTGGAAGGTTTTTTTGGGGATGAATTCTGAGAGAAACCAAATTCTGTCACAACAAAGTACGACTGTTACACCTTGCTGCCTTCAGAACAGATTCCCAGGGTGTGTAAGGTCATGAATTAGGCAGAACTGAGAGCCTCTTTGATGGTCATTATTGCTTTAGACATGATAGATGTTAATATCCTTGATGGAACATGCTGTGCATGGGTGGCAAGAAGACATTAGGGTGTCTGTTGAAGGCCACTGGTGTTAGTGTATGTCTTTTTTTGAGATGGGAAGAGGTGGAAGGGGAAGAGAAATTCTTTATCTCCTGACTGATAATTAATTTGCAAATTGGAATTGGATTGCTCTGAAGTATTATCTGTGTAAATAGTTTTCACTAGGTATTACCCTGGCCAAAACGATACTGGACTTTTTTGCTGCATGAATTGCACTGGAAGGAAAATAGTAAATCAAACTCTTCTGTGTCAACGGCATTATACTGCACTGTTTAGTTATTTTATTTTTTATTTCATTTGAAGCTATCTGTCACATTATTTTCAGTTAATTTTTGTTCAGATCAGTTGTTCAGTTATTTCAAAGTCTCATTCAAAAATGGACACTTAATAATTTGGTTAATTTTGGTTCAAATCAGTTCAACAGTTTCCTTAAAGTCATTCAAAAGTGAATGCTTTATACAAACAGTGCCATGCATTATAAACTTACGAGATGTTTTTTGGAGCTTTTTCTTTCTTGAAAATAAATTTTCTTTCTTTACCAAAAGGAACAGGAATTTGATAGAAGTTCTTGAACAAAGGTCTAGAGAAACTTCTGTGCCATACACATCTCATCTTAAGATCATTGGCAGTTAGGTAATGCTGTTTGTTTAGCAAAGTTCCAACGGGAGCCCCATACCTCTGGTTTCTTTATTCGGGGCGATCACCAACCTGAGAAATAAACAAGCCCAGTATGATTATGATTCTTCTGGGGCACTTATGTCATAACACAGTATAGGGTGTCTGCCACAAAAATGGAATCGTCCCGACAGATGTCTACTGTTTGAAAGTGCATGGAGTGGCAAGTTCTTGTGTTATGGCTGCAATGGTTTACATTCACGCGGGCGTTTACTATAAAATTGTTCACGGACATGCCGCAGCCAAAGCCTGTTATAATCTTTACACATGAAGCTGTAGGTGGATGATTTGAGGTTTACGAAGCCTGGAAATCATGGACCTTAAAAACTTCAGTCACGGCAGATGTAGTTTACAGGAATTGTACATAAACATTGCTGGAATATATAATATATCATTTTTGTGAAGTTGTATATTGAAGTTATGCGATAACCTTTCCCATACGACATGGACATGGTGGATAACCAGCTTATACAGGCCTTCACATCAAACTCTAGCTGCTTGGGTGTATACATACCTGAGAGTGTACAGCTCTTTGAAGTCGGTAGATATATAACGTACACACATACATGTATGTGATATTGTGAGTCAGAGGGTTCAAATCTCAATTTTGCCACATAATGTGAACATTGTACATTGCTTTAACTGTTTTATTTATATATTTATTTGATTGGTGTTTTACGCTGTTAATTGTTTTAATTTTTTTTATGTGATTGGCCACCACGTATCAAAAGCTGTAATACAGTAATTACAAACTATGGGAAAGTTAGCTTCGAACTATTGTTACACACCCATGAAAAATTTCATTACCGTTAAAATTTTAAATTATAACTGTTGCGTGCAGATCAGTACTAAGATACAATGCTTCAAAATTTGTGTGGCACTGTTATGATATATTACATATCATATTGTGTAAAAGTAAAACATTAATGTTTTGAGTTTGCTTAGGCTTTTTTTTTCTGTTTTATTTTTGTTGGTCACATAGGCTTCCTGTCCGGCTGTAGGTGGAAAGAATTGGCAGCAACCTGTGAATGGTCGTGGTTTTCTCCTAGGCTATGCCTGGTTTCTTCCCACCATAATTCTGGTCGCCATTGTATATAAGTGAAATATTCTTGAGTACAGCATAAAACACCAATCAAATAAATTAATAAATTTAAAGAAAACAGAAAAAAAATCATATAAGTTTTTGGGCTTCTTAAGGAGTTGGAAAAAGTCAGTACTGGTACATCTGTACTGGATGCATGAGAGTCCATCTCGGTACTGGTGTACCGGAGCTCTGGTGATGGTACCACTGTCACCTTTGTAACAAAGTGAGACTTTCGGCAAAGGTCTCTGACAGGGAGGTGTTAGTTATGGGACAGGCTGGGGCTGAGAGCTGTAGAGCTGACACAGTGGCCCTGTAGGCTGGGGAACACATTGGGAGGTGCTAGACCCTCATTGTAGACTGGCACATTTTGTTTATTGTTGCAGCTGGAGCCAGCCTCAGGAAGCTGGTGTTTTAGTCTGATCGGGAGACCAATATAAAACCTCTTAGCCAATTCCTTTTGAGAAAGTGGGAAAGATACGGCCAATGTGCAGGCATTATGTGGAGGAGAAAATAAAAATGCTGTATGTCACCTAAAATTGTCCGATCATGACTGAATTATGTCATCTGCTGCCAGATGCTGAGAGTTCTATTTGTCTATAATAGCAAGATGGTTTAATGTTTGTTTGGAAGATAGTATAATGTTCTACAAGGAAATTATGAGTCTCTGCTCCAGAAGAAAGGTTTTAGGACCTTTGTATGCCTGCAAAAATGCCCTTGAAATTTTTTCTGATCAATTTTTGGGGGCACATACAGTGTAAGTATTTGGGGGACCACGCAGTTCAGCTGTGTACAAATTGAGTAAACTTGCCCTCAGGTAGGTATATTGTATAGATCAATCCAAGAAAGAATGAATCAGAAAAAAATTTATTTTATAAATTTCACCCCATCATATAACATCTCTACATAACGCTGGCCGTCGTCATATAAGTGAATTATTCTTGAGTATGGCATAAGATTTATTTATTTATTTGATTGATGTTTTACACCAAACTCAAGAATATTTCACTTGTACAACAGCGGCCAGCATTATGGTGGGAAGAAAACGGGCAAAGCCTGGGGTAAACCCACGACCATCTGCAGGTTGTATGGCATAAGAAACACCAATGAAACAAATAAATTTTAACCTACAGTACTGAGGAGTTGGCTTGGGGCTAGTGTGTTAATTGCTTGTTAATAATAAACAAGGCCCAGTTTTGTGTTCCACATTTACAGATTTGTTTGTTAGTTGCACAGTGCATATATTGTTAATGTGGTGATTCAGTTGCTGTGTTTAGATCCAGACAGAAGTCTTGAAACCTGTGTTGGTGAAAAGAAATTTTTGTTAAAAACAATTCCAGGGAAGCTGTAAGTTTTTTACTCCTGTGTGAGCATTTTAAAGCCTGATAGATTTGTCTTTGTTTTTCACTGTAATAGTTTCGTCGACAATGAATTACAGGTAGCTGATGATAAATGTGTGTTGAGGTTCGGGGGCTCTACACATGTGTAATGCCACTTTATCGGATTGAGACTGAATTTCACCCACCTCATCTGTCAAATAGGTCAGGTGTACTGTGTTTATATAAAGTTTATACACCAGGTGAAAATTAACCACAAAACAAGCTTTCTTTCAAGATCATGAACTTGCGTTGAATAGAACACCCCAAGGTCAGGTTCATGTTTCAAATACAAATTGAGAAATTGAACGTTACTCAAACAGTACAGCAACATCTAGATACCATAGAGACTGTAAAATAAACTTAGAATATAGTGAAAAGTGTAATACCTGCAACTAATATGTTTTTTGGGGGGATCGGGGGGGTGTTTTAATTAAGGAATAACCCAGCAGCGTGTCATTGTGCCGTAGTGGGTTGGCTTTTGGGGTTAGCAAGCTGGTACAGTATAATGACCCAGGAGCCTGTCACTAATGTGATGACTGAGTTCAAGTCCAGCTCACACTGACTTTCTCTCCATTAATACATGGGTAGGTCCTCCAGAAACCTGCAAATGGTCATGGGTTTCCCTCGAGCTCTGCTCGGTTTCCTCCCACCATAATGCTGGCTGTCATCGTAGAAGTGATATATTCTTGAGTACAGCATAAAACATCAGTTAAAAAAATAAATAAAGTATAGTACTACACTAGATGTTCACCCTCAGTGGATGGATGAAGGATAAATGAGTGATAATGGAATGCTTGGAGCCTACTGAAAGTGTGATAGTGGTGAGCTAGTAGTTATTTATTTGTTTGGTGTTTTACGCTATACTCAAGAATATTTCACTTTTATGATTGTGGCCAGGATTATCATGGTAGAAGGAAACCGGGCAGAACCTGGTGGAAACTCATGTCCATCCACAGGCTGCTATCAGATCTTCCCAAGTGCGGCCAGCGAGGAAGCCAGCATGCCCCGGACTTCAGCTGGCAGCGGCCATATTGGTCCTAGGTCTGTGCCCTGCTGTAACATACACCCTCCCTCTGCCATGGAGGCCTCCTGGTGAGCTAATAGCTAACTTAGACTTAGCGAAGTGGATGGTAGTGTATAGATTATTATATTAGCCATCCTGAAGAAAAAGAGACCCGAAAATAAATATCATTTCTCACATTGTAATTTTTTTTTCAGTAAAGGTGACATTGTATAAATTTGCATAATTCAGATTGGAGGTTATATTGCATTAAGAGTATAAAACCTGGTATTTATACTCATTTTCCAGACCTAATGTGTGTGCCGTGCAGGAAGTGGAGAATACAAGACAGAGGTTTTTCTCAGAATGTTTTGATTATAAATATGCCAAAGTCTGTGGACATCCCACGTAAGTATTCTGTTCTCAAACACTACATACATGTACATAGTTTACAACATTTCAAATCTGCAGACAGTCAAGTTGATTTTTATCCCAAATACTTGACAGTTTAAGTACATGTGCATCCTTGACAGTGTTCTGACTACAAACTGGGTAAACATACTACATAAGTTTTCTGTGAACAAATTCTACTGACATCAGATGTATCATTTTGACTACGTATTCATCTTTACAGATTGTGCTGACATCACACATAAGTACATGTATTCTGAGACTACAAATTCTGCTGGCATAAGTCACATTTAGTATTCCTGACTACAGTATTAACACTTGCAACGTCAGTAATTGCAGTTGAGATATAATAAGATTGCCAGTCCCCATTGTTAGAATTTGAGGCAAACAGATAAAATATAGTAGAACTGTTATAAACAGGTATGAGTATTCGCTGATTTCATGGTAAAAGGTTCTTGACCTCTGTTTTTACAGGTTTGTCAGGTATTACTGTTGTTCTGGCTTCACTAAGGTAGAAGGAGAGCCAGGATGCTCAGGTGGTAAGCTTACCTGGTCTGGATTTTCTAATTCAGAACAAACAGGACTAAAATTTAAAGCAGTTCAAAACATGTATATAGGACAATGAAGTATCTGACACTAACATGTACATGTGCTAACAAAACATGGAAGAATTTACCCTGAGTGGTATTTTCTTTATTAGGCATTACACTTTCTGGATGCAGCACAAGTTCTCTAGTGCGGAAAATTAGCTGAGACCAGTCCCGGTTTTGAACTAGCAATCTCCAGAGTCATGCAGGCATGTAATGACCAAAAATGCATGTTAACTGTGTAGACCCAGGGGCTATCAAAGTGTTGATACATGTATTTTTGATGCAATTGGTGAAGATTTCAGTATACAGTGGTTCATAATGCAGGAAGAAAGACAGGAGTAAACAAGATGCATTTTTGAACAGACAGAACACTAATGTAACTTCCAGTTGATTGCCTTTGTTTATTTGTTTCTTTGGTTTAACATCACTTTGATCAGTATCTCATTTGATTGTATCAAAATTAAATGATGGATGATGATCAGAAGAGCCACTTGTGCATGTATTTACAAATACAATAAGTTTCTCAGTCGCTGATTTACGCCAGCAAATCCAGTGTTTTTAACCTTATTTACCCTACGAGAGGAAAAATTTTTGAGTGCACCTTTTAATAGTGAAATAAGTAAATGAATAAATAATTAAAGAAATCCCAACTGGCGTATTATCTCCCTTGGCAGTGAAGCCCCTGGAGGACATTGTTTACACCGCTCGCAACATGCTGCTGGATGAGTTTCTGAAAATGTCAGAGGCTGCCGACCTGACGGACCAGCTGAGTAATGAGGGGGCGTACACGGTGTTCATACCAGAGAATGAGGCCTTTCACAAGCTCACTGACAAAGAGAGGTAGAGTCACACAGCATTTCTGTCATTTTGAGCCATATTTCTTGAAAAGGTGTTCCGAACATGACCTAAAATTTTGCCCTCGGCCCCAAAAGGGCTATTTTTTTTTTTTTTCAGAGATGATTGTCGTTGAATATTACTTTTGGTGATGAAAATTAAAGATGAACAAACGTGTTCTGCATGGATGAATGGGAATATGGGAATCGTAATCTTCACAAAGTTTCGTCATTGTCTTACAGTGCATAATGTCCAACTGAAAGGTATAATTTTATCATATTAGAAGAACCTTGATTGATGGGTTCAGGGAGAGGTTTTGGGTCTCATTTTATGTGATGACAGCGCAGTATTTTGAGTAATTTGTGACCATGGACGTGTAGTAAATCGTGATTAACATGTCACTGTCATTGTTTTAACCAAATTCTGCTTAAGTTATGGTTCCAGGGGGCATAGAAGTTGCTCCTATCTCAGCATTAACATGAGCAGTTAGAATAAAACTATAACTGAGGTAAAGTGACAAGAGGCCAGATTTCACCAGTTATGCATAACCATTTGTCAGCTGTCACTGCTCTGGTTTTACTTCCTGTGCTGTAGTCTTTTGTATTATTAGGACAGATGATATACTGGCAAAGTGTTGTATCATCTTGCATATTACCTGCTCTAACTCCGTGTACAAGGTGTAATTACTGTGTGTCTGTACCACAGGAAGAACCTGGTGCCCCCTCGTAGCAGTGGAAAACCTTCAATACTCAGCTACCACATGATGAAAGGCAGACACAGCTTCAAAGACTTCAAGCGCAACCAGCATTTTGTCACTCTGTACAAAGACAAGAAGCTGATGGTCAACAAATATTCCAATGGCGTGAGTCGATCTGATCAGCAGCATGGTGTATAATCACTGAATCCGGGCAAGGTGTTTAGAGAGGTCTTTAACTTGTTCATGTCAAGTTCAGCATTGAAGCTTTCGGTATAGCAAATTTTTCAAATTTTAAGAAAATTTCAAATGTTTCAAAAATTTCACATTTTTTTCTTTTTTTCCCAAAACTTGTCATCAGCATTAACATCAGAATTGCTTGGCCAAATTTCCACCAAGACAACTAAAACATTTAAATACACCTTTGTGTAGACTTGTACATGTGTGTCCCCTGATCATGGCTGGAGAAGAGATAATGATAAGTTTTTCTGTGGCAGATAACAACCGTGAACTGTGCTCGGATAGTACGACCTAATGAAGAGGCTACTAATGGGATTGTACACGTCATTGACAGGGTAGGTATAATTAAAGGGAAAAAAAATGATTATTGTTCTTGCTATTAAGCTGAATCCTAATTGGGGAATGTAAAGACATAATTGTGCTGCAAATTGTTCAGTGTTGAATCTACGATCTGTTGATCTACAGAATACTCCAATATGTACATGTACTTGTGTAATAACCTCATTTAAAATGCAAGATGTGAAGATTCTTTCAGATCTCCCCGAGAACATTTTCCTCATCCATTCTGTGTGAAAGTACAGATGTACGCTTTAATTGAGTGTGGCTCTGACATTTTTGTGAGGAAATTTCCGAGTGTTTTGTAACAATTAGCGGTTCTGACTATGCATCACATTAGCAACAATCATGTGTCCGCCACATTTTATCATGGTGGCGTTGTGGTGAATGCATGAGAAGATCACTGTAAAATATTCTCCGATGTTGTCTGACAAAAGTTAGCAAGACAATTGTACAGCTTATTAAAATAAAACATAAGCTGAAATATAAATGTCCAGATGGTGTCCTTACCAGCAGGTGAGTTATACTAGGACACATGTGGTCTGGGTTCAGTCCCCGTCTTGGGAAGGCAATTTGGGGTTTTATTACATGTGCCTTGGCAATAATAAGGGTTTACAAGGATTGTTTAGCAGTATAATATACATAATTTAATGGTTTTTTTGAAGACCACTTGTCTTAATTCCACCAATATCACAGCATGCATACATGTATGAATCTCTCTTGGCCTATAGGTATGTCAAATGTGGAACAATGAATTAAGTAACCTTGTCAAAAGTGAGCCAGGCATTCCAGTTTCCTCTGTTCATAATACTGACTGTCATTGTAGGTTTGCACAAGGTGTGCGTGAAAAATTCTTGACTGTGGCTTTAAACAGCATTACTGTCCTGGTTATACGTGGGAAGGTCCGCCAGCAACCTGCAGATGATATATGGGTTTTCCTGTTTTCCTCCCACCCTAATTTTGGCCACTGTTGTATGAGTGAAATATTTTTGAGTATGATGTAACACCAATAAAGTAAATGAATAAACTAAACAACATTCAGATAAACAAATAAATAAAATCTGACAGGTGATCAAACCGTTGGATGAGAAAGGCACAATCCTAGACGCTATAATTGACGACAAACAGGGCCGGTTCACCGAGCTGTCGACGGCGCTCATCCTCACCGGACTAGACCAGATGTTACGCGATGAACAGGAGGCTTACACGTTCTTCGCTCCGTCAAACAAGGCCTTCAGCCGTCTTCCGTCAGACTACCTGCAGAGACTGCTCAACGAGCCAGGACACCATGGTCTGAAAGGTCAGGTCAGCGGGCTTAACATTGCTGTTCACAGTCAACGCTTCAGTGGGAAAGAAGCCAGTATTAATGGAAAGACCATTGAAAACTGTAGCTGAGGATATGTTGAAGGCCTACATGGCTGAGGTGGCTAGCGGGGTAATGCAGAACGATGACCCGAGAGCCTCTCTCCAATGAGGTCACTGTGAGATTTAGTCCTGTAAGTGGGAATGTCCACCAGTAACCTGCAGATACTTGTGGGCTTCCTCCAGGCTATGCCCAGTTTCCTCCCACCATAACACTGTCTGCTGTGATATCACTTTGTGAAATAATTTTGAGCAAAACATTATTTCTAAGCATCAATCAAATAAATTAATAAAGAAATGAAGATACCTCTGCTTTTTTTTTTACATTTCTGTTACAGAGGTCAGTGTGGCCAAATTTGCAGATGGTATGGTTTGCTTTATGGACCATGTTGACATCATATGTTGTCATTGATGTCACAGTATGAGCCATACTTGTAGTTACGCTCACCATACAATGAAACCATTTAACTGCATGTTACTCATTGAAAAATGTAAACAAATAAGTCAAGGTAGTTTCAAATACAGTTTCCCATGGTCTCTCTACTTATGCTTTGGGCCTACTTCATTTTTAAGATTCTTTCCAAGATTCTAATGCATACTGTCTATAATTGTCTGTCTGTTTACATACTGTCTATAATTATTTGTCTGTTTACATACTGTCTTGTTCCATTTTAAGAAACATTTCAAATGGTTGCTCAAGAAGATTTTTTGGGCTTAATTATTTAAGAATGATGCCATCATAAGGTAGTGCCGTTACCTAGCTGATTTTATATTTACATTATAATATTTTCACTTTGATTTAAAAGAAAAGGCAACTGATCACTGAATTAAATGTGCAGTAACCAAACAGAAACTATAAGGAACATTACCTGAAAGAAGTCTGTCCAAGCCATGTACATTTTTGTGCTCTCCTTGCTTTTTTTTTCCTTTTCTGTAGTGTGTCACTGTCACATGTTGTTGTGCTTTTAAAGAGAAGGGGTAGTTCATAACAACCCTGGCATGTTAAACAGCAGACATTGATGTGTTTTTATACATCTTGGACTGACTTTCGTAAGCAAGAAATGTTCCTCCTTTCTCCTCTCTGGTCCTACATGAGAAGGTCTGCCAGCAATATGCAGACATGGGTTTTCCCTGGGCTCGGCATAAAACACCAATCAGATAAATATATAAATAAATGCTGGAAAAGTTTGCATGGGTTCATGGTTGTTGCAGAAGCTTTTAGAGTTGTTTTCCTCTTCCTTTTCGAAGCCTTACTGAAGAACCACATGGTCAAGCGTCCACTGTGTGCTGACTCCATCTACTCCGCCTGTGGACTGAAGAGTCTGGACGGTCAGATTATCAGGGCCAACTGTAACGGTAACGGGCTGACCGTTCAGGGCAAGAAGATTCAGGAGCAAGACCTCCTGGCCACCAACGGGGTGGTGCATGTGGTGGACGACATCTTCATACCAGACGCTGGTGAGTGACACATAGACAAGCTTGCAAATTGGTGCCTGGCATTTTTGAAAACACCCCTTTGTTGGCAGTGGTATGACCCAAGGTCTACTTTAAATCCCAAGAAGTCAATATCTTGAGCATCAGTTCCATGTTTTCTTTCTCTCTAGTTGCATGTGGGAAGGTCTGTGAATGGTTGTGGGTTTTCCACTAGGCACTGGCCTGTTTCTTGCCATCATCATGTAAGTGAAATATACTTGAGCATGGTGTAAAACACCAATCAAGGAGATAAATGTATAAATGAGTTGAATTGATATTTGATTGAAGCTTGAAGAGGCATCTGGTGAAACTTAAATATTCATAATGCAGGTTTTGCACAAATATTACTATTTTATGTCTGGCAACAGGGTGTGTGGAAACAGGATCAGAGAGCAGTTTTAAATGTTCTTGTCAACATTTTTTGGCCTTGCCTTAATTTTGTCTTTGGAACCATTTAAGTGTAATCTTCATTTGCACTTTTAGCATGTTATGTGGCTAAACTAGGAGCAGATAATCAGTCAACACAAGTTATTCCCCCTGAATAATATATACTGTAGACCAATAAAACTCGAACAGCTTCTTGTCAGTTATAACCTGAACCCAAATGAAAACAATGGTCAATTTGCTTAAAAGGAACAACACATAATACTAGTACATGTGTCTCTGCTACACGGTAAGATACATTTTTAATACCTTTGGTATTTATGCTTCCTGTGCAGCTAAGGACCTCACAATGAAGGCCCAGGACCTTAACCTCAATAAGTTCATGAACCTCACCAAGGACATTGGCTACCTAGAGAAACTGAAGTCTACTGATGAGGAGTTCACGTTATTCGCTCCCACCGATGAGGCCTTTGAAGGTGAGCAAGCTAGTTTTGAGTACCTGTACGTGTACTTGTAGAAAGATTTGCAGATCACCCTTGTGACTGGAAGCAACTGGAATTTTTGGCCACATTGAACAACTGAAAGCATCCGATTAGGCACTGGTTTTAGTCAGTCTTTGCAGGCATGCAATCACTGACAACTACTGACTCTAGAGTTGAATGTTTTTGACTTTTCTTTACATCAAGTTGTATACAGATTCGTCAATCTATGCCTTTCCCATAGTGTCGGCTTTGTCAGTTGATCTCCATCCAGGTTAGGTGATCACTTATGGTATTTGTGAATGGTCTGTAACATTCTTAAATATGTAGTTATTTGAAATCTTTAAATGGAAAACTATGATATTTCAGACATGCTATTTAATTAAGAAATAAAATGTAGTTTGCCATGTTCAAAACACCTAGATAATGGACAGCTTGCAGCCCCTCAATCACGAGCAGCGAACATCTTCTGTTTGCATCTTATATCTATTCTGGGGGCCTCTGTGGCTCAGCCGGTTAGCGCGCTATCACAGCACAATGACCCGAAAAATTCCCACCAATGCGGTCGCTGTGAGTTCAAGACCAGCTCATGCTGGCTTCCTCTCCGGCCGTACATGGGAAGGTCTGCCAGCAACCTACGGATGGTCATGGGTTTCCCCGGGGCTCTGCCCGGTTTCCTCCCACCATAATGCTGGCCGCATAATGGCGTGAAACACCAATCAAATCAAATATTTCTATTCTATTCCTATCATGGTTAGGAAATAAAGATTTTTCCTTTCTAAATTTAAATCATTAGGACTAAAACCATTAGCTCTCCCCTGTGTGTTAATGTACAGTTGTCTAGGGTTGTGCTGGTATGGTTTTAGGCATGTCCATGACAGTGACATGGGTGTGAGTTTTTTGTTTTAACATTGTCAGTTATTGATGAACAGAATTTTTACTGTTGCTCAAATTTTGCATGATAATTTTATTCAGTGGTTGCATAAAGTGGTTTGATAACTTTAGTCTTCAAATCACTTGCCCAGTCAGGTTCAGGCTGTGTTCTGTTCTGGCTGTGGGAAAGACTGTGTGCAAACTGTGGATGGGCTTCCCTTGGGCTCTGGCAGGTTTCTTCCCACCTTAATGACAGCCATTGTAGTATAACTGAAATATTCGTGAGTACAGTGTAAAACACCAGTAAACGAATAAATAAATCATCTTGACAGCTGTTCCTCGTAGCTACATGGAAGCCCTCCGAGCCCAGCCCACTGCCTTGAAGAATGTCATACAGTACCACATCGCTAAGGGCAAGATGACCACAGACTCATTCATCAGCCAGCAGTCTGTTAAGACGGAGAGTTCTCTGTCAGCTGACATCAAAGTTACCGTCTACAGAAAGGTGGGTAACTTGATGTTAGACACAAATTTAGTTTGAATTGCTTTAAGCTACGTCATGTGACAGCTGGACTCAGGTCAATTCTCCAACATGGAGTTTTCAAGCTCCCCCAGATTGAACTGTTCTTGTTGGAAATTACTGGTCAACACGTGTGGGATAGTTAGCCAGTGCTGATTTACCAGTGGTCAGTGATTTCATCCCCCAGAACTCCAGTTTACTCCACACATGAAAGTGGCTGCTTTTGTATATTAGTGGTAAATTTTTGTGTTTGGCATTCAACCCCAATCATATACATGCCTGTAAACTAATTAATATATCAGTCTTACACCTAAAACTGGCATAACACTTTGCATGTACGATGGTTTTTTTAGCCACATTCTTGCTGTGGTAGAGAAATATCAGAAAATTGAGGTTTAGACAAATTTTGTATTGAGTTTTCATGAATTTAATTGGGTCTTTGATACATTGGTGATGAAAAAATATTGAGTTTTCTGATTTGTTCAAATTGAGTTTCTCAAAGCAAATTGGCTAGACATCCCCTGATGTGTCAAAAACCCCTGATGTGTCAAAACCTTCATAACTATATGGATTTGCATGCCCTATAAGTTTGTAAACCTGAAGGTCTGAAATTCAGTGAGACATATCACTGAACCAAAAATATGCCATTTAAATCATCGCTGTAATGTTTGTTGTTCACTTTGTGACTTGTTGTTCAGGGTTTGGCTGTGAATGATGCCACGGTCACCAGTCCAGATAACACCTGTGGAAACGGGGTGATCCATGTGGTGGATAAGGTCATGCTGCCCCCGGAGTCGGATCTGCTGGATATGATCCGCAGTGACCCGGATCTCAGGTAACATCCAGGAGTGACACTCATCCACACAACTGATATTTCTCAGGTCTCTCCTTTTTTTCATTTCTTTATTTGGGGGGGGAGGGGGGGCCTGTGAGTGAAGTGGTCGATATTTATCTGGTTGTTGACACAATCTGACTTTCATTGAAGACTTCCTTTCTTCCACCAAATAAGGCATGTATCTGTGTTCCACATATGGGAAACTCCTCAGAGTAATTTGCCAAAGGCCGGTTGTTTATCTTGGACACCCATAAAAGTGACTGCCATCATACAAGCGAAAAATTCTTCAGTATGACATAATGTGGGTCTAATATTCTCAGTGGTTGCAGTGTGTACAGAGAAAGGAGCTTGCCTTTTTCAACTGTCTTAGTAGCATCTCTGAATAATGTCATCATCAGAGTTTATGATATATTTGGTTGGGCATGTGCCCTTCAAGGTTTTCTTTTCTCACCTTGGACAGACATGAATGGTGTCTGTATTGGAGTGAGGTAATATTTCAGTTCAGAACAAGACATGTATTATTAATAAAATAGTTGTATGGCATGACTTTTTGCACTTGAATTCATGTGGTGTGAAATTGAAAATTGGGTTTCTGATGTCGGCAGTGACTGTATAACACTGTATCTCTCTCTCTGTCTCTCAAGGTTCCTTCAACTCTCTTTCTATTGTTTCCTTTGTCCATGTTGTAAAATTTGCACACATTAGTTTTAATAATGGTGTACAACTTTGATGACAGTATACACGTACGTTTAGTCCAAGCTAACATAAAAAATGAGTTTAAATGGCCAAGATCAGGAATTACTTATGGGAGAATTTGTTCTGTTTTCTCTGCAGCTCCTTCTACTCCGCCATAGAGACAGCCGGACTGGCCAGTTTGTTTGCGGATAGCGATAAGCTGACTGTGGTGGCTCCAACCAATGAGGCGTTTGATGCCATGGATCGCAGTGATCTGGAGAAAATGCTGTTGGATACAGACACACTGGAAAAGGTGAGGAAAAAGTGAATCAAGTTGGCTGAACAGTTTCTGGAGACGTAAACTCTAGGATAGTAATAGGGTTAGATGAACTGTTTCTAAATAGAAATGCATGGAAAAAGGTATGGGATTATCCGAACTGTTTTTCGAATCAAGACACAAAAAATTGTAGAAAAGATGTTTGGTGTGTATATTCAACTGTTCTTAGAAAAGTTTGGAGAAGTTAAGGAGTGGGTTGAACTATTTTCTGGATGCAGTAAATTTAAGGGCTCTGTTTGAATTTTTTTGGTTACAGAAGCTTTGAGAGAGTTAACGATTTGGCTTAACAGTGTTTCGGGATACAAAAAAATTGGAACGATTAAGGAATTCACTGAACTGTTTGTGGATGCAAAATAATTGGAACAGTTAAGAGGTGAACTGAACTATCTCAGGATGGTGAAGTTGACTGAACTGTTTCTGGATATCAAACCTTTGGATTGGTTAAGATTGGCTGAACTGTTTCTGGATACAAAAAAAAAATTTACAAAAAAGTTAAATGCCTGGCTGAATTATTTCTGTGAACAGAAACATTGGAAAAGTCAATGATTTGGCTGAACATTGCTTCAGGATACAAGAACACGTGCAAAGTAGGTTTAGTGCAAACTCCAAGGTTGTGCTGATACCTA
This sequence comes from Acanthopleura granulata, assembly GCA_016165875.1. NCBI lineage: Eukaryota > Metazoa > Mollusca > Polyplacophora > Chitonida > Chitonidae > Acanthopleura > Acanthopleura granulata. The sequence goes on from JABBOT010000008.1 coordinate 18,112,516, forward strand.
GACATCCAGACAGGGATTATGTTGGGAGTACAAGCACAGTTGCTGACTGAGACCATTGAGTTTCATGTAACTCTCCCACTTGCAACTTCTGACCAGTATAAAGTACACGTTACTGATTGTAATCAATATGTCCATGTAACACACAGGTCATCCGAAACCATGTTGTGGATCGCCTGGTGGCCAGCTGTGGATTCGTCAACGACGCTGTCTACAACATTCGCTCCAACCACGGCGAGCTGCTACATTTCAAGCGCAGCAACGGCGACATCAGCGTAACCACGGACACCATCAAATCGCCGGCATTTGTCACCAAGGTGGACGAAATGGCAACCAACGGCATTTTGTACAAAGTGAATACAGTCTTACCGTGTTTGTGTGGTGAAGAATGAGATCAGTGAAGATTTTTTCTCAGTTTTGATATTTAAACACAGGAGATTTGTTGTTGACCCTTAGTGTTCAGACATAAACTAATATAAACCATGACAGAAGATCGGGTTTCTGATGTCAGCAGTGGCTGTATAACTCTATGATGTTTCCTTCAATATTAATGCTAATCTCCTGCCATCAGCTCTACTTCCAGAAGTTACATATCATGTAATAATGGGCTTCATTTTCCCACGCAGTTACACATCATGTAAAAGTGGGTTACGTGTAGTGGAACCTTCAGTCCAGGAGAGATGAACCATTGATCTCCTGTAATACAGTATATAGTATATATACAGTATATCATCAACACAAAGAAAACCGAACACTGGATTACTTAGTTTAGGCACAAAATATTACTGGTGAGAAAGAATCCCAGTGCAGAAGAAGATAAACACAAATCCAATTAAGATATACTTTTTTCATGGTGCTGTGCAGCTGAATATTTTTGGCATCTTTAATATTGCAGTTGTATTTAATTTATCATTAATTTTACGTGTTCATGTATGTAGTTGCCTTATCATGTGGGCTTAGCAAATTGAGGTTCACTTTTAAAATGCAGTTGCTAATTTATGTACAGAATGGCTGGTGACCCTAAATCTCCATTTGTAAGCAAACCAGTAGATTTCAGTAACACCTTTCGATCATCATTAGGTCAAACATGGGCCTGGAGATACACACAGAATTGCTTGATCAGCGTTGATTTCATTTGGCCAAACATGGGCCTGGAGATACACATAGAATTGCTTGATCAGCGTTGATTTCATTTGGCCAAACACCAGACCTGGAGATACACATAGAATTGCTTGATCAGCATTGATTTCATTTGGTCAAACACCAGGTCTGGAGATACACATAGAATTGCTTGATCAGCATTGATTTCATTTGTTTACACCCCAAGCAAAGATTTAAGATGACTTGATCAGCATTGAGTGATTAGACTTGTGTCTGCTTTGATACAGAGATGGCATGGAAATTTGACACTGCTCCAATGTGGTCAAAGCCGTCGAAATCATTGGATTGCTTTAGGATTTGGGAAATCAAATGTTGGAATTAGTTACTACGTGTAAGTGCTCTGAACAGTCCTGCTCTTGCCAAAGTGCACCATTTCTTAACTTTAGAAATCTGGGCAGTATCAGGAAATAGACTCTTTGTTTCAGTTAACTAAGAACCAGCCAGTGAGAGGGCCTGAATTGTTTTGTGTTTCCTGGTGGTTTAAAAAAGGTGCAATCTCTGTGGTGGATTAAAGAAGTACTAACTTTCAGTGTCTACAACTCTTAAATCAAATTAGATGCTCTCCTTTGTGAAAGGAACCTTCTGATGGCAGTAAAATTGTGATCTTCATGTGAAGGGAAAATTGCGATAGGAATAAATTTGTGACCTGCATGAGAAGGAAACTTTTGTGATAGCAGTGAAATTATTACCGGCACGTGACAGAAACCTTAAGTAAGCAGTCAAAAGTGTTTTTTTAGGTATGTGCTTAAATGTGCCAATCCAAGTTTAGCTCCAGAGCTGATGTTTGAGTGTTGGTTTATGTACCATGCATAGTGACCACTAAATAGTTCTACTGTGCTTTGTATGTACAAGTAGCTACGTCTATGTTAGCCTGATACAAAATATGATTTTGACTTTAATGACTAGTTAAGACTCACTGGCTGCATTGTATCAGCCCTTGTGCACTATAATTATCCTACGACTGAAGATTGCATTTGGCTGTACTGCTGTAATCTTAATGTACCACAACAACACACTGTTATGGCCTCCTGTTATATAAGACATTATATCTTGACCTAGGGTACTCATTGTATACCTGTGATAGATTCTGTTTATACTATGTGCTAATTTGTATAAAATTGCTTAATTCCATTTCTTCAATTTGTTTTCTGTTTTCTCTTTTGGAATAACATGGGATGTTATTTGGGCTCATGACTACCAGAGTTCTACAGTTTTCAAGCCAGTGGTTGTTGGTTTTATACTTTGGAGCACTCTGGTTCCCTCCACCCATAAAAAATGATCACCATGGTAACATTTTGTAAAAGTCTTATGTAATATGACAGCCTGTGAAAGATATCAGCAGCAGGACTGTTTCATAAAATTTCATGTAAAACTGTACAAGAAAAATGGAAGTGTTGTCCAGTCTGCATGGTGCTGACAGAAACTTGATAGTGTCTGTTTTGAAAGTATGACAGTTGGGTTCAAACCAGAATCAGCTGTGGCACTTCCTTGGCATGAGGTTATAGGCCATTGATTTATTCTTAATACTCCGTAGGTAATGTAGGCCCATCCTGTGTGGTGTCTTTAACTCTTCGTTCCAGTGAGGCAGCATTGTGTTGTGAATAATAATAGGATTGCAGATACTTGGCTGGCTAGATGAACCATTGTGATCTGACAGAAATTACATCATAAGTAACAATGAGACCCAAGTACATGTACATGTTTTAAAACAAACCAGTGCTCTGTAAATTTATTGAACTCCAAGTTATAAACTTCAGCTTGGTTTGTGACTGTACCACCAGCCAATATGTGATGAGTTTCTTTAACTTTCTGCCATATTTAACCAGGATCAGGAACCCTTTGCCCAAAATCATGCAGGAAATACTTGTGAAAGAAACTTGGTTTAATTTGGTGAATTTATAGCATGCATGCCATCCAACAAATGTGGCGACTTCTGCATCGTTGTCTAACAAATTTGGAGAGGCCCTCGGCAACTCTACTAGATTGTGTAGACTGCTACTTCATACGCTTCTCAGATACAATAGAGGAGTGAGAGAACCAGTATGAAATTCATTGAAGGCCAGATGTGAACTGGTGCATCACTGTGCTCGTATGTCTGCCCTGTGACTTGGAAGCCAATTCATGTTCGAAAGCACTGGATTTCAAATTTCATGAGCTGTATCCCAGAGGTGCGTGCAAGTTAGAAGCAGGATTTCAAATTTCATGAGCTGTATCCCAGAGGTGCCTGCAAGTTAGAAGCAGGATTTCGAATTTTCATGAGCTGTATCCCAGAGGTGCCTGCAAGTTAGGAGCTGTATCTCAGAGGTGCCTTTAAGTTAAAACACTGGTAACGTTTTGGCGTAATATCACATCTTAGTGTTAATGTCTGGCTATCTGGCATATACATATATATATAACAATATCACAAAATCAATGCATTTAATACATTACAGATTATGTCAGTGGTTTCTTTTTGAGTGAACATATGCACAATGTGCTCCCTTCTTTAAGGGAAGGCTTACAATGACGAGTACTCAGGAGGTCAAGGTCATGCCTTCTTTCAAAGGAAGATTTTCAGTTGCATGGACACAGGATCCATCCCTGACATCATAGGGTTTTTACGATACTCAATAATTTTTCAGTTATATGAAGACAAGGAGATCATGGAAGACACCAGACAAGATATCCCACTCTGCCACAATATATACTGACATTGTACCGACCAGTCCTACTTCTTTGTTCCAACCAACAAGTACAACTTTTTATGTCTTTGGTATGACCCGACCCAAAATTGATCACCCGTCTCCTGACCCTGAGGTGGAGACTTTACCTGTGCCAACAACCTACAGCACTCGGTCCCAGACTGTCATCCATCCAAGGACTGACCAAGCATGACATTGCTTACCTTGGTTGATCGCATGAGAAAAGGTATTTTCAATGTGATACTCTTTATTTGAAAAAATATATATATATAGATGGAAATAGCGTGGAGAAATTTCAATCATTTGTCCCGCACAAGTACCTTTTGCATTTTACTCTTTAAAGATGCATTTGCATTTGAAACAATACCTGGATCATCTTTGGAGGAAACTACCCTCTTCTTTTAAGGTATTAATTTTGTACTACAAACGGAGGGTACGGAACAATCTCAGCAGAAACTCCTGAAAGAGTCTTTGCACTGGACCAGAGAATTAAGTTTGGCGGAAACTTGACCTTCTTGAACAAGCACCTGCTTTTTTCATATATATTCCTCCAAACGAAAACCTTACTCACATACTGTTATAAATTATTCTTTCACAATAACATAACACCACTGAAGAAAGTTTTTGTCAAAAAAATAAGGCAGAATTTCAGTGTTCATTACTTGGTTTAATGCATCTCCCTGGTGTATATAATAACAGTTCTGGTCCCACACAAGTGCACGATACACTACAACTCCAGATGTATACAATACTGCGTACAGTTAATGATGTATACAACACTACAGCTCATGATGTACGCAAAACTATGTGACATTGTATACAACAACACAGCTCGAGGTGTATACAAAGCTGTATGTCATGACGTATACAACACTACAACTCATAATGTACACCAAGCTGCATTTCATGATGTATACAACACTACAGCTCTACATATGCACAACACTACAGCTCATGAAGTGCATATAAAGGTCGTATACCAGATTACAACTCATCGCGTATACATCACTACAGATATACACTGTATACCACACTACAGCTCCAGAATGTATAAAATGCTATGACAAAGACTAGAGTATATATGTATACGTTGGTGGCCAGTCATTTAGCTCCAGAATGCGCTGTACCTGGGTCGCGTCTCTTCACAACATCTGCATGGAGAAGACAGGAGGAGCAAAAACCCAAGCGCCAATGTTTAACATGGAATAATGTTGGCAAATTTGTAAGCCAATCACTGCTAAACCAGAGATGCAGATCATTTGGCTTTTGGAACGACTAATTTCTTCAAGGAGCACATTTCTGAACATGTTTCAAATTTCAAGACATTCAATACAGAAACTGCACCAAGAACACAGCTCTGTAATGAAATATTCAAATCTCTGTGTCAAATCAAGTGTGGGTACAAGTTGGTTTTGTGGTACTCGGTAAGATAACGAAATGCGTCAGCACCTGAGCAGATATGAAATCATATCTATGTTATTTTCTATGTTATACTGCACATAAGCAGTATACATATGCATGTGTAAGTACAGACTCTTAACGATTAAACGTCCACCATAAAATATAATTCAGTAGGATACCAAACCATATGGAGTGGACATGACCTGACATGATGCTGCTGTACTACATATAAGTGATACATTCACTGAAATCCGGAAGGGGGGTGGGGGCGGCTTGTTAGCAGATTATATATGTACATACAAACATGGCCACAAATGCAGGCCAATACATAAACACACAGGATAGCCAACATCTGAAGTGATATGGCAAAAAAAAAAAACAAAAAAAACAAAAAAACACGACAGATAATTCCTTCCAAATACATGTAGATTCAAATTTGACAAGACTTAATTTGAGGAAGGGAAAAAATGCATAGTTTTGTAATTTTTGGTCCAATATCATGTCTTAAAATACATGAATGCCAGAATGATGGACTAGTAATTTATGTAAAGTTGGCACTCTGAAAAAGTATTCATGCATGGATGTGTGAAGTTATGTACTGCGGTATATAGGAGAGTCCACCACAGACCATGGGGCTGTATGCGAGCTAGCGCAAACATAATACAGGGATTATCAACAGTGTTGTGAAATCACTGTCTTATAATCACTTTTTAGTGAAAATTCTGAAATGTGGTTTGGCTGTCTTTTTTGGCAGTCATAATTCATAGCCGTCCAAATCCAGCTTTAGTCAGCTGGCTGGATTATGAGAATTGGCCCAAAAAACAAAAAACCGAAACAGTATAAAAGCTACATGTAAAGTCAACGGTCATTTATCGCGGGACTGTTTAGACCGTTCAGGCCGTTTCACAGAGAGCAGACCGACTTCTCAATGGCCTTCTGAGAGTAAAAGTTCATTTGAAAATTCATTTCTTTATTTCACAATCCATCATGAGACGTCTGACTAGGTATTCTCTGACAGTGTTATGCTGCTCGAAATTCTAACAACACTGACCAACCATCACCTTAGCCTCCCTACTGAGACAATGGTCACTGAAGAGCCAGTATTAACAAGACTAGATACTGGATTAACAGCCCTGGTTAACGATGGGTCAAAACACTTGCATTTCACTCAGTAAGTTTATAAACAGAAAACAATATCAATGTTTACATCTGAATTTAAACTTTCACCAACAGTATATTAAACAGTGTAGGAGTCAGTAAGCATTAATTATTGTTTGCAGTGTTGAACTACATGCAGAGCTATGCAATAAAGAGATTGGATGTGTGTAAAAGTCAATGGATCTGTAATAAAGAGACCATAGGGGCATGTATAATACACTCATTGTAATATGATTGGCTCTGAAATATAAAAAGTGATTGAATCTTTAATAAATCATTTATACACCTTTTAACAGAATACCATGTGAAAAATCAGACTTGAGTCAGATGTCCAATCCAGTGCTTGTTTGTGTGTTTTTACAAGTGTGCTGGAGGTGAGTAGGGCATCAGAACAATTTCCATGCTGAATGTGACAGCATAGGAATTAAATGACATGACATTAGTACATACATGTATTTAGGTAACAACTGCACCTGACTTGCTGAATTCCACATAATCTTAATAATCTCCAATTGTAAGCACAATTTCCCCCTGTATAAGGAAGGAAAGAAGGAATTATCTTCCATTTTAACGTTATTCAACCACATGCCTGAATTTCCGTGCAGTTATAACAATGTAATAATGTCCTTTAAGTAAAAGGCCTTTCTCATGTTCACTTTCTACATTTCTTGAGCTACCTAATGTACTCGTTAGAGCATTTTGCACATAATTTATCAAGGAATGTACCAATCTTTAACACACCTTGTACTTTATTTATCAAGGAATGTACCAATCTTTAACACACCTTGTACTTTACAATAAAATGACCTGTGTGCTACTGAAAACACGTACACACAAAATAATAACAATGAAAATTCTCCTGTAACATGTTACAAATCTTTAACTACAGAAAAAAATGAACAGGCACTGATTAGACGTATTACATAACAATTAAATTTCACGTCCTGTATGTTGATCCTCCCATTATATTGCATAACAGAAAGTACACGTATGTCAACTCACGAATCATCAATGAGGTTTGTGAAAACTATTAGTTCGTCTAATTCTTTTACTGAACTTTTTGTCAGTGAGAACAGTGAACAATTCTCTTGGAGCTGATAATCTAAGTTAATAGCAGAGATGATCCAATGACTTGTACAGAATCTGCTGCATATGATGAATCTGAGATATTGTTCAGCTGTTAAGAACTCACTCACTGTTCATTTTACATGACACTGTGACTCTGAGATAGTCCACAATTTTACATGACATTGTGAATCTGAGACACTGCACAATTCCACATGACACGTGAGTCTGAGATACTCCACAATTCCACACGACTGTGAATCTGAGATACTCCACAATTCTCCTTCACATAACTGCATCTGAGACGCTGCTGTGATGTCACTTGTCTCGTTCGTCAGTCCTGATTCTACATGTACCCAAGAACAAATCCGAGATAAGTGTTCGGGATACGGATTTTACATGTACTACCCCTGTTCTCCCATCAGAACAGCACAAGTCTAGCTACATCTCGTGGAGCGGACCAACATACCCAGAATTACCAACCATTATTAGCTATAGCTCAATTGACTTAATTACACACATTTGTTTTTGTTCAAACTAGAATCAATATTAAATGCCACATATCTTCATATTCAAGTTATGGACATCTTCACACATACAATTGCCTGCTACAGCTTTCGTGCCTTGCACAGGACACTAGTTCACTTAAAAGTTGAAAAGGCAGAAAGAGACTCAAGTGAGATCTGAATGGTCAATCATGTACAAGATGGATTCCGTCACCAACCAATCACACATATCTGAGCCTTAAAGTAAACTTCACATTAACATCACTTAAATTAAAATCTTCTTTAGTGTTCACACAATATGTAATGCACCATAAATATATATATATATATATACAAGTAGTAACAGCTGGGAATTTTTCATCTTGATCTGTGTCAAGATTGCGTTAAAATCTGAAGTCAAAAACAAACCCGAGGTACAAGTAAACAAGATGCATCTTGATATTCTTTAAATATACTACAAGGAGAAAGATATAACAAGATAAACAAATAACAAGGATGTGAGATTTTGCATCTGTGTACATAAACTATATATAAATAAATATTACAAAGTTTCATATAAGACAGAATATAAAGCCACGCTATGGAACTTCCAAAAAAATAGCCAAGTTTTACAAACTTAGTGAGACCAGCCTCAAAGCACTACAAAAATCTCTGTGCAAATTTGCTATGCAAAATATTAAGCTAAAGAATATTAGGAAAATAAAAACTTTCTCTAATATTCCTTTCTTGTGAAGTGAAGCGTCTGAATTTCTAGATTCCAGATTTATGCATAATGCCACACAAGTCTATAGTGAATATATACACACTGTACCAAAGTATCAACGTATAAATCAACACCAATACAAGTGAATGCTTTAATTGCTGACAGTTAGAAGGTAAGGTAAAACACAGATTAATGGGCTTCACAGTAAACTATCAAGAAACTGTTTACTACAACACTAGAGCACCTTTATATTCAAATGGAGGCACCTTTCAGTATCAAAACCATGTAGCTATTTAAAAAAAAAATCAGAATCTGTTGGAATGATATATGCACTGAGAGCTTTGATTCAATAAGATTCAGAGTCAAGCTTGGATTATTTATTTTTTTAAAACATACTCAAGAATATTTCACTTATATGATGGCGGCCAGCATTATGGTGGGTGGAAAGCAGAGTGAGCCCGGGGGAAACCCACGACCATCCGCAGGTTGCTGGCGGACCTCACCACGTACGGCCCAAGAGGAAGCCAGCATGAGGCGGACTTGAACTCACTGTGACCGCATTGGTGGGAGACTCCTGGGTCACTGTGCTGCTACAGCGCGCTAACCAAGAGAGCCACAGAGGCCTCTCAAGCTTGGATAGTACATCGTATATTAATAATGTATACTTTTCACATTTACCTACACGTACCATCATTCAGTGAAGTTATACTACACCTTTTCTGACCTATGTTGGGCGGCTATTTTTCATTGCCAAATGCCTGATGAGTGCTGTAAATCAAAACTATCACAATTTCAACTTCTTGGAATTTTTTCAGTTTTAACTAAACAGTCATTCAGTTTTTTACTATTGTGATACGTGCATATACCAGAGTCTCTCAGACAAACGTGTATGTTTACCAGCTTAAAACATTCTTGACTTGCTTAATTCAGATCTTGTCCCGGTGTCTATTCATGCAAAAAGCCCCCCAAACTGTTTTCATCACAGAAGTGAGGGATTTTCCTGGAGCATAACAGCCAACAAAGGATGACAAACTGACTTGAGCAGATGATGATTCACACAGTCACATCAAGTCAGCTCAAAGCCTTTTCTTCACACAACAAATTTAGCATCAAACAACATCTTGAAAACCACCTTAGTACCAGATACTACTGAGATATGTATGTAAAGGTATGCTCGATCATGGACAATCTCCAAGTGCATCTACAAAGACAGGCATCAAAAAATGTATACTACGCTTCCATATAAAATAGAAACAATACAATACAGTTATCAACAATTATATGTTGAGACGATCTTTCGAGATATTTCAATGTTACAATTTCTGTCCACACATTGCTCAGCAAACTGTACCCATACCGACAATAAGCATTCAGATTCACCATGCAGTGTTTACAAATCTGGCAGTTTTCTATTCATGAGCTCACAAATTAATTACCCAATTCTGCATAAACAGAGCTCTCACCAATGTTCCATGCATCTGACTAGAACCCACGGTTGATTATCACACACACGAATAATTTACAACTGTATAACTAGTCCGCATACTAGAACATATGCCAGTCGTGACTAATTGGTCCACTGCAACTACATGTACCTCTTTAACGATTTCCAAAACTATATTTACAATTCCAAATTCTATGTCACACCAGCACTTTGTCCAAAGATTATACACCGGCATCCATTTCCAAGCATGGAGCACAAAACATGTACAATGTTGCCAAGTTGATGTTTGAGGAATGTGCTTATTTACACTGTGCAGAAAACAGTCCAAATGTATGTACACAGTATACTGCAGCAGTGCCAATAACAGATCCACAAAGAAACATTTGTCACACTGAATGAGTTCATTCAAAACGCGCACAGTCACAAATCAGTAGAGAATGCGATATTGTGAGTAGATCCGTGCATAGAGATCAATGAGTGCAGCAAGACTGAAATGGTGTCTTTGGTGCCTTCGCAGGTCCTTTGTGAACCAGGTGTTGTAGGTGACAAAAACTTGGCACTTGAATATAATCAACGAACAAAACAACGACAAAAAAAAAGAGATGCAGAACAGCATCTGGGTCTCCCACTAAACCATACACTGGAGGAGAAAATCTCCATCCACCAGGACAAAATATCTCAGGCCATAGATTCGTAAGTCTGGGTCACTGTGATTGTGGGACAGGCATTTGCATACGGATGACCTTGACTGTGGCCTTGGTGACTGTTGTAATAGTTGTAGGCCTCCCAGGTTTGGTATTGATTCTGCAACATACAAAAATGATAACAATCATAACATGCATGCATTATATACTGAGTATGAAAGAATTGCCATCTGATCTCATTTTAACTTAAATGTATTTTCACTTTAATTTTAATTGTATGCTGCTGGGGAGGTAATTCAGTGGAGGCCATTTGGTCTGTTAGAAATATTGAAACATTTACATAAAGTAAGCTGAAAATAAAACAGTGTTTAAAACTGGCTTACATTTACATATAAACCGAGCCTGTTGGAGTATATAATGCTGATTACTTGGCATTAAAACGGTCACATCACAAACAGATCTCCTTGTCTGAAGAGCTGGCTTGCATGCGAATATGCCTGTTCCTAGTGCTGCTTGTCTGCACAATCCAACTTTCATTAAGACCACTTGTCTTCCATCAATATGGTGCGCACATTTGTACATTATAAGTGGGAAAGTTTGTTTTTAACTTGCCAAGGGCCAGTGGTTTCCATCAGGCACTCTGGTTTCCTCCACCTACAAAACTGACTGCCACTGTGTCAGTGAGAATTTCTGGAGAATGCATGCTCTTAAACAACAATCAAATATATAAATGAAACCTGGAGAGAAGATCGAAACTGGCACAACAGCAGCAGCTGATGAGAGGATGAGGAACACAGACAGACAGACGGACGGAAGCACAAGTTAGCCATACTGTTGAGCACCGGATGTTGAACACATCTGTCATGTCATACATGTATTCTGAGTATATGTCCAGGGTGTGTATACTGACTTCAAATTTCCTGGCCAAAATTCACATTTTTTTTATGAAAATTTGGAATGAATAGTCATAGCATTGTAAAATGAGTGCATAAACTGAATTTTCACACATACACACAACTATGTACAACCAAGTTATTTAAAAGATGCTGGAATAAAAATTTCACCATCAGCATTGCAGAACATGACCTAAAATTTCTCCTCCAAAAATTGTATTGCTTAGAGGCAAACTAAGGTCATAAAAGATTATTTCTGGTGCTGAACTTTACATTTTCCCAATAGGATATGATCCTACTTAGTAAACAAACCTTAACAGCACCTTTCAAAAGGCAATAACACTCTCAGAATCGGGAATTTTTAGAAGCAAATTAAGGTCATAAGAGATTATTTCTGGTGCTAATATTTACATTTTTCCAGTTGTACATGATCCTACTTAGCAAACAAACCTTAAAACACCTTTCTAAAATCAACAGAACTCAGAATCAGGAAAAAAAACAACTTACTCATGAAATTTCAGGTCATTTAGGGTTCATGTAAAGAGACTCATGTTGCTGGTGCAGGTTACTCAATAAATCGGCCACCAGCATGTGTGTACGCCAAGCTGGTTCCCAATTTCAAGTCTTTTCCATGCTAAACTACCCCCCCCCCCCCCCCGATGAATTCCCATGCCTGTCATAGTGACTGACTTACCCTCATCATCAAGCAGCTGACTGTAATCCCCACAGAAAATGCAGCATGAAGGGAAAGACACAGGGGAAACAACTTCACATACATGTACAATATGATTGCATTCTTGCTGCAAATGCTTTTCCTTATCAATGTTTATCATGTACAGCACTTAGGGCTTTACACCACAGATCGAGTTTCAGTAAGGTTACATCTGCGGTAGGTGTCGCTCTTCACACTGATTTACTATCAAGAGGACTGGAATATTCCCAGCAAGCTGCCTCTTCATTTCCTGGAACCATTGCTTCATTATTTTGAAAAGCAAACAAGGCTGTTTTCTTCATTTTAATTGGTGCACTTGGATTTAGAAATGATGATTCTGACTTAAATTTGACCTGTCCATTTAAATAGATTTGTCTTCTGATGCGCTGGTAAAGGGTGTTTATACTTTAGATCTATTTTATGGCCTAAAGTCAGTTTAGGGGGCAGTTTCTAGCTTTGGCTTTTGTTAGATGGACCACCGACTCTCACTCAACCACAAAAGAAGGAGATTTGTTAGCTTCAGTCCCATTCTTCTTTAACAGCAACAGAGACATGATACCAAAGATAGTTGGATGCTGATAAATGACAATTCCTAAATTACACATCAACCTATTACAATGAGTGAATGACTGGCATGATTGAGGTCTGAAATCAATTTGTCAGTACTTTTACTTTTAGTGCGAGACGAAAGTGGAAAAATCCACCCTTAGACACAGATTTTGTTATGATAGATTGTATTTGGTGACAACAACCATGAAGGACACAATTTCTAGGTAAAATAAAGTTTGGTGTCGGTGAAAAGAGAGGAGTGTGTTCTTCAGCACAAAGACAGAATTAACCATGGTTGGCCATAACATTTATCATCCACCGCGTGCGCAAGACTGCAGGACGACAAACTCCTCCTGCTAATGAGTCTTTCCAACAGTACACAAAGGACCACAACAGCAAAATCCCCACACTAAATGACACTATACATGTAGTACTATTGACTATATGATCCACCTCACACAATAAAAATCCATGCTGATGGAAAAATACGTCTATTTGTGTGCCGACTGAATCAGCCAAACTGATGAGAAAACAGTTGGTTACATTTCTGTATCTGGAGAAAACAATACCAAAACTCAATATAACAAAACCTAAATACCAGCTGTAACAAAATATCTACGTTATATGACATCTACTTCATATTGTTATAAATATGACAGTGGTAAAAATGAATTCCAGCAACAACACCTATAAATCATAAAAAAACACGACAAAAGAACTATACTCAGACACTGTCCTTTAAATACAAACTCAATGCTATCATGCAATGCTAGCCTAAAGAAAATCAGCTGCCATGGGAAGGGCCTGCGCCGGGTGGGGGAACTGGCAAGGGTGGGTGGCAGCGGGAAATGGGGTGGTTGGAGGACATGGGAACGAAGGGCGGGTTAACGACACTGTACTGTATACTCACAGAATCCTCATGCGGCTGGTCAGCTAAAGGCAATGTGCCTACACACAGAAAGAGACACGTACCCATATTTTACTGGAGATTACTGATGGACGTGTGAGCAACTGCTGCTTACTATAAGTCGGCAAATGAGACAAAAGAGTGACATCCCATTATATTGACAAGACTTTGTCACCTTAACACGAAACAGCAGGGTCAAGACACCACCGTATTGACTGCATCTTGGACTAAACTGAGTTGACCAAACTGCATGGACGATTTGTCTGCGACGAGATTTAGCTCTTGGATGATTTGACCTATAATCCAATACACCAACAGGGTGGTATATAGAATACAGAAAACTCGTTCACAGGTGTGAATATGGGCCAGTCATTATACCATACTGTAAATCACAGACCATGTCTTGCACAGGGATACCACTCTGATGTCGTAACGTCATCGCTTGAAAACTACAAATAATTTTATACTACTTTTTAGTCCTGGAGCCCTATGTGTCACTTTTTTTTTCAATTGTAAAAAGGCTTCTGTGATGAAACTTTTAAATATGATTTGCCATTTAAAAGTCTTTGAAAAAAAGAAGATATCGGAGTTACCTGTAATTAGAACTAACCTTAAACTTAAAATTATTGTTATTTCTATAGCTGTGGGGAAAATGTGATTCTTTCCGTTCTTGGTTTACATGTATTTCAGTGGGTTCCTTGTAAAAGGCCCTGTGGACAGGTGCGAGTCTTTGCGTTTACCTGAGGTATCCTCTTGGTCAGGGGTGGGGAGAGTTACCGTCACGGGGGGTGGGGGGGAAAAAGCAGGGGGTACAGATTCCACGGGAGTGTCCGCCTCCTGGAAGAGTCCCACAGGTAGATAGGTACATGTGGGTGAATCAACAATTCTGATTGCAAGTATGCAGTGATAACTATACTTGACGGTAATCATCGCTCACAGGTGGACATGTAAGTAATCAATGCTCACAGGTGGCCATGTAAGTAATCAATGCTCACAGGTGGTCATTGTATGTAAAATAGGAAATCAACAAGCACATAGCACTGCTTCTTAACAGTATGAATGCCAGACACTGTGATCCCTGCACACTTGATAAGAGCACATCCCCATATCAGACTCCCAAGGAGCAGCTCAAGGTTATGATGTTGTCTATCTCCCCAGACACAATCTCAGATGATCACACCCAACATACACGTAACTATCTTATATACACATAAACATCGCCCACACATGATATATCAAATTTACATATTTTCAAACAAATTTTTCTTTATTTTGGGACAGAAATAGTTAAATTTGTATATGGTCTCGTGAATGTACGCTTAGTCAGTTATGAGTAATGAGTTAGTACAAGGAGATTCATTATATCACGCACAGATAAGAGATTCAATGCTAAGTAGCAGTGTTATATGAACAGACTGAATATTAAGTACACTGTTATAATATGTTGAGTATTACGGGCAGTGTGAATAACAGATTCAATATTACATGTAAATACACTCTTATAACATATTAAGTATTACAGGTAGTGTTAATAACAGATTCAGTAGTACAGGTAGTGTTAATAACAGATAAACTGCTATGCATGATATTATCTTCGAAGATCAACTTTGCTGTGAACACTTTGAACACAGGAAGACAAAAGGTTCAGACAGGGAATAGCCTTCAAATATCAGCCTACATGAAGCACAGCCACAGCCAGTTGAAGGTGAGTATACTTGAGTATATCACACAGGAAGAGGGAAGGAAGGAAGGACATGATGTATGCTTGGGTGGAAGAGGAAGCAGAAGAAAAATGGAGCTTGAGAAAAACAGAAGCAGAAAGACCAGACTTCTTACCTCGGATTCGTCAACCATCTCCTCGACCACCAAGGAGGGAAACACGCCGAATTTGCCGTTCAGTTCTCCCTCCCACCAACCATCATCGATGCCATTCTCATCTTTACGGATGACGCGAATCAGCGCCCCTTCCTGGAAACTCAGCTCTTCTTCACTTGTCCCCTCGTAATCGTACAGAGCCCGGCACCAAAACCCTGTGGGGGATGAAAGTACAGAGTTGACATAATGTAGAACAGAAGCGTGAGAAAACACCACTTGACATTTTTGAGGACACCTCTTTGTAGACAGTGTTAAGAATGCATATTGTTATATCATAGTAAACCAAGGTTATTTGACCCTTGTCACTTTGCTCCAATACAAGCCAGCCAACAGAAGCCTGACATTTTCGAAAACACACCTCTGTTAGGAGTGGTATGACCCAAGTGGTCTTTGTTCAGTACAATACAAAGAAACATGAAAACACAGTCATACCACTTTGTCCAAAGGGATGTTTTCCAACATATTTACCTATTTGAAGGCTTGCAATATTACGTCCAGCTTGTTACAATATTACGTCCAGCTTGTTACAATATTACATCCAGCTCGTTACAATATTTTGTAACATGAACAATATGCGTCTTATCACTTTCTCCACACAGATGTCTTCAAAAATATTCTCCAGCTTGTGAATACATTTCTAAAAATCTCAATGAATGTGGATTGCAAGTTCTATGAATTCTGACACAAGGCTTTCTTACAAGGTATAAGGTGAAAAGTGCGACTTTCTTTTGGTTTTAGTTATTTGCAATCTCATCGAATGTAGCAGAGACTAAAAAGTGTTTTTATGTGTGGGACTCAATATCCAACAAATACATTTCCTGGAACATTTTACAGTGTTTACAAAGTTATAATTTCACGAGGGGAAATCCATGATTGTGAGAATCAAGAAAATGTTTTACCAATTTTTGCTTCCAAAGAAAAAAAAATGGAAAAAAAGTACCAGTAAAGCTACGTTATGAAAACCCACCCATGTTACAAAGCCCACGTTACAAAACCCACCCCATGACAAAACAACTGTTTTGACCATCACTCACTCTGTGACCATTTCAACAACACTTGTATTAACATGGCTGTCATATCCCCACTGACCTTCTGCTAATGGAACCTGCCCGCTGTCGGCTGGCATCTGCTCAGTTGTCTGCTGCACCTCATAGTCCGTGGAGGAATACGATGAGGAGACATCTTGAGTCGGTTCACTGCCCACTGAGGCAGGAGAATACTCACATGCAGAAGGCACAGTTATCCCCCCTGAGTTACCATTGTAACTCTCCCCTGAAGGAGGGGGAGAAAGCTCGTCTGCTGTCTTCACATAGATCTCCGGAATGTAACCAATTTTTCCAGAGGCATTTCGAGCCTAGAACACAAGGAGATCAGAATTATTTTACATTGCAGATAATTATTATGGTATGTCACCTAAAATGTAGCTTTCTTCAAGTCACTCATACATTTTGCTGGATTTAACTCGATTCACCCACCTTACAAGACCACTTGAGATACGTTGTGTTAAAATTCTTAAAACTTACATCTTGGAACAAAAGGTATCATTTTAAGGCCTTCATGTGTCTGAAAGTGCACTTATAAAGACAAAACTTCAGATGTCAGGTAATTATTATTTCCACAAATGGGAGATAAATGCCTTTAACGGATTAGATACCTGTACACACAATCATAAAAGACTGTTTAGCTTGTCTGTAAAAAGGGTGTATGTTTTGGGCGCAAATCACAAAATGATTCAAACAGAGAAAGTACGTCGTCAAAAAGTTGCAGTAAAATGTCTGATATTTTAGAACTTGTCCAGCTCACCTTAACCCAACCATCTCCATCTCCATCAGCTATCAGCTCTAAACTCTCCTCCTCCGTTATACCAAGCTCGTCAGGGTTACTCGCCTGTGCAACAACAAAACAAAACCACAATGATTTGACAGTCGCAGCTCCTCGACACGGGGCATGTTCCACAGAGCTATTTTGGACTGAAGCCCAAAACTTCACTTTTAGAAAACAAAATGGATGCTGATATTTGGCTGACACCACCCTATGACAGTATAGAATCAGCGGTCAACGTTTGACCGATGTTATACATGTACTTCACAGTTTAACTTGGATAACAATTTTAGGCTAAAGTCACAAATCGCTTTGTTGAACAGGCCCCTTGTGAGATCCCACAAATGTAACAGTGCCAGAGAGTGATATCACAGTCAGACAATGGCAACAGAACTAGACAAGAATAACTGAGCCAGACTGCTAAACCTAGGCACATTTTCTTAGTAGCCAAGACAACAGGTGAGACAGAACCAGAAGATTACATAGTCTCAAACTGTGTGAACAGCTGACATTTGCAGCAGAACAAGATACCTGAACAGCACCAGACAAAAACTGTAACAATATTTTACACACTGAGGCTATTGGTACCAGTACCAATAATTTTCTTCTGTAACGATTTATGTTTCTTCTGTAACGATCTATATTTCTTCCGTAACGATCTATGTTTCGGTTTTAACACAGTTCCGAGCATTATTTCTATCACTCTGTGTTGCTCTCAGAAGAAGCAGTGATCTCTACTAAAATCCATGTAAGGCTTCACAACAGAGCACAGTCAACTATGTATTGGCACATCAGATGCTGAGAACACTGGAACCAAAGATAATTTTCGAACTTCTATGTGGTGTTGAATTTACACATCTCTTGTGACTTAGCCACTGAAAGGCAACTTAACCACTTGGCCACAACCCGTTCCCTTGCCTGATTGGAATGTCATGTCACAGACAGACATGATACTGTGTTCCATCACAGCACGCTGACACCGAGAAAACCAATCATGCCATCCTAACTGCAAAATCATGGATATATTAAAACTTACAACTTTAAAGTTTCAGGTGATGAACAGTTTAAACTGTGACATGATACAGGGCAAAACTGAACACCCAACAATCATGTGACAGTTGATTTTTGTATGTACCATCTCTTCATAACCCTGAAGAAGAAAGCAAATACTCTTAACATGTCTGTCACAAATACGCTATAGAAAGCAATATTCAAAAAAAAAAACTGTGAATGGTCGTGAGGTTTCCACTAGGCTCTGCACGATATCCTCCCATCGTAATGCCGTCCACTGTCGTACAAATATTCTTGATTATGGCGTAAAACACTGTAAAAATATATCAATCAATCAATCAATACTTACAATGTGACTTGTCAACTGCTTTTTTATTGACAGACCCTACCTGGAATGAGTAGAGGGCTACACATTTGATGGGGTACAGCTTGCCAGAGTGGAAACTCTCTCTTGACACATCAAATGTGTCGTCCATGAAGTCATCATCGTCCTCCTCAAAGTTTTTATAAGTTGATTCATGGTCTTCACTATGCTGAAAGTACAAAAAGCAATCCTGTACATTAAGTCACACAACTACACCAATTCTCTGTGTACCAGGAAAATGTTGCCAGCATTTAATCTTACTCTCAAAATAAAACAATGCTAAAATTATCAAACTGTTTAAAAAGTTGCTAAAACAACAGAACATGTAAGTGAGGTTTACAGCCAAATTCAAAGTATACATCACAGCTTGAGATTTTCCAAAGCTTAACCCCCCCCGCCCTAAAAAAAAAAAAACAACAGAGCAAATTTTTAGGCAAGATATCAACCTACATGTGCTTCAGTGAACACATAAGTAATGGAATCAAGGCTGGATATAAGCAGCATTGATGTTAAAATCTGTAAGACAATACCCTACACAAAATCTTCTGTTAAGCCCTTTACATGAGGGAAAACAGATTGCCTTGTGGTAGATTTAACAGATTTAATGCATTCTTGGTAACAAATTAATCTGTAATCAATAATCACTAATCTGTAAACTGGGTTAATTTGTAATCATGAACAGGTCATTCCCATATTCAAGAAGAGGTCAATCCCGTGATTAAAAACGGGTAAACCTGTAATCACGAACGGGTTAATCCATTAGATCAATGGAAAAGGCAATACGTCATCCCTCAAAGAACAAACTTACCGGAGGACATTTTACTGGGTAGTTAAGGTTTTCTTTGTTTTACTAAACTGGAATTAGCCTGACCTGACACCCGACCCACTCATGTCTAGCTATCACCTTCTCCTTACACGCCCTTCCCATGTCTAGGACTGGTCTCTGCCTTACCCCTCCTGAGCTCTCTGTCCTGAGGGAGACCTGGCTGGGGGTGCGGGGCAAATCCTCGTCCTCAATGGCTAAGGTGTCCATTTGTGTACTGGTCAGCCACTCATCAACATTCACTAAAACATAACCACATTCAAGCAAAGGCATTAAAAACTCAATAGAAATTTCACAAAATGACGGCCAAAAAATGCATTTGTTTTGTACCTATTTTTTAATATTACTGGTATCCACAGTTTTGAAATGAACGCGGTCCTATGCTGTGACTACGTAACTGATGCAATGGTCTTGTGTTTCCCCAGGCTCTGACGGGTTTCCTCCCACTGAAATGCTGGCCACAGTCAAGTAAATAAAATATTCTTGAGTATCACGTTAAACACCAATGAAATACATAAATATAGTAAATAATAACTGATGCATGGTGCCTTGGGGTTGCCAGGCAGTTCTGAGAAACTCATAGCCGCTACCATATGATTTACGGTGGGAAAAAGATCTAAAAAAAAGAACCAGTGAAAGTATTTTCAGATATAGTTTTTACTGCTCTTTTCACTATCATACCTTAATTTTTGAGTGGTCTTTCACTTTAATGAGTAGCTGGTGAGAAGTTCTGGTCAGTTTTCGAAACTTTCTCAACAGTACTGCATGGTACTCGACCGTTCAGCTGATAAGCGGTAAGCCCGTGGCAGTGATGTGAACATGTAGCGATTATATACTTGGTTGTTGTTTAAAACTGCACTTAAGCATTCTTCACTGATACCGTGGTGTTCAGTATTATGGGCCAATGAAACTGGAGTGCCTGGAGGAAACCACTGACCTTTGGCAAATCAATGACAAACTTTCCCACGTGCTACATACAGATATGGACATGATATGGGGGAGGGGGTGGGATGACAAGTAGTCATCAACAAATGTTAGACTTCACAAATTGCCTGACAAGCTGAGTGGACAGCTTAATGTCACTAAGGCCAGTCTGATAACAAGCCCTTACCTCCTGCTACCCTTAATGCTTCTATTCTCGCCTCTGCTTTCATCTTTGCTGTCTGTTGGATACAAAACATGTCAAAGGTGAGAAGGTGCATAACTAGCAAGAAATGTGAACAAACGGATGAAAATTTACACCAAAGTCCAAAATTGTTAGATTTTAAACCTGCAATCTGTTCAATTGTTCCCCAAAACTCCCTATTTACTGCAGAACTTAACATATGTTTCTCCTGGCAGAATTGCTTTAGTCCCTTTAAGCCAGAAGTCAATGCATCAGTAACTTATATCACTGTCACAAGGGAGATAGCTTTAAAGCTAAACACCAGTCTTCAACAGTTATGCCCCCTGAACAAAAAAATTTCCTTGAAAAATACAACCTACTTTTTTAAGCCAAGTAATTTTCGCTTTCAATCACATCCAGAAGGTATGTCTTTGAATAATTTAGTAGTTAACCATGACGGTTCTGAAAATGGCGTCATACCTCAGCCTTCCTAATACACTGTCGTAGCTCTTCCATCTTCTGCTCGGGATCAAAGTTGTTAGCATCTTTGCCATCTTTACCTTCCTGAGGTGACTCTGGCTGCAAGGTAGAAGAGGAAATAAGTAAACAAAAGTGTATGATTCCATGTGCTCGCAGTTGTCTTTTGATGTCACAGGTAGAGTGACTGCATTGAAACACTGGAAAGTGAACCAAAGTCTGTCAAGATACTCAGAGATACTCAGAAACTTCTTCAAGCATATAAATTTTACAGCCAAAATATCATTTTATACACTATCATTTGGCACCAGACCAACATTTAAAACTTGATTAAAAAAAAGCAAATAAAGATAACAAAATACCACTTTTGATGCTGACATCTTTTTCCAGTTGGATAACATCCTACCTTCCAAAACACCTTTCTACGATCAACAGAGCCCCAACATAAGGTAAAATTAGTAACTTAATTGGATGAAAACTTAGGTCTACACATATAACAATTACGAACAGAGCCAAAACATTCTTTCCTCGTCTTACAATAGTTTCATTTATTCCACATTACAAGTATGTATATTCTAGTTACCCTTACCTTATACTCCCCTGTTTGCAAAGCTTTGAGTGTTTTGTTGTAGTCTTTGATAGCTCTAGTTTCTTTGGCGATTTTAGTTGCCCATTTCCGTGCCTCTTTTTCCACTGAATGCTGAGCATTGTGATCCTTACTGATTTTATTGCACTGGAATTGAAAACTATTACTTTAACACACACATATATCATATGTCACAGTATCTGATGTGTTAATCTATTAAACATATGAACTGGCTTTCAACGACATTTTAGTCGTTGCATGGCAGTGTCATTCTGTCAGAAGTTGTCTACTCTCTATACCAACCTATTTATGGTGCTGCCTAACTGGAATGCCATGCCAAAGACACCAAGACACGGTGTCCATGGAGTGACCATAACTTGAATTAGACTTATTTCTTTACCCTTCATGAGCACCTTGTGATAAAGTAATTACCTGGCAAAATAAGAATCTTAATCATGACCTGTGTCAGAATTGAACCGAAGTCTCTAGCATATTAGACACATACAAAGGAAACACTGATACATGCACCGCTGAGGGCATCTGCACCTGGCTTTGTTTGATTGTTGGCTATGAAAACTAGCAGGACTGCTTGTTGATACATGCCAGTGGGTCAAGATAACAGGGAAAGAACAAACAAACAACAATTACAGGAAATGTTCTTACCGTATCATTGTGGCAAGCGTCGAACTGATATTGCACAAGATCCGTAAATACAAGGTTATCATGCAGG
The DNA here is from genome assembly GCA_016165875.1 of Acanthopleura granulata. Taxonomy (NCBI): domain Eukaryota; kingdom Metazoa; phylum Mollusca; class Polyplacophora; order Chitonida; family Chitonidae; genus Acanthopleura; species Acanthopleura granulata. The sequence continues at coordinate 18,135,129 of JABBOT010000008.1, forward strand.
AAGCACTGTAAATTGTACTGTCGGTTGACCTGAAACAAGAAGATTAAATCACATTTCAAGATTATCAATATCACAAGATTGCAAACGTGGCTGTCATCTGGAGGAGAAATTTATTAATCTGACTGCTGTGTAATACCATTCGCAAGAACTGTTCACCTGGGAAAGGGTAGTCATTTACATGGATGCAGGAAACTATCGTTATATGATTTTTCGCCACACGACATAGAGCAACTTTAAATGATTCACAAATTTTGCAGAGGATGCTGACAACAACTTCAGCTTTTTTGATGTTCCAATCATTACGGTCTTGGTTTTCTTTCCATTTTTTATCATTTTAGTTCCTGAACACCATCAACATTTGAATTTGAAGTTTTTTCAATTTCTGCTAGGTGTTGGGAAGAACACTACAATGATGTGTCATCAGCATAAAATTCAACATCACAGTCAGAGATATTTAGAAGATTTAAGTAAAAAGTGAATAACAATAGACCAAGAACTGAACCCTGGGGAACCCCAGATGTGACATTCAAAGACAAGAATAAACTGTTTTTAAACACTGACTTGTTGAGACCTAGAATTTAGATATGAAGACATCCAATCTAATGCAGTGTCAGTGATGCCAAAAATACTTAAAATGCTTCTATGAAGTTGATCATCAAAGAACTAATTATCTCATCATTATCAATAGCTGTTTAGCCAGCTTTCAGTCAGTTTGGTTAACACTGTAAAACAAGAGTGTCTAGGATGGAAACCAGAATGTTTATCACTGAGAAGGTTGTTGTCAGATATATAATTATCAAAACATTTGTGCATGTGGTGTTCTTAGACTTTTGAGAGAGATGGAAGTATGGAGATATGACAGTAGTTCTCAGCCTTGTTAACCAGTCCTCTTTTACGTAAAGGGATTATTTGTGATTTCTTCCAGTTGTGTACGAAAATACCAGACATGATGCTCAGGTTAACCTTTTTTGTAATTGCACATGTAATAATGTCTGCATTGAATTTTAGAAATCTTGGGATGATCCCATCATTTGGAGACATCTAGCATCATGAGATGCCTACATACATCATTTTCAGTCATAAAGGGAATACAGAGAGTGTTACGTGGCTTTCATGCAGAAACAAAATCAGCTAACATTGCTAGTTATGGAGTTGGATTGCTATTTTCTTTTGGGAGAAGATTTTTTGCAGCTTCTGTGAAGAATTTGTTAAATTCATTTGCACTTTCAGTGGCATCTCATGACAAGTGACCATTAGTATTATCTGTTTGCAAAGATACAGGGCATGAGGTGGATGTACTGGGAGACAGTGATGTGGTAGACATACCATCTGGTTCAAAAAGAAGCCTTTTTGGTGAAACATTTGATGAGTCAGAGTTAAATGCACTGACAGCATCATTATCAAGTGAGTTTAACAGTTTTTGATTTTCTTCTGTCTGTCTGTCTGTTTACAGTCGGTTGCTAAGGAGGCACTGGTGTTGTAATCTTTGCTGGTGGTGGTGTTTTGCTGAGGCTGACACTTTGTAGCATAACCATTCTCTGATTCCTGCGCAGCAACTGATGATTCAACATTATTTGTGCTGACAGAGGTATGATGAACTGAGTTTGACACTTGATATGATTCTTCATTCACTGTGCAGTTGGTTGCGAAGGAAGATTTGTTGTTGTACTTTTGCTGAAGTTGATTGTTTACTGCACAAGTTTCCTCTGTCTTCTCTGTAATGTTTTTCACTGATTCCACAGCAGGTATAGGTGACGAAATAAAACCACAAAATTATTTTGACCCCATCTCTTGAAGGAGAATATTGACACAAGAAGTTGTGTCATTCATCATGACAATATTACTGGCACCACCTGAAAGGCAGGAAGCAGAAAAACCATTCAACCATGGCAATTAAGGCCTCTGTGAGAACTTACCAATCCTGACTGCGCCAGAACACGACTAAAACATTCCTGCTCCATCCCGCTGGTTTCCACGGCCGTCTTCCCGATCAGGGTGAAGAAATCCTGGACTCTGTCGTACACTTCACCATCCAGCATCTGTACAAAACAAACAGAGACGTCCCACTTACTTATTCCTTTGACACTTAACGCCAGACTAAGGACAGGTTGGGAATACCAGACTGCTTGGGGTAAACCACTAACCTTTGGCAAGTTACTGACAAACATTCCCATGTGAAGTGCAGATATACACATGATGTCAATGGAACAAAAGTGGCCTTCAATGAATGTTAGACTGCACAAACGACCACATGAGAGTTGTCATTTACATGTCATCCACAAGACCCTAATCAGGAATCAAGAGCCAGGGAATTTACAAGAAAAGTGCAGTTTAATCATAGCACATGTGTGTACCAAAACAGTTAGTCTAGCTTAACTATTTTATGCACTCTTGAATAAACTGGGATAGAAGAAAAGAAAAATGCTGGCTGCTCCGTAACACCGATAACAAGTCATCAATTATATCAGGAACATTCATGAAAGCAGGAATAAGAGACACAGCCTCGGGTTGAATCCAATTTGTAGCTGAACACAGCTGAGCCCAATTTCCAATTCCTCAGACACGAGCCAACAACAATGTGCTCATATTTGGAGTGTCAGGTTAATTTTTACCCCAGTGAGAACATTTCACTTCATGGTTATCACATGACGGTACTGTTACTATCTCCATGGAGGAGCTTGTTTTATTACCTGCACATGTATACACAGCTGGATGAACTAGATAAAGAAAGCTGTTTCATTCAGTGACTCATTTTGTTATGCAGACCTTGGACAATTTGGAGTGAGTTCGTATCACCTCGAGATAATCATATCATCATTAAATGACCTAAAATCTTGTCCATGACAAAGTTTCCCTTTCTCCAACCTCCCCCCATTCTGAGAGTTCTACTGATTTTAGAAAGGCAATTTGAGGTTTGTTTGGAAGGTATGATGATGCCCTACCAGAAAAATATATGTCTTAGCACCTAAAATAATACTTTTGAACATTAATTTGGCCCTAAAAAAGCAATTTTGGGGGAGAAATTTTAGGTCACTTAGGGTGAAAATGTATTTCTTTGATTGACATTTTACACCTTACTCGGCAATATATATTTCTCCCCCAGTGAAGTTGACAGATGGAGAAAACCTAGGGGAAACTTGAAGGAAACCACCACACACTGCCAGGTAACTCACAAATCTCCTGAGCTAAGGCTGCAGCATGGACCAGACATCCTCTTTGGTCAAAATCTAGTGGCTTTAACTCAGGACCTTTAGACTGCGGAGTCCTCCCACCATAACGCTGGCCGCCGTCATACACATGAAATATTCTTCAGTACGGCGTACAAAACCAATCAAACATGTTAAATAAATAAATAAATAAATAAATAGATAGATAGATGGCTGAGCCAGCAAGAGCCGGTATTCATAGAACATGGTTTTCTTCATCCACACACTAACTGCCCAGTGCTTTATCACCAAGTTGATAAAAACAGCTTACTTTTAACCATTATGACAACAAATTCATGTAAAATTACAATATATGGAAGTTTGCAATCGGGCATAAAAGTTCGCAAAGAGAAAACGAGCTTCACCATTTTACAGAAATGATAAATGGAACCATCACATGTTAAAGTGTGCCACGGTCTAAAACAGACTGCAACATATAGATACACCAGGAGAATGCACACCCGATTTCATACGCCTGTTAACACACGGCTCACCAGACTTCACCCAACACGATTCGATTCACCAGGTTCTCAAGTTACAACACTTCATCAACACAGTGACATTGCTATGCAGTGTGGTATGTCATTGCTTTACTGCTTCAGCATGATGGCGATAATGTGATGAGATTAACATTAAAACAGAATATAATTACCAATGCCTATCAAATACCTAGCCCTTTCACTTCCTCTATTAGCGGAAAAACAGAATATAAATACCAAAGCCTATCAAATACCCAACCCTTTCACTTCCTCTATTAGCAGACAAACAGAATATAAAGTCTATCAAAAACTGAGCCCCCAACCTGCCACTAGATGCCGCTAGCGTTCTAAATCACATTGACGTTAAATAACATACTGTATTTCAGTTCGCATTAAGTTTGACCTGTAAATAAACACTTTCAGAAGTACATATAGCGATACTTTTTATGCCAACATTTAATTACTTCTGCTAACACATTAATCCAACTTCACCAAAAACTCTCAAGTAGCCCTAAAAGGTTCATGAATCAATCATAATGAAGCAAAATGTGTCACCTGAAAGCAGTCAAACTTCAGGTGATATACAGCAACCTTTGTTACCCTAAATGACAACAAATTCTGACCAACTGCATTTTTAATGGCAAATAACTGTTAAAAAATATTATTTTTGATGCTCAGAATACCTTTTTGAAATCACCATAACTCTTGGAATCAGTAAAATTATGCAACTCAGGGTAGAAATTTTAGGTCATTTACTCTAATTCCTCAATCTATTTGCATATGAATGAGCAATTTTCTGTGCAATTTATGCACATGCTTAGTTTGATTTTGGAGACACAACAAGTGTGATTTTATCAGTTAACACAGAATAATGCTTTCAGAATATGCTTGAATAAACACCTTGCAAACAAGCGATAAGGCTGAAGCATTACAGTAGGCTATTTCTGAAGAGGCAGGAAACCGGCCTAACCTGCCGTTTTGTTTTTGATGCTGTTTTCAACGAACATCCGGAAACCATACAAGGCTCTGGGAAGTGATATTTTAAAAAACTGGAAACATGTTACTCAAGCCCATCTGGCCAACTTTTTATGCAGGCCAAGTTGTCTTACGGTGACTTTTTGGAAGACCAGATGTTATTTTCAAACCAAAAAAGTCACAAGGCTATACTGTGCCCATGGCCGCTGCATGTAGCACCGTAGCAGCATAGCACCTTACCGTCATGAGGTAAGGGAGATCAGTGCTGTAGTAGCGGATCTGATGGGCGTTGGCAGCTGCCAAGTTCAGGATATACTCGTTCCGTGATCCCGTCGCCTTCACTTCACAGGTTTCTCGCCGCGAGGACAGCTGTAAACATCAAAACTGATTTAGTATGGTGAACAACATTACAATTCACACCGCTCGGAACATGGCTACGAATGTAACATGTTTTAACAACAGAAGGTGCCACTTTGATAAAGTTTACTTCAGCTAAATAAGCCTTGACTACCATGGTAACGTACGTCAAATAGCTATGCAGTGCACTTACACAGTGCTACTTTGCACTAAGGATGCTTCATGAATTCAGCCACTGAAAGACCACACAGTACTGTGATTCGTATATGGCACCAAACTGAAAGCTCCTCATACAGCGCCACTCTTCTGAGCACTGTGGCACTGCACAGCAGCTGCACTGTACTGCAGGGGCCCATTTTACGGACAGGGTGTTAATTATGACTACTGTACACATATTGCAAAGATATGTCACCATGGTAGTTACACCATCACCACCAAAACAGGCCCCAGGGTAATAACTATCCGATCCTGTACCACTGCTCTAATGTACTATGGTACGCATGAATGTAAAACACACTGCACTTCACTGTGTAGATGGCCAGAGACAGAGCAGTACTGCACCATACTGGCATGAAATTGCAGTATGGTATTGTTACTCTGTTTGAGGACCTTTCTGAAGACAAACTCCAGTTTAAAACCATTCAGAAAGATGACATCACAACTCTGTTGCATTGAAGTGGCAGTTTGGTTTGAGGCAGGAAAAAAATGCCCAAACCTTAGCGAGTATAAAATAATACCCGCGGTCAGGGAGGCATATTTACATGTATATGTATTTCTAACTGTGAAAAAGGCGTATAAAAACGATCACCAGATGACAACGCAATTAAATGCAGATTGCTCACTTTGGCACAGTTTCTCTGGAGTGAAGCAACAGACTGGAAGAGACCTGTGGATTTCCTTTTTAATCTGAAAAAATTCCATATGAAAACAAAAATATTAGAAATTAAAATATACCTTTTTTTTAATTCTTTCATTGAATGAATTATAAAATTCATTAACAGACTTGAATAGATTAATGTTCTGAATAGTGTAGTTTTATACATCTTGTGACAACATAAGAAACTGCAAAAGACTTAATTGCTTTACCATAAGCTCTACTGTGTTGCACCAAATACAACATCATGAGTGTTATCTATACATATGCATTATAGTTTAGCAAATGAATACTGTATTATATACATGTTATTTTTCTTTATTTTAAAGATGTGGCAGAGACTTATGGGGTGTTTCTTTCTCTAGAATTTTCAACATTATTTTATTCAAATTAAAACCTTCTTGCACAGTAACAGGCCTGTGTTAATAACAGAAAAAAAACATGTTTAAAAACTGGCATAACTTCACCTCTCCTCTGCTTCTGTGGCTTTCACCCTCGCCTCATGAGCCAAACCCTCGTCCACGGCATAGACCTTGTGAGCTTTGGTCATCTCACGGACGCTCTGCGACACCTCTGTCTGGATTGTGGCCAGCTGCTCGTTAACCTGACAGGTGAAATAAGACAACTGTATATAAGTGCATCATAATTAAGAGAAATGTCTACAGGTGCACTACAATATTAACTGGACAGCAAAAATGTCAATGCAGTCAAATAGTAATGGTGCAAAGCTCAATGTACCTTAGGATAAGGAATCTAAATTTTTGAATCCGAACAAAACTTGAACACCAGCTTTCCTGCTACAGAAGATAACAGAAACTGTCCACTGTTTTGTCATGCAGAGCTTAGCTTGAATATCTGGTGGTTACAGCTGTGCTAAAGAATTTTGAACTAATATGATGTCTTCGTTAGGTACTTGATAAATCTCTTTACTTAAAGTCATAGACGAACCAAAGAGAACTGGGTTCGAACATGTTACCTGACAACAGGCTTGTTCACACAGACTTTCCAAATATTATATATATTTCAGGGGCAACAAATGCTTTGAAAGAAACGTATTCATCTTGCCTTTTTCAGAACCTGAACTTTGGCAGCTTTCAATGGTTTGTAAACTTCAAAAATTTTCTCCTGGTAGACTTCAGCGGCCTGTAGCCGTGCTCTGGCCACTCGCTCTGTCTCCTCCAAGATACAGCGCCACACGGTGACAGCAGTCCTTAATTACAAGGGAGACAACATCGTTACTCATCACTTGATACACCAGCTTATTCCCTGCACAATATGGATGGTAATTTATACAGTGTAATGTTGCATTTGAGTCCACCGTAGATATCAGAATATGAGCATGGTAAAGGCTTGGGCACTAAGCTGTCAAACCAGTACATTTTAAAACTTTCTTGGACAGCTTTCTAAACTGAACTAAGACAAATGTTTGTTCTGTGTAGGAAACCAGAAAGGGATATGATCTTTCACCCACCCAACTGTGCATCAACTGGCAGAGTCAGAACAGTTTGCATGACTGCGTCGACTTTGCACATATGGGTGTTGGTAATACATAGAGGAATAATTATGGTCCCTGAGACGTACCTGTATAATTTTGAATTTCACATGTATAAGGTAGGGCCTATTTATCAGGGTTTCCTATAACCAAGCAGTCCAAAGGATGCAAAGAGACAGAAAGGTCTACCATATGTCAACATAAATGGTTGTTCCTTTGACAGTATCAAAAGCTCCAATAACCCTACATTCAAAAATTTTACACTTGCTTGACAACTGTAAAGAAACTAGGTGGAGCACAGAGGAAACCTCACACATCTGCCTAACTTACAAAACTCCCGACTTAAAGCCTAATCCAAACCACAATAAAACAGTCAAGGTAGACAGAACACTTGAACATACTCATTAATACAAAATGTGTTAAACTGAAATGATATTTTAGCATGAAAGGATGTCAAATTGAAATGGTACGGATAAAAGTAGGAGTGGCAAATTACACTACAGGTAAGTCATGCAGAGGTGAGGTACATGTAACATGTACAAGACTGACTATCTGACAGTAAGTACCCATTTCTGTTTATTTAATTGTTGTTTAATTCCATGCTCGGTAAACAGGATGGTATATGGGTGGATGAAACTGGACAGTTCAAGGAAAACTACTGATCTTTGGCATGTTACTGACACACTTCCCCCATAAAACATACAGATACACATATCAGTGGAAAAACAAGAGGTATTCAAACAAATGTTAGACTGCACAAATGGCCACACGACATTCATCACCACGACCCCAAAAGTAGTGAGTGCACAGGAACCTATAAATTCCCTGTCCATGGCCACCTTTGAACTCGCATCAGTTGCCTCCTCAGGACCAGCTTCCAAGTGCTTGAGGGATAAATTACATGCATGTCTCCCTGACAATTCTACCCAAATTAACCACTTATCCTGAAAAAAATTTAGCCTATATAATTATATGCTGTATTTTCTTTTGAAACTACCGCACTAATACATGCATATCAGTTATATATCACATATCCTCGATACTAGCATTCACAGTATATCATGTAGAGCAAAACACTGACATGCAAAAATAAATAAATAAATAAATGAGCAGAATGGAAAGGAAGGTAAGTGCTTCCTGTACATTTACATGTAAATTAAGAATATATGTGTGTGTAACAGTGAAAAATATTTGCATAAGTACAAATGTACATGTACATGCAAGCTTACGGTACAGTCACAGTCCACTGCATGGCTGATCACTTACGTAAAGCATCCATTAAAGTCAAATTCCATACATGCACATGTAAACAATTAAGCAGTGTTTTAAAACTAGAGAACACAGGCTTGCATGTTCTGCATCTGTCAGACCTAAATCTTCAATTAAAACAAGAATAGCTAGGTTTTCAGCCAAAAAAAAAAAAAAAATTCAATCACAGTAATCTTCAGTCTTGTGCTTGAACAGACAATCATGAATGGAGACTTGTCTAGTCTCAAAAAGGCTGTGACTATCAGTGTCAAATCCTGAGGGAATCTCATCAGAATATAAACAAAACCGGCATACAGAGATCTGTCTGCAGTATACATTATCTGATTGCAGCTTAATTTCATACTTAAGGTTGATGGGTGAAGAGAACCGGGATTGCCCACTGTTAACCACTTAGAGGCCGTGCCCTAATTTCTCTAAGTACCTGATCAATTTCCTGATGAAAACTGATGCCAAACAAGAGCTGGGTTTCAGCCTGCAACCTTATTTATCATGGACTAATGAGCTCTAGTTTGAACAATGATTTATCAAGCATCTTAACCACTTGGCCACAGCTCCCCCCCATAAGGTATGCTATGTTCTGGACAGAAAATCACAAGGATTTAGACCCTGCTAATATCTGTCGCAGTAGAACAGCTAGTAGGGGACTATAAATAGATGTAATATTTAACCTTTTGCCTCAGAACATACAGACTGGACAAGCAGAACATAAAGAAACATTCATTTGGATATCTATACCAGTGCCATCACTGGGATATTTTTATAAGAAGAAATCATAAGTGTTTGTGGAGTGAAATTAAAAACACTGTCACATCCTTTCCTGTTAATCTCTCTTAAGTCACATCCTGTCTTGGTGACAGATGATTACAAGAATCTGACACCACGTGTTACTGAATGTCAAATGACTGACATTAGACTTAAAGACACAAGTAGGACCAGTCAGTGCTTGTTACAAATGAGAATGTTGTAACCAGGCTCTCACAGTGAGTCACATGACCTGATGGCTCTTACGACAGTCTAACATCCTCCCCGTGCAACAACAGGTCAATACCTTACGGCTCAGAGAATATACTTTCTGGAGAGTTCTATTCCTCCTAACAACAGACACGTCACAAGTTAAGGTTACCTTGTTATATCTGGCTTCCTTGCTATTACACACCTGGATATATTACTGTCAACATCTATTAACAATATTTGCCCACTCTAAAAACTTACACATTCATCTGTTCCAATTTTAGCTGTTCATTAAAATCCCTATGCCAACACAGGTATAATGAAATACAGTTTTCTTTTTACCTTCAAGTATTACAACTCGGTGTGTGTACAGGTAGCCTATAATAAAATCCTTTTTTTTTTTTTTTAAATAGCCAATCTTGTCTTGTCTCATGGTCATGGCCACATTTTTTCAGTACAGTATCATCCAAGCATCCAAACAAACTCCTACACAACTTTCTAAAACCAACAGAACTCTCAGAATCAGGATAAATAAGCATCTTAGTCATGGACAAAATTTAAGGTCATTCAGGGTAATCTCTGTTTGAAAAACCGTGCTGCAAAATATTTTTCTTGAATAACCACTGTGAGCTTTATGACTGCATGGAGGAATTTTGAAGTAAACACTGCAGCACATGGCTACATTTAGGCATTTACCTAATAACCAAGCTAAACCCAGTTCCCCCCAAATGTAGGGCAACAAATAATATATAAATATTTCGCCTGACTTTACCAGTAACAGATGGCCTATCCTAAATCTTACTGATATCTTACAGAAACGTCACATAAAATAGATGATGTGATACTGATTCTATCTGAATAACAGAGCAGGGAAGAAGACTGGATGTGGCAAGTGAATAAGGACTGTATATATAAACCTGTATTTCTACAGGTTTGAGTTCATATATATTTCATGTTTCCGAACAACATTCCATTTAAACATACATGTATATGTCTGATTTAATCAGGCAGAGAGGTTATAGGCCATCAGTAACAGTCTTAAATAATAAGTTACATTGTTTAATGTCACTTTCTAATATTCATTTATAGCTTATTCATGTAGATATGTCACACATAATTAAATCTCTGCAGTCAGAAGTTTCTTGCAGTCACAACAGATCATAAGGCTCATGCATTTAAAAATGTGTTTGTTTTGTGGAACTCAACTAACCCACTCAAACATCCACACTAAGTCTTTTCCCTAACAAAACTTTTTAAATTTTTTTCATTTCCAGTCCAATTTGTCTTTAAATGCAAAAGTTCACTGAAAGAAAAGAAGTCCCAACCTACCTACTCGAAATTTCTAGGGAAGGGAAGGAGTTTAAGTAAAACAAGCTTTTCTTCAAGGATGGCCTAAACACATAATACAGAAATTAATTCACATGCCATATTAATGCCCCTACAGAGATCACTGGGAATATCTGTCAATAATTTAAGATTTATACCAGGCTTGCCCAGGGGTGGGGGTAAACGGAGGGGGGGGGGTCCATTTGGAAACATAGGGACCACAGTGTTCATCATGGTGAATGAACATACTACATAAAGGTCTACATGACTTAGATTTGACAGCCATGATGGAGCAATGTTGCCATACCAGCCTGCATTAAACATCCTCCAATATGGACAACAAGCTAAGGTTGTACTACAAAGGAGATGCAAATCCTCCACAAGACGGCAATTTATGATGATACAATGGACAGAGTTAGAAAAACTATGTCTAGGTCATGCAGGTACAGATTCTGAAACAATTTCATCTGTATTGGACAAAGCAGAAATGAGAAGCTTAGGAGCTGCTGCATTCTTTGGATATCCAACCTATACTACATGAAGATTTTGACACCTATAGCCCTTAATAGAAGATTAAAGGGGACTGAATATCGAACAATTACATTCACACAAGTAGAGGTGTCTATCAAATTCCATGTTACAACTGATATAACACACTATTTCAAGCATGGCTCCTATCTCCTCATATGGATGAAAATTGCAATAAGTGAATCATAACATAAAATATTACTGAACACAATAACAAAGTTCTTCAATGCATATGATGGTGATCTTGCAAGTTTGTGATTTATTTTCACTTCCTAAAGAAATCAAACAAAAATGGCAATGAAAATTTCATCCTCAGCAGCGTGCAATGTAAGCATCCCTGGAGAGAATAGCTATTAAAACTCAAAATATGCAGGAGCAGGATAATATGACACCAACAACAACAACAACATACGTACCGTCCTGGGGGTCGCCTTCAGATGCAGAGAACAGAGAAGGGTTGGTTTGATACAGAGGACACATGGAAAATACATGGACGCCACAAGGAATCGACGGCTACTCTGCATATATTTACTAATGTGACCGCAAATGATTCTTTCAGTTCTTTCTCACTCTGAAGCTACCTGTAGGCCTACATGCTATTCATAAAATACACACGTACAAGTATCACATTAATGGGATGACTTTTCCCACACAATGGTGATATGGTCCTAAGTTAACTTGACTATTGTTTGCTTGGACTGCACAAGTAATATGTTATCAGTTTGTCCACGAAATGTCATCGTAAATGCAGGAATGAACAACAGACTACACAGCTTGGACCCCAATTACCTTTGACGGGAAAGGTTCCCCATTCATACATCTGTATGAAAATATATCAAAAATATGAGATATATGACATCAAAATTGCATCTTGCCTTGCCACGCACTGCCAATGTTCTTCCTTAGAAAATATCCCACCATATATTTTTCTCCATTTAAACTGAAACCTTTATTTGAAAAGGTTGTCCCAATCAATAGTTGGCACTTCTCTGCGGCACTCTATAACAATTAATACTCATATAAGAACAGCATTACCCAGAAGAGGCTTTAAGAAGAAAATCAAACATGTGATGAGCTGCAATCACAAGGTAACAAATTATACACTGCTGTCTGAAATAATGGAATCAACCAGTGTGATCAAAAAGCAACAATAAATGATGCTGTCTTTATATCGCCTTCTAAGTTGTTCCAGATTTACCGGTATCTGACTTGAGGGACAGGTATTTTCCACAATATCAGTAGATCAAATTACAAGGCCAACAGATTCAAAAAACTTTCTCAGAGTACAACAGAGTAAATGACATGTTATTAGACCTGAATTAACGATACTCTTGAGTATGTACACAGTAAAGGTACATGTAAAAGAAAACCAGGTGAAGAGAATGGAAACAATATAATAGGTGTGTGTAATTTGGCAAGTCTCCTCCCATAGGACGATGGTTAAATATAACCACACTATCTCATATAGATCACCAATTACAAACCCTACAGAGTTTAAGGGCATCAACGATTCTTAACTGGTCACTCTGCTACAGACATGACAGAGGAAAAAAATCACTGAGGATGGAAAATCTCATTAGGTCAGTCAGTGGGTTGATGTGTATTAGCAGTGGCTCTACAGTGTCTTTCATCATTGCAATCATGTCTATAGGCCTGAATCATGTTGGCATGGTAACCATAAACCCATACATATGACTGAAGACAACCATATTCATGAACCTGGCGAAGGCCACCTGTACAAACCACACATGTATGTAGCTCTCAACATTCCCCATGTTCAAGGCAATGCACCACATCTACTGTAATGTACATGTAGGCTACACTCATTTATTACATTTTTATTTACACACTTTAAATGACCTAAATTTCGTCCAAAAGCAAACGCATTTTTAGAGGCATATAGATGCCATAATGTATTATTTCTGGAGCTGAAACTGATATTTTTCCAGAAGGCTATTACCCTACCTTCCAAAACACCTTTCTACAATCAACAGAACTCTCACCATGCAGAAAGAAATACATCTACGTCAAGGACAAAAATTTTAGGTGATTTAGCATTATGTCGTACTCAAGAATGTTTCACTAATGAAACAAGTCAGTTTTATGGGTTTAGGAAAGCGCTGTGTTTGGGGTAAACCACCGACTCTTGGCTAATGACTGACACACTTTCTCCTGTGTGACATACATATGTACACCATATTAAACAGTGGAAAAAAAAAAGTAGTCTTCAACAAATATTAGACAGTACAAATGATAACACGAGCTGCTTATGTTGTCACCTAGGCCCCAAATGCAGAAATATAGACAATCCAGTACACAATTGTACTAGTACTTGTGGGTCCATCATGCCATCAATCTATAAAAGCTGATGTCACCACTTTTTTTTCAGCCTGTTCACAAGTTTTCCTCATGATCATTAGCATTGATAAGGCAAATTAATACCTCCATAGATGCCAGCAGGAAATTACATGGGAGAGAACAGAGTGAGGGTGCATAGAGATGAGATAAGAATCTGCCCCTAGCATCAATATACTCAGCACCAGTCTCTTGTGACTAATACTGCCAGCATAACACGAATCTCCTGCCAGATTACAGTGTCTGTTGCTGACCAGAGAGAGCCACGTGAAGTATGATGGATCGGACACGGGGAGAGAGAGGGGGAATGGGGGGAAGGGGAGTAATCAGGAGTAGAGGTTCCCAGTGGGGTAGGGGTAAGGGTAGCCAATGACGCACAGGTAATAAACCTGTCTGACAGATAATGCCAAAACTTTCACATTCTCATGAAAATGTACATGCAGAATTATTGTTGGTGATACAGGAGGTTGCTGTTGTCTGTACGAGGTATCTCTTGTTACAGGATATCCTGTAACATGCCCGGCGTCTAATGAGGGAAGTCATGTAACGGGAACATCCATTTTGCCGACAACATTTGGAAGATTTCCAAGAAACTTGGCAGCTATTATCAAACAGCTAGTTATTATTGCTGGACATGGAACCTTGGACTTAACGCAGGATAGGCTGAAAAAACCGTGAGGCATGTCACAGTGGATGAAGCCACAAAACTTACTCAAGATGTCGAGGCTCTTAAAAATGTTAATGTTTTGGAGGCGTGTTGGTGGACATCCCATTGTACACCAGTCCATTAAAACATTAATATGAGGGAAAAGGGAGGGAGAGGAATGAGGGAAAAGGGAGGGACAGAGGGAATGAGGGAAAAGGGAGGGACAGAGGGAAAGGGAGGGACAGAGGGAGGGACAAAGGGAATGAGGGAAAAGGGAGGGACAGAGGGAAAGGGAGGGACAGAGGGAAAGGGAGGGACAGAGGGAATGAGGGAAAAGGGAGGGACAGAGGGAATGAGGGAAAAGGGAGGGACAGAGGGAAAGGGAGGGACAGAGGGAATGAGGGAAAAGGGAGGGACAGAGGGAATGAGGGAAAGGGAGGGAATGAGGGAAAAGGGAGGGACAGAGGGAATGAGGGAAAAGGGAGGGACAGAGGGAATGAGGGAAAAGGGAGGGTCAGAGGGAAAGTAAGTGACAGAGGGAATGAGGGAAAAGGGAGGGACAGAGGGAAAGGGAGGGACAGAGGGAATGAGGGAAAAGGGAGGGACAGAGGGAATGAGGGAAGATGTCTTTTCATATGCACATGTAGAAAGTATTAACCCAAGTCACATTCTCACAGACGCGTAATTCTCCTACATACATGAACATACAGTAAAAACCACACAAAGCTTTCAAAACCTGAACATAATGCGACGGCAATAATTTGAACCTGGTATCAGAATCTTGGCCTACAATATTTATCCAATGCCTATGTTTCCTGGAACAGTCAACTGAAGAGCGTGTGCATGTACTAAGATAGCCTGATATTCTACATTGTGCGCCTGTCCTTATCAGCCATGTCAGATGACATACATTGTACATGTAAGCTTCAAAATGTGCCGACTGGTAAAAGATAACAGTAATTTTACCACAAAACAGCATTTTTAGATGCAAATAAATGACAACAAAAATTACTGCTGAGTTTAAAACTAATATCATTCACCTTCCAAATAAACTTCAAGACATCTTCCCAGGATCAACAGAGATCTCAGAATAAGACAAAAATGGGCAACACAGTCACAGGGAAATTCTGTGTCATGAACATGTACAGCACTTGTCATGTATTTGATAATGATTACCATGAAATTCCACTCTCACACCATTCTCAAGAATATTCACTCATTCGAAACCACACACATCCAGGCATTAGCGGTTTTACTCACGCTTTGGTTGCGCAGACATGGTGGTGAAAACATTGTGAAAATAATGTGTGGAAGTTCACAGGAAAGTCTGCTTCACGGCCTCGTAAGTCAAAAACTAGGTTTCCTTAATGTTCATAATTTACATATGTTATGTAGATTGTTCTGTAGTAAAACATACTGCAATTTCTGGCTATAATAAGCCGTATAGTCCTCAGAACATTGTCCAGTGTTATTCATTTTCTTTCCCTTCCCAAATTATCTTTCACCTCGTCATCTAGTTGCCGATGACTCAAGCCGGTGAAGCGCCCGCGGTCTCGAATATGATGGTGGCAAGCATTACGGTGGGATCAAACCGGGCAGAGGCTCGGGAAAACCCACAACCATCTGCAGGCTGCCGGCCGACCTTCTCACATACAGCCAGAGAGCAAGTCAGCGTGAACTCACTGCGACTACATTGGTGGAAGGCACCCAGGGTTAGCGCACTTACCCGCTCGGCCATGGAGGAACACACACTGATAGATCATACATGTATAAGTAGTCAGAGCATATACAGTTCTTAACAAGGTACAGGTACTTCATGTTCCATAAATTAAGGATGTGATTGTATGTGTACATGTGTATGTTATGTGACCAATCAGTAAGGACTTACTTGTATCCTGTGCCATCACTAGTGTTTAATTCTGGCGGGGGAGAGAACTCTCGCTTTAACAGCTGACTGGATAGTTTGAGTAAACCCTGCAAAAACAACAACAATTTTACAGTTAATTCTCAGAATAAAGTAAGTATTCGCTATACATGTATTCTTACCCCAAAACATGTATGTTACTGTTATTTTTGATTTAACAAAAAACTTGGTGACGTGATGGTATTCTTGAGGGACATAACATCTGGCAGATGTTCATAAAACTGACATCTTAAAAGAGGTACCGATACGTCGTCCACCACACGGTCATAATATGTGACAACAAACACGATTTTCTGGATCCTAGTCATTTCACAATTTTGTTTTCAAACAGAAAGACTTTAGGAAATGTAGAAATCATAATTAAAATCTTTATCATCATAGCCACCTAAAAACCATGATGCTCACCATTACCATCATCACCATGGTACTGGTACATATCTGGTACTTTACTTGGTTGGCAATTCACCTCCTTTTCCAAAACTGGGAGCATGTTTTCTTGCGTGGCTGATAGATACAGACACGTGCAAACACTAAACAACATGTAGCCTTTAGTGCCATTCTTACTCCGGAACACACCCTACTACCACAGCTACAAGTCTGTACATACATGTACCTACTCTGATTCAAGGGAAATCTAACGCACTCATCACTGAGCACAGCTGTCATGTTTTATCTGTGACTGAACAGTTTTTACGGTTCTGGATCTTCCAAACTTCGTACCTACAGTTGAACTGCTCATTAAACTGGAAATCATCTCAACTGAGAATTTTTGCCCAAAGTTTAGTTTTGCATTTCATGTAGAGGATTATTTATTCTCACACTTTACAGACAAATTGACCATCTGTCAAAATGTTGGCATGCAATTCCCCCCAAAAACCAAAACACCACAGTTTTTTTGGCAGTTAAACTACAAATCCATTTTGAATATGCCAGACATGAAGGCACCGTTCTGCATTCAAAGGTCATGTTAAGAAGATCATTCACACCGAAGTTTCAAAGTATTGGAGAGAAACATCGGGATGTATCCGTTTACAGTCCAATGGCTCTGTACAAGCTCACAAACAATCTGTTACTGATCAGGATATAATTGGCTGGAAATTTCGTTTCAATAAATCTCTGTTGAGCAAATCTAACTGTGACACAACGTTGTAGATAAAGACTGCACTAGAGCCAGTAAAATGTGGCAATGGATGTTGGAATGTAAACCAATGAGGCACACGTGTATGTACGTAACACATATGAAGAAGCTACTACGAAGTCATGTGTACAACTTGCATGATTATGCTCTTTATTCTTTAATGGCCTCCCTGTCCTCTGTTCTTTTGTATATGAACACACCTACAAGTTTCAAAACCTATACACTGATTGATTAAACTTATAATGTAGACAGTTCGTTCATTTATTATGTTTTTGTTTTTGTTTTGTTTTTTTTTGGCCAATGTCATATCGGCACTGCTTCAGTATAACAGGCAGTACAACTATGTCTCCTAGCTTGTATCTGGACAACACACATGTATTTGTACTGTCCACTGGAATACATATACAATACACCAGCCATGATACTTCCAACAACCATGCATGTGCATTATACTGACCACATTTTCACCTACATGTACTTCACACAGATGTCAGTGTCTTATATTGGGTACTTGAAAATATTACAGTTCAATATTTCCATTTTAAGTTTTAGTTGATTGATTGTAGGCTGTTGCTGAATGCCACAATCAAGGATTTTTCACTTATACATTGGCAGTCATTATCAAGAATGAATGAGTGAAAAAGCTTACAATCAAATGGAACATTATCTGTACGCCAGATTTGTTGGAAAGGCCTTCAATTTTCCTTTAAAAAAATTATGTAAGATTTCCCAAAATAAATTTATTCCCTGATGGCTCTTTGCGTGGATCCTGCCACCAATTCTCTTCAGCACTGAAGAAAACCTGCAGCTGATAACGTTTATGCGTCAATTGAGACCAGCTATAGCAAACTGCCAAAAACCTTTAGGATATCATAGCCGATTGAAATAAAACTCTAGAAAAAGATTTGAATGCAATTGATTTCTCCCTTTAATGGGCATGACTACGCCACACGTATCCGAGGCTGGGGAAAAAAAACCCTACCAGCACATTGCACATACAGAAGACCTTAAATCTGCTGTCAACCTGTGTCAGAATATGATCAATTTTTCAGAACAGCTGAGTGTGCCTTTTAGTACCACAGAAACATGGCCTGCATCTAGAAACCCAGTTATGCCAAGACTGTACTATTTAGGCCAGGCAGCTGAAGATATAGGTACATGGAAATGGTCTTAGGACTCAGCTGATCGAACTGAAAAACACCAGTCACATTTACTCCGCAGGAAAATCAATGTTTTTTCTCTGAACCGTTTACCGTGCCAAAACCTGATCAGCCTCTGTCCATGTCGCTATAGCCATGAATGAGACCGCCCGGAGTCCACATGGAAAAAAAGGCTGATGCTTTAGCACTGCAGAAACAGGCCAGCTCCAATGACTGATATGTCTTGCCACATTTTCCACTGGGGTTGGCATGATGATGATGGATAAATTATTTATTTATTTGATCGGGTTGAACGTCCTTCTCAAGACGATGTGCATACACGTAGCATGAAGGACAAGGGCTTAACATGCTCATGACTACAACATGTAGATAACATGGCGCACTCATCTTCATGAACCTGATGTACATGTAACCAAAACGATACATGCTTTCAAATATGTGCCTGTTCAGGTATAAATATACATGTAAGATGTACAGCCCTGAAATACATGCACAGCGTTCATTTACATTTTGGCAAATTCATGTTTTATTATTACGTACTGCTTAAGCACATGTGTATGTTCAATTTTTAATCTTCGCTTCTTAGTTCCTAAAGACAGCCAATTACAAATTGATTCCACAAAAAGCCACATGAGTTCTTTTTATAACCACATATTATTAACCCAATGAGGCCCCTGTTCATTTATTTGTTTCTCATGTTTGGGAAAACAGACCTGCTATTTCAAGTTCAACAATTCTTAATAACTTACATACACTTACAAAAAAGCACGTACGTGAATTAAAAGAAAGGTCAATCTTGCATACATTTTAATTCCTTCTTGTCAAGCATGTCAAGTTTTAGGCTCAAGAGGGTGATGAGAAACGTACAAGAAACAGTCACCTGATACCCTGATTCCTCAACCTTTCCACATACGAAAGAGCAACTTTCAGCGCAATTTTTGCAGATTTTAATTTCATTTTGGAGACAAAACAACACTGGTTGGATTGGCCAGTTTCAGGGTTTCACAAAAATTTTATCAGTCAACACAGAATATCGCCCTCAGAGTATGCCTGAATAAACACCTTGCAAACATGTTAAAAGGTTGAAGAATTACAATAATCTTATCAGCATTAAGAGGAAAAAATGTTCATTCAATTAATACTATAAAGCTGCATCAAATCACACAACTATGAACATGTTTTTGTCTCTTTATCATATATATCATAAATTATATGCAATAACTGCATGGTCAATCTGACTGACATATTATGGAATTATTGCAATAAACTCAAAGAGATACCACATACAGAAACAAAGGTGATGAACATGTATATAAAAAAAGAGAACATGAAGTATATCCTTCCCTACAAATTCAACCTGTGTATTCAGAACTACCACTGCTCAGGGGAAATCTTCCAGTAAAGTGGAAACTCTAATCTGGAGTTATTGTGCACTCAAGTGAAAGATGATGATCTTGCTACAACGATGACAAAAAATCTGACAAAAGAGGCAATTTCTCGCCCAAATTTATATTAACTCCGAACATGTTTGACAGGCTATAATCAAATACAACATCAGTGATTATTTCTGCTTCCACTTTCTTTGTTAATCATGAATACAAACTCACTGCTTACTTATATCAAATGCTCGGATACATATTATGTTAGCTAATACCATAAGAGAGATGCATAATACATGAACACAAAAAAAAAATCAGAAAACATCTGTCAGACAGAAAATGTTTATTAATTTTGTATTAATACACAGGCTGTCGGATCAATGGGGGGAGTGAAGTGCTTGGTATAAACTTCTGCCCACTGGTTTGTGTCTGATATTTGTTTCTTCATTTCACTGGTGTTTTATGCCATACTCAAGAACATTTCACACATACGACAGAGGCCAGAATTACTGTCTGAAAAATACTATGGGAAAAACCGATGGGAAACCCACGACCATCCTGCAGGTTGCAAAGTATGGCCGCAGTGGAACTAGCAATTAAGCTTGGTTTGAACTCCACAGTGACTGCATTGGTGAGAGGCTCCAGGGTCACTGCATTGCTCTAGTGCACTAACCCTATCGGCCACACATGTGCCTGAATAACATCCTGACAGAATAAACACCAAGACAATTGTCTTAGTACTGTATTGTCATCAGGCTAAAGCCATGCATGTAACAAAGAGGTGAACTTCTGTCATTCTCATTTTCACTACTTTTGGAAATGTTTCAAATTTTTGATATGGAAATGACTCATTTGATACGATAACCAGTAATTAATAACTGGTTACTCATCATGAAACCCAACCTTGCCACATTTCCCTAAAACGTTATTTATTGAGGACAACCATTCTTAATTCCCGTTCAAAGAATATGTAGCGAATGCAAGCAAATGATAACGCTGTTTACGTCATAAAATCCGTGTATGCATCAGCTGGTAGACATTTACAATCGCTTTCAAGGTCAGTTTATACACGTATTTCATTACTCCAAAGTTTAATAATGCCTGAGATACCTTGGTAATGCATATGCTGTTACTAACAAGTTATCCCACTGTGTGTTATTTGAATTAACTGAGTAATGGGAACATATACATGTAAACACATGGAATAATTGGAATTATTATGTGCAGATAGTGGCAACCATGTTATTGCTCAAACAAGCTTAGCTGCTGGTTAATAAATACATTTATTTATTTGTTTATCTGATTGCTGTGTTACGCCGTACTCAAGAAAATTTCACTTATACGATGGGGATAGTATTATGGTGGAAGGAAACTGGGCACAGCCCCAAGGAAAACCCACACCACAGGTTGCTGGCAGGCCTTTCCACATACGGCTCGAGAGGAAGCCAGCATGAGCTGGATTTGAACTCATAGCAACAGCACTGGTGGAAGTTGACCAATACAGTATGGTCTCTGGCAACTGCAAGCACCAGGAAACTATTACTCGACCAACAAGATATCCAAGGGAAAGTGATGTTATATCTGTTCATACGATTTTATTAATATTTACATGTACTGTCTACTTTACTAAGTAGAATGTACACTGTAAGCTGTGTGATGATCAACCTACAGATATTCACAGGGAAAATGATTCCTTATTAAAGCACATGTACAAATGTTCATCAGCCATACTGTATCTTTACAAGAATATACACAGTCTTCATGCTAAAGCACTAACCACCTGGTTGTTCACGTGTACTGACCAATACAATTATGCACAATGCCCTAAACTAATTGTGTACTGACCAATACAATTATGCACAATGCCCTAAACTAATTGTGTACTGACCAATACAATTATGCACAATGCCCTAAACTAATCAGCCAAGACAGATATTGGTTGTCATTGGCATTTTCCCCATGAGCAGAAGCAAGATACTCCGTCTCATGGTTGATGTGTTGGCAGTGGGGACTGCCTATTTACACCTTGAAAACAGTTCAGTGTATAATTTGCAACTAATTCATTGTCCTGCCTATTCCAGTGGAGACAAAATATGGACATTATGTCTTCAATGACTGCCTGAAACGGAGTGCAATTTATTCTGATGTCCACAGGAGTAAACGTCTGTACGAACAGACAAACCAGTAAAACACTCTCAACTGTGCATAGCTTTAATAGGTATAAGAAAAACTTCATAAGATCTAGAGATTATATGAACTCTGCCATTACACAAAGTTACATTTACTCAGTACATGTAGTTCCACTCCACATGTAAGTCTCTACTGCTAACATCAACAAAAAAAGCAACTTAATATACACATATATAAGTAAATTTGTAAATCTGCATGAATGTGTTTGATTCCAGCCTTTAATAAAAATCTGACCCTGTAACCTGGTAATGAGCCATTCAATTTCACTTGACTGCTGTTGAACACCAAAACACTGTTTTAATACATGTAATCAAGACACATCTGTTGTTTAACACCAAAACACTGTTTTAATACAAGTAATCAAGACATATCTGTTGTTTAAAACCAAAACACTGTTTTAATACAAGTAATCAAGACATATGTTGAACAACAGAACACTGTTTTAATACATGTAATCACGGCATATCTATTGTTGAACACCAAAACACTGTTTTAATACACGTAATCAAGACATATCTGTTGTTGAACACCAAAACACTGTTTTAATACACGTAATCAAGACATATCTGTTGTTTAACACCAAAACACTGTTTTAATACACGTAATCAAGACATATCTGTTGTTTTTGTGTATACATGTACATGTCAGAGCTGCCAAACACATCACTGTCCCAGCTGGACACACGCCGGCATTGAGGCTCATCTTGATCTGGTGCTGCTTTATCTAGTGGTCAATTAGGCTGTTTACACTGCGTATGGTAAACATGGTAAATTGGTATAATCTGAGAGATATACACACCCGCTATTCGGGATAAAGACAAGCTAATTAACCATGAAGACAGACAGACGCATGGATGGCTATATACCCTTCTCCCTGGTAACTTCACAAGTCCCTGGATGCCAGCTAGGTGTAGAACAGATCACAGACATGTACGTCAGCTAGTGGGCTATCTGTATGCCTTTTCCTAATCTGCTCACAGCTCCCCCTGAGGCATGACTTAAGCCCAGTGTTGCCCAGATTGATTGCGTGCCCAAGTATTACCCAATAATCAAGGACTGCACAATGATCAATGAAGCGGCAAATAAGTTTTGTGGTTCATCATAAAATACTGTGGACTCATTAGGGAACCGATCACGGAAATGGGAATTCATACAATATAGGGTTGAGTACTGGGACTTATATACCGTGTCCTTCAGAAAGCACTATTCCCTAAGAAATCTCAAATGGTTCAAAATTTATAAAGAATCCAATGAAGTTCTTCTAGCATTTTGATAGTTTTCCACTCAGAATATCAACTGAAATGTGACATTTCTAAACAAATTTTCAGGTCTCCTTGTTGTAAACAATGCCTCATTTTTTTTTCAATTCTTCTAGAAAAAACAAATAAAATGCAAATCAAAGAAAAGAAAAACTAATGCCTGGATCCAACACTGGATCCAAGACCACACATTTGCAGACATTATACATCTGTACTGTAGCCAATACAAGATGTTTGTGTATATACATATATGTATATTAAGTAGTAATCAATAAGTCAATAGACGTGGTACTGTCTAGTCCACTGGTGAATAGGGAGTTGGTATCAGAGTTGGGATATGGCCGAGTTACCAACAGATTCAAAATCAATAGAGTAACATTTCTCAACTGGCCAGCTGACAGTTGTCTGAGGGCACAAACAGCAAAAATAAGGACAAAGTCTGCCGGAAAACTTGACTCCATCAAAGCCCAGCTAGCTGTCCTCAATGCCACTGACTCTAATCCACTGTCTTCCCCATAGTGTTCAATTTACATTATACATGGCCTATTTAACATAAGACGACCCAATTCCAGAAACCATTGGATGCTCTACACATTATGCCTGCTTAAATTACAGCTCTGTGAAAGCATTTTACTCAATTCTGATATATCAGAGGACATTATAAGTGTTTTCTTCCAACTTCATTCTCTAAATCTTGCCAAATTATGTATCTCTAGAAGACAACCATAATTTATGAATGGACTTGGTATTCTTCAGACATACATGTACAAGTATCAGTCCACTGTATTTAAAGAAAAATAAAAATAAACTACATCCAGCACTTGTACAAAAGCATCACCTGTTAATGTTATGAACAAAATTTTTCATTTTCCACATAACTCACCTGAGCATATTCCTTCTCTAGAATGGCCCTTTGTTTACTGTATGTTCTGTAACAAGGAAAACACAAAGATCAGTCTCAGAAGTATATGAAGATTTATCTACCTACATGACCTATGTATATCATTCATTGTGAACAATACCAAATTGTTCCTTCAGTATTAGATTCAGGATAATTACACAATTTGTTTTCAGTTGATTTCCATGTACATTAAACTGGAAGTTCACCTAATACTCAATATTATATACTAACATTCCAATTATACATCAGTAAAGAGTAACCCACGGGCCATTAGCAAGTATCCCATGTGTGGCATACACTGTGGATTGTCATTCGTCAGCTCAAAGTGTGCATTGTACTGGTGGAAAGCAACAGGTCTCCAACCAACTTTATGAAAGGCCAACTAAACAGCCCTGTGAGTGCTGTTGTCTAGTTTCAACCCGTTTTTTGAAATAGCATGTTTTTAAACGGATATAACCCAGGCTGGATTTGAACCCTTGTCCTGTCTGCATCTTAGTTATAATATAAGCTCTACTGGTCAATACATGTGGACTACAAATGCCTGCACTGTAGTCCACATGGAGCATTGCATGATACTCAAACATGCAGTTTATACCTGTAGTTTCAACCAAACCACAATACATATTATTACACCTCATAAGGTGATTTTTTGTTTCCTTTGGTAAATACATGGTTTCATGACATTCCCAAACATGATACACAACAGTCACAGCCAATGTCCAAAGACCACGTGCTAATAGCCAAAAATCTTGAGCGTTTATTCTAACTGGTTATCTCCCATTGTCCGCTCTCCAACGTCCACCTGTTCATAAAATAAACAATCGGATAATGGTATTCTCAGCTAATGATGCTAGAAGTTCAACAATTCAGGGCTTTAGCAGAGCAAGTCATATCTTTTCTTTTTTCTTCCACATCCATTCTGTATAACAATACATACAGTGGGTGGTATGGGATTGTGTACCAGGAATTGTGAGCTCTCGACAAGTGACATTCAACTCATGCTCCGCACTCACTGAATACCATTTCTCATGAGCTTACAATTCCTGATACACAATCAAACAGCATGCACCATCTGTATATTATTTTCATATACAGATGTACAAGTGTATGCATGGATGCATGTTTATTCATAATAAATCGCATTTCTTTCCCATCTACATGCACATGTCCGTATGACATTTCTAAACATGCATATGTTATCATGTACAACTTCTGCATGCATGTATTATACAGATGCTATGCTCAGACTGCGAACAGCAGGCATGTCAATGTTTTCGTTAGCTGCATGAGCAATGATGCTGGACCATGACGGGTATCCACCAACACAGGCCTTATCCCTCAACAACTGAAAGTCTTGCCAGGACATGGCTGAAACGCTGTCAACATACGTACATGTATTAATACACTTGTTCAGCCTGTGAGCAGTAGGAATGTCCATGTATTCGCTTCATTGAAGCATTGATACTGGATCATTACAAGAATCCACCACCAAGGCCTCATCCCTGAATAACTGAAAATCTCGCCAGGACATGGCTGAAACGCTGTTGACATAGCATTAAGCCATTCATAACTGAGAATGATGATCACAGACCTATCAAACGTGCCAGAGATAGTGCTTAATCTTCCAGAATAGGGTACATAATCTGAGCTAATATCCAGTCTAGCTGGCCGGTCAGTCTGTTCTCCTGGACCCACACACACTACCCTGATCAGACAAAGATCTAATTACCAGCTAGCCAGGGATCAAGTAAAGGTGATTAGCCAATTGGATTACAGTGCTAATGGGTATCAGTATGAACATCTACAAGTTCACTGCCTGGATCCGAAGCCTGAACCAGACATAGATGCCTTAACTTAGTACTTGTCCATGCTTGCTCAGACTGATATATATGTATAAGGCTGAATTCAATAGCCTCTAGATTTTCAAACGCCATATATTATCATAGTTTTTGGTTGTCACTGGTTTTGTCGCTCAGATAAGCAATGATGAATTAATGGCAAATCATGAATATCGAAAATAAGTGATTTGTTTGGTGTGAATTTAAATGTCCTCGAAAGGTGTCAATTAAATTGATGCAATGGTGGTCAGTTTCAAGGCTTGAAGAAACCCGAGAAACCCGGCTGCCTGGTTTGAACCATTGGCCTTTGGCAATTACTGACGAATTTTCCACACATGATGTACCATAATGGTGTCCACATAGGTCTTCAACGAGTATTAGACTGTCAACCACTAACTGTCACTAAACCCCAACTTAGGCAGTAAGAATAGGGGAATCTACAAATCCGTCATGCCTTTGGTCCCAGGCCAGGTTCAAATCCACACCTCCGATATCTTAAAGATTACAAGTAAATCTTCAACCTTTTCAATTATTACAGCACTTTTTAAAGGGTAATTTATGCATACAGTTATTGAAAAAAATAAAGCCAAAATGATTTGTTTGTGTCACCACACGTATAAGCTTCATAAAAACATAAGGATTACACAGTTCTACACGAAAATACTGAAATATTTGGTTGAAAAGGTGTGAAGACTTAGGGTACAAGTAGACTATGTGTACACGCATCATGATCCTACTTTGCAAGTCTACAGTTTAACTGCATGTGTTTCATATAACTACAGTGCTCAACACCATCCACTTGAGTTCAGCTCACTTTACAGGAAGTACCGGCATGTATGCTTAGGTACGGAAGCAGACATGTATTACATGTGCCGCCTCTTGTCCAAAAACTACATGACATCCCAAGTTAAATGCTTACTATTTATTTGTTTGATTGGCATTTCACGCCCCACTAAAGAATATTTCACTTATACAACAGCGGCCATCATTATGGTGGGAGGAAACTTGGCAGAGGCCGGGGAAAACCCACGACAATCTGCAGGTTGCGGGTGGATCCTAAATGCTTTCTATATGTACATAGCCGAAAGAAATTGGGCAAGGAGTGTTTCAACACTGCTATTAGAAATTTGAATCAAAATTCCAGGCATATCATACGCCGCTGCTGTAAGCTTCAGAGTTTCCCACTTGACCACTGCTGTCCGATGAAAAACTGCAAATGACCCCCCAGACTTTTTCCAATAATTTTTGCAAAACTTTGAACGGGTGTATAGTGTTTCTATGCTGTCGAAGTAATTAATACACATGTATGACATTGGCAAGAAGAGATCCCAAAGGTATAATGATTCCCTTGTCAGGGAATGGACATGTGCATGATATCACTCATCCACAAGAAAAGCCACAGCGAATCAGGGAGAAATAGACATGAATCACTGGTCAGAATCTGGTAGTCAGAGCTGAGGCTCTCTGCTAATCAACGAGCCCAAAACAAAATTTATTTACATGTAATTATTTATTTCTTGCATACTCAAGAATTTTTCGCTTAGAAGTCAGCAGCCAGTTTCATGGGTGGAGGAAACTGGAATGCCCATTATTTACAAATTTTTATATGTACGTCACCAGATACGCACACCATACTGGTGGAGGATGAGTGGTCTTCAACAAACATTACGCTATGCAAAACACAGCAAGAGCTTCACCACCAAAGCCCACAAACAGTGAGAGCTGAGGTCACATACACGTCTAAAACAAGTATTCATGCGAATGAACAGACTGTGAATGATCAAAATTTTCATCCAAAGAGTGCATCTTTAGAGGCAAATAAATGTCATAAAATATTATATGTGGTGGTGAAGCTCACATCTTTCCAGAAGGGTATCATCTAACCCTCCAAACAAACCTGAAAACAACTTTCTAAAATCAATCAACTCTCAAAATCAGGAAAACTAAGCAAATTGGTCATGGGCAAAATATTAGATCAAGTACATGTATACACATCGACACTGTTATAAATCATTCTAATTTCATGTAAATTCAATACATACATGTTTATAATACATGCACATGTAGTCTCAATTAATCAGCTGCAGATGGCCAAATATGTCATATCAGTGAAGACCCTTAACTGGGCTAGAGCTTACCTGAACACATGTACACCCTGGTTAAACTGACAAATTCATTATTTAATAATCTGACACAGAAAAGCAGTCAGCTGATCTATTTTCCTTTCACAGATACACTACGCACATATATATGAATACTACATATAGATTTCATTTCAGCTTGTAGTGAGAGCTTCTAATGAAACTCTACTCATGACCCAGGGTAAGTATTTACAGTCTACGTCTCAGTCGTAGGTGTGTAATTGTAAACTGTCTGGATATTCCTCATCACTTAACATCACCATGTTTTATTTATACACCCCACAAAGACACTACTGCTAATGAAGTACATGTAGTATCGAAGGCCAAAAATACTTCATCAATAAAAATAAGCTTTTAATCACCCGTTAACCTGGAGGCATAGACCGAATGGGGAGTTGACCATGGTTGAATTCATTGGCACATGTATCAATGCTTTAATGAAACAAGCGTTCTGCACCCAGTATGGTTGCCCTTGGGGCGCTTTTGCCTCTGCTGCTGGGCACGGGATGTAGGACTATTCTGCAGGTCTCTTGTGTAAGTTGTGACGGAGTGTGGTTGAGTGCGGAGCTGCGTTTCTCTACAAGGCACTGACCCCCCACCTCTGTATAATGCTTGTGGTTGTATTGATCCAGTGTCAGTCTAATACACCATTCAGCCAAGGACTGGAAGGATTCCAGCACACCACACTAACAGTCCTGCCGTCGACCTCAGCCAATACAAGGGATTTTAGGTCAAGTCATTGTGTTTACTTCCAGCGTGAAAGGGGCGTCACTGCGCCCTGAACTAGGGGCACTGGACATGCAAGTCGCAAACATAATATATATGGAAATGAGGGATATACCAGAATGCTTGTGCATAGGGGAATTTGTTCAAGTCTGTCACACAACATAGTGAAAGCATGTTTATAAACTTACCTGCACACCTATCCTGACAATATCGAAGATGAAATTTACATAAAGTAACTACTGTATGCGTATAAAGCATGTCACAAACTTATACTGGATTGATTTGATTTATTAGCAGAAATTGCAAAATGATTAACCTCCAGTGACAATGTTAAGCCTTGGTAAATCTGCCAACTGTTCCAACACAAGAGTGACAGTAATTATTGTGCACTTACGTCCATGCTATTAACATATACAAGTGGTACCCTGCACACTGAATAATTTGCTGTACCTTCATGTAAAAAATGAAAAGAAAAAAACCAACAAACAAAAACGCTCTGAAACACAGATGCACTGACATATTAAAGAACATAGTAAGATAAATAAAGCGCAAACATCTATTCTTATGCCTGCATTAGTTATCTGTATTAGTATGCTAAACGCATACTAAAATTAGATGTTTGGGCCAATACAGTAATAGCCCAGACAAAACAGTCAAAAAAATTGTATGCACTATTCATGCTGTCTTTGTCTTACACGTGTGATGCATGGACACTGGCGGCTAAAAAATCTGTTGTGTATCAGCAACCAATAACTGTCTCCAGTGACACAGAACACGCACATATAGTGTAACTGTAAATAACTACATGTCATTATTAAGTAATAATTCTTCAGCTGAAGACCTCTGATAAGAAACTATTCTCTCACAATATGTATAAATATCATAATTTTGCAACCTATTTATCCCATTGTTGTTTAAGGTCATTTGATAGTCATCTATTTTCATCGACATTATAATGTAGCACACATAAATTTAGGTCAGTACAGAAATATTAGGACTTGACGTATGCATCTCGCACACAAATATGACATATAAATAGATACGTCTACTGTGGTTCAATGTATGTAATTTCAATTTCAAATAACCATATATACATTATACATGTATCATGACACATGCACATCCTACAATTATCCCAGCAAAATATGTTGAAATTCAGTGTGAAAAATGTGTACAACTGTGTGCAACTGGTGAGTAACCAGAATTTGAAAGAAACTAAATAACTACATAAAACTTTTTTTTTTTTTTTTTTTTTTTATTTACTTCTTTATTTCATTGGTGTTTTATGCCATACTCAAGAATATTTCATTTATACGACTGCAACCAGCATTATGATGGGTGAAAAGCAGCAGAGCCTGGGGGAAACCCATGACCATCCACAGGTTGCTGGTGGATCTTGCCAGGTACAGCTGGGGAGGACGTCAGCATTGAGCGTTGGTGACAGGCTCCTGGGTCATCACACTGCCCTAGCACGCTAACCCCTTGTGTTTTTTCTTTTGTATATAACATTTAATTTTACTGCTGTATGTGATGTTGAAAGATACTTTCTAAGGCAAATCACTCTTGATTCCTAGTTTCGCGTCACCGCCAGCACACAGCATAATCGTCGGAATTCGTTAGTTCAGTTTCGGCCAGAAATTGTCACAAAAGATGAAATTATCACAAAATTAAGCCAAATAATGATATTGATAATTGCTTGCACCAGTTTACCCTCGTATTATGACAGGAAGCAAAGGATCAAGGTAGTGTAATAATAAGCTATGCATAACAACACAGTCAATAATCAAGTGTACAGTATCTGTAAATAACTGTGATCAATTCAGAGACGTGTCGTGAAAACAACTTAATCTGAGAAGTCAGCATGTGATTTTACCCTGTTGTGACTTAATACATTTAAGCTGTTAATACACATGTATTCAAAAGAACACTTGGTAAACACGATACTTTTTGCTGGGCTCTAAAACATGTCTGCAATCAGGTCAACTCTGTGAGATCAGTATTGACGTATATATAACCATGTGACAGTGAATTCTGACTCTGATTCAGCGAAGCTAGATACAAATCAGTCCAATGACATTTGCCTCAGGCATTACGGGAACAACCACCTGTTCACAGCTCAATTTGTGTTCTATTATATGGCAACACCTCTAAATACCTGATGGATTCAAATTATAATCCATGAAACATATGGTCTATGCAACACAGTCATAAAGTACTTTAGACATTTATAACACTGCTGATTTCAAATAAACAAGAAGAGCTTTGCGTCTACAAGCACCACTAGCTAAGAGAATACCGAATACCGGCACTTACCGTATATCGTCAAGAAGATCACATTCTTGCTGATGCTTGGCTTGCAATTTAGCCGCTTGCTCTGAGTGAATATTTTTTATGCCAACGGTTGGTTTTACCTGAAATAAGAGAGCAGATAGTCCTGTCAACCTGATACGTCTTCTCTGTGGATTCCATCGGCTAGAAATACCCATACACCCGGTCAGCCGTAGAGTGGAGATACAAAAGGCAGTGGTAACAAGCCATACCGTTTACCGTACATCTAAAGCGCGATCCAGATATCGCCCAGTTATAATGTGAATAACTCGGCCAATGCGAGAAATTCTTCGCCAAATATCAAACACACACGTAGCTATAGCATATGTCTTACCTTCCGAGGCGGTGGTTGCATTTTCTCCGATGTCATTTTCATTCATTCACGTTTCGGATTGCTCTCACCGTAAAGTCCGCCCTGGTAAGTCCGCCATTTTGAACCGCTACTGTGCTGTTACGTTTACCCCCCGCTGGTAAAGCCGTGCTAAGGTAAACATCACTGCGTGAGAAGGTATTGTGATCGCGGATTGATGCTTAAATGCTATTTATAGAAAGTCCCGTTATCCACAATTGATTAAATTAAATATAAACGGAGATGACATATATAATCCCATTGGATCATTTAATAATATATTTCATGGAGCTAAGCTATTACATCAGTGTGCTTTAAAATTAGGGTCATAGTCTTCCTGTTTCAAAATTATAAACCAGCCGCCTTACATAACAGGACCTCCAATATACTCTTAGGAGGATGTTTGTGAGGGTCACATATTTTATCCATCGACCTCGGGTGTGTTAATGATATTGCGCAATCCAAGGATAGACGATGTATAAATACTAGACAACATACAGGAAAAAGTGACAAGCTGAGACAGACAAAGTCGATGTTAAAAGACCAAAAATGATGGTAAATAAAGTACATGTCCTACAACAAATCTGCTGAAATATAATAATCATGCCTACCTTTCTCTACATGCATGACCGTGCTTTATTCCAAGCACTTGGATATCACAGACGTTAGTCATGCAAATACAATGTAGGCCTGTTATGACAACTTTTATGTTCATATACATACACAATCAACACAGAGTTTACTATTTTCACTAGGAACCTTTTAAAACTTTGCTACAGTGTAGGCTACATCTATAAAAGACATGGCACACTTCAAATTTTTGAACAAAATATATATTATATACCATTAGGCCTAATTGTCTGAGGGAAAGGCAGCCCATGAGACTGGCGGTCATGCAGAGAGCCAACATGGTTCATGGCAATCACCTTGTTTAAACGAGAACAATACCTATGGTTTCCAAATGGCATATTCTTCAGACCTATTTCTTTATTTATATCCCAAGTTTTGTCTGAATCATGATATTAGGTGCAGTTTAAATGACAATCAACACAAATATAGCCCGTGATTTATACAAAGCAAATTACATACTACAATAAAAATTATATCACACCTTGAAATAAATATACGATATTCATCTCGGAATGAAATTTGGAGACTTCATCTTTTTATATAAACAAGACAATATTACAAAACAACTGAATCACATGTTGTCTTTTAAGTAAAGGATGTGGTGTGACGTTAAACCAAGCTGAATTCAGATTCGCTCGCGCATGACAGATCATGAAGAGGGAGTGCTGCCTGACAACATATTACTGCGTTTGTCCTCAAATTCGTCCATGACTAATTTACTGATTTTGCCCAATTCAGAGAGTTTTAACGGTGTTTTCAGGTTTGTTTTTAAGGTGGAGTGCTATTCTACAGGGATAATGAAAATTCAGCACAAATTAAGCCAATATTATTGGACCTTTAGTGTACTTTTAGTGGTCGAAATTTTAGGACTAATGCATATATGCTTGTATGTATGGCCGTAACAGTGCAGTCATTGGAGCGAAACCGTCACAAGACAACAACTCCATGAAGTTGAAAAACGTCGCTTCATTCGTCGATTGTATGACTTCTTTTGACAGACAAGTACACGTATTCCTTAGGGCCAATCTAATATACATTTTATATATGCAGACATGACAAACAATTTCGCAGTTTAAAAGGCGTAAACACAAACAGCTTAGGGCGTTTACAGTCTATATGATATAACGACAGACTATGTATTGTTATTCATACCAAACATGTATCTGCATGTAAAATTTACCTATTCATAGATGAAAATACAGAATAGTGGCCTACAGCGACAGTCTTGCAAGCGCCGATATATAGTGTTAAAACAAAAAATTAACAAAAAGATAAACAAGATTGGAGGATGGAGAGGATCTGATACCCTTTTCTTTCTTATTTTATTTGTTTATTTATATTTTTTTATATTTATATTTATACATTCATTCTTGAAGATGGCTATATACCAAAATACATGGCTTGGTGCTTGTGCCAAGAGCAAGCAGTGCATAAAGTTTCCACAAATGCAATGAATAACTTTTCCGTATATTTGCTACATGCATGACAGAGGAACGACCATAGACATTCTTCTAGCATGCAGTGGTGAAGAATGGTTTTTACTCTTATACAGTGACAGTATGATTGTTATTTCCATATGTAAACAGCTGTTACATCTATTTCCATCGGGACTTCCTCGGTGATCTAGTTGTTAGAGCGTCCGCCTGAAGGTCAGGAGATCCAGGTTCAAACGAGTCTGGTCATACCAACGACTTTAAGAATGTTACTTTCTGCTGTATCGCGGTCAACATTTAGAGGTTAGAGCAGGGAAACAGAATTGGTCTGCCCGGTATCAATATAATGTGAGTGTGTGAGTGCCATGTCTGGTGTTTTCGGCATGATGTTCCAGTGGCGACAGCACTTTAGCGGCACACTTACATGCACACCCCAGAAGGACTCCTCGTCGTCATATGACTTAAACATTGTTAAGTACGACGTTAAACTCCCAAGCACTCACTTATTCTATACCATACGTCTACGTGGAAAGGTCTACCAGGATGTTCATGGATGTCCCCTGGGCACTGCCTGGTTTCCTTCCACTATAATACTGGCCACCGTCGTATAAATGAAATATTCTTGAGTATGGTGATAAACAATAAATAAACAAATAAATAAATAAGTAAATAAATAAATATTTCAATGCAGTTGTTACAAACATTTCCAAACATTGTTGTATAAGTTTCCATACAGATGTTACATCCGAACTTCTTGGATCCGGATATAGGGCCCTCTTGTACCAAGCCCTCTTAGCGTTACGAGGCCACAATTGTAATGGCGACGTTAAATGCCTACAGGGAAGTTGCTATCGTAGTTACGTGCACGTGATGCCAAGAGGGTTTCTGGACCCAGAGCTGGACCTGCATAAAAAAGCAACACAAGTCGTCGTGCACAAAGTTTCAATAATCTGTGTACATATAACATCTCCCAATGGTGTGAAATACTGTATTGCACTTGAAGTTTGCCCTGTGAAAATTCAACCCATCACACACTACAATAGTGTAAGTGAAACAGTCTTGAGTAGGCCTACGGTGTAAAATAGCTCCAGGAAGCCCCGAAGCTCTTGTGCTCATTAGGTTTGTATAATAGCGCACGGATCCGTGTTCTAAACACAATAAGTGCAAGAGCTTCGGGGCTACCTGGAACTATGTGTAAAACACCAATCAAATTAAATAAATTAAAATGCAAGTCTCAGAAGCACATAAAGGTCTTGATTAAGATCATACCTTTTTTCACATCTCTTAACGTTTTTCTAATATATGAATCACCCTAAGTCACGGCGAGGCAAACCCCGTCACTTGTAAAAAGGCTTAACTTTAGGTCAAACATATGCAGTAGCCGGTTGATGTGAGTTCAAGTCCAGCTCATGATAGATTCCTCTCCGTCAAAATGTGGGAATGTCCGCCAGCAGTCTGCGGGTGGCCGTGGCTTTTCCCCGGGCTCTCTCCGGTTTCCTCCCACCACAATGCTGACCGCCGCCATGTAAGTGAAATATTCTTGCGTACGGCGTAAAACAGCAATTAAATAAATAAATATTTATTAACCTAGGCGTCGAAACCGACATTCGTATACTAGTCGTCATCCAAAATGGGTGTTTCGGACATGCACATCCTTATTTAGAACATTACTATGCCAAGACTATACATACCAAGAGGTGGTCCCAAATAACCACCATACAAAAACATTTTCAATACTCTTTTCTCCTGAAAGAGGAAATCAAAATAAATATCAGAGACTGAATCTACCAATAACTTTTCACGCTCTTTCATCTGATTTTGACATCGTTTTTCTTATCTTCTGCTTTAAAAGTACAATCAATGGCTGCTTGTGTCATCTCTAAGACCAAACTGCATGTGCACTATAAAATTCCACGAAGATACCATCGCGTTTTGGTTTATTTAGTTCATTGATGTTTCACGGCGTACCCCAGAATTTCACTTACACTACGTCGGCCAGAATTATGGTGCATGGGAGGAAAATCGGCTAGAGCCCGCGGGAATCCCCCGACCATCCACAGGTTGCTGGCAGACCATTCCTTGTCAGTACATTCTCGCTACACCAGAGGTCATCTCTATATTGGGATCGTTTGTAGCCAAGTGTAAATGAAATCTTTACGTGCATTGTGAAGGTGGTGTTTGTACGATCGGAAACTGCTTTCAAACAAACATATCTGTTTGGTACATGTATACCCGAGCTTGGGCCACACAGGTGGAAAGTAAAACCCAAAGTGCGGGGTATTTACACGTTACGAGTTTTTGAATAAGGTGAAAAAAAGACGGCTCATATATGAAGTAAGCACCTTATGTATGTATGCATGGGTTTTATGTCGTACTCAACATTTTTTCAGTTACATGACAAGGAGTCCTTAGCGTGTATGTTTACACTGTGTGCTTTTGTGACAGGGCAAATCCCTGCCGCCACTGGAGCATCGTGTCCAAGACACCAGACCTTACACCCAATGCCCAGTCATATTATACTGACACCGGGTCGACCAATCATGTTTCCTTGCTCTAACTGCTGAGCGCCAAGCAACGCAGCAACAAGTACCATTTTTGTAGTCTTAGCTATGCCTTACCTGGGATTGATTCCGGATCTCCCGACCTTGAGGCTCTAACTATTAAGCCACCGAGGCGGTCCACGGTAAGCATCGTAAGAGACCATCTGCTTAAAATTTTATCTTGGAAGACATTTTGTGATTTTTAAAACTTATGGTAAATACAGTCAAATTCCGAACGCAGTTTGAATTCTAAGCACCGTAGAGCCATTGGTTGGCTACATTTGGGGGACATTATAATTCAGTCATTCTTTACTCGTGGATGGAAAATGCCAGCTTGCTAGCTCCCAGCCAAGTAGTCACAGCCTGTCCACTAAGTGATTACTTGGCCAGCTAGCTCCATGCAAATGTCAAGCGCTGAGGGCTCGATTTTGTTTTGTTTCGACCATCTTTTTCAAGCTCAAAAAGGGCTATTATTTTAATTATCAGCTTTCATAATCTACATCTCTTAACGGTTCCAAACACTGTCTACAAGATCGTTCCAAGGCTCCCAACATTGACTTATTTACTTGAATATTGTAAATCTTCGATCTTTTCAATCATCAAAGCAGTTTTTAAAGGTACTGTACAAAGTTAGTGCAACAAAAAATCTAAAAATTCTTTGTCACCACAGGTATAAACTTCATAAAATTATGAGAATTTCTTTTCTCCAGACCGTACAGTTCTCCAAGAAAATAACGAATTATTGCTTTCAGCGGTAGTTGAAAAGGTTGAAGAATTAGGGTATTGGGTGATGCTGCCCTCAAAATTTTTTTCCACTTGACCAATAAATTTGTTTGCAATTGACGGTTGTAGACAAATTTCATGGGTAATTGGATGAATGCTTATTGTTTAACGCCCTACTCAAGAACATTTCACTTATGCGAAGGCGGTGTCTCCTTGGTGCAGGACACATTTCCACCGTATCTTTTATCTGGTACTGCCTCACCGAAACGATCTGCCGAAGACACCCAAGCCCCCTCATCCAGTCACATTATACTGACACCGGGCCGATCAGTCCACCATCTATCCTCTTATTGCTGAGCGCCTAGCTCAAGGCAGCAGGATGTACCATTTTTTAAAGTCTTTGGGATGACTCAACCCAGGTTTGAACCCAGATCTTCCCGTCCAAAAGCGGACGTCCTACCAACTGTGCTATCGGAGGTAATGAGTGATTGAAATTTGAATAGCAAATGTAAACCACTGACCTTTGAGAAGTTACTGCAAAACTTTACCATGTGTGACGAACAGGTATGCACACTGTATTGGTGGAAGGGCAATCCTTAAACTGCTTGGATATAACATGACCCTAATGAGAAAAATAGGATTTTTTTTTAATTTTTATTCTGGCTCTTGAAAAATACAGAGATTTTCTAGAAATCCACATGAAGAGAAACTTTTATCAAAATACCATTAACCCTTTTCAGTAGGGCCCTTTTTGGAGGGTCAGTCCAGTTACGCCCAGCTAACATACTCTTAAGAATGGCCCATAGTGCTCTTCAATGCCGCTCTCACTAAAGATTCAATGCAAAAAATAAATAAATAAATCATCACAAGTTGCCAACACATACACACACACAACTACATACGCAATATTTGATTTTCCCGATGTTTTAATGGTGTTAATCGACAATTTGTACATCAGTTTAGCGCTGATCTGCCTTTTTCCATATATACAATATGATGGCTCACACCTCCCAAAGCAGTGAACGGAATGGTGATGGTTTATAGAATTCACAGGATTTGTACAAACAACTATTTAGTCAACAGTTGATATAAATAAGTTCGGCATGGATGATACTCAAAGAACAGAAAGTCAACAGACCAGTCAGGGGCACAGATTTTAATACAAAACATGATGCAAAAGCGTTGGCCCCGTGTGGCTTAGAACTTAAACTCTTTGAGACAACGGACAGATATAACTGCAACCTGCACCATGATCAACTCCACGAAATGTATAAATCAACAGCCTCAACATTAAGTATGTTCATTGAAAATCATAAAACTGTTCACAAATGGGTAAAATAGATGTTGTGATAAAATCGTAGCCTGAATGAGTTCATTCACTGATGTAATATCCTGAACAAATTATTCTAGATTTATTCATTTCAGGTTTACCTAAGAAAAATACTTGCAATTTACATAGATTAAAATCAAAACAAAATGATTTTTTTTTTCTTTTCAGGTACACCAGGGTACTATTAAAGGATCAGTGGTGAGTTTGCAGGACAGGTATGTTAAAAATTTTGATATATGTGTAAACACTGATCGCCAAACACGCCGAATACATACATGCACAAATGTAGAGGTCAAATAAAATGATGCAGGTTCCAAATTAATTTCTTGCAATGTATGCAGTAACTTAATATGTACCTGAATGTAACCCCCACACCCTCCCCCATCAGGTAAGCTGTAAACTGATTTTATAGGGACGACACTGGATTACATGCATGTTTCATTATGTAAGGTCTGGGCGAAACAAGAACTTATGAATGTGGTCTCCATTATCTATGTTGAAATGCTTAACAACAGCCTT
Organism: Acanthopleura granulata; assembly: GCA_016165875.1. Classification (NCBI taxonomy): domain Eukaryota; kingdom Metazoa; phylum Mollusca; class Polyplacophora; order Chitonida; family Chitonidae; genus Acanthopleura; species Acanthopleura granulata. The sequence continues at coordinate 18,174,094 of JABBOT010000008.1, forward strand.
TGAAATGAATTAATGAAATCTGCTTTCTAAAATTTTGAACTTGACATGTTTTAACTTATGTGAAACGAACAGAAACAAGGAGACATGTCATTCAAAAGGTCCTGGTACAGATACAACATGTATATGGCATATTTAAGGGGTTTCTGCAGTGTAAACTACGCTGTGCCAGAGGACCACAACTGGAGAGTATCCCCAGCCCTGGAACGGCCCGTTAATACCTCTTCCATATTCTCATGACCGTGACTTCGCGTCAGTCTGCGATTAATAGACTCAGACTTCTCCGGAGTGCTCTCTCTGCTTCGTGTAATGATGCGATCACGATCCATGGTTTTGTCCAAGTCTGATTCTATTCTCCGTCGAATATTGCTACGCGTTTCCAGTATGCCTGGCCTCAGGGGACTAGACACAGTGGTAGAGTCATGCGGGTCAGCCGGACTCTGACTAGGCGTACGATTCGACTTCTTTGGTATTCTGTAGCCACTTAAACTGCCCCTGGGTGAAGTGTTCGTCCCGTACCAGTCTTTGTTCTCCACACCACTGCGCCCGTATGTAGGCGAGATCTCGTAGAGCACCTTGCTCGTGTTGGAAGCCTTTGTCGGGCTAAGGGCTTGAGAAAAAGACATCGGCCTTTTTGCAGAGCCCAAACTACTGCGTGTCAGTTTTGAATCACACACGGAATCGTGTCGCCTTGGGGATTTTCCCTGCAAACCGTTCATGTACAACTTTGGGCTTGCCGACTTCAGCAGCCTCTCCTGGACTTCTTCCCTTATTTTCTCATCCACTACCAGCTGAGATTTCTCCAGAACATCTTTTAATTCTTTCTTAATATTTTCACTAGTAGGCGACACTGGTACTATATGCTTCTCTACACTCTGTCTGTGTGCTACTGGGGCCTTGTCCTTATTAAGCTGTCTTAATTCACTGTGTATGTTTTCAGGTTTATTTTCCATAAAAAGTTCAGGCGAATTGGAGGATTGGCGAGTCTTCCGAACATTCCTACACAGCTTGTTCCCATGTGTTAACAGGGAGTTCTGACATAACTGAGATTTGACTCTCCTTTTTGGTGAAGAGTCTCTAGAGTTCGAGAATGAAGAAGAATCCTCTTGTTTAATAAAAGCTTCGCCCAACTCCGAACTGGGGCTGATTTTGTCAGTGCGCACTGCTGACCTGGTTACGGGTGAAGCCTTGTGATTGGTCACAGATGGGGAAGGAGGGGTGTCTCTCTGAGTATCTCCCAACTTTCTGAGTTTTTCAGTTTGTTCTGAGCTTGGTAACACCTCCATATCCACATCCTCCTCCTCCACAGTTTCTGTCTTCACACTAGACTCAGCCTCAGGTGGGTCAGTGCCCAGAGGCTTCCGCCTACGCATATATGACCGGCACGCCAACCTGCCATTCAGCAGCAGTTTCCGCCTGCCAGTGTCCTGTGGAGGCCGGCTTGTTTCGCTTTCATACCCAGAGTTACTGGCCGTGTCCTCGTTACTGGCTGTGTCCTCGCTGCCCATCAGGCTGCCGTCCTGGCTGGTCGTGTCGGAAAATGCTGCCTGCATGTCCCGCAGTTTGGGGCTTAGTATCCGCCTCCGCGAGGACTTTCTCACCTCGGGCTCCGAGGTCGCACTACACGAGCTGAGGGGGGTGCCTTCTCGACTAAAGCTCCACAGGAGTGCAGGACGGCTAGTGGAGGGTGCCTCGTCTGCAGAGGAGGACTGCTGCTGGGGGCAGGGTTTCCCGTACACGCTGTGGTCATGGAACAGCTTTTTCACTCGGTTCACCTCCCTGGCCGAGATGTTCCCCTGGGTCAGGGCTTTCACCTGGGCCAGGAATACACTCTCCCTCAGTTTGAAGTACGATCGCTTCATCTTTTCCCGCTTACTCACCATGTAGCACAAGTTCCGCACCTGAAGCAGCAGGAATGCAAGGTATTGAGTCATACACATGATCATATCTGGGGTGATCGAATATTACCAGCTAAGTGTATTAAAATCAGGGTGCTGCAGAGGGTGATGGAATATCACCTGGTTAGTGTAAACCAAGGTGAGGCACATGATGATCAATCATAACCAGCTTAGTGTAAATTAGGTGCTGCAGAGGATGATCACACCTTAACAGGTTACTGCAAACCAGGGTGCCGCAGATGGTGTTCAAATATAACCAGCTTTTGCGGAAACCAAGGCGCTGCACAGAGAGGTGAAACATTACTGAGTTATCGTATACCAGGGTGATCAAATATAACGAGTTTAGTGCAAACCAAGGTGTAAACCTCAGAGTGATCAAATACAACAAGGTCAGTGTAAACCTCAGAGTTATCAAATATAACCAGGTTTGGTGTAAACCAATTTGCTGCACAAATGAACTCTGGTATGCTGGAAATTTTTGGGATTATTCGCTGTGCTTCATGCAAGACAACTTGAAAACCACAAATAAGAACAGTGGAGGCTGGGGAATCAATGACATGTCTGCCTGAGGCTGGGACTGAAACAATACTTTTATGTCTGTTGATTAAAGAACTAGCTTCTTTGGAGGGAGGGGTTCAAAATGTCACTGGCCAGTGAATCCAGTGTCCTTTGAGATCTAACCGTCCTCCTTGATATTAGCTTGAGCTTCAGTTAACAAAAGGAAAATATCATCAAAACCATTCTACAATTCATTTTAATTTAAACCATTCAGTGTTGATGACTGGAATTTCCAATAAGGCCAAAAAAAGTATGAATGATCAATGAGCTGCAATACACCACAATCAAAAAGAACACCACCATCCCAACAACACTGTTCCCTACAGAGCTCCACAAAAAAAAAACCAAACAAAAATATGTGGAGACCCACTTCTTTCCAATAGCACTCACCCGTTCTAAATCTTGGCGAAGATGAACAAACATCTTCATGCGGGCCACAAGGCTGTCCTCTTGTTGTTTTTCTAGTATCTCTGCCTCTTCAGTCTTTGGAGTCAGCAATGGTCTGTCAAACAAACTCTGAAAATAGCAAGAAACCATTGTCAAGGTGCAGATCTAAGAGTGGGAGATGCAAAATTTAACAGCAACATCAGCTTTTTAAACACTGTCTTAAATATAATTCTTAGCTTCAAGAAGAGCTCTCGCTGAATTAAAATGATAGTGGGAAGGGAGAAATGTTGTCAGTACAGAAGGCTGGCTTGTTCAACCAGGGCCTCTGATCTCACATGATCACTATCCTCATAAAAACTGTATAAGTGTAATAACACCTCTACCCAATCAGCTAGATACCATTTACATGTATTTATTTGACTGGAGTTCTATGCCATACTCAAGAAGATTTCACTTCCACAACGGAGGAGGGCATTATGGTAGGAAGACACAGAGAGAGCCCAGGGGAAACCCACGACCATCCACAGGCTGCTGGCAGACCTTCCCACAGGTTGTTGGCAGACCTTCCCCACACGCAGAGAGGAGATATAACCATGTAGGTTCTCCGGATAAGTGCGACTTGTAAGTCGGTGGGTATTTGTCAACTTGTCAAATTCTGTTGAGCCTACCTTTCTCTTTAACTTCCAGAAAGTAAATATGACATCTATGACATCCAGAGGCAGACTGAGAGCTTCAGCCACTTTCTTCAGGTCAATCAACGTGTAGAAATGGTCTTCTAACTGCTTTAGTCTGAAACATAACATTCATTCATTAATTTTACTTAGGGTTTTATCAAAACTATTTATAATATATTACAGCAGCCTGGTAAATGCCAGAAAGAAAACTAGACTAGCCACTGACATTGGATGGACTATGAGGCTGATCCAGATCAGCAGGATCTGAGTCAAGGGCATGTCATCAGGGATAAAACAGCTAAGCCAGCAAAAGCCCTGCACAATGTACACGAAGAGATTACAGTACAGGCTAAAGGTGGTACTTATAGACATTCGGGCCTTCGAATTTGAGGTGTGCTATCACACTCTCACACCAAGCACACTCCTGAAACACAGTCTAGGTGTGCTAATAACACATGCCTGAAATAATGGAGTGAGGAGAAGGGACTGTGAATCTAGGTGTGCACATCACCCTCGGCCGTGATAGAACACAAGGGCACCTGAGACACTGGTCTTCTGCAAGCAGTGATAATCATACGCCCTGTTCAAAATCACAAACCAAGACTTGGACATCAGTACAAAAAAAAAACAATTGTGAGTCAGGGGCATGCTGTCCAAAAGTAACAGAAAATCTGCCTGGTATTAACTTCAGCCTGAGCTAGTCACGTGTAAGTAGGAGACTAGTTTTGATACTTTTAAGATTTAGGAACTGTTAGGAAATTCTGAACATCTGCTTTGATACACAAGTACATCATAGTCCCACCATGCCAAGAAGTGATGACAATATGTATTGCGCATCTTAATAACAGTCTGTTTTAGAAAAGCCACCAACATACATGTTTACAGTTATTCTTCACTTACTTACGCATCTCCTAAAAATAATAATTCATGAGTCTGGAACTTTCATGATCTACACTTTAAGAGGTGCATGGGTCATTGGATCTAGTTCACAAAACTTTTCAGATCTATGTTTTCCAATTTTGGGGGAGGAAATGATGTAGGGAAGCATTGCTATAAGGCGAAAATTGGCGCAAACAAAACTGATTCATAAAATTTTGTGAAAATAGTGGCCAAGGTGGGAAAGTAATATTGGCTTATAGTTACATAATGCTCATGATCTGAAGCATCTTGCACACAGGGGTTTTTCTAGCCACTTTCTCATTAGCACAACTGGACATGTCAAAAAATTGATTTTAAGACAAATTTTGCATTGAGTTTTCATGAAATAAATTAAGTTTTCAATACACTTGTGATGAAACAATAGAGTTTTCTGATTTGTTCAAATTGTGTTTCTAAAATGAAATTGGCCAGAAAAACCCCTGCACACAGGCCCCTCATTCAAATAATAAGTCAACGGGGAGGACATCTTAAATTTGCTGAACAGAACTGCCACAGAGGTTCTTCAGTATCCATCAGGGGTTTTCTAGCCACTTTCCACAAAGAAAAATGTTGCAAAATTGAGTTTTAAACAAATCTGGTATTGAGTTTTTGATATACTGGTGACAAAAAAAAATTGTGCTCTGATTTGTTCAAAGTGAGTTTCAGAAGAGCAAATGGCTAGCAAATCCACTGACCTGCTAAAAACTGATGTTTTCTGCTATGCTTGCTTTAATCCATGCCCAGCCTTTCAGCAATAACCACGGTCATGGGAACATTTCATGGATCACATTACCTGTCTTTCCGTAAGCCTTCTCTCTCCTCCTTGGTCAGGTCTTTCCTTGGGGAGCCCTCCTTGCCGGGGGAATCCAAGTCGGAATCTGACGTAGTCCGGTCACGTCCTTTTGTATGCTTAGGGCAAAATGCCTGAGGATATTGACAAATGATATTCAAACTGCTATCACATGTAAGCTTTAAACCCTTGTCGAGGCTTTAATTAGTCAATGATATTTCTCACTTAGGTGGAGTATTTGGTGGCTATTCAGGATATCCTTGGATATACTCTTCTATGAATATCTATCAGAAAGCAGACATAAAATAGGTCAGTTTGAAAAGTTTTAAACAAAAACTAACTGTAAGCCTAAATCTATACCACACAAAATGGATCAATAAAGGAGAAAGAAGCGCCTAAAAAGTTAGGCAGTAGACAAAAGTTGAACAGTTGAAAGAAACGCCACTGAAATAATACATACTTCCATTTTCGTTTATCTGATTGGTATTTAATGCTGTACTTAAGTACAGTACTTAACTTTTAACTGATATGATTACCTTTAACTTGACTCCATCCTCCTCATCACTGTCATCCAATATGGTTTTCATGTCCAGATTGTGGGCAATACCACAGGTGACATGGAAGGCTGTCTTACAGGTTTTGACAGAGCACTGTATACAGGCACCGGTTCTCTCCTTACACAAGCAGCATACCAGGGCCCAGCGGCTTACCTGTGACACACAACACAGTCAATCAATCATTCGCAGTTATGGTAGTGTTATCAGTGGGCAAATGTTTTGCTGAGAGAGTACACATGTAGTATAGGCTCAAATATAACTAACTGACATTTCTGACATCTTTGTAATAGCCTCCGATACAGCTTACTAGTATTTTGGGGAGATCTTTGTCATAGGCTGGCAAGGAACTCACTGGTACTTGCAGAGTGTTTGTGATTGTTTTGCTAATAATCTACTGGTATTTGTGAGACCATTGTAATAGCCTTGAGTATGACTTACTGGTATGTGAGATCTTTGTAACAACCTTAAGTATGACTTACTGTTATTTGTGAGATCTTCGTAACAGTCTTGAGTATGACCTACTGGTATGTGAGATCTTTGTAACAACCTTAAGTATGACTTACTGGTATGTGAGATCTTTGTAACAACCGTAAGTATGACTTATTGGATTGTGAGATCTTTGCGACAACAGTAAGTATGACTTACTGGTATTTGTGAGATCTTTGTAATAGGTTCCATCTTTTCCACACAACCAATACTGACTTCAGGAATCCACAGTGCACAGCTTACATGGGACCACTTTGTTCCACTCCTGTGCAACAAAATAAGCATCCGTAAAAAGCTAGCACAGAACACTCAATTGTTTGAATTTTAGGGTTGCTTTTTATGTCTAACCCAGGGTGAAGTATGGTCAACAAGTAATGTTTTGATCAATGAATTTTAAGAATTATTAAACCCTCACTCTTCACTGCCATCTAATCAGTTAATCATTCCGTGCATAGCGAGAATGGTGTGAAATACGTTCACAAGATGGCATACGAATCAAAATATTTTTAACCTAGTTAGTACAGTGTGGGTGATAACAGATTCTGGCTTAGGACATGTGTTCCAGCAAAGGAAGTTTGCCAAAGGCCGAACAACTCAATCATATCACCTGGTAGTTTCATGTACACGTATACCTAGATGTATATTCTAGTGAGCTTCAGAGAACATTTTGCTGTGCTTCTATTGAAACACCCATCTTGGTTACAGATGGAGACAGCAGGAAGGACTCACTTTGTGGATTTCATGGCCCCTCCACTTTTGGGACAGAGGATACACGTGGGTTTAATCCCCAGAGCACATGTCCGACACAGCCAACTGCCTTCTGGTATAGTCTGGATACCATAACAAGCCTGATGACAAGAAAAAGCAGAGTGATCAGTGTTACCAACACAAGTGAATGCAGCCAGCATACATGTTGCTGTTGTTTACACATCACTGAAACAAATTACACCAGCAAGGCACTGGGAGTTTACACCTTTTTTCAGCAAACTGAAACAGATCACACTATTACCCAAATTCCTCAACCTATCCGCATATGAAAGAGCAACTTTCAGAGCAATTTAGCACATTTGTAACCTGATTTTGGAGTTAAAAATACACTGGCGTGATTGGCCAGATTCAGGGCTTCACAAAAAGTATAATATCATCAGAATAATGCCTTCAGAATATCCTTGAATAAACACCTTGCAAACGTGTGAAAAAGTTGAAGCACAACAGTATTTTGCATAAAATAAAACTCTGAAATCTGTTCTATCACTTTACTTCAATTTCTTTCAATTTGAACAAGGGAAAGCAAGTGAGTGATGAGGGTCATTTCTTTTTGGCTCAAAACAAATGAGAACGGCTGCAAAGCATTTGTTACATGCAAACTAGATTTCATTTATAAACAACAAGGAACTAAGTATTGTATAAATTGACTACTGTGTGGTTCAGTACACAAAGAGTGGTTCAGTAAACAAACACTGATATTTACCTGATGTACACATATATCACAGCCATCACAAAACACCATCTCATTGTTCTCTTCACTCTCAGGCTGGAAGTAAAAAAAAAAAAAAAAGAAGCACATCTTGGGTAAGATTTCAGATGTGGTGCATCGCATATGTTTTAATTTATTTACAAAATTTTAAGGGTTAAACACTGCACTTGAAAAAGTTCAATAAGTTCAAAATTAAAACTGCTTGCAAGACTGGGCCATTTTTTCCCCATTCGCAATGAAAACATTTTACATACATTTGAAACTAAGACCAATCCCAATTTTTTAGGGGAGACGACCACTCAATACACACAAGTCTAGCTCTGGCCATTCTCGACATCAACCCGATTGGTCGAGATTGGCAAATCAGCTGGAGATCCACCATTTCGTCATGTACATTTACAAAGGGAAGTAACCCCAGTGCTGATTACCTCACACATCCCAGAATCATACCCTCTTGCCCAATCTCACAACAGTACTTCACCTCCTCAATCCCCCTGTCAAAATATACTTACAGATCTACAAACATCACATATGACATCTTCATCATATTCTATCCCCAAACCCTCTTCTGTCTTAATGGTTTTTTCCATCCTCTCATGGCACTGCAACAAACACAATCAATCGGTCGTTTTCACTACATTCTGAAGACACAGTAAAAACCTTTGAACAAAACGTGTTTTAAGAGGCAAATTAATTTCACAAAACATTACTTTTGGAGCTGCGACCCTTTATAGAAATATAAATGTAGGACCCCATTCTATTTTCCGAACAAATCTCAAACCATCTTTCTAACGCCAAAAGAACTCTCAAAATCACACCAGATGCACAACTTAGTTATGGGCAAAATTTCAGGTCATTTACCTATCAACAACCAGAACATGATAGCAATATATCTGCAATAATCTGCACAGAGAATTTATCTGCTGGGGTATAAGTGTTCAACAGATGGATAATGGTAGAATAGTTACATATACAGTTACTGGTATATGTCAGTTGTGTCCCCGTCAAACGTACAAGTGATTTTTCATGTTTAAACTCAACACTATCCACTTTCCGTCCTAATGCACTGCCAGTCAACAGAGGACATGAGCACCAAAACCCAGATTACCTGTTTCTCTAATTCCTCCATAATTCGCTCCATGGTCCACTCATGAATAGTCACCTCACCTGAAATACCACGACAAAAACATTATCACGTGATTGGTTTAAAAGATAATATGGCAGTGCTTTCAATTTTCTTTATGTACTTGCTTTGAACTGCGATATCTCAGTTATGCAACATCACAAAAAATAAAAAGGTACGCTTGTAACCTTTATGTGGGTAGTCTTATTGATGCATACATACAACTGGTCTAGTGTTGTCTTTTGCTTTGTAAGGGAGATAACTACTCACCAGTTTCTTCTCTGGCTTCATTGATCATCTTCAGCCAGCAGGCATCAAAGTCATCCAGGTCATATCTGACCACCTGTTCCGCTAGCTGCTGCATACCCGTTAACTCGTGGAGTCCCTGCTTGTATGTTTCATCTTGGGTTGCATGAAGAAATTTACGTGGCCTGTCAAGAAGTTCGAGTGACATGTACTTTCATAACACAAGAAAAATGACCAACTTCCCAGAAACATCAACAAATTTATAGGTTTATTACAAATACGTTCACACTTATTTCAAATGATTTTAAATGTTCAATTTTCACCTTGCTGACATAACGCCAGTGTAATGATCATTTTTAAATTATATTATTTGGCACACCCAATTCACATGCTACCATGGCGATCTTTATCTTCATATTAAGGTGTGCAAAATTTACACAGAGGATAAATATTACAATACTGCGCATTCACACTACAGACAATATGCACAATGTTTACTAACATTTTGAAATCTCCAACCTTTGGTCTTTGACTGACAACTCTGAAAGAAAAAAAAAGACAAGAAAAATTAACATTTAGAGAGGATATAGCCCCGTTGACATAACTCTAAATTAATAATGTATTTTTTTGATCCTTTTGCACTCAAAAAGCTCACTTCAACCCTGCAAATAATTGCCTGACATTTTTTAAAACACCCCTTGTTGAAAGTGGCATGACCCAAGTAAACTTTGTCCAGTGCAATATAACATGAAACACATGGTAATACCACTATGTCCAAAGTGGTGTTTTCAAAAATGTCAGGCACTTATTTGCAAGCTTGCAACTTAAGCTTTAATTCCACGAGGCAGCATTAATGCCGTAAGAAAATAACAAATTCAATGATAAAAATCTGAGGGAGGCAATCACAGTTAAACTCAATCCAATGATCTACAGCCTTTACGCTATTAGCCACTGGGATCTTACTTGATGTTGGCATGATGTATGAGGGCTGGGTTGACTGGCACCTGTACCCCTTTCTCCCAGTCTTGTCTCCAGGGGTCTTGGATTAGCAGGTACTCCTCTGGCTGCAGTTGTTCGGAGTCAGGCAGCTTCATGGCACTGATCAGGTCCTTACGGAACAGCTGACAACAACAACAACAACACAGCATATATTAAATGACTATGTCATGTAATTTGGAACAGGGATTATCTTTGGAAAAATGTCAAGCACCTGCATCTACTCATCCACACAATTTTTATCCGATGACAACGAATGAAAAAAATCAAATGATTAATATGTAATACAGTACACCTAGACTTGAATCCAATTTTCATCACACTCTGAAACTAATGGAATCTGTGAAGATGCCTAAATACTGTTTATGTGCCATACCTCCTTTGGACAAGTGGAAACACAAGTTTCATAGCAATGATGTTATTAACATGTAACTCATAATACTTGTTTACTTTTATATGCACACGTCACTTGGTGCAACAGATCTGTGTTATTCGACCTGGGCTAGATTCTGGTGAATTCCGGCAATGAATATCTACGGCAATCAATTTACAATCTGGTAGAAAACTGATGTAAAGAAAAGTCTGAATTATATGTGGCATATGACTACCATGATTTTACATTGTTTACCAAATTCCATCCAGTCCTGTTACGATAAATTTTAAACCTTTGGTAGATTTGGAAAAGAGAGTCTAGATGGATATGTCAATGTTTAGCTGCAATATCTGAGCTCAAGCCTAGCAACAGGTTAGAAAAGTTAATAACTGTCATTTTTGAACGAAGAATGGGAGGATGACCTGTATTTTCAAAATTTACGCAAATGATCTTTGTTTAATACTAGCAACTGTTATAGGTCAGTGCCAAGGCAACACATGATATGCCAAGTTCATAATATGCTCACCTCTGCTGGTTTGTTTTGCTGAGTGTATGCTGGGGTCCTCATCCCATTGTGTCTGTAGCACACATCTTTGGAGAGCTTACTGGGGCCAGTCATACCTAGGCATTAACAAAAAAACATGTACAAATTAACACTTCATTCAACAGCAAGAGGTGATGACATTTCATATGAAACAACAGGAATGGTTATCAAAATGTCTCGAATGAGAACAGAAATAAAACATTAAAACGAAACAATCTTTACATTACATACAACAATCTGCTCATCTGGAATGTGGAGCTTTTCTTGTCCTCTGTAGCCAATGGCCAATAACCACCACTCACTTTAAATGCCTCCTTACATTAGCAGGCATGGAAACGCTATAATAACAAATACCTCTGAATTCTCATGAACGACTATGTTGTCCCAATTATTATATCCTTGTTTTTCTCTTTTTTTTTTTGTTTACACTCTACAGACAAGAATTATTCTGGTAAGCTGTAACAAATAATGCAGTCCTTAGACAACTTTGGAATACTTAGCCATTATGATGAACCAACAATACTAAAACTTACATGTGACGCATGTAAAAGTAAAACCCAGCGTACATCAAATGTAAAACATTTCCATAAGTGAGGTAATTTACTCAGTTAAATTTCTGTACTCCTTTAGAGACACACTGGAGAGCATTATTCTACATATAATGAGAAAATGTCACATCTTGTGAATCACAAAACCTAGCATAATTCTAAAGCTAACTCGCTCAGTTTTCTTTCATGTCAATATTTCAGTCACCGTTGCCTGGCCTTTGTTTATGATCAAGACACTAAAGTAAATCTATCACAATTTCACACTTTTATCCATCAACTGTGTGTTGTGCAAACTAGGAGGTATGAGAACTGCTTTGTGAGGAAAGCAAATACTAATTAGTGACAAACATTCAAATTGTTGTCTGCAGGCTGGGGATTTCACTCGTACTGGCCTAACCAACAACTCTTCAGTTCTGTGTTTCACGTTCATGGGAACCAACATGACAAACAAGAAACACAAAATCGGTTGTCAAAAAATTTTTTTGCAGTTAAAGTCTGCATATAAATTAACTTATATATCATAATTTACATGGTCTAATTCTCTAACATTTTCTGCAGCATACATATATGAATGCATACCCTAAGAAAGGGGCCGGGGGGGGGGCAATTTCATTGATGTCCAGCTAATATATAGTTTCACTACTTTTTATACAAACTATGCTTCAGGTGAGGTATGCATGGTAACCTATAAACAGAACAGTTACTGATTCCTGCTGCATGTGGTAGAACGCTGTCAACTCCATTTCACCTCAGACGACCCAAATAAACCTCATAAAAACCTTGTATTAAGACATGCTGAGCTTTATAAATTTTCTCTCGGCATGCCTTACAAAATGTTTAAATACTACGCTAACAACCAAATCTGATACATTATACAGTGTTCAATTTTTGTTATTACCAACTTGTGACTTTTGACGCATGTAAAACAAGTTTAAACCAAAACTTACTTTTAGATTTGTATTATTTATGGCAGGTACACATGGGTGCGGATCTGTACCATTCTAGAAAATGACATCTTCTTTCTAATTCCTTGAAAAATGATTTAAATCACTTGACTTAACCACTGGCACTCGGTAATGGGCATAGCTGGCCTAAAAGCTGCTCAGTCTGATCTCCAGTGTGCAGATATGAGATCGGGTCTGGGTATTCGGCAAAACAGCATTCAGTATTGATCCAAATCCACTGCTGTTCAACTGCTATTGATCTTCTATATTCAACGAGTGAAGCAATATTTATTGAGTACAAGTATGGCACACACATGGCCTTCGATGATGAAAGATTTTACAAGAAGGCAGCTGAGTACCAAGCAGGCATAGGGCCCATGAAGATCGAAAGCAGAACAAAAACAAACCCAAAGTGATCACACCTTTAATACTTTGAAAACTATCAAAATGATGCTAAGTCACTTGAGACGTTTTTTTATTTATAAATCCTGATTAAGATTTGTCTTCTGAATGACAAAATACCTCTCACAAACTCACAGGTCTGGCACTGTAGCCCGAATGACCCTCACAAAAACAAGAAAATACTCCTGCACGTGGAGGGGAAAAAAAAATGACATTTTCAACTGTTAAATTCATTTTACTGAATTGTGACTGCACATCTCCTCCCTTTAATACTTTCTAAAAAGAATATGTAGCAAAACTAGACACCAGAAAGGTTAAATCTTGGCATCATCTTTAAAACTATTTGTTACTGGATGTACTTTGGTCAACAACTTCCGGTCTGAGCGTAGGGAAATTGTCCTGACTATATAATGCATTGCTCTGCATTTCCATAGAACACATAAAAATGGCAATAGTCGCCATATGCAGTCGGTCTGAAACGCAGCTATAATATCATTACCTGCATTTGAATCAGGTAACACGGAATGCAAGTATTTCTTACAGCAGGGGATTCAACTAGAGAAGATAAACAACAAAGATCACTCACATCGGCTGTCCTCCTCATCGTCATGCTCATCACTGCTTACTCGCCTCTTCTTGGACCTGCCTTTACCTGACTCTGGAGGAAAGTGAAGGAAACAAAGTGAAGCACACAGTGACGTCAATGAAACAGAAAAACATTTCACTATTTTAATATTAAACAGGCTACCAGGAAAACATCTTTCATAAAACAAGAGACACATGTACAGGTAGATCTAATTCATGTGACAAAAAGTAAGTAGATTGGTTGTACCTCAACCTAGGCCCCTTCCATTTGGTGGACATTTGATCATTTAGACACTCGCAGATATTTTGGAGCACAATTTTTTGTTAATGACATATCAACAGCAAGTTTAAATCTGTGTCTGTCTATAAGTTAAGAATTTGAAACTTGTCTATAACGTTTTGGAGATTTTTTTTTTATCATTTTAACCAATTTCCAAGACTTCCAAACAAAAATCAATGACCTGCAAATCTTTCACAGCTGGAAATTTTATTTTTAAATTCTATGACCTTCAAGGATTTTCTAGGATTCCATGAGCCCTTTGAATTACTGGGCCAACACGCCAATCAACAAAACAAGGTAGTGGTTTCTGTTTTGATTAAATAATACAGTGATTGGGAGGAGAAATGCATTTCACCTTTATATTACTCAGACACTTAACAGGCCATAACAATTTAAACATCCCTGCATGGCAAAGAGTAAGATTTGCAACTCTCGCAACAGGTCAATCAGTCATTCCATTTATCAAGACACAAAACTATCACACGTTATTTACTATCACAGGTTAACCGTGATATCTTCAAGTTAGAGGGCTTACCAGGGCAGTCCTCCTGGACAGGACCTCTCTTACTCTTGGCTGCAGACATGGCCAGACTTCAGTGTCAGACTGTCATGGTTGAAAGTGTGTCACAGGCATAAGGTCCACTGACAGCAGACAACAGGGCACCTACTGCCAACACAACAAGCAAATATAAACAGCTCTGAATTAACTGTATACTAATATAGTTAAAATCCAATTAATATCAGGTTCTTTTTAGCTGCTTAACATCCTCTGCTGGCTATATGAGAATATTCTATGTAAATGTACATGTAGTACAACACCTGAATCTGTATTAGATGTGGAAACATAATATAGAATCTGTGAGGTCAATGTGCTTCTGCCTGTTCAGTATGGTCCGAAGATTCCACTGTAGCACCTCAATTGTTGTCAAATAAAAGACCAAAAATAAGGAAGACAATTTTTAGAATCTGCATGAAATAGCCTTTTAGATGATCCATGTTTAGTTTAAATGTTGTCAGTTCTTTTAAGGAGCAAAACTGGTCAATCCATGAAAATGGGATGTAATAAATGATTAACTAGGGATGACCCTCGCATTTGAGTCCACTGTGCCCTTATAGAGGAGTTCTGGGTGGCAAGGATTACAGTGAGTCTAGTGAAAAGATTAAGCAACAAGTCCACCACATTCCCCTTCCCACATTATTGATAGACAGGCAAGGAAGATATATTTCAGAAAATTTGGGATTGGACGATCAAATCGATCTGGCAACTGTGCTGATGCAAGGATATTTCATACAGGTATTAAAGAAATGGCATTTTGGCACAATAAGCTGAATCAGCATTTCAGCTGTCTTGCAAGTTCATGTGATATAAACTCTTGCAAACTAAGGTGGCTTAAACACATGCTTTTATAGCTGCCGCGAATGGTGCCATTGGGCTGACAGGCCCTATTATGTAATATGTATATTTAATACAAGGACTACCATAAAATCACATCTTTCAACCACATTAGTTTGCGAGAGCCCCCACCTTGTTTAGCCAACACCAGCGCAAAACTTGAGAGACACATGAAATGCCAAATTGGCTTTAATGTATGCAGGATCCATATGTAAATTCACTATGAAGTGTAGTAGCCCTTGTCACCTTGGGATGTAGCCAGAGACTGAGGTTTAAGGATGGCTGATATATACTAATATGTGGGGACAGGTGGCCACCCTTAACCCAAGAGCTATGTGCACCTGATGTTTGTATAATGCTAACAGAGAGCTACCACCTCGTTCACTTCCGCTGCATGCATGTTAGATTCTTCCTGAATACACATAAAGTGCCTTAATTCTGAAAGCTGAAATAATTGCATGCATTTTGCTAAAATTTTTACTTTGCGTTAACTCATGGTTCTAATGTAAATCTTTCCCAAAGTTAAAAATACGGTCAACTGGCACATGCTGCCATGTTTTTTAAAATCTGTGTCAAGGAGAAGTTGACATTTCTATGACATCGTATCACATCCATACTACAAAATCTGCGAGTTCAATCAATTTGGATAAAGGTCAACCACAAATGGGCATGCACAGGAAGCAACAAAGGGGTTTATTAAGTCAAGCTGTCGACAAGACATGTGAGTGTAAGCCATAAATGTGATATTATACTGGATTTACTTGTCCTAAAGGCTACAGAATATAAAAAAATATGGCAAAGGAACAGAGAACGTCATGGTGAACAAACCTTATCACACTTTTATCAGCATGCTTTATGCATGTATTGGTTCATTTTGAACAGATTTTCATGGTGAGTTAAGCTATTCTTAACTACCAATATTTTAACCTGGAAGTCTCCTTGGCTGTGATCTACCTCTAACCCCACAACTGAGACCCTTGGCTAACTGTGGTGTGGCTGCACAAGGCAGTTTTTTTCATCATCAGACGATTCTTTTCACCAACCGACTGAAGAGTAAACCACATGCTCTCTGTGGTTTTAACCATAGATGGTGAGTTTGCTTACCCCATAACATAAAGGCTACTTCGGGAAAACATCAGAACATACTCCTTGAGATTTTCCTTTTTTTTCCTTCTAATATCAATGTTGTTGTTGTTGTTACATATGGCCATTCAAACGTAAACATGAAATGGCGTGGATCGCATTACGTCATTTTATCCTTGTATTCAAAGGAAATGCTCGAGACAGATGGACTAGAATTTGATAAAGGACAAGTTAAATGGTTAGGAGACAACCTAAAGAAATTGACTTCAAGAATGATAATGATACGCCATCAATATGAGCGCCAAAAATGGAATCGTCCATCTGTGGCCCTGACATCTTGTAATATGGGGGAAATCTGACGGCGAGAATTTTCGACCTCTAATTACATATTCAGACGTTTGAAAAGCACATTTACTCTCTGAACTCGACTAAGACACCGGTGCTGTTACATAGCCCAGACATTCAACAAAATCGCTACACATCAAATTATCCAAAAATAGCATCATAACTGCGTAAATAAAGTATCTTTCATTACCTATCATTTGGCGCCATGTCGTGCAGAAATTTTCACTGGTTATATGTCACGTGGTTTGAACGGGAATTCCCGTTAATTTTCTTTGAGAGCTATCCTATTATTCTGAGGTCAAGGTGTGACAGTTTCGTATTAAGGGGCAAGCACTCTGGCGTTCATGTGATCAGCGGGATCGCCTCTGTTTTTATAAGGCCTATGTAATAGTAAATTTGTCACACAACTTCAGTACTCAGCCTTCGGTGTTGAACTACACCATACCACCTCCGCACAACGTGCACTTTTGCCCACAACATATGAAAAGTTCAAAATATTTTTTTGATATGAACACTGCTACTGAAAATGAAATGATGTAACATTTTGCATGCAGTGATTTTTCAGGGAGGCTAAGGATCAGATAGGCCCAACTTTACTACTTTGAGCGCCTGGGCCTATTACTTGTAGGCATAGACATTTTAGCTCTGAACAGATTTTCAGCTACCATAAGGCAAATTACAAAGAAGATACCTATGTGTTCTGTATACTATTTAGTATCCATATGGACAAGAATGAGTCAGAAATTTACACAGCAAACTTAAACTTTATATAAGTCTGTAGGCCTATCTGTCGGATCAGTGCAAAAGTTTATATCTCCGCTAATTAGCTTAAATAGACCTAAAGAAGGCCTATGCCTAATTAAGTTTTACTGCCTTAAGTAGACTAATTGATTTACGGCGTGCTCAACGGAATACTTCACTTATAAAAACAGCGGCCCAACAACGTTGGTCAGCATGAGGGCAAACCTAAATGGTGAAAGGAAGCCGGTAAGAGAGCCCAGGGGAAACCCACGACCATACGTAGGCTTGTTACTGACAGACCTTCCCACACATGCGCGGCCGGAGAGAAAGCCATCAAAAACTGGGCTTGATTAATACAGTATAATTTAACTACAGGTGTCTAGTAGTCATTTCCACAATTCTTTGTTTTCAGATGTCCCGTTTTTGCACACTTGCACACTACTACAAATAAACGCACAGAACACAAAAGTAAAAAATTAAACTAAAAATGAACACCTTCTCCCGTGCCTCTTGCATTCGTCCGTGTGTGAAATTTGATGTCCTGCGAACGAGATTGTTTTCATTGCCATCTCCCTTTTGAAACTTCCGATATCTACTCATCGATGTACACGTGCAAGGCGAGATATACCTACACTGTACTTCACCTAAAGTTTACCCTTTTTTCAAGTGACACATTTTTGCTTGATACAAATTGATTCATTTATCTTTCAAGGCGACTTATAATTTTTTGTTTCTTGTATGTGATCGATTTCTTTAGAGAAAAAAGCCTTTAGTTTTGGCATCAAAAGTGTCGTTTTAAGGCCTTTATGCGCTTCTGTAACCGCATTTTTACAGATCAAACTTTCGGCGAAATACAGCATAGCTGGTATACAGTTATAAAGAGCTACCCGCACCCGTGTAAGCAATTTATGTGTCAGCTTTATTATATTGTTTCTCTTGTCTCTCTTGAACAGAGAAAGGTTTAAGTTTAATCAGTTCCATGTTGTCAACATTAAATTTAAAGACAAACAGATGTTACTCAGTCTCCCTTAATAAGGATCGATTAATATGCAGAAAGACTAAGTCCATAATCTGTATGTGATTTGGCCACATCTGTACAGGAATTTTTTTATATATATATA